>CM060823.1:6017438-6639020 GCA_030704555.1 Heliconius charithonia
CAGCTTCACGCTGTATCCCGCACATAGCAGGTTAAGCAGAGGGAACCTAGTGTTAAGACACACCGTTCTTCACTTTTCCTCGAGTGAGGATCGAACCCACAACCAGTCGATTTTGCAGTCACACTTTGGCGTTACGATTGGCCTCTATAAATATTTTATAATCCTTGAAATTAAATCGTAATTTCTAGAAATACTATATTTGGATTTGTGGTGCGATACCGTTATATATATATTGATACAAGAAATGAGTTACATTACCTACCTTCCTATAGGATTTGTCACGAACATTATATAATAATATTGTTTAGGTAACTTGTTACTTAGGTAGGTACTATTAAATATTAGTCATTATTTGAAGCAAAAGCAAAAATACATATATCAAATAACTAAATACAAATATCTATATAGATAGATAGATACAGAAATTATATTGTCTTTCGACTTTGACACTGTCGCGTTATAACGCGTAAAATGTTGTACAATGTAGAATTACCTTAGGAAAGGCAACTAATATTTGTATTTACTTTGAACTCATCTATACCCACATATAATAAATTCTCTTATCGCTGTCTGTACGTGGAATATATACATATAAGAGAATTATTTTTGGGGGTATTTATCAATAACAACTTTAATTTTTTTTCGTCTTTTAATGTGCATTAGTTCACGCCTAATCTCAGAACCGGCTTAACCAATTTAAGTGCAGTTTTCATAATTGTACTTAATAATGTGTTTATTTTGTTTAAATCAGTTTATAAATAAAAAAGTAATATCAGTATAAAGTATTTGAACCGACAAAGTTATTCTAAAATGATATTATTATAAAATTGGTTGTAGCTTTAATTTTCAATGTGAGGTCTATGTATTAAAAATAAAAGAAAAAAAAATCGTAAATAAATATGCAATTCTAGCGGGAGAAGTCGCGAGCGGATCGCTAGTTTTGAATATATTGGTAGAAATAAAAATAAACTCAGTAGTCAATACCCACTGTGTGTGTGTTGGTTACGTCACAAAAAACTATTTTGACCAAATTATTTGTTTAATTAGTAAACTTATCGGTACGAACTAGTACGAAAGCCAATCATAAATTCTTTAACTTTGAATTTTACAACAAAAGTAAGTTAACTCTGGGTCATTAAATGTAGTCAAACAACTACATACGCAACGTTTTATTATAATTTACCGAATCGAATTCAAATTAATGCGGTTATCTGAATAATTTTCACAATAAAATGACCGTGAACTCCACAAATGCAAAATATGCTCGAAAAACTTTAATCATCATTATTTATATTCAAATGTAATGCATAAATTATTTTAAATTTTATTTATTCTTAGTAAAGAAACATATTAACGTTTGTTAACAAAAATTGAATCCGCTTCACGCTGTATCCCGCACACAGCAGGGTATGCAGAGGGAACCTAGTGTAACCTAGTGTAAGTAGTGTTCTTGCCGCATTCTGGAGGCATTGCGTTTTAAATGGTGGAATTGAACGCCACGCTTTGCCTAGACAGCCGAGCGAAGAAATCAAAATATAAATTATTTATTACATGGAGTGGGGATCGTACCCACAACCAGTCATGTTTACAGGCACCCACGACTAGCCTCGAGGTTTTAGGGTTGTTTTAATTCGAAAATTCAAAAAGATAGACATATCAAAAAATATTTCATACGCATTTCAAAAGTAGACGCGCAGGTATCGCCACCAACGAGCCGTGGACTTAGCTAGTTTTTGTAACCGAACGACTCACACTCACATCTTGTCTCTTATCTAATCACTGTTGCCGTACAAATATTAGATAATAGAACCCTTATCATCCACCAGCAGCAATTATCATTATCGCTGTACTAACACTGCGCCTTGTATTTACTTTCTTCTCCTACATATGTGACAGATATGGTTGAGCCTACGGGCTATGGATTGACGGACTATTGAAGGATATTTTATTAGGTATTATTGTGAATGTAACGCGACGGTTGTGGGTTCGATCCCCATTCGAGGAAATGAATTATTATTTATTAATATTTTCATTTCTGCGCTCTGGCACCAAGGCAAAAGCCTGGCTTTAAGTTCCGCCACTCAATACGGAATGCCTCGAAAAATGCTGGAAATGACGGAAAGTAGGGAACGGAGTGTCTTAACACTAGGCTCTGCCTACTTAGCTGTGTACGGGATACAGCGTGAAGCTGATTTATATTGTTTTCTCAACGAAATACATTTTGCTTACTAAGTAATCTAAAAGAAAATAATAAATGTAAATAATGGTAAGAGTACTATAACCTAAAAAAAAATCATAAACAAATGTGAATTAACTTTAGACAAGAAATTGTCACGCCACAGTTACTTAACTGGTAAAAAATATATTTTTTTGGTTAAAATATAATTTTGTTTTTTATCTAGTCATAGAAATTACAGATATTATGTATAATATATAACATGCCATACTATATAAGCTACACCCATCTACTTTTCTAGAATTAACAAATAATTTTCACGCTGTTCACCCACATACAGCAGGTACATATAGTAGGTTAGGCAGATAGAACCTAGTGTTAAGACACTCCGTTGCCCACTTTCCGCAGAATGTTTCGAGGCATTGCGTGTTGAGTATCGAGCGAGCGAGCAGGCTGACAAATAAAAATTTTAATAAATATTTTATTAACTCGGGTAGGGATCGAACCCACTCACAAGTCACACTCTGGTACACACACACCTCACGGCCTCTAAAATTAACAACAACAATTTAAAATTTTATATTATAACTGAATTATCTTTAAATATTTACTTAAATTCAACAATTTATATCCATTTTTACTATATTATAAATATAATAACACTATTCTGTATTTAATGAGCCCCAGATTATAACATCCGCTTTATATTTGTGTGAAGTTGCACCGATAGCATAAAGATTTCGTTACATAAACGACTTTACGGCGTACAAAATATGGGTAACATTTTAAATTCGCTGGCAATACTTGATTTTGATTCGTTTGTCAAGGCCGCCTTATCTCAGTGTTGGGTTACTAGAGTGGCCGACGCAGCTCCGGGAATTGAAATTTGATGCCTAATAAAAACTCACTAATAAGCATTTTAATTGTTTTTTACGATGGGTTCATTCTTGCACAAATATTAAAAATGTATTAAATTCAATTAAATCAGCTTCACACTATATCCCGCACGCAGCAGGGTAGGCGCAGGGAACCTAGTGTTAAGACACTCCATTCCCCACTTTCTGCCGAATTCTAGAGGCATTGCGTGTTCAGTGGCGGAGCTCAACGCCGCTATATATAAAATGTAATATAGAAAAATTGTGCTGAATATGATGTTATGTTGAAAAATCCAATAATTGAGTAATGTTAACAATATTTACACAACATTGCACAAAGAATAGATTACTTATTATGAAAGACTTAAGACTTACGGTGGGGAACGGAGTGTCTTAACACTAGGTACCCTCTGCCTACCCTTCTGTGTGCGGGATACAGCGTGAAGCTGATTTATTTATTTTTTACTTAAGACTTAAGTCTTTTGTTACTATTAAATTAAAAAGAAATCTTTACGCCTAAATGCTATAAGATATGGATAAAGTAACATTTTTTTTCCTTTCGTCTTTAATCAACGCTTATCGATGTGAATCTAAACGTTTTTGATTACTGTAATACAATTGTTGACACTGCTGCAAATAAAGTTAATCAAATTAAAAAAAACTGAAATACAACCTAATTGAATGATACTTTAACAAATAAATAATAAACATAAGAAAAGAGAAAAAAAAATGAAATTATTAATACAGTTTATAAACTTAATATTTGAAATAATATATTACTATTTTTGGAATCTGGTTACTTTTTTATTACCTTTTGTTCGGTGTTCGAGTATTTAGAAAATATTTATAAATGCTATTTTTGCTTTGGTTGTCACAGTCTACTTTATTTTTTTAAAAAGTGCCAAGTAATTCTATGATAAAAAAAAATAAATATGATCAACGCTAAACATGACCACCGTACAACAAAAAGTATCAAAACTTTAACAATAATTTCTTTCTTTAGTTATCCGATAACACACATAAAACATAGGCAAGTACAGTAGAATTGACAACCTCCTCCATTTTGAAATTAGTTAAAATGAAGAAGATACATATACTGAAACTTACAACTTATGTTTATGTTTCAAATGAATTAATTTTAATAAGATTTTAATTCTGGTGAGTCGTGACGCAGCGGCACAAAGTGTAATTATACGTATAACCGATTGGCAGTGGGTTCGATCTCCACTCGAGGAGATGAAATATTTACTTAAATTTATATTTTCTTCGCTCTGGTGTTGAGGCAAAGCGCGGCGCTGAGTTCTGCCACTCAACACGCAATACCTCCAGAATTCGGCAGAAAGTGGGGAACGGAATGTTTAACACTAGGTTTCTTCTGCCTACCCTGATGTGTGCGGGATATAGCGTGTAGCTGATTTATTTTAGTTCTGGTTTGTTATGAACGAGATTTTCTTGGATTCTTCTGCTCTTGCTGTCATGATTATGAATCAGTACGGATTGTAGCGGTTGTCTTCACGCATTTAAAGAATAGAGAACTGAATACTAAGACCAATTCAAGTTAATTTGAGTCGCAACTCAATTCAACATTATAACAAAAACCAATTTCCCAAGTGAGAATCGAACTCATACTATCTCGTGTTGTCAAATGCCTTTTAATTGCACCTACACTGATAAAAACAAACTAATAAGATATCTATACGGAAATATGCGTTATTTTTAAATGTTTTCACTTTGTTTGTACCTACATCCTAGATAAGAGTGTTTGCCTTTATAATTCCATTGCAACTTTATCTATATGTTTTTACGATATTCAAGTAATTCCAACATTTTTATATGTCAATCTATTATTTATAAAATTATTTGTAATTAATAAAAAATAGAAAAGAAAAAAAGATACTTCAACATTTTGTCTCGACATATTAATCCTTAAATATTAATAATCTTCAATTATTTACAAACTTTGTGTATTTTAATAAAATTATATTTTATTGAATACTTTGTTAATGTTTCTATAAGATTGATCTTTTACCTATCAATCACCATAAAACTTACGCGATATTACATACTACCGTCAACGCCTGCCTCCTTTCTCGAAGTCGTGGCTCGATTACATAAGTGGCCAACAAAAAATATACTTATATATACTTATGAAATATTCCATTGTGAAATATTGAGGTTCCGGGTTCAAGTTAGTGCGAATAACAATTGCCAATGAATTGATACTACTCTGCTGTCTGTTGTTGCATTAGTATTATTGCTCAATCAAAATAAATAGATTTTAGCATTTATGTAAATTATAATGGAGAATATTAAAATTAATGACTCTTCACAAAAAAATCTTGTTTTGATCATATTCGTTGCGTTATTGCAAAAAACTATCGATTCTATATTTTTGCATATTTTTATTGACTTTAAAAATAAAAGGTAAAAATAAAAGTTTTATAAGCAAAACGAAAACAAAACGAAAATTAACTAACAAAATAGTATAAAAAGGATATTAGGATAAAGAAGGGAGACAAAGGGAATGGGGGGTTTAAAAAAAACAAAAATAAAAATAATAATTAACATATTTTTGACTATAATTCATTAAAAATGCAGATGGAAATAAAGAGAACTTACAAGGAAACTTCACAAGCTTAGCCTTAACTTTTGTCCGTAATAGAAATATAGTAGTCAATTTTTTGGAGACTAACTTACAATTGGGAAATTAAATTAAAAAAAAAAATAATTAAATACTTAATAAGAAATGATATAGGTACTAGAGTATCTAAACTAACGCTTTTTTATATTAAATGACTCATGATATATTACTAAAACACTAAGCTACACGTAGTACTTGCATGTCTGTTTAAATACAAAAGAAATTAAATAATCACTTGCAATGGTTTTATAATTAGTAATGAACTGATAATAAATAATATTCGCAAACTTTATGAAAAAAACGCTTAAAACTAAAACTTATAGTTAGGTACAAAAATTATTATCTGTGGTCATCATGCAACGACTCGCTCTTGAAATGTGGACTAAATAAAAAAAAATGATACATAAAAAAAAAAAACAAATCAACTACCATCTCGGTTCTGTCCGTTGAAAATTAATAAAGAAAAACCATCACGGTTTGTGTGTATATATGTATTTTATTAACAGTACAAAATAGTAAATCTGACGTTTACAAAAATATTCACTTGTGGCGTGAGTGTAGTTTGTCGATATTTCGCAAGCGTATCAAGGCTGCATCATCAGAATTTTTTTTTCCCTAATTATTTAATTGGTCCCTTAATTAAAACATTAAACTTTGTTATATAAATATTATAAAATATCACACTTTAAATTCAAAAAGAAAAAAACTATTCTACGTCAAAACTAATTAATCACTTAGCTCTGTCCAAGTACAAAAGTAATAACTGTGCCAATTTGAATATTTTATTCAAAAGGATGATAATAAATAAAAATCAATCTATCTCGATCAACTAAAAATTAAATATTACAAATAGATTTATTTTGTTATAAAGTAAAGGCACTTATTAGGAGTGGGTGCGAAGGGGCGGCGTGGAAGCGCGAGGGGAGAGTGCCGACCCGATCGCACCTTCCTCCATTCATCATATACTATTGATATTGTTATGTTACTATATTTTATTTTACAATACAGGTATATATCGGTATACGGTCTCAGGAGACGGACGGGCTTAAACTCGGGTACCTGTCATTTTTTTGCATGCATCCGAGCGCGATCGCTGCGAGCGAGAGGGGCCCGAGGTCGAAAAAAACAATCACCAAAACTCTCAAAACAGGTTTACCCTCGCTCGCTTCACGCAAAAAGGAAAAGTCCTCGTATAGGGAGACGGCGTACCGCCGTCCCTGCACCAGTACCTCCCAAATGATCTGCGCATGATTGATACGACCGCGTCGCGGGGCCGCTTGGACCGAGATTGTAACGATAGCGTGGCAGCACGAAGAACAAAGAAAAGAAACATTAGGTCATAAATTAAGAGTATAAATAATGTTTTCGAGGTGTTTAAGCCCATCTCTCTCTCGACTGCCGGTCCGACTCGGCCGGCTCCGTCCACAATAAGTTGTCAGAATATAGTCAATCAAGGGACCGGCCGAGCGGAGGTTGATACAACGAGCCACGTCCCGTCGACGCGTACCTCGTCCGTATGCGGTGTGGCATCGCGAAAGTTACAAAATAATAATAATTAAAGTTAAAGAGACTCGAAATAAATAATAAATTATTATCTTATATCCTTAAAAATAAATCACGAGCGCCGTCTCGCGGTGCGGTACCGAGCGCGGAGAGGCAATGCGAATAAATAAAACGTCACTAAGCTAACTTTACAAGACCACCGCTCGGCGGAGGCTCGCGTCGGGGAGACGTCCGCGAGCTGCGCAATAAATATCTATGAATACAGGGTGCCATTTACAAGTGCGTGCCGATAACTATAACACGTAGGTGTATCTACTTATATTCACACCGCAAACTTACGAGACGCCAGAACACTTTAACTTTAAAACATTACATGGCGGTAATAAGAGCATAGGTTGACTGGAGATCATTCGTTGAGCGGGTGAGGGCGCGGTCTGGAAGACGTCGAGGGGGCACTGCGCTGGAGCTAGGCGATCACGATGTCGCCGAACGCGGAAGAGAGACGGTTGAACACGGGCAGGCGCTCCTCCTCCGGGTCCGGCGTGGGTGCGCGGCGGAAGGCGAAGGATGGCGGAGAGTGCGGGCACTGCGGCGACTGCGGCGTCAGCGGCGAGTGCGGCGAGTGCGGCGAGCGCGGAGAGCGCGAGCCGTCGCTGTACGACGCCAGCGAGCCGCCCGACGACAGCGAGGCCAGCGAGCCGCCCGGCGACCCGGGCTCGCGGCGGCGCGCCTCCTCCGCGTTGTGCACGAAGTGGCACCGCGGCCCGTACGGGCAGAAGCCCACGGAGTGGAAGGTGCGGCACAGCTCCGTCTTGTACTTGGGGTGACGCTGCAGGTTGCGCAGCTCGCGCATGCCGTGGGCGAATTGGCACTTGTCGCCGTACTTGCAGACTCCGGCCTCTTCGAACGGTCGGCAGAGCTCTGTCTTGTACCGGCTCGTCGCTGGCGGTGGAGGCGCGGGGTCGCTGGTCGTACGTTCGAGCCGCCGGTGACCCAAGTTGTTCAGGAGACCGGCCAGAACGCGTTGCGCAGGAACGGATGCAGCTCGCGCAAGCGCTGGGTGCTGGTCCCAACCGACATTGGAGGTGAGGCTGTTGGTGCCGACTGCTCCCAGAGCACCATTCAGTGTGCCGTTCATAGTCTGCACTGGGCGAGATTGGTTCTGAAATACAAAAAAATATATCTATTAAGTAACTGTTATATGTATTTATCGATTTTTACTACAATCTCTAATTTTTTTTCTTTAAAGTTTATGTGGGTAAAAACGAAAATTACACAAAAAAAAGATAATCTATTTTGAGCAGTGGATACCTGCTAGAATTAAAAAAGGATCCCGCACACTAATAGACCTTCGTCTACCTGCGGGAGAAACCTTTATGTTAAACGTGTAATATTTTTAATGCTATAGCCTCGTCGTTAAATGGTCAACATTCCCAAATAAGTATACCTCAGCTAGTACGGTTTGAGCTTTGAATTGAGTCGAATTTTAATGATTTTAACTTGATGTTGTAATAGTGAATTAACTATTATAATAAAACAACATATACACAAAAGTAATTGCATAATAAAATTTTAGTTTCCAAGTAAAAAACACCATAAATAAAAGAGATCCATCATCTTTAGCACACAGTAACACGTTTTGTTTCGTAAGTAAGTATTCGGTATTGGCTCTGAAACATCACTACAACAAAGGTAGGTGCATGTAAGAGGTAGTTGACACGAGCGCTCGGCCGGCACAATCGCAGTGATTGTACACTATTGTTCACAAAACGACGCCTCGTAGCGTCGCCGTAATGAGAAATAATTGTCGTCGCGCCAACGGTCATGTGTCGTACTGAGTGCCTAACAGTACTTATCATCCATCATCTATTAGTTACGTGACAACTACACAGAAAAAAATTTACGATTTATAACGAAATATACGAAATAAACTTTAAAAAGACTTTTTAAGTTGAAATTATTAACTATATTTAATATAATGTATTCGAGTGTCTAAAATCAACAACACACAAGATTTCGTCCCAACAAACGTTCAGTTTGAGCCCCCAGCGTGACGCGAAGGCCGACGCGAAGCTCGACGCGGAACATGACCACTATACATTATGTATGACAGATCACATCTTGTACGCGGCGGCCTCAATCGATGCGAATGACATATCATTGTATATTCTATTCTATACGCCTCAGTCGACAACGATGATAAACACACGGACACTTGTGTTTTTAAACTGCTGAAGCTAATTATGACATATTTATATAATATATTTAAGCGAATACCGGGGTCCTAAATTACCATCCATCCATCCATCCATCAATCCATCCATCCATCCATCTTTATATTGTTTTATGTTTATGTGTTTATTTGTGCAAGATAAATTCTAAATGGTAAAATAACACACAAGTGTAACATTACCAAACTCTGAACGCGATTGATGATTTTTTTTTATCTATAAGTAATGTTTTTGATCCACCATGAATATGAATATTTTCTGTTAAATAGTAGATATCGTCTAATCGTCAATTATTTAAAATTTGTTGTTCGGCCACCAAAAAATAACTAGCGATGTGTGAACGTCCAATAATAAAAACAAAAAATATATAATGTTATCGTCTTTTAATAACATTTATATAAAAGATAATAAAACCGAAAGTGTATCCAAAGCTAGCTAGGGTCGACGGAGATCACTCAAAAGCAGACAAGACCATCAGTCTAAAGAGCAAGGGTTAAGAATCTATGACCACCAAGTGCCGATGGAAAATGGCAGCTAAATTGTAATTAGAGATTTATTGGAGCGGAACATTGGCTAAGCGCTTTCCATCGGACATTGCGCTGCAACTGAACCGAACTCCAGGGAAATTTGTAATCACTGTCGATTTCGAGCGGCCGCGGTCGCTGCGTTCGAAACTAAGGGCAACCAGACGAGTGCGGCCACTCCATCAGCCTGTACTGTTGAGGGTGTGTGTTTAGGATACGTATTGTGTAAATACTTCAACTTAAAATTAAATTAAATTAAATTAGCTTCACGCTATATCCCGCACACAGCAGGGTAGTCAGAGGGAACCTAGTATAAGACACTCCGTTCCCCACTTTCTGCCGAATTTTGGAGGCATTGCGTGTTGAGTGGCAGAACTCAACGCCGCGCTTTGCCTCGACACCAGAGCGAAGAAATGGAAATATAAATTTAAGTAAATATTTCATCTCCTCAAGTGGGGATCGAACCCACAACCAGTCGGTTTTCAGTCACACCTTGTGCCACTGCGCCACGACTGGCCTCATACTTCAACTTCTTATTTGATAACTTGTTTGTAATATTGCACGAATCGTTTGGGTTGGGCATCCAAGTACGTTTGGTTTTATGGTCGCTATTGGCCAGTGGCATGTGTCTTAGGAATGCATTTATAATAAATGATAAATAAATGAAGTAGAGAAACGGAATATATATACTTATAAGTCGATGAATATATGTTGCAAAATTGATATAGATTGAAAGTTTGATGTGAGCAATATGTAAATACTTAATATTTAAATAGTAGCATGATTCGATCATACTGTACGTCAAATCGTTAAAATGCATTGGGTGATGGAGCTATGCACGACGCAATCATATAGATTAAATTCCTTGAAACCGTTAAAAATACGAACAAATATATTTTTCTACTAATTATTAAAACTAATTCTAAAATAAAATTAGGCACATCGTTACCACATTATTTATATTTCATAATTTATATAGAAATGGATTCCAAGGTTAGAAAAATCAAAGTTATTTTTAAAAAAAGGGTCAACAAACTTTGGAAACCTCCCATGACAGCACGTATATTTGCTCTAACAATCAGCAACATTTACACCTCCGCGATGTTGTCAGCGCTGTGTACACGTAGATACGTACTCCTGCTAAAAATATTTCGATATTCCTCGATAACCTGAGAGGGCAACGGCTCCAAACAACAAAGAACACGAATTGAGGTTTCTGGATTTCGACAAATTTAAAACGGTAAACTATCGATTTTAAAAATTCAAATAAGCAAATCTTCACAAAGACGTTTTAAAGTCGGCGACTATTTTAATTGTAAAACAAAGCGCGAAATACACTACTAACCTAAATGATGGAATCTGTATAGAACGGAATTGTCAACAATCATGTCAAGTCATAAGATTTTTAATTTGACTATTATTTAAGAACTTCTAAAACAAGAGTCCAGTCGTGGCGCAGAGGCACAAAGTGTGAATGTAAAATCGACTGGTTGTGGGTTCGATCCCCACCCAAGGAAGTAAAATATTTATTTTCATTTCTTCGCTCTGGTGTCGAGGCAAAGTGCTGCGTTGAGTTCCGCCACTCAGCACGCAATGCCTCCAGAATTCAGCGGAAAGTGGGGAACGGAGTGTCTTAACACTAGGTTTCCTCTGCCTACTCTGCTGTGTGCGGGATACAGCGTGAAGCTGATTTTTTTTTCTAAAACAACAGTAAGAGTGAAAAGTTAATTTCACTTAAAGCATTATTGCAGCTTGGAACGTCTTTTATTCATTATATCCTGTAACGCGATACGAGGAGCATGAACTTGTCCATTACGGAGACTGTCTCGCGACAATTGATCCAGCGACAGAATCAAACGGGAGAACAGTCGTAGCTTAATTGAACGTTAATTGGCTCTAATCAAATGCGTTCTATATTTAAATGAACTCTTAACGACTTACAACACTTGCCCGATGCCGCAACGTCGAGTAGAAAAATTAGAAAAAACATTAACAATTTCTACATTCTTTACAAAGGATAAACTCATTTTATATATATAGATAGTTAAACTGGGTATAATTTTAGTGACCGGTTATCAAAATTGGTCCATTTCTCTGAAGAGCAAGCAGAGGGTCTTGTCGATTGCTTCCATCACGTTTATTGAATGATTGCGCGAAAATTACCAGAGAAGACGATGTGGTCCCCTCCTCGATGTAGCTAACCTCCCGATAATGGCTATATAATCATTAATTTTTCAATCTTTCTTTCTCCTCAACCCCAAATGGCTTGTAATATAATTTAATTATAATTTTTACTATCTAATAAAACATTTACCCATGTTTACGTAAATATAGTCTCGTATCACACATTAAGTACCTATTATATATTAATAAGTATTCATTATTGTTCTCTACCTTCCCGCATATACCAGCCAGAGGGAACCTAGTGGTAAGGCCCTCCATTCAGCATTTTAGTCAACCAGAAGGAACCTAGTGTTAAGGCAATTCCGTGCCAATTTATTTAAGTCATATTATTATGAGGATTATAAATAATAAAATATACAACATAAGTTGTCAACAAATAGCAACCAGGAAAAGTTTCGCTGAGAACGGACATACGTAAGTCATGTTTAATTTTAAGTGTTCACAGAGTGTAATAATATATTAATTTTTGACTTAACGTTTAACACATGGATATAATTAAAAACTGTAATAACGTAATTTGAATAGTATCTTTTTTAGTCACATCTAGTTAAAAGAGGACACATAGTGGAGGATTGCTCCCGCAGAGAGTGAAGTGATAGAATAATTAAAATAATCATTAGTTTAATTATACCAACAGCGAGTTGTTCAAAAAAATGTACAAAATTATCATTAAAAATAAACTGAAATGATTTATTTATTACTTTATAACGGCTTATTTAATGAACATGGAATTCTCTATCTTACTCTATGATTTTTTTTATCAGCTTCACGCTGTATCCCGAAAGCGGCAGGATAGGCAGAGGGAACCCAGTGTTAAGACACTCTGTACCCCACTTTCTACCGAATTATGGAGGCATTGCGTGTTGAGTGACAACAGAGCAAAGAAATAGAAATATACGTGTAAATAAGATTTCATCTCCTCGAGTGAGGATCAAACCACAACCAGTCACTCAGTCTGGCCTCTACTCTATGATTGTATTAAAAAAAAATCTATTCATACAATATAAATTAGGTGGTTTGAATACACACCGAGGTTTATCCTACATAAAGAGCCTACTATGTTATAACGACAGTCCTTCAGATGAGTAACCGGACGCGCGACGACACTCGCGCATGCAGATGTGCCCCGCTCCGTGATCACCATGCCAGACCGCACCACCTATGGTAAAAATTCCATCGCTCACCTCCATTTGAATATCTATCAATTGTTTCTCGTTATTATACGAAACAATGGAAACATGTATTTCGAAGAGTCACAAGCGAAACGCTGAACAAACAGGAAATCACGTAGAGAACGATGTTTCAAGAATTGTTAAATGGTTGTCATTTAACGACATCATATTATTTCATTGCATTAATGACGAGCCCACCTAACGCACACACTGGGTTCGTTGACACTCACAAACATAACGTACAAACGAGCGTGTTTTAGTAAATTTATGATTATGGCTGTACGATGTACGTAGGTATATATTAATATTAAAAAAAAACGTGTTCGACGTTATATTAGAATTAATAATTTGGACATCGATGTTAAATATAAACCGAACGGGTAACTAACAATGGCCGTTCAACATAGACGAGAAAGAGAGTTAAGGCACAAAGCCAGTTAGGATGGTATGTCTTTATTGCGCACGTCATAAACCACGAGGTGGACTGGAGCGGCCGTAAAGCGAGTGTCAACAAAGGACTCAATAGTTAAGCTTATTTACCCCTCGGCCGCTCAAAGCGAAGGAAGCACGTCCCCCGGTCGGGCCGCTTTTAGCACCTCCTTATTTATAGATGCACCAATGCCCGACGCTGATTTGCAGAACCAAACATGTAAACAATGTTACTCACGATCTTGGTAACGTTTGTGAAGTATTATGTACCGAAAATGTTATTATTCATGATATTTTTTTTATATTGAGTTTGTGGTCACTCAGCCTAGAGTTCCTATGTGATCATGTTTTATAATTATTGTAAGAAATAACTTCTTTTGACATATGTAAAGCAATATTGAGGCATTGTGTGATGAGTGGCGGAACTCAACGCCGCTCTTTGCCTCGACACCATAGGGAAGAAACAGAAACAAATTTAAATTAATATTTCATTTCCTCGAGTGTAGATCAAACCCACAACCAGCCGCGTCTATAGTCACACTTTGAGCCCCTGCGCCACATGGCGCAAAGTGGCTCCAGAATGCGGTGGAAAGTTGGGAACGGTGTGTCCTAACACTAGGTTACCACTGCCTACTGCTATGCTTTGCTGAGTGCAGGATACAGCGTGCAGCTGAGTTTTTAATATTAAACATTCATGACCGCAACTAGACTTCCATGTCAATCAAGTATCAAGTTACAACAATTCCTTTGTCCACACAATTTTTATTGTTGCGTCACTAACCGGGCTACGCTTTCCCCGCAAATTGTACGGTGTGACTCACACATACATACATAGATAAAAGGCACACAAAGGAAAAATGTTTCTATGACTAATACACATTTTGCCTTATTGTTTTCTTAGTTACTTGCTGAGTGAGTACAGAAAGGCTCAAAATCGTACAACAAATCAAAGGTGTACTATATAAATAACAAAAAAAATCGTCAAATTATAAAAGATATGAAATGTATTACAGTAATACATCATTTTTCAAAATATAGCGGAATCTGGAGAACGTGTTCTAGCTTTATGTTCTTAATGCCAATTACGTTATAGTTATTGAAAAATGTGTGAAGACTATAAATAAACCCAACACTACTAGATGCATGAGTCCCCCTTGTTAAATTTCACTATAAATTTAATATTCCGCTTCTTGACCTCAAAATTAAAATTACATTTTGCACCTGTTTACATTATTATGATAATTATTTTGTCGTTATTATACATTAATAACTTATAGCCGTCACTATAATGTCGCTGACGAGGTACCAAATATTTATACGAATCGTGAGTGTTTAGCGAACATTGGTAAAAAAAAAAACTATTTTTTTTAGTCAGCACTACGTAATCATTTTAGACAAAAATGATTATTAACTTACAGAGGTTATTACTCCTCCATCGACCAGGTTATCAGGGCTCACCTGAAACAAGAAAATAAAAATTAATAAAAAAGAAAAAAGATCTTTTATTTCTGTAAGGTAGAAAATATGAACGTAAAGTGAAAACCATATAAACGTAAACACGAAATATATAATAATGACATAATCTATGGGAATTTGAATTGCTTCCGTGTTCTAAAAACATTATCATTTTAAAGACAAATTCTAGTTCCCGTCAATTCAGTGACATTGGAAACTAGTTCAGCCAATCAAACCAAAAAAAGTCGAGTTTCAGACAATTCAATAAAACCATTATTTTGTAGCAATTTTGGCGAACAAAACACAATTTAAATAAAACAAACACTAAATAATTAGGGAAGCATGTCAAAATACAAAAGTGAAAACTGCATTTAGATCAGTTAAGCCGTTTCTGAGCATTAGCATGTACAAACTCACAGATGAACAGACAAAAATTTTTAAAATCATTATTTTTCATTTTGGGTTCCATTACATTAGATAAATAATATATATACAAATACCCTCAATAATACTCAAATTCTTTAACATACAGACAGCGATCACTAACAATTTAATTATATATATATGTATAGATAAAATAATCATTCTTATATGTAGTTAAAAGGCACTAAGTACACAACATAATCAGATGTTAGCCACCGATAGTGCAGTACGCCGCTACGTTCCTACTCCTAGCGAGCCTCAATAAAATTAATAACCTGCGAGTAGGCTCTCGACCGGTCTCCGTTGAAAGCGACAGCACTTCCTACAAGAAAGTAAAACCGAAGTCAGCTACCTGGAAACCTCGGAGACGGCGTAACCATTTGTGCCGCCGACTAAATCCAATTGATCATTTTAGGCTTTCCATAAATAAATTAACGTAAATTTTTGTACATTTGGAAACGCTTGTGAATTTCGTAATCACAATTGGGGTTCCTCAATAACTTATGTAAAAAAAATTCATATAGTATTTCAAGTTTTAATAACTTAGTCGTGTTCTAAACTATATGGACGTCGAAAAAATAAATCATATGAATTATACAACACCCTATATTTTTTTCCTATTTTTACGGTACACCGTATACGTCCAATTCATAGTCTGGAACAGCAACTTAGGTAAGTACTGTTATATAACATTGTAATGCGATCGTTACCTACAAGCTGCGACCACATCTCTCAGACATTGTTAATGTTGTTACGTAGTCGTGTAATCATTTTATGATTTTTCTATACTATTATTATATATTCTTTACATACTAAATAAATAATTTTTTTCATCAGCTTCACGCTGTATCCCGCACACACCAGGGTAGGCAGAGGGAACCTAGAGTTAAGACACTTCGTTCCCCACTTTCTGACGAATTCTGGAGGCATTGCGTGTTGATTGGCAAAATTCAACGCCGCGCTTTGTCTCGACAGAGCGAAGAAATGGAAATATAAATTAAAGTAAATTAATAAATAGCTTAAAATAGCAAATATTAGACAAAACTATTATTTGATAAAATTATATGAATTCTGTGAACTGATTTTATTTATGCTTACGTAAATAACTTTATATAATAAGAAAATATGAAAACACATAGCAATTAAAGGCAATGCATGAACGAGATAAACACGGCACAGTGCAATTAAAAACTGGTTTTATATAAATTATTTATAAGTATATAATCCGCGTATAGCACGCATTCGATTATTTGTTGTTTTTTTTTTCTTCCTTCAGTAAACATGGTAAAGCCAATCGTAACCATTTAATGTAATAGCAGTAAGCTGCACTTTAAAAAGTTATCGTTACAGTTGATTTGCCAATAACTAATAAGTATTTTTTTAACAAATTTAAAATGTTATTTATTCCACACTTAGGAAGAAAAATAGAAAACTTTTTTTAGAAAACGCGATTTGGACGGTTTCCAAGTGGCGCGGGTTCAAATACCGTTTTCAAAAAAGCATTTAACCAATCTATCGTTTTCTAAAATGTATTTAACTAATAAGTACTTCCTTTTTCTTTGAATAAAAGCAAATTTATATCTTTATACCAGAGGAGAGAGAAGACAATCGACTAGTGATGTACATAGGAAATTGCGGTTATCATTGGTACAGAACATTAGTGTCGTCAGTTTCGCGGCGATTGTCGAGCTCGATCAACGAAGCAATCGGGGCCACTTGTGCTAATGAAACACTTCAATTGAATTGGGGACATTAATTCAGTCGGATCGTTGTTTATACTGTGAAACTGTTACAAAAAATAAATATATATGAATGTATGAAATGAAAATATTATCACTAAATCGATTTTTAAAATGTTAAGTTATAATTTAAATTATTTCATATATTATTATTAATTTTATGGTTGGTTGCTCAAATGTACACAATTTTTCTTTTTATATATATATATATCTCAAAACGAATTCCAAGTTATCAAAAAATTTTACTTTTTATACGATGCATACAATAATTCAAAATCTAATAAATTTCACATTTAACTTTGACTCGATATCATTAATAAATACGACGTTACAAATTGAAAATAATGGAGCAGTTCAATACGCCAACTTTGCAATCACTAATGTAGAACAACGTGGCACTATACAGAACAAGTATTCACAACCATTGATCATATCTATTTAAATGAGCCTAATAACATTTACTCTATACGTTATGATTTGACAAAGATCGCTTTGTATCAATATGGAGCGTGCGCTGTGTCTATCTTATTTAAATACGAACTTCATTAACTATAATTTACTATATGTTATTAAATCGAATAACATTTACCATTCATTTATAATACCAAAACAGAAGCATTTTTACTATAAAAATAACAAAATTACCTTGTACGAGTTACAAAAAATATACCTATTCTTTTTTTAAATATTATCTGGACAACTGTTTTAGTACAACACAATGAAAAAAAGATTACTATTAAGCATCACAACTAATTACGACCCATCTACTATAATAGGCGTTTGGAACCTTTAGAATCATACAATGGGGATCGGAGTGTCTTAACACTAGGTTCCCTCTGCCTACCCTGCTGTGTGCGGGATACAGGGTGAAGCTGATGATTTTAGAAGCACAAAGCGTTACATGGCAGGATTAGACGTCGATAGTACAAAGTACAAATTGTAATTAATATTATACTAAAACACAGTATATCCGTCGTGATGCACGCGACTGCGACTCATTCGCGATGTTGCAAAACGCATATTTACAAGAGGTTTTTCACGCGATTCGCCCTGCTGCCTCACCTTGAAAGTATCGCCTTGAAGGGAAGCGTTCAAGATGTGAACATTCTATACGTATGTCATTTAAAAGCAAAGAACAAAGCAAACAGTATATACATGATATTATTTATAATTTCCTTCATTCAAACAATATATTTGAGATCTTTTTAAATTGTTATAGAGATAAGTTTATCACTAAGTATATAGATTATTCACAATAAACTCCTAAGGGGAAAGTAAAAAAAAAATAAAGATCTTGCTGAGTTAAGACAATTTCAATTACAAAAGTGAGTACGTTACTGCCACGAAGACGAAAATAAGTTTCATTTAACTTACATAGTATCCGAATGTGCCGTTTCAACGCATTGTTAACATAAAATCCTTGGTTTCGCACTATGACCACCGAACGTGCTTGCTCTCGCTGTTAACTCATTCTCGTTTGTTTCTTGAGTCGATTGCAAAATGATATAGGTCATTTATTATATTTGTTTTTATTTTCAAGCAAAAGATGGCAGAGGAAACCTTGTGTTTCCACTCCGTTTCTCATTTTCCGCCAAATTCTGGAGGAATTTCGGAATTCAACGCCACGCTTTGCCTTGACACAAGGGCGAAAAAAATAAAAAAAATGCCACGAAAGATCTTTATGATATGTACTTATCCATAATGTTACATACGCAAATAAATGTAACAAATGAAAGTGATTGAATTCAAGTGTATTGATGTTGTGCAGACGCCTTGCATTACAACAAGCAAGGCATATAAATCAATCTATTAAATGCCATTAGATCTCATGTTATCTACTAGCCCAGAAAGAAAACGGTAGGATATTTTATATTTATTACTGAAGTCAATCTTTAAAACTAAGTTTTAATTTTTCATATAATATACTACTAATATTTTATAATTCGTGTGGAAATTTTCGTGTAATTTTGAAATCAACGCAAACCACACATGTAAATATTAGACGAGCAACGAAATGGTTTTGACGAGTAAACGCTAGCATGTCATAACAGGGGAAATCGAAGGTTGTCTGGAGTTGCAGTGGTTGCATCGAGCAACACGTATTAGGCAACCGTTTTGTAACCGTGTGGAAATACTGGATTAATAGCTGCGTTAATTCAGCCAACACGCCTACGTAGACATATAATTTAATATTATGGTAGAATATTATATGACTTTGATTTTGCAATTCATCGATTTGGCAATGGATGAAGCACCTGACCCCAGATTAAAGCAAAATAAGGAAAGAGTGACATAACTCTTTATGAAATTTAACAGGAAATATAAGCTAATATAATTATAAATAAAGAAAGTCTTAAAATTCAAATATCAATGTATTATTGGTTGTTTATATATTTAAAGCAAGATTAAGGATACGTGAATAAATAATGAAGTTTGTCACAATTAAGTATTCAAGAACATCGGTGGGGTCAATTGTCAAGATTAAGACAATGAAACAGTTTATATATATTTCATACCATTCGAGACCATTTAAATAATTTAGATCGTATTTGGAGGTCGCTTCAACCATATCCTACTACACATTCTCTCTATAAAATGCATATTAATTACACCTTTAACTAAAAGCATATCTGTGTTTTTTTCTTCCAAGTTGAAGAAACTGCGGTGGAAAATGTTAAGTGACGTAGTTGTCTTTGTGCGGTCGTCAAGCGAGTTGTGTAGGTGAGCGAGCGAGCGGGTGACCTTCGCAAGAGGCGAATGGGCCCATCAGCAAATACTCTACGCATTTTACGAACAAAATTAATTATCGTTGTTTCTAACATCACCTCGTCCCTAATAGTCACATAAAAATAAGAAAATAATAAGCTTATTTAATATAGCCAGCCTTAAGACTAACCAAAACCTCATAAATCGTTGTTAGCAAGTGCAAATATATCAGTTTTTATCCATAGATATCGCTATCGTTTCAGTTTAATCATACCGTATGTTGATTTAATGATCGTGCCTGTAAATTCCTTATCACAAATTGATATAGGGTTACCATTGATAATTTAATATTGTAAAGATTCTTAAGCCAGTTAGTTATAAGATAATTAAAACAACAATTTGGACTTAATCTAGTTTAGCAGTTTATTTCTGCTATAAAGTAGATTAAAATAATTAATTATTATTTCCAATACTTAAATAAATTAAATAATCCTTAAGAATACTTAAAAATGTGGGTATCACATTGTGCGAAACGCGTCTACATTACCGTCTTCCTTTGATAATTACTTGTTATTGTTTCTCATGAGTAACAGATGTGCCACATCCGCTTCTAAATGCACACTCCTCTTTTTTGAATGAAATTGGCTTAACTGAAATGGTAAAATTTTGCGCAGACTGACTTCTTTATATTCACGATGACATTTAGAGAATAATGAACACGTTCATCGTATAATGAGTGAGACGTGGGTATTAAATCATATATTGCCGTCCTACTAAAAAGCGCGAAGTTTTACATTAGGTTTGTAATTTACGGCAGATTTTATAGAGACTCCTTGTATTAATATATAAAGAATCAATCTATATTTAGACTGTATCGAATTTGATAGAGTTTTATGTAAAAATATTGACTTTTATAGCTGAAATTCACTTTTATCTTCAGCGGCCAGAGCGACGTCACGATATTACACACATAAACATTAAACATAAATTTCACATAATAGAACAAATTTCAGTAGTTTCATTTAAGATAAATATATAGAACTAGATGAAAAGAATATAAAACACAATATAATTTAAATATTAATATAATAAAAATTATTAGTGATAATTTTTGGCATTAAATACACAATATTTTAAATGTAGCAATGACGTAACGCAAGTTGAACAAACTGTAGGCAACATGCTCAGGAAATTATCAGGGTGGACCCACAGGTCACGGTGATACCCCTTGAACTGTACTAGTTTTGGATAACTTATCAATTAACGTCACAGGATATGTTGTGTTCCGTCTTATATTTAGTCAACAATATACATATTTTTTTTATAAATTATTGATATACGTGAACGTGGTTAGTTATTTTAATGGATTTCTTATAGAGGTTCACGGGTTCCTAGCAAAGTTCGTTAAAATTTTCCACGATTATCGTTGTAACGCATCGAAGCATGGCTTTTCACAAGCCATAGACCACCCCACTTGTCACGGTGATGACTCCTCACTCGGCAACATACGAGGGTATGCGATAATAACATGTAGGTACCTTTTTTTTAAGTGATTTAATATCTTACTTCTATAAGTAAGTACCAACTACACAACATTTTTAATTTGAACTTACAGACAGTTCCGAACAAAGGTATAATATATTAATTTATTATATTGTAAATAATTCATTTCATTTTCATTAATTTCCAAAGTCCTTGAGTATGTTTGTTCGGTCCGTTCGCGTGCATCGATGCAACGCGTCGGCACTGGACTACAATTTCAAAATTAATTTATGAACAACGCGATTTTGCAGCATTGTTAACTAGACAGACATGTTAAAAGAATTTTATATTTCTGTTTTTTGCCTTGCTCTTTGAATTATTAAAAAAGTTAAAAATATATTACAATCCTGTCGTCTATTTTCGTACCATACTATTTGGTCATAGTATTTACTTCATATTTCATATATTTAACATATTTACTAAGATTATAAAACTAGTATATGGTAACGATAAAAACTGAAACTGCAGAAAGTTAATTTTTTTTTCTAAATATTAGTAAAAATATATAAATCCAATTTACAGAGAACTACTTTAGCAAAAGAAGTATAAAAGACCTTGCAGAGTTCAACGCCTGTGTCGAAATAACTATGGCATTTGTTCATGAAAATCTTATTTAATATAACAAAAAAAAACGACTAATATAATGGTTCCGACATTAAGATGCAAACTAGCACATTTTAATTACATTGATGTTGAGGAAGTGTTTGTATCGGGAAGTATTCATGAAGACCTTGCGGAGTTCAACGGCTCTGGTGACAGACTTGCATTGTCTTCCTACATGTCTATGTTTCCGTCTTTGAGAGAAAATTTGACCTCCATTGCCCTAAGCGCTTTATCAAGAGGACTCGTTAAAGTATGTGATATCCATGTAATGTCTATTATGCACAACTAATTACTTCCTCGAGGGCCGTCATGGCTAAGGGGCACAAGCGTGCGACTGTAAATGTGATGGTTGTGGATTCGATCCCCTCTCGAAATTAAATATTTAACATTTCCATTTTCTACGCTCTGGTGTAAAGGGCAAGGCGCGGCGTTGAGTTCCATAACTCAACACGCAATGTGGAGACATTCTGGAGAGAATTCGGCGGAAATTGAGAAAAAGAATGTCATAACTAGGTACCTGCCATATGCGGAATACAACGTTAAGCTGAAAAAAATCTACTTTCCTTGACTTGCTAAACTCGAACTTCACTTTCAATATTATGTACTGTACGGGCGGTCTATTAATATAATAGTATCATAGTATTAGTGCAACCAAATTCTAGTAATCGTTCTGGTCATACAAAATAGGAAGTGTACGTGCGGATAAATATGCGCCCAAATTGGTGCTCCGTGAATGACGGCGGTTATGCAACGCGACACTGACCTACCGGCCAGCGTGCTACTTTCCTTTCATTATTGACACACTATATACACGGCGGAGAACTATCACTTGGTTTAAGCTTAGCAAAAATAAGACATTCAATTAAATTAAAAATCAAAACAGTTCACGCTGTATTCCGCACACAGTAGGGCAGGCAGAGGGATGTAGGTTCCCTGTTAAGACACTCCGGTTCCCACTTTTTGCCACAACCAGTCGATTTTACAGTCACACTTTGTGTCCGACGATTGGCCTCATATAATACATAACAAGAATTACCTCAAATACTCGGATGAATTAAAATTTATATCATAATTAGAAAAAAATAAAGGAAAAAGAGACAAAGGAGACTTATAAAAAGTTATAGTTGCAAAATATTTCACGGTAATTAATTTATTATAGGACGCGACGTAGACCAACAGTGAGGATTGTTCGCGATAAGTACCGTGTACTGTTAAGTGCCTATTGTAATAAACAACGTGATAAATATATATGTATCAATATATACACACCTAGATTCAGGACAGGTTAGTGTGAAATAGAGTAGTCCATTTTTATACATTACAAAACCGCCGTGGCGCAGTGGCACAAGCATGTGTCTGGAAACGCGACGGTTGTGAGTAACAAGCCAAATGGCGGCGTTTAGTTCCGTTGAAAATTCATCGGTAAGCAAGGAACGGGATGTCTTAACACTATAGGTTTACTCAGGATACCCTGTTATATGCGGGATTGCAACAGCGTGAAGCCGCTAGATTCATTACAATGGAATTGAGGAAAATTGGTCGTTTGCTCTTTTGACATTTAAGTTGTCATCGCATTAACGAAGGCAGTGGAACCCGGATCCATTTATTATCAATAATGTATCGAATATGAAACATACAATACAGACGAGGTCACTCTACAGGTGCCTAAATGCGCAGCTCTTTTTAAAATTAGGGTAACTCCTATTTACATAAATATATACAAATCGGCTAGGGGACTTTAATTAGAAGCGAGTTCTTATTACTAATACATACAATAAATTTTCATGCGTAACGAAAAATAATGTAACCAGTACAAGTTTTAGTAGAAATTAAATAGTTAAGGTCTTCTTTCATTTCAAATGGGGAAGTCAGGTAGTAAAAATTTTAACAATAGAATTATTGTAGTCGACTACACAATACAGAATATAGATTTTTTTCCCCTGACTTATAATAACACATAAATGGTAATGGCAAGAACGATTTAATAAATAATATAAAAATATCTGTGTTCATATATACAATATCAGATTATTTACAAAATTAAATTAAATAATTAAGCTAAGTTGTTTGTAGCTCCGTCCTCTCTAAATACCCCGCTAGGGATAAAGCGTGAAGCTAAGTTAAGTTAATGAATCTAAAAATAATGAGACTAGGTTCCCTCTATGTACCCTGCTTTATGTGGGCTACATTGTGAAGCTAATATATACAGGCTGATATTATAACTAAGAACTTTGCTAAATAACAAATGTCAAGAGAGAAAAGTTTGGGAAAGCGTGTCTTCCTGTAGCACGAGCGCACAAACCGTCACAGCACGCGCGGATTATAATCGTGCTATAATAGCACCACGTTTGTGCAACAGTAGGTATTATGCAAACTGCAATCGTGCGAATCGTGCGCAACGTGTGATGCATTCTGCACAGCCGCTCTGCAAGACTCATCTTGCGTCAACCGAACGTCTCTATTGCAGTGCAAATTAATTATCTCTACCCAAATAAGCATGTTCTTGATAGATAAAATGCAATAGTGCGCTTTTCCGCCAATAAATAATGGCGAGATAAGTGCTGTTTGCCATTTGAAAGATTAAAAAGTAAATAAGGTTGGGAAATGGCGGCGGCTGATATTACCTTCATAGCATCTTTCCGTTCGGGCGAGTCATTACGAAACAAGAAATGAAAGTTGAGCACGGTTTCAGTTCGAAAAACGTCGGTTTATTATTATATTTTCTATACCTAACAAAAAAGCAAAACCGACCAACAACAACGTCTCAACTGTTATTCATCCATTTAAGTGAATAGAATATTTGGGGTAACTAGAAAACAAATAGTTTTTTCTAACATAAAACAATATTTGATCGAATCAATAATAAATAATTCTGCAAATCAAACCTACATCCACTCGACGACACAAAAACAAGTTTCATAATGCCGTAATTTGTAGGTGATTTGGAATAGGCAAACACTGACCCTGTTCGAAATCGAACTCGAATACTAAACGATGTTTTGATGTTGCGTAAAAAAAAACGGTCGATATGTTCTTTTCGAGAAATTATGTAAAACAATTATCGGCGATAAGGGGGGGATGGCGCTGCCAGTGGTGTATAGTAAAAGTGTTACACGACGCCGCCTGTGCTCGATACGGTGACGCAACCGGTGGTGAATGTGTGCCAAAACTGCAGCAAACCCACAGAGCCGGAGCGGGCCCAAAGTTACGTTCGAGTTTAGATGTTTACGTAATTCTAACGCTGGATTTTGAGAGCGTTAACTGTGAACTAGTCTTCAAGTTTATTTTACGTTTCTTGATTTTTTTTTCTTAGTTTCATGCCGTATTCCACATCTTGGACCACGTTAAAACAACGAATTCTGGGATTGCATGTTGAGTGGCGGAACCCAACGCCGCGCTTTGCCTCGGCGCCAGAGTCAAGTAGTGAAAATATAAATTCAAATAAATCATACCATCGAATGAGGATCGAATCCACAACCAGTCCCGTTTACAGGTCTCAAGTAAGTTTCTAATAATTTAAATCACAAATTAAAAGTGACCGAAAGACATACAAAAGACCGTTTTCTTTCAAAACAATATCAAGTCAATGTGCAATAAAAACTCACGTATAAAATTAACTAATAGTAATATATTCATCATGTTTTGCTACATTTTAATGTATTTATTCATAAATTCAATTGTTTATATAAAAAGATTGCCAACCCAATAGTCAGCAAAGATTGCCAACAAAATCGATGCGTAGTAAACAAATATTATATAAAAAAGTATATTAAAAAAAACCACTTGATTTTTTTTAATTACGGTTTATGGGTAAAAAGTGACACAATCGTGTAAAAATAATGTAATATTGTGTAAAACAAAACGTTTAAATAATATTCGCTATAATGATTGGAATTGGCAACACGTGACAGTGCCTTATCAAGAACGATCGTATTATACATAAATGGTATCATAAGTAATGTTTCCAATAGATCTAATGTCATCAAGCCATTATTATTCTTATGTTGTATAGAAACAAAGGCGTATTTAGGTATAACATTTTTAAACTGGTTTTGTGACTGCGAGAGATGTACGACGACCGCCTCTACTCGCCAATGAACCCTAGCATTTGTTCTGGAGGAGCAATTAGCGGCGCGTCGTGAATTAAATTTAACTAAAATTAAATAACAGCGAGTATAAAAAATTCTTGTGTTATTATTAGTTCTTGGCTTTTTTTTTTATCTCGTGCGTCTAACTGTCCCTCACGAGGGTTAGCCTTTTGAGAGACAGTTAGTCACAGCGTTGTTAGCCTTTAGAAAAGAGGTTTAATGACGTGTTCCTGGCGTGTTAAATACCGAAATTCAATCTCGCTGATGAAGGTCAAGACGTCGTAATTTTTTTTCGTATTTGTATGCATATTTTTATAGTGTATATAGATTTCTTAGTACCTTTATATAGGTATAAACTGAAAAAATATAGTATTACGTACAACGAAAATTTAAGAATAATGTTAAGTTCATTTTAAAATCAAAGTTACATTTATTTCACCTATTATTAAAAAAAAAAAAACAAAAAAAACTGAATTCAAATTAAAACTGAATAGATTAAATAAAACGTTTACAAAACACATACTAGAATTTATTAAGTTCAAGCTATGAGCCAAGGCTCAGCCCACAAAGACTAAGGTCAGGAGTATTTACTTACAAATTGCTTACATTCAATGCGGTGGAAGAAGTTCAAAATGTTAATTAAATTACGTTATTATAAACATATCACTGTTTGGAAAAAAACCTGTTATTTGGTAAAATCAGTAGGGGAAAACACAAAATAAACCGACTAAAAATAACATAATATAAAGGCATGTTCACATACAAATAATTAATTTTATTAATCTGTAGGTCGATAGATAAGTGCTAAATGTATAAACAAACGCCCATTATTTGAACAGATTTTGCAATAAATAAGTATATCCACAGCCAGTGTCTTTGAATGTCGCTATCCAAGACTAATGCCATCTTCGCATTGGGCAACGCGTCAAGGCGAACCACGTATATTAAAATATTAAACAATTTTCGTGTTAGGAAAGCGTTTATTAACTGCGCCTTGACTGGTATTGACTGTATGGTACTACATATATCCATAGGTCAAATGTACCGTGTACCCTAGTACCTGTACCACGCGAGTTGATAAAGTTTAAAAGTTAAGTATTTTAAGTTTTCCAGAGAAGAGAACAATTGGAAAATAAATATTAGTACTATTGGTATTTTAGTATTTTTTATAATTTACTTCAACAATATACATTCTAAGCAACTTCCATTTCCACTACATTTGTTCATCGATCATAGAAACTTTCAATTTGGTAATATTAAGTAAATTTATATTGTCATCACACCTATCTTACTTTGTCTATTTACATATACTTTTACAATAATCAAATCTCAAACAGACAAACATACACATTAATTTGCTCCATAGGCATCGGTACCCACGCGGAATCTTATTTCGCTTGCACAGTGTACAAGGAAATAATACCAGTACGGTTATTATATACATGCGATGCTGGCTGCCGCCTCAGCTCCCACGATCGAAACTTATTGTTTACGATGGATTCGAAGGTTTCTGCAACGCCCAGGTGTTGGGAAACGTAGGCCAGTGAGGCTATTTGAAATACCTTTCGAGTATTCGATTGTGACAACTGTGGCTTTTTATCCGAAATCTGGAGGCATTGCGTGTTTAGTGGCATAACTCGACGCCGCGCTTTGCCTCGACACTAAATACTTAATTTCTTCAAAGGAGAATCGAATCCACTACTTATCTAATCCATTCACAACCACAAACACTTGTGGCGCCACGACTGGCCACTTAATATTTACAAAGTTAAACAACTAACAAACATTATATATATAGCAAAGCAAATTAGAACGCAAGCCTCGTCTGCTATTCGCATTAATTGATGTGATGTATCTCTATCTGTGAGCGAAATACAACAACAGACTAAATCCAACGCAATAGCACAACAGAGACTTTATCAGCACACGTGGAGAGCTAATCGTGTCGCGTGACCACCACAACTAACAACAACGACTCTGCATTAATTGCGATTGTTGTGAATATTATTATTATTGTTCATTTAATACTTTATTTATTTAATTGAATATAAATAATGTTTGTTTGTAAGTTTTTTTTGATAATTCTCTAAAGTAAAACGTATAACAATTTGAACGTATAGAATTTATTAAGCGTTCTAAAAAGTATTAATCTTTCCTAAGTGTGGAATAACTTAAAAAAAAAACAGTACTTTACAGTATATTAAAAATAATATAAGAAATACGCGAACATTACTGGCACAGTCAATCGAGATGACTAAGTCATTGGCTGGAATCACTATTTTTTTTTTATTACAACTACAAATAAGCACTAGTGATGTCTGTATTGCGTTTTGCGTGCGAACGGAGCACGATTGTACGCTCCGACGCCCCACATGATTACACGCCTTACTGACCAACTAACAACAAAAGAAATAACTAGGTAATACTATGATTATCAACGCGAGTCAATGTCGAAAAATCTCATTAAATATATTAATTTATTTAATAATATACTAGCTGGGTTCCCTGAAAACTACTCCATAATAAAACATTATTTACACAAAACGCAAGTGCTCCATTGTAAAATGTATTAAACAAAAGAAAATTTCTAAATAATCTACCTGTTGATTTTTCCTACCCCCCTAAAAATTTTTAAAATGTCAACAATGCCTTGCACGAACAAAGGAATTGCAGGACAAAAGCCTCTTATCTCATGCCAAAAGAAGAAAAAAAAAACATCGTTATAGTGCGGATCGGTTGTATTTGTAAACGGGCAGCAGGTAGAAAGAAGGTTGTTGTAGTAGGTGTATTTTCGAGCTCAACGGTTTAAAAGGCCTTTTTTTTTGCTATAGAAAAGAAAATAAAAGAATTACGATGCACCTTTCGAAATTCCCACTGCGGATTCTATACCTAGCGTAACTGACTCTCGCTATGAGATCCCATTTGTAGTTAGTTGCAACTTTACTATGTTTTATAGATATAATAAAAGATTTTATACAACAATTGAATTTATTCTTTTTAAACATTTAAATACATTTTTATAGTAAATATAACTGTAAAAACAAGATAATATGAGCAACACTAACTATTTATCATTTAAATACTCAAACACACCATTTTTAAATAACAAAGAATATAGATAGGTAAAGGGAGTTCGTTTAAACTTGTTTATGAACATTCAAAACATGTGCCTATATATATTTTATAGTACATAAGTTGCCCTGCATCTTTACCCCTTACATTATATGCTACGGAATACAAAACAGGGCAGCCCCAAGCAACAAGTGGTTTAAACGCAATATAAAGAAACCACAAAAACCGTGAGCAGGTAGCGTATGACAGAACAGACCATTTGCAACCTTAAATTGTAGTTAATAGAACTCGTTTTACTCTACCAGCAGGTATAGGTCCAAAAAAGCGTTGACAATCAAATATGATCCTAATAACGAAAGGGAGAAGGGAGTTTTTTTGGTTTGACTGCGTATAATGGGTACCACCAGTCACACCACTTAAGCGCGTCTGCTCTCTACCCCTGCTGAGATTCGAAAAGGATTTGTCAAGAAATAACAGCGAGTGGGACAGGCTAAGACAAAAATAGGAAGATTAATATAGGTTAAGTTGAAATTGTCATTTTCAATTTTTACCTGCTTCGTTATTTGATTTGGTTTGATCTTTTTTTTTATAGACAAATATTGTTTTGATAATTGAAAAAAAAAAAAACTTAGTTTAAAACCGGATTAATAATAACACAATATTTTTAGGTTCCAACATGGAAACATACTATCTTTTGTAATGTTTCAAATGTATTTGTCAAAATTATGTCATTACTATCATTTGCTATAGGCAGATACTAAAGTCAACCAGTATATTCTATAGGCGAGAAGGTATTATTACAAGTATTATTATATATTTACTATTAAATTAGTAATAAATACTGGAACAAGAATTGTAACAGTACTGGTTTTTCGTGTTGTATAAATATTGCAATCGGAAATAACTAAAAACTAACGATAAAAATGATGGGATAAAAAACTATGTTTTGTAAAATTTTCAATAAACTAGAGAAAAAATCTGTTTGTTGACTGAATTATTTGTTTTTATAACGCAATATCTAGGGGATTGATAAAAAAAAGAAAAGTTTCTATTAGGAATTGATATTTGTATTCTTTTATATTTTTATCTATCTTTGTTCACATAACCTTACCATTGCATCCATTTAACAAAAATATCAATTTAATTTGTCCATAATTTAACGTATAATTTTATTTATTATATTAAAATATAACTGAAACTAACATAAGCAAATGTTATCATAAGTAATGAGAAAAATTGTAGTTTTATTTTTCGTAATAACATGAAATTCTTTTTTATTTATAATTATAAAGAAAACATTGTATTTGACATGCAACGAATGACGACTTAATAGTGAACGTATATATACATATTATTTTATGGTGCTTTATAAAATTTATGTATATATGTATATATTTGTATATATAATAATAATCTACCCACTTTTAAAATGTCGTGACCGTAAGCCATGTTTAATTGCAACGAGGTATTTTTGCAAACATATAACAAACATCAATTTGTGTTAAGAAGTTGGTAATAGAAAAAGAAATAACTCACTAACTGTAAATTATTTCTTTTTCAATACAACACTTAAACAACAACAATTAAAATTGTAGTAAATAAAGATAAAAACTTTTCTTACCTTCAAGAACAGATCACCAAAATCGTACAGCGCAGACTGATGCATTATTGCCGTAGACATTATGTTAAACTAATTCGACACTATTTACTCCAGATCCAGGGTTTAGTAGGCTTCTTTACGTTTTCAACGTACAATTGAATCACTAAGGCACGAATTTGGTAGGTAGACTCACTATAAATAAAGTAAGGTGGATAAAGTTCACGTTACTTTTAACAAGAATTTATTGAAAACCGTTGTAAATATGATTTGCGAAATGAATGTAAGTCGATGCGTGTTTGTTTTTTCGTTCGGTGACCACAGATTGAGTCCGAACTAGATGGCCGAGAGCAATGGTCTTTATTTATTATGCCCTCCACGATTAAGCCAATGTGTAATATAATTTTTGAACACAATTTCGCAAAAGTTGCGAAATTGTACAAAACAGTCCTCAAAGTGTTCGCGTTCTCTCCACTGTTTTCGCGTCTATACGGAAATTCACAGATATCGGTCAAAACTCTGCGCGAACTGCATCGAAGTAAACTTTGGGCAATAAAAACTTTTTTATATGTCCAACTTTATACTCGAAAATGTCTATGATCGTCGTGGTTCGGGCCGCAAGGGGATAATGAGTCGCAGTGTCAACGTCCGCGCAAAACGCACCACACGTTCATTCCGTATCACGCTCGCTCGCGCACTGGAGCAGTGGAGCCGGCACTCCGGCACTCCGGCGGGCGGGTGGATTTTGTTTTCAAATCAAACAGCACGATCACGTTTTGAAGCGAGATTCGTTTTCCGCTCGGGCGCGTTCGGGCGCGCTCGGCCGGCGTCGGCGGCGCTCGCCGCTCTGTTTTGTTGTTGCTCGCCCGCCACAATAAAACTGATAAAACTCCCTCATCGCACTCCTCGCTTGCTTTATATCGTTTTTTTTTAATAAAAATGTAGATACATATTCGAGTTAAAAAAACATTTTATTCACATTTACATAACTATGAAGCGGTCCGGCCGAGTGGCCGCCGTTTTCTTTTTTATTAACTATAATTAAAATAACAGACTTTTAAATTGCGACAAATGAACAGCAAATTGTAAAAATAAGTATTCAATTATAGTACTTATACACTTATCCATCTTATCCTTCCACATTTAAGTACAAAAACCGATCTCTAATGGCAATATTTGATGTTATTATAATTTAAAAATTTTGGACATTTCATACGTTAATAAGATGGCACTTAGTACTTAAGTAAAACCAGCTGTATTATACATACATATATAGACATATTTAACATTTTGGTGAGGAAGTGCTAAAAAATGAACGGCCAGAATGGCGAACAAACGCAAAAACTTGTAATTTTAGAGCTGGTTCGGCCAATAGAGGTATCCACCGCCCGCGCTTGTTTTAGCTTAAGAGCACATTGCTGAAGAGAGCGAGTATGCGGGCTTGGATTATTATATTACCATAGAGAATAAACCATGCCATAACTTCTAATTAAAATGTATATTTGTATAATTCTAATACTACTATATGATACCGAAATCATTATTTTTACTGTATTAGAGTATACATATTTAATTTTTTTTAGCAACTTATTATCAAAAAAAGAAATAGTGTACCCAATCAATGCAAACGAGGATTTATATTAATATGTTTTTAGTGTTAACCTACATTTACACTGATGTTTATTTTGAATAAAATAAAGATAGCACGCTATCCGCTTCATAATCGCTTCTCTTATCACGAAAAACACGTAGAGCTGACTGCGTCCCTCGAGCAACTTTTTATTATGGCATTCGTTGGTTGCAAACCCGTTTGACGGTTTTAGTGTTATGCGCTATGTTGCACCGAGCTTACGGGAACTGGGAGTCTGTGCAACAACGGACAACGTGATCCTTGTCTAATTAACTGACGATATATGCTGACTGTTCTCCAGAAAAATAAAGCTTATAAGCCCGGCGTTCAGTACCGAAACTTAATAAAAAATCGGCGGAAAGTGGAGACTGGAGTGTCTTAACATTAGATTCACTCTGCCTACTCTGCTTTATACGGTATACGGCGTGAGGCTGATTTGATTTGGTCTTCTTGAAGAAGCCTAGCCTATGATATGCTACATACATTTAAGTTAAATATTTTTTTTTTACATAGACAATGATATATTTCCAAATACAGATTAAATAAGTATGTTCAATGTAGACGAAGGTAAAATGTTGCTAATTTACTAAGTGGTTAATATTATAAACCAGATTATTAGATTGTTTTGTTTAATGAGTAAATAAATAATTAAATGATCACTTAAATTAATGGCAATTAATTTGGTATTTTCTAACATAAATACATTTAAACATTTTTTTCATTAATTATTTATTATTATTACAAAAATACAATATGGCGGACGTGACATGAGGCCGTCGTTATTTTTTTATGGTGTGTAGCTAAAATTCGTAAATAAATTCAATAATATATGTGTATATAGAACATAATAAACATATTAAAATTCATAGTATACTAACATATTATGTATGTAGCCTTTTTTTATTATTTAGCTAAATTAGCAGGCTCTAATATCCTCCCATGGGAAATATTTTGAAACTCGAGTGCAGTTACAAAGTATGAATTTTTAGAGATCCGTATTTTAATCATACCTTAGCTAAAGTATAAAAAAATATGAATCCCAATACAAATAAAGATAAATTTATCAATATTTATATACGATTTATCAGAAATGTTGACGAAATTTGAAGTTTCTATATCACAAGGACAGCAAATATGTATTTAATAAACAAACTTTCATATCTTAGCGTGAATATTGTATCGTTTCATGTGGTTTTGGTTTTGGCCCTTGGTCGGAGAGTTTTAAAACTTAAAATAACCGTAAAAAGTGATTATCCTTTTTCAATGGATCATTACAAAAAGTAGATTTTTTCCTACAAAAAAGGTAATGAAGAAAATAATTGGATTTTTTTTTAATCCATATGTCATATATTTAATAATACTCAATAATCTAAATATTTAAATATGCGGAATACTTAGAAGCATCATACTACTACGCATTATATATAATCTGAGACAGTGTCAAATGTCGGTCACGTAATGCTTACCTCTAAAGTTATGACGTCCAGTAACACTACACATTTGTGTGTCTCACATTTTTGCTACAGTAGGAAAAGAAAATTAAATGTAATTAAAAAGTTTGTATAAATACAATTATTATTTTTTTCAGTTTCCCGCTGTATCCCGCAGAGGTAGAAGGAGCCTAGTTTTAAGAAATTCCAATCTCCACTTTCTCCGATGTCTGGAAGCCAGTTGAGTGGCGGAACTCAACGCCGATTATATTTAGATTTGCATGTAAATAGAATATAGTATCTAAATTTATATATTTATATACAAGTCTTTGTTATGAGGCAGAGCTAGTCCTTGAGTAATTCAGACTATTTGACTCGAAAGCTATATCATTGACTTCGGTTACCGCGAGTCAATTAATATGCCTTTCAATTTGGGCTGACGGTTAGTCTCTTAACTACCTATAGGTATTTGTATTTGTAAATAATTTGTTATAATATAATGTATCTAATAACTTAACAGTAGTCCGTGGTCAAGTGTTTGAAACGGGTTCCCAGAAATTTATAATACTATAGTATTATAAATTACGTAAATTATATTATTATTGTAAATTAATTAAATTAAGTAAATTACGTATACGTTCCCCACTTGGGAAACGTAGTGTCTTAACACTAGGTTCTCTCTGCCTCTCTGCTGTGTGCGGGATACAGCGTGAAGAATAAATATACGCTATTAATCCTGTTATATAAATTCATTTTAAAATGTATAATAATCGTGGAAATCAAAGATCTTATTAATTTCTAATTTTTTTTTAATATTAGGCTCTAAATAATATAGCGTTGACAATCGATAATCGAAAAATAAATCCTACGTCTTTTAAAATTTTAATCCTTTTAGAACATTCATTGTACTTAGTAACAATAATAATAATATTTTTTATTATTTATTTGTTAAAAATAAGCCAAATATAATTAACATATTTTCGTTAATATTTATGAAATAAGAAATCATAAAGTAAATCATAAAAACAATAATTTTTGGGCTCTTAAGTAATAATAACAAAACAAAACCTTGGTAAGTCGTAAACTTGGCCAGGTACAAGTAGTTTAATTTGAAAACCTTCTTTAAAACTTTATTATGTAGTCGTAAATGGAGTTTCACGAAGAATCACAGAAATCTTTTCTAAGTTCTTTATCTAACACGAAAACAAATAAAGTACTTTTATATTTAAAAAGAAATTATATATTTAAGTAAATAGGAATTCAAAGGAGGCTGTCATAATATACAATTAAGTCCAGTTTTAGTATGTAAACGAGATATTTGGTAGACTCATCATTTGTTATATATTTAAAAATGTGGCAAAAATGGTAAAGATGATTTTCAATTATCAATAAAGCTCACATTGTAAAACGGATTACATTTTTGGAGATTCGAATAGCTTAATATCTTTTATTTTACACAGTCCCTTTACTGCATTACAGGCCAGAATTAAAAGAGATGTTCTTAAAAATAATTAGTAGTTACATAACAACTTAGTGTTAAGACACAACGGGCGCCCTGAGCTTTTGCCTTGATGACATAGCGAAGAAATGAAAATAATAAATAAAATAAATAAATCAGCTTCACGCTGTATTCCGCACACAGCAGGGTAGGCAGAGGGAACCTAGTGTTTTTTAGATACTCCGTTCCCCACTTTCTGCCGAATTCTGGAGGCATTGCATGTTGAGTGCGACACCAGAGCGAAGAAATGGAAATATAAATTTAAGTAAATATTTCATCTTCTCGAGTGAGGATCGAACCCACAACCAGTCGGTTTACAGTCACACTTTGTGCCGCTGCGCCACGGCTGGCCTCAATGAAATGAAAATAAATGAAAATAATAATAAATAATAATTCATTCCCTCGAGTGGGGATCGAAGCCACAACCGTCGCATTACAGTCGCACGCCTCTGCGCTACGATGGCTTGTATATAATAACCTACGAATTGCTATCCTAAATAAATGATTTCGTTTGCCTTAGAACTTGACAGCGTTATTATTATGCGGAGTTACAACACAGACTACATAGAAGGACAATGGAGGTGACAGTGTGGCTCACGTTTGTTGTTACGACCTACGTTAATGTGCAGTAAAATATAATAATATTTTATATGATAGGGTACTCACCTACCTGCGTTCTAAATTATTTATTTTTACACTATATAGTAGAAATTATTATTTACACAAAGTAACTATAATTATTTTATAACAAAGTAATATAACAGAGCACTGAAATCAGATAAAGAAAATTTCATGGTAATTTTTAATTTCAATGAAGTTGAATGATGAGACTGTTTTCACTAAGCAAACTTCATATTAACCAATTTAATAGTTCAATCGGTATTTATGGCTATTTGCGGTCCAGTCCAGTGTCGTTTAAGCCGTGTTACGAATTTTAATATACATAAGAACAGCTTTTATTAAAATTGCAGCATATTTTTTTAATTTTAATATAAATTTTCAGTTATTTATAGTTATATTAAAAGATATTGTATTTGATGCTCAACGTCTCAAGTGGTTAAAATAAATTTATTTGAGGTTAACGTACCGGAATTAAGTAAAATTCTCATTAAGGATGCTTAAAAATGTCATCTCGGGTAGCATTACGATGGTAATGTTATTGTATGGGACCCACTCACTAACCGATACAGTAATTGAACGTTTTCGTTGTAAACTATATTTATAGAAGTACACAAAAAGTACATCAAATATCGACTGCAAATTTTTATGCAATTTCATTTATTCGGAATAATTTATTTTACAAGTTTTTAGTTAGATTATCTATCATTTTTCAAGTATTTTTTTATGTTAATTACAACGCAATTGTTTAGAGTAAAAATATATAGCAATATTAATAAGAGAATGAGGATGAGAAAATAGGAGACGCACGACGCAGGGTCACAAAGTGTGACAGTAAACGCGGTTGTGGGTTCGATTCCCACTCGGAGAAATGAAATATTTGTTTAAATGTATATTTTCATTTTTTGGCACTTGTGTTGAGGCCAAGCGCGGCGTTCAGTTCAGCCATTCAAGAAGCAAAACCTCCAGAATTAAGCGAAACGTGGGGAACGGAGTGTTCAGATACTCAGTACCCCACTTTTGCTACTACTATAGGTTCTCTCTGCCTACCCTGCTGTGCGGGATACAGCGTAAATCTGATTTAATTTTAAAGTTTAAAATGTAATAATATATTGTTATTTCATATGTGGACATATTTTGAGTAAATTCTAAGCACAATTTCTATTTTAAAAATAAATAATACAGAAACGTAAATAGTTGTATCATAATAAAAGTAAAAAAAAACAAAGACCAAAAAAACCTAACCCAACACAGTCGTGTCACGTAAATATTTCCAAATACATATATAAAGTTAGGTACTTCTCAATACAAAAATGATTTTCCAGCCACGTTTGTCGCGTATGCGGGTGCGGACGTTGCTTATCACCGTGTATGCAGAACATAACAATATGCCGGGCGATAAACAATTTTACTGCTCCAAATACTTATATAATGAAGCTAACAGTCGCGAAGCCGTACAGTGAAAACCCACTCATAAAGTAGCTGCCATTCATAAAATGTATGTATAATCTTATTACATCATTTTGCTAGAACGTTATTTAATATACAAAATTACTCTAGAACGGAGTGTCTTAACACTAGGTTCCCTCTGGCTACCCTGCTGTGTGCGGGATACAGCGTAAAGCTGTTTAATAGACTTACTCTCCTCTACACCTACATTATATAGCATGGGAAGGAGGTAACTTCAAAATCTACATCAGAACCAGAAGAAGAAGATTGTAGTTTAGACTTTAGAACATAATTTTTTTTATATAGATATTTTGTTTACATTATGTTACGTAAATTGATATATTTTCACAAATTCATAAATTACTATAAATTTTGGATATTTTTTATTAATTTTTAGAAATGAGGTTAAATACTTAAATAGGAATAATTGAAGAAAATATGGAATATCATAAATAAAGCTGCAGATTGTAAGTCAGATTCACGCTGTATCCCGCACACAGCAGGGTAGGCAGAGGGAACCTAGTGTTAAGACACTACATTCCCCACTTTCTGCCGAATTCTGTTGAGTGGCAGAACTCAACGCCGCGCTTAGCCTCGACACCAGAGCGAAGAAATGGAAATATAAATTTAAGTAAATATTTTATCTCTTCGAGTGGGAATCGAACCCACGACCAATCGGTTTTGCAGTCACACTTTGTGCCGCTGCGCCACGACTGGCCTCATCAGATTGTAAACGAATATTAATTAATAGTTTTATAAAGGGTGAATGATGCTACAATTTTAAAAGTTATTAGTCTCCTTATTCTATTTGGCAAGATGTGTTTTAATAAATATGTAGATATTATTAACAAAAGGCAAAGAACAATAAGAGAAATTTGCAATTTTTCACTTTCGATCCTTTTCCTAGGGACCGTCTGTTGATTTATGGCAAAATTTATTATCACTTAGTGCCGCTGCGCCACGACTGGCCTCGTGTTACTGTAAACCGACTGGTTGTGGGTTCGATCCCCACACGAGGAGAGGAAATATTTACTTAAATTTATATTTCCATTTCTTCGCTCTGGTGTCGAGGCTAAGCGCGGCGTTGAGTTCTGCCACTCAACACGCAATGCCTCCAGAATTCGGCAGAAAGTGGGGAACGGAGTGTCTAAAAAACATTAGGTTCCCTCTGCCTACCCTGCTGTGTGCGGGATACAGCGTGAAGCTGATTTTATTTGATTTTATTATCACATGGTTTAGGAGCCTATCTCTAGAAAGAGAAGATTTCTTAAAATAAACATATTACGTTATTTACTTATCGTCGTCATAACCAAAATATTTTATTTCAATACTTATCTTTAGTTATTTAATTAACGAACAAATTCCTTATCTTTTAATGTCTTGACTAGTCAAAGGAAATCAGAGATGTGTTTGAGTATACGTGCAACTCTTTCACAATTTACATAATATTTACATATATATACATACATGTGTTTACTTATAAGATAAAGTTTTAGGTATAAATATTTTCAAGGAAAATGTATATTTACTATAAATAAATTGGTAGTATAATATAATAATATGATATTAATAATAATACGAGTTATGTTGTTGCCGTTGTGGCGCAGTAGCACAAGCGTGTGGTTGTAACCGCGACTGTTGGTTCGAATAACTCGGAGGAATGAATTATTATTATTTAACAATACATAGGCCGATAGTGGCGCAGAGGCACAAAGAGTGACTAAAAAAAACCAACTTGTTGGGGGTTCGATCCCCACTCGAGGAAGTGAAATATTTATTTACATTTATATTTTAATTTCTTCGCTCTGGTGTCGAGGTAAAGCGCGGCTTTGAGTTCCGCCACTCAGCACGCAATGCCTCCAGAATTCGGCGGGAAGTATGGAACGGAGTGTCTTAACACTAGATTTGATTTTTGGCATATTTAAAATTTTTCACTTTAGTGACAAAGCAAAGCGCAGCGTCACCACTCAACCAGCAATGCTTCGAAATCGGTAGAAAATGGGAAATGGAGTGTCTCAACACTAGGGTCCCTCTGCCTACCCTGGTACATGCGGGACACAGTGTTAAGGTAAAAAAAAACTTATATAGTCTGATATGCGTTTATTATTATATATAAGCAATAAGGCTCAATGGAAACAAAAGAACTTGCTCCCATCACTAGTAAAGCCTGATTGTATAAAGTATGTCTTGACATAAACAGATAGTAATGCAAATGATTGTGAAGTTACATTAAGTAAAGGACAAAGAAGTGAAGGAGTACTTTTAATTCCGCATCAGGCCCTTTTATGATGCACTTTTAAAGGGCACACAGATCACCTCGAACACTGCCGGGTCCAGGTAGTAAACACGTGATGTGAGCGGCGTAGTGTCGTAGAAGTAACGTGACCAATATTTTGTCGGTCCAAAACGGGACATCGGATTTTTTCGTTAATTTGCAATTTTTACTTAGGCATTTTTTTTAGTTAGATAAAAATTTTGGGTGGTGTCGTTTTTTTTAGTATGCTTCCATTTGAAACGTTTTTCCATTCAATTATCTAGTGAGAGTGGCAGACCCATAATCGACGTGGCAAAACCTTATTGGAACAATCAAATTTACGTGCCATTTCGAAAAACTGCACATTTGTACACCTTTGCCATGTTTGGGAACACCGGGACAGACAAGCGGAAAACATGACGGTCCCATTCAGAACGGGACGTCTGGTCACATTACGTATAACGCACGATATTACATTAAATTAGATGTCACGTTTTTATTCTATATTTGTTTATATAATAATAGTAATTTAGAAAAAATATACTATTTCATAAATAATACATATTGTTAAATCCGTTAAATTTAATTTAGTGTAAAGAATAAGACTGACTTGCGTTCAGTGTTGCATTGAGTAGGTATATATTACTAGAGACTCAAACGCGGCTTCACTTGCTCAATCTTATTTTTATATTATAGCCAAATTATAATTAATATATTTTTTAATAAAAATAATATTGTATGTCCTTTCTAATACCTCTAAGAGTGTGTGTACAAAGTTTCATGATAATCGGTTGAGTAGTTTTGGCGTTAAAGCGTAACATACAAACTTACATTAACATTTATAATATTTGTATGATACCAACCTATTTAGTTCTATTTGTCTTGTCCAAAAATGCTGACGTGTGAAAAGTTAAGATGAAATTTTGCCTAGAACAGTCGTGGTCTGCGTACAAATACAAAAATACAAAAAGTAGTCAGATGTTAATAAAGGAAATGTAAAGGACGACAAGCAACTTTTACATATTGTGCGCAATAAAAATAAATAAGACGATATCATATCTATAAATAAAAGGAATTCGTTTACATACAAAAAAAAGAAGCTTTTAAAATGTCATTATAAATTTTAATTGTAATTTCGTCTTGAATACCTACTTATATGTGAAAAATATGATAACAACCATTTATGCACATATATGGAGATTCTAGGAACGGTATGCATTAAAACGCTTACCTACGGCCTGCAGAACTGGCTGACTATTCTAGTTATTAAAGACATTTCTAGTGTAGCTATTTTATTTTTTAAAATTAAGAACTATTATTACAGTTACGAATTGGTAATATATTTTTTAATTTCCTTATGTAAAGATTGAAGAAGAATGTTTGTTTATTGTGTCTCAGTAAATAAGACAAAGTTATGTTTATATTTAAAAAAAAATCAAATAAATCAGCTTCAAGCTGTATCCCGCATACAGCAGCGTACGCAGAGAGAACCTATTGTATTCCTATACCCATTATCCGCCAAATTCCGGATTCACCGTTACACAACGCCGCGCTTTCGCTTGAAACCAGAGCGAAAAAATGGAAATATAAATTTAAGTTAATATTTCATTTCCTCAAGTGGGATTTGAACCCACAACCATTCGCGTTTACAGTCACACTTTGTTTGTGTACCTTTACTCTTCTATTTCTTATGTTATTAAACTGTAGACGAGAGATTTACATTATAACGCAATCTCCATACAAATAAACGCTTTTCAGTATTATATGTACTTCATTTGAATAGATACTTGATAATTGACATGAAAACACATTCGCTTCGTTACGGCAATTGTTTGTTACATAATGTTGTTGTTGTTTTGTTGTTAGCTTCACGCTATATCCCGCATATAGCAGGGTCGGTAGAGTGAACCTGGGAACCTAGTGTCAAAATAATCCGTTCCCATTAAGAATCTTCAGTTCCCCACTTTCCGTTGACTTGTGCAGCGTGTCAAATGGTGGAGCTCAACGCCGCATTTTGTCTCTGTGTTATCAGAGTGAAGAAAATGAAAATATTAAATATATAATTCCGTCGTGTGAGAATCGAAAGGTTACCTCTCTTACAAAGAAGGAAATATACAAAAATAATTACTTATATAAAATCGATTTGTGTCAATATAATTCAATCATAATATAAGGTCTAATATTTATTATAATATAAAACATTCCGTCTCACTTATAAAATATGGACATTTTCTTTAGTCATTTAAGATCGTATTGCGTTTTACTTATTACAACAGTACCTTTTACCTACTTGTGAGTAAAACAAAACTCAGGTTTACGTGTTCGACAACAATTACACGAACGCATAGGCACAGTCATAATCGTTTCGTCATAATTTGACTAAATCAACAACGGTCGCAATTGAATTGCGTCTTTATACGGTATGTTTGTATATTGAACGCAACACGTACTATATTCGCGGTTGTCTACCGGGTGGTCACGTATAGTTTTAGTGAAAAAAACACTAGATTGCTTTAAATATTTTTTTTATTTCTTCTCTAGGTCTCTATAAATGTTGATTTAATTGTGAGGCGTGAACGTGGTAAACGCGACGGATGTGGGTTCGATTCCTATTCGTGGGTATAAGTTTATTTATTATGAATATATTTATTTATTATTTATGAGTATCTTTATTTTTTGCTTTGGTAACAACGTAAAGCACGGCGTTGAGTTTCGCCACACTACTCGTGATACCTCAAAAATTGTTTTAACACTATATCTGCCTACCCTGCTTGCTGCTATGCGTGACACAGCGTGAAGCTGATAAATATTCCGTAATTGCTTATAAACCTAGCAAATTAATATTTTAACACCCTTTAAGAATAAAATTTAGTATTATACAAAACCGGAGTAATTAAAATGACAACTTCTCATAATATCTATATACATATATATAAAGTAAACAAAATAACAGAAGGTATTTCAATGAATAAATTATTACAGTATTATAATCAGCTTAACTAGAACTTAAGGACATTTTAAAACGTTATCGTTGGTTAAGTTACTTATTCAAATATAGGTACTTGGCTTTAACTTATTTAGGACAAGGCTGTCAGCTTTTAAAGTCTCATTCACTATCCAATACTATAACTATATCAGTGGGTTAGCCATCACCACGATTAAACAAAACGGAAATGAATTTGTTATCAACTTCCTTTATTCGATTTTTAGGATTCCGTACGTACCTTTTAAAGAAAAAAGAGACTCAATAAGATCACTTTACTGTCTGTCTGTCTCTCTGTCTGTCGAAGAGCCTTTATCTCAGGAACGCTTGGAGATATAGAGTTGAAATTTAAACTATATTTAAACTATGTATATATACTTAAATTCATGATCTTAGGAATTCTTAAAAAAATTACTTCTACATTTACTTAAAAAAGATATGGCCGTTTATATCGCAAAAAAAACGCCTATTTTGATACTACAAAGGAAAAAAATAATAATAGGGCACAGCTAGCATCTACAAGAAAAACTGAAAACTATACATTTGTGGTTAAATCCAAAAAAAATTATAGCTATAAAAGGGGAAAAAATTCGTATTAAAGCCGCGAGTTAAAGTGAGGTGTCAAATGTAACCGCCTCCGCGCTTGTCCGGTTTTCTTTTAAATTTACTTAGCTGATTTCCAATAATAATGTTCCGCAAATCCAAAAAGAATATTTGTATTATTTATATATTATATATTCATTTAGTGTATATAAAATTTTATTTAACGTACATTTTTTTTATCTCCTAATACAATAGGGTCGTTACTGCCAATTATAGTGCTGTAATCTTTGGAACCATTTAAATAGCTGTATAATTAATTTTTAAATAAATTATAGTTATACTATAATATTCTTACATATAAAATAAAATTAAATAATTTTCTTAACGTCTCTTCAAATAAAAAGTTCAATTATGGTACTGAAAGGTTGGTAAGGGGTACCAATTTGGAACTAATTACAATTTTTTAATTGCAATATAATTTTATCCTGTTTTAACATTTATATTACGATAACAATACAATATATTAATATAACGGAATTAATGCATTAAGGATAATCCCTATATACATATAAGTATATTTTTATTAATCAGCCCGCGGTTTTCCTTTGTAAACAACTGATTAGTACTACTCATTAACCTATTTTTATTATACATCGATAGGATGTTTTTAAGTTGCCAATAGCTATACCTAAATGATAAATTAAATTTTAATCCATCTTTTATTTTTATTAATTAATATAAAATAAAATGTTAAAATATAAAATATTATGAATGCAACCTGGGAGGTTAGTAAACAATTTATTACGGAAAACACTTGCTTTTTTTTATCTTGACGCTGATTCGCGCATATAGTAGGGAAGCAGAGGGAACCTGGGAACCCAATGTTAAGACAGTTCCATTTCACTCTTTTAGCCGAATTTCGGAGGACGAACCTGTTGCGTTTACAGTCACACGCTTGTGCGCTACGACTGCCCTTTATTTTTAATAAATAAAAGCGATCAAAAGATCGTAGTAAATAAAGTATAATACATACATATGAGTTTAGTTCTAATTAAATAAAAAAATCTATTTCTTAGAATGTTTACTTATTGAATTTATTTATAAATCAAAATAAAAGATTTTAGTTTTTCTACATTCAGACAGATTACATTGTATTAATTATTAAAAAGTCTTGTAATATTCTTGGAAGTCTTCTTTGTTGATGTATTGGCTGAAAATGGAACTAAGAGGGATGTAATCCTGTATTTCTAGAATATTATCCAAGAGCTTTAGCTAATCTTCTTACGTCATATCGAGAAAGACGACGAAATTCCATACAGTTTCTACAATTTCTTTTGTTAATTTGTTTTAACAGAATTTTATTGATTATTATAGGAAAGAGTGATTGATTATTATAGTATATTTTGAAATATTTATATAGAGGTGTTAATTGGTCAGAAGGCTTAAAGGATTCCACGGGGCGCAGGTTCAAAATTCGTTAAAGTAGATACGGTTTTTTAGGACGTGTTCACTTTAAACGACAAAAAGTCCCATGGAATTGCTTGTAAATTGTGTAAATATATTGAAATATATTTGTTAGACTTAATATTAATAAGCTTAATAAAATATCAGTGTAATTTACATATATAATTGTTTCACATATCTATTTAAAGCCACGTCAGTCAGGTTTTCAATTTGAATTTGAATTTGAATTTTCATTTCATCTCTATGGTGTCGCGGCGTTCAGTTCCTCCACTCAACACGCAATGCCTCCATACTTCGGCGGAAAATGGTCAGCGGAGTGTCTTCTCACTGGGCTCCTTCTATAGACATTGCTGCATGCGTAATTCAGTGAAACGCTAAAAAAAAGGCTACATATATCTCCATGGTTGCAAATTTATTCAAAAACAACTTCAATCTATTTTATATACGGATATGTGTTGCAAAAAAAGTCGTCTAGTTACAGAAAAAAAGATATACTTTGCTTCAACGCATACTAATTACACTAGAATTTTCCACTTCACACAGCTGTCTATTCCAATAATCTGCATATTGTACGTACATTTGTCGGTCCATCGCAATTTACTTGTATATATAGATAGATATAATAATATATACTGTTATCCTTCTCTAAATGTTAATTATTCAGTTGGTAAGAGAAGGACGGAAAAAAGTTTGGTATTCGAGCCTATATAGGTTCCGTACGTAACCAATTCCTATATCGTTGATCACACGAGGAAACTGGCAACCGGTTTGTGTCGACCGACGTCTTGTCGCCAAACGTGCACGCACGTTTAATGGACCCCTACAAAGTAAGTATGACGTAACGTGGTGACTATTAGATGCAATTAGTATATAGATAGATAGATAGATACATATATGGATAGATAGATTGAACACAGGATAGGGAAGTGGATTTTAATTGTAACTTGCATTATAGTGTTTTCTGAAATTGATTTTGTTTAACTATTAATAATAATATTGGCAGCATCATTTAAGGGTCCGTAACCAAAGGGTACAACCGAAATCTATTAATAATAGAGAGGAGTCTTAGTAAAAATCTTCTCTCTCTTTAGAACCTATCTTTTTAACCGTGATAGTTAGTTGAAATGTTCACAGATAATGTATTTCTTTGCCGCTATAAAAACAAATATAAAAACACAATGTTTTATATCTTATATTGAGATTCTATAAAGCATTAATATATTACAATATGCCTTGATCATAATAAAACCGCAAGGCTCGTGACACTACGGTCAGCGATTAGCTTCACGCTATATCCCGCACACAGCAGGGTAGGCAGAGGGAACCTAGTGTAAGACACTCCGTTCCCCACTTTCTGCCGAACTTTGGAGGCATTGCGTGTTGAGTGGCAGAAGCCAACGCCGCGCTTTGCCTCGACACCAGAGCGAAGAAATGGAAATATAAATTTAGGTAAATATTTCATCTCCTCGAGTGGAGATCGAACCCACAACCAGTCGGTTTTATAGTCACACTTCGTGCCACTGCGCCACGGCTGGCCTCGGTCGGACGGTCAGCGATGCTGGCTAGTAAACTAGTAGTAGTTGTAGTATTTTGTTTTTTTTTTCGGTGTCACGCTGTATCTCGCATGCAGCAGGCAGAGAGTATCTAGGATAAAGACACCCTTCTCCTCACTTTTCACCGAATTCAGGAGGCATTGTGTGTCGAGTGGCGGAACCCAACGCAAAGAAATGAAAATATTATATATTTCATTTCCTCGAGTGGAAATAAAACCCATAATCTGTCAAGCTTACAGTCACACGTTTGTGCCACCGCGCCACCACTGGCCTCACTAAGTCATATTGAGTTAAAAATATATCTATACACATATTGCCAATATAAATAACTTTAAATGGAACTAACGCTAAACAAACCTGTTTCGTTAGAACAAAACAAACGATCAATCATCACCGAAATTTATTTTTTGTGGGGTCCCTCGAAATGCGAGGTTACATAATTTAAAACAAAAGGGTCCCTCAAAAAAAAAGTGTGCCTGCAGAATGGCTCTAAAACAAAACTTCACGTTGCCAAGGACCGAAGACGAAGACCAAATTACGTTCGCAAAGCTAAGCCCGTAGTAGGCTATTCAAGCCGTCACATAAATCGCGTGTGGTTTGGAAACAATAAGGCTCGAAGACCATAGAACTGTTTTTGCGTTGCAATATGTGAAATATTACGTGATGCTATCTATATGAGGTATTATTGCTTTTTTATATTTAACATCATTTGTTTTAATTTTTACAATACGGAGTAGTAACTGTATTTTTTTCAGCTTCTTGCCCCCCACTTTATGCCGAATTCTGGAGGTGGAGGATTCCGATGCGCGAAATTAAAAATTGTTTATTACTAATGAAATCTTATTACTTTTCTTTTCTTATTTATTTATGTTTTTTTCCTATTTTATTTTAAATTTGGACAGAAAAATGCAATGGAAATGGAAGTGTTTATGGTTTTTTTCTATATTATTTAATATACAAAAAAACTATACTACCTATACTTGTAATAGTATGTTATTATTCTTATAAATTACTTAATAAATACATAGTTGAGGCCGGTCGTGGCACAGAGGCGCAAAATGTGATTGTGTAACCGACTGGTCCGATCCCCACTCGAGGAAATGAAATATACACATTACATTTATATTATCATGTCTTCGCTCTGGTGTCGAGGCAAGACGCGGCGTTGAGTTCCGCCACTCAGCACTCAATGTCTCCAGAATTCGGCAGAAAGTGGGAAACGGAGTGTTTTAACAATACCCTTTGCCTTTGCCTACCCTGCTGTGTGCGGGATACAGCGTGAAGCTGATAAAAAAATACATAATTAGTATATCATCGCAACTAGTGATGGAAAGTCAGTATAAGATTGGCCAAAATGTGTTTTTTTTTTTTTTTCCAGCGGAATAGTTGGCCAGCGGCTATTGCATCACCACCAGGCGGTCCAGACGTTCTATACAATCTCTCAAACGAACGAAACTTCGACAACTGTCTTTAAAAATATTTGCTGCTATCCGAATTAATATACTACTTGGTTTCAAAGAGCACCGTTTTGTTATTTTGAAAATTTTAAGGATTTTTTAAATTATTAATTATTATAGGCCAGTAAAACTGACTGGTTGTGGATTGGATCCCCATTCGAAGAGATGAAATATTGACTTAAATTTATACTTCCATTACTTCGCGCGAAGTGAAATATATTACATTTATATTTTCATTTCATCGCTCTGGTGTCAATGCAAAGCACGGCGTTGAGTTCTGCCACTCAAGGCGCAATGCCCCCAAAATTCAGCAGAAAGTGGGGAACGGAGTGTCTAAACACTGGGTTCCCTCTACCTACCCAGTTGTGTGCGGGATTCAGCGTGAAGCTGATAATAAAAACATATTATTACATTTCCGCATTTGATTACAACTATTTGTATAGTATAAAATGCTATAGTGTACTCCACAACGAAACAACAATTATTAAGATAATAAATTAATGCTGTAGTAAATCATAGCCAATCTATTTTAACCACAAGTAAGATGTTGTTGTTAGAGACCAGTCGTGGTATAAGCGTATGCTGCTGCGTCACGACTGGTCACGACGGGTTATGGGTTCAATCACCATCACAAAATGGAAATATTTAATTTCGTGTTTCTTCGTTTCTTTGCTCTGGTGTTGGAGTAAGGTGTGGCGTTGAGTTCCGCCACTCATCACGTAATTCCTTCAGAATTAAAGAAAAATATATATAAAATAAGCAGCGGGGTGCTTTAACGTTAGGTTCCCTCTGCCTACCTCGTTGTGTGCGGAATACACAGCGTGGAGCTGTAATAAAAAAAAGAAGATATTGTTATCTCGGCTTTGGAGTTCCGTATACTGAATGCACTTATGTGGAATTAGATTTTTTTTTGTGTCTAAATATGGTATCTCATACTTTTTCAAGTTATCTCTAAAGTGTTTTACTTTTGTAAAGATAAACAATAATAATTTTGGGGGATAAATAGAGAGCTTATCGTCGACACCATTCATTAATTACTCTTATCATCTCAAAGTAGGTTGCGACTGTGATAGCGTGTTTTTATTACTTTTATTTTCGTTGGTTAGCTTTAGATGTATTGATTAGTAACGAAAAACATAAATTAAACTAATAAAAAAACAATTTTAGGCGTGACGTGGCGCAGAGGCACAAGAATGTGAGTAAACTCGGCATGTTGGGGGTTTGATTCTCACTGTGGTGTTGAGGCAAAGCGCGGTGTTGAGTTCCGCCACTCAACACGCAATGCTACCAGGATTCGGTGGGAAGCCCTGCTATGTGCGGGATACAGAGTGAAGCTAAAAAAACACCATTCACGTGAATGGCCAGTATGATTATGTTTTTTTCGGTTTAACCTGCATTACAAAACATCCCTATATACATAACTGTTACAAAACGACGAGCGTCTATTACAAATTTTGACATTCAACAAAAGCAATCAACTCTTTACAATTACACATATACCTACTTATAATAGACATAACACAGTTCTTAATTACGCAAAGGTTATAATTATTATTTACAACACACAATATATACATGTAATTGAACTCTGAAACTTTTATGTTAGACATTTCGAAAGTGAGAGTGCAACACAGTGTATTGGCATCAGGGAACCACTGCAAATACGCACACCGAGGCCTCTTCGATAGCCTTATCACCCCGACCCCACATTGTCCGACGATAACACCCACTGGCCTTTTGTGCTTAAATTATAACTATTCGTTAACGGTGGCCTCGATTATAATATTAATATTAATACATTTAATTATTAAAGTTAAAGGAAGTAGGTAAACAGGAATTTTTGTTGTTATATAAGTAAAATTTGGCTTCACGATGTATCCCGCACACAGAGGGATAAGTGTTAAAAAAACTCCGTTCCCCATTTTCCGTTGAATTTTGAAGGAATCCTTTAGACACCAGAGCGAAGAAATTAATTAAATATTGCGTTTTCTCGATTGAGGATCGAACCCACAACCAGTCACGTTGACTGACTACTACTGGCCGTATAACAAATGATTATATTAATAAAGAGTGATCACGTGTTTGTCCTAATAAGCTACAAAAGTAAAATAAAATAAAACATTTGATATATACAATGTATAAACAAAATTCGAGTAGATAGGCACGTTTATGTTTTTTTTTGTAAGATTTTTAAAAATTATATAAACTTAAAGAAACGAAATCAATACCAACACAGAATCTATTAATTACTTATGTAATTGGGTTTCTGGGTTACTCCGCTCAAATTTCGGTTAAATTATAACAGAAAATTTAAATTAATTTCAATACAAACAAACACAATCGTCACTCTTCTCGGCGCGACTGGTTGAAAAGTTAATTAAAACGGTGAGCACGTGTGTGAGTGCTCATGAATATTTGTATAGGCTATGTAGCTAATACATAATATAAGTGATTACTTCATTGGATAAATCAATTTATGCAATATTTCTATGCTATGTTAAAATTATATAAATAAAAAATAAAAAAAATCAGCTGCACGCTGTATCCCGCACACAGCAAGGTAGGCAAAGGGAACCTTGTGTTAAGACACTCCGTTCCCTACTTTTTGACGAATTCTGGAGGCATTGCGTATTGAATGGCCGAACTCAACGCCGCGCTTAACCTCGACACCAGAGCGAAGATATGGAAATATAAATTTAAGTAAATATTTCATCTCCTCGAGTGGGGATCGAACCCACAACCAGTCGGTTTTACAGTCACACTTCGTGCCGCTGCGCCACAACTGGCCTCATATATTAACATTTGTATGCTATGTTAAAATTATATAAATATGCATAAAATTTTGTTATTCCACCTTCGTAATCGTGTTTATTTATAATATTCGTAATATTAAATGTAGGTATATGGAACACGAGTTTTGAATAATTTTAATTTTTATTTAATTTAAATTTTGTTTAATAGACTAAAATAGAAAATGTAGTAAAACTTAAATTAAATTCGTTTTACACTTCTGCGTGACAAAATATATGATATAAATATATATGAATTTACCGTGAGTTAGGTATAAGTCTTGGCTTAGAGTGTTGGACGTATATCCAAATACAATATCGCAAATATTGTATTTACGTAAAGAAATAATATTTACTAAGCACTAGTTTGCGTGTCGTCTCTACAATCTGCATATTTATGCGTATTTAAGAATTTAAAAACTCTTAAAAAAGATTTTATTTTACCAGCTTCCCGATGTATCCCGCACAGAGAAAGCAGAGGGAACCTAGTGCTAAGACACTCCTTTCCCCTCTTTCTGCCCAATTCTGGAGGCTTTGCAGGGCCTTTGCGTGGAGGCTTTACCTCGACACCAGAGCGAAGACATGGAAATATAAATTTAAATAAATATTTCATCTCCTCGAATGTTGATCCAATCCACAAAAAGTCAGGTTTTACGGTCACACTTTGTGCCACTGCGCCACGACTGGCCTCAATGATTTAGTTTATAGTATAATATATTATAATTAGCTATAAAAATCTGTATTAGCAGATAATATTAAACTGCGACATTGACGTATCAATGTTTTTTTTACGTTCCCGGTACATAATTTGTTATCTTGAATTTTCCCATTTTGCAAAAAAAATATGGTGCTATATTTCTACATGGTGTAGAAATAGTGTAATCGACACCATAAAAATGTGTGAAACAAACATTCAAATGAGCAATTTTGCCGTTCTTAGTACATTTTTCATAATTAAAATATTTATTTAAAAGCCGTTCAGTCCCTTGTCGATCTCTGTCGTCAACTCTGAGATCGATCTTGATATGCCGTTTTCATTCACAACTTTTCTCGCTGGGAATGAAAACAGCATCTCGAGATCGATCTCAGACTTGAAAGCGATTTATAAATACGACCCCAGCGTGTAATAGTAAGTAGGTCCACAATAAGTTATAAATAGGTTACTAAAAATACAATAGGCCAACGACATAAGCGTACTTACTAACATCCAGTTGTCCGCAATTAGCTAATTGACCCCGCGGCCCTGCTTGGCGCCATCCGCCAGAGTCACGTGGTTGTGTTGCCATCGTGGCCGTGGCCTTGGTTCCTGTCAATTAACTATATTTTTACACGGTTTTGTTTAACTGGTAAAATGTTATAATAATACTTTTTTTAAATTATTTCAATATGTGTTATTTTGATATAAATATGTTTTTTTTTTATTATATTAATTATTAGTCGTTGGTCTTAGAAATGGTTAGAAAGAAAAAGAATAATGATAAGAAAGAATAATATTTGTATAAAAAAAAAACAAACTTCGTAGTTTACAAATATTATATCAAAATGAAATAAACAAATCATATTTGTTTTTTTTTGCACAATAGTAAGATTAACAACCGCTATCCATTAAATTTTACAGTCCTTCTGGGGAAAGTGTTTTGATTGAAATATCCGCTAGGGCGCTAGAAATATTTTCCTTGTTTTATCTAGTTTGATTGCTGTGAAGTGATATTTTTGCGTTAGGACTCTTTTAAGTTGTCTGGTTTAATTTTTGGTTAATAAAATTCTGACGTTTGGAGCGCGACTATACCATAAACAGTTCGTAGATTGACGTAAAAATGATCAAAATTGATCAACTAATTTGTTTATACAATGCCTTATAGAAACAAGTATAAATACTAAATCATAATTAGTCTTAATCTAATAATAATCACAAGAAAGATCCTGTTCTCTTTCCTTGGGCAAAGAGCGTAAGCCTCACTACTATTGTTCACATGGCTGACTGGAAGAGCAAGAAGCTGCATGGGAAATTCATAGATCCCTAATAGATATGGATTCCGAAAAAGAAATAATATCGAAATATTAGGGTTTAGTCTTAACATTACTGCCACGAGGAATGTCAACGTGACGATTACTGTGCCGATAGCAGTTGCAGTAAACGGTGTAGTAACAAAAAAACCTCGATCAACGCGTAACATCGTAAGAGGTTATCGTTTAGTTGTTGGATCAAAAACCGGATGCAGCATTTCTTGAGACGGTAAGTATTGCCTCTCTGGAGTGCTAGCCACCGATGGCCTGCACCCATGTCCTATCGTCAAAAGTCTGTATATTTTTATATTTTTTAAATTATTAAAAAAAAATCAGCTTCACGCTGTATCCCGCACACAGCAGGGTAGGCAGAGGGAACCTAGTGTTAAGACACTCCGCTCCCCACTTTCTGCCGAATTTTGGAGGCATTGCGTGTTGAGTGGCAGAACTCAACGCCGCGCTTAGCCTCGACACCAGAGCGAAGAAATGGAAATATAAATTTAAGTAAATATTTCATCTCCTCGAGTGGGGATCGAACCCACAACCAGTCGGTTTACAGTCACACTTTGTGCCGCTGCGCCACGACTGGTCTCAAATATTTTAAATTATTTTTTATATTAAATTATATTTGTAAAATTTATTTATCTTCTTGAACACGAATATATCACGATAATAATCTGGGATGAAGGATACCGGCGTACGTACGTATAATTGAACTCAATACGAGGATTTAACTCATGTCCTACTCTTCTTGAAGCAATATTATGAATAGCCCATTTAACAAACGACAATTGACAATGATTGATCTTTTAATTCGGCCTCAACTGGACTCTTTCACGTACAGTTTTGCTTATTGTGTGAGGTCAGAATGTCAGTATGAAAAAAGTTTGGACTATATTTCATATGAAATTACGTAAGAACGCTACATTGTAAGACCAAAATAAGTTGAGGCTATATGAGTAGATTTAAATTTTCGTTTTATAAATTATTTCTTAGAACATCGCGTGATGTGTCTGATTCTTCATTAGCTTCAATATATCTTGCTATATATAACATTTACCTACTTCAATAAAGGTTGACGTCAGTCGTGGTGGGGGCAACGTGTGACTGTAAACGCGACAGATTATTGTTCGGATTCAATTTGGATAGGGTTCGAATCCTACTCGAGGAAACCAATAATGAAATATTTTCTCCTTTCTTTTTCTTGCTGTGGTAACGAAGTTTCCAGAATTCAGCGGAAAGTGGGGAACGGAGTGTTCTAACACTGGGTTCTCAAGTTTCAAGGGAAACCCGATAGGCAAAACCCTACCCTGCTATGAGCGGGATACAGTGTGAAGATAAACTAAATATTTCAAAAAAGAATCTAATTCATGTTTGTATTTAAAAGTGATAGAACAACACGAAGCATATATTTATCTATATTTTCTTAATAAACACCGAACTTCATTTCACAAGGCAGAAGTGAGTGAGTAATAGCCGTTCCGTTCGGGGTATGTCCAACAATTTGATATTTTGTGCAATGTCGTATGTAATTGTGCGTTACGTGATTGTTTTCGTAATCGTCGTACGCTTGTTTCACCACTCGCTTTTAATTTGACACGAGATTGCTTACGTTTTGTATCCTTTAAGCAATATTTATGAAATATATTGATGTGTGTTTATTAATGGGATACATTTGTTTAAATGTATCCGATAAATGAGGTCGTCTTGGCGTTGTTAAACGCGACGGTTGTGGATTCGATCCTATTTCCGTTTTCTCGCTCTGAAAACGTGGCTTTGAGTTTTGCCATTCGACACACGATGAATCTGGCGGCGAAAAATGGCAAATGAAAGTGGAAACTTAATGGGAACATAACTCTGCCTAACCCGCTAGAGCGGATACTGTGTAAACCTAAAAATATATATGATTTATTTATTATTATATGAAAATATCTATTAGTTTAGAGGCATTGAAATCCTAATCACATAGTCATACAGTAATACAGTTTAATAAGTTTAAATCATTTAATATTGTACAACACAAATTATTTAATATTTAAAATAATTTAAAACTGTAAAAACACACCAAAAAACCAACATTTATTTACAAAGAACATATCTATTTCACACCGATTATTCCAACACTATACAAAGGTAACAGATTCAATCTACTCACACAGAAAATAATAGTGAAAACAAGAGCACTGTGCTACAAAACGTTAAGTAATATTGCTAAACTCCATTATAAAGAAATAACGAGCTGAACTACTACTATAGAGTCGGCAGCGTGACTTTTTGTTACGTATACGGAAGTACAAAATTGCTTTAACCAACAGCTTATAAACATGTCTGTTGATACTTGCTACTAGCATACGTTTTTTATATATTTTTTTATATTATAATAAATATATATTTCGAGGCCAGTCGTGGCGCAGTGGTACAAAGTGTGACTGTAAAACCCACTGGTTGTGGGTTCGATCCCCACTCGAGGAGATGAAATATTAACTTAAATTTATATTTCCATTTCTTCGCTCTGAAGTCGAGGCACAGCGCGGCGTTGAGTTCTGCCACTCAACACGCAATGCCTCCAAAATTCGGCAGAAAGTGGGGAACGGAGAGTCTTAACACTAGGTTCCCTCTGCCTACCCTGCTGTGTGCGGGATACAGCGTGAAGCTAATTTAATTTTTTTTTTTAATATATTTTAAGCTGTGACAGATTTGAAAAAAAAAGAAAATTTAATCTAATTTATCGTTAAAGTAAATAATATGACATTTTCATATGAATAATATGCTGTAGAATTACATCATCTTTGATTAGTGGGCCACGTTAATGTTTTTAATTATTTTTATTTGCTATAATAGTATTTATTAAACATAACTTCATAAGACTTAAAAAAATTAACATCAATCAAACTAATATTACAAACGTAAATATAAGTTCGATTTTAACACTAAAACATCTTAATCGATTATCGTGAAACTTTGTACACAAGAAAAATATATTATTCCTTTTATATATATAATATAAAAATAAGTTAAAGTGAGCGAAGTCGCGTTTGAATCTAGTATTTAATAAATAATAAAGCTTTAGGTATGTATGTAAGTACGTAGCGCTGCGCGGTTCATTGTACTGGTAAGCCATGCTTCGTTAGCTGGGTGTCTTGTCGAGCCAGTAAAAGTGCCAGGACTTGTTATTGTCCATTGCAAAACACTATAATATACTATGCGACACTCATTTACTTGCAATTTCTAGTGCGACCCGGCTGGTTTACTTCGTTGATTTAATATTCTACATTCAGTCCAGTTTACAAACTAAATTTTGATAATAATCGGTAAAGGTATTATTAATTTATAATAATAAATAAATAAACTTATCGGTCGACGGCTATTTGATCTTAAATTAATGTAAATATTTCAATAGTTCAACAGTGATTTGTATTTGTATTATGCATTTTAAGATTATCTATATGTATAACGTAAATTTTATGTTTGTTGCAAAAGTATTGCACGACATTGATATTGACATCTTCTATCATCTTAAATTAGGTGACATTCTAAATGACGAGCTCAGAGAGCTGTGGTAGAAACTGTGGGGTTTGGTCGCTAGCGCCTTTCACTGAGCGAACGGCGGAAGCGATGTTATGTCACACACCGCAGTGGGCCATCGACTGACCGAAATCGCCGACACACTTACCACGACCCACCAAAACAAGAGTTACGTCGACCACGCTGTATGACAACATATTACATAATGGAATATACGGTCATTTATTTTTACATATATATAATATATTTATTATTACATATTCATATTTATGGTGTATAATGCAACGTGTTTTTTGTGCCCCGTACCTCAGAAGGTAAAAAGGGAACCTTTAAAAGATCTTTTTGGTGTCTGTCAAGGTTATTTATCTAGAGGCGATCTCTAGAGTAGGTATCAAGCTGAAACAAATATTCAGGTCTATCATCCCTTTTAAGGGAAGTCTCGGTGGTCGAGTCCGACTCGCACTTATCCTGTTTTTTTAATATAAAGCCCATATCAAATTGATTTATTCTGTCCGAGTTTGTGTTGGTTATCTCTTTGACCCCCACATTAAAAAACGGTACCGGCAACGTGTCACGCGATAAACTCAGTTATCAGTTATACGTTAACCAAACACTCGTATTACTCGTTTAAGGAAGTTTGGATCACGTCCCAATTTTAACAGCATGATTCTTGAACTCTGAAGTATATTATTATAGCTGATTCAAAAACGTACTAGCTCGTTCTGCTCGAAGAGCAAATAACAATAGTTCACGTGGTAGGCATTTTTTTTTGTGTAAAATGAAACTTTTGTTTACTTCCTACTGATGAATTGTATAAGTTATTACGCGAAATATGATAGATTTGTATCGTGTTACAAGACTTCAAATTTTAGTTGCAATTGAACTGGGCCAGTCGTGGCTCAGGGGTCCAAGCATTTGATTGGAAGCGAGAGTAAGATTGTGGGTTCAAATCCAACTCGAAGAATTTAAAGATAAATTAAGTTGGTAATTAATGATAGCTAGATATAGGTAAGGATTAATGATTCGGTTATAGAAAGTGCATGTGTGATGTGTGTGTAAAATATTGTGTTCTATCAAACACCAAGGAGTTTCTTGTTGGACGGAGTGCCAGTAACGAGGCAAAAAGCAACGTGGCAGTTAATATAACTATATCGTATTTCCAAGTCATATAATACCAACGCCATTAGTCAATAATAAGTTATGCTTCTGTTTCATATAAACTACTTAGTTCACCGTTCTTATGAGTATAATATAAAAACTGGAAACTCCCACTTTCCGCCAAATTCTGAAGTCGTTTTGAATTGAGTAGCGGAACTCAACGCCGCACTTTGCCTCAATACCAAGGTTAAGAAATATTTAATTTCATAATTTAGCAATCGAACCCACAACCTGTCATTCTTATTATTTTGTTTCTCTATTATATATCTCTATACTTAATTACATTTAGGAGGATCTCGTGTCCATTTTATTGTGTGGGTTGTAAGATATGAAGCGAAAGTGAACAACAATGCACTGAAAGGTCAGATGAATATGCTAAAACATTATAACCGGAGAGTATTGTGACGTAAGTGACACCAATCTGTCTCTCGACTTCGAAAGTAGATTAGCTAACGCCATTCCTCGGCGCATGTTCTTGTAATTAAGAATCAGATGACACGCTTGCTAAATATGTAAAGGTTACGTTGATTTTTTATACGCTTTAGGCTCCTTTAGGGTTCCGTACCTCAAGAGGTGAAACGGAACCTCTTTAGGATCACTTTGTTGTCCGTCTGTCTAGATCATTTGTCTCGAGATTGCGTGAAGGTATTAAGCCGGAAATAATATCTAATACTTAAACGGTTATTTTTTTTTAGAAATGTTTTAAGTATGAGGCCAAAATGTGACTGTAAAATTGACTTTTTCGGTTGTCTTTTCGATCTCCACTCGAGGAGATGTTATATTTATTTAAATTTAAATTTCCATTTCTTCACTCTGGTATCGAGGCAAAGCCCGGCGTTGAGTTCCGCTACTCAACAAGCAATGCCTCCAGAATTCGGCAGAAAGTGGGAAACGGAGTGTCCTAACAAGGTTCCCTCTGCCTACCCTACTTATGATACAGCGTGAAGCTAATTTATTGATTTTTATTTAGAAAAGTTTAAGAGTTCCCAACCAAATAATTTTCTCAATTCTATAATAAGACGTACATAGCACTGGGAAATTGCAGTACGTATTAGTACTTCAAATTGCATTATAACATTTATCGGATATCATGCTGTTTCATTGAAGATTGACAACTGAATACAAAGTGAAGTCAGCGTTCTTGAAAGCAGACCTCAATTAACTGTCCATCAAGAGACTAATGTGCAAAAGGTCCTAAGATAAGTACTACCATAATTGAATTGGAAGAATTTCGTTTTGCCAAAGAATTATTTTTTTATTATATAAAATTCTATAATATTTTTAGAGGCCAGTCGTGGCGCAGTGGCACAAAGTGTGACTGTAAAACCGACTGGTTGTGGGTTCGATCCCCACTCGAGGAGATGAAATATTTACTTAAATTTATATTTCTATTTCTTCGCTCTGGTGTCGAGGACAAGCGCGGCGTTGAGTTCTGCCACTCAACACGCGAAGCCTCCAGAATTCGGCAGAAAGTGGGGAAGCTGATTGATTTATTTATTTTCTATAATATTTTTATATTAACATAAACTAATAGTAAAATAACAAGACTCAATTCAATATTAAACGTTGTCTAGGATTATTGACTATTGAGTTAAGTCTTGTATATTTTATTAGTACATTTCTTATTTTTTAAGCTTTATATAAAGTTACAAGAGGCCAGTCGTGGCGCAGCGGCACGGAGTGTGACTGTAAAACTGACTGTTTGTGGGTTGGATCCCCACTCGAGATGATGAAATATTTAGTTAAATTTATATTTCCATTTCTTCGCTCTGGTGTCGAGGATAAGCGTGGCGTTGGGTTCTGCCACTCAACGCGCAATGCTTTCAGAATTCGGGAGAAAGCGGAGTGTTTTAACACTAGGATCCCTCTGCCTACCCTAATGTGTGCGGGATACAGCGTGAAGCTGATTTATTTATGAAGTTAGATGCTTTGTAATAATTGTATTTTAGATAACTTTAAAAAATATTAATTTAAATATACAAACCCAAGTGACTCACATTGAAAAACTCATTTAAATCATTGACTTTTTGTTTTTAGTAGAAATAGAAAAATGAAGTAAAAAGTTAAAATAGCTTTGCCCGGTGGAGCGTGGCGGTTAAAATTGGTCCACGTCACCGAACAACAGATATCATCCCCATCTCGAGCCGATATCTAATGTCACGGTCTGACTTCTGTGTTTTTGTATGACGACCCACCTTCGCCATGCTCACTTCACCGCGTCGGTTCCGAGTGTCGGGAAACTGAACGTAATTTCTGTATTGTACTGTCTTCATAAACAGTCGTTACGCCTTACACTACTTACTCTTACTTTTCAATATTTGTACTCTGTACAGAGTGGATTTTATACACATCAATTTAACTTTTACAATTATTTAACTGTATTTGTGAGAAAAATGTTAAATTATGAAAAATATTTTTAACTAAGTACATGTAGGTACTGTGTGATATAATGATTGTAAGTTCTTAATATATTTATTTATATAGCTTATAATATTATTATAATATATTTTAGAGAAGCCAGTCGTGGTGCAGGGGCACAAAGTGTGATTGTAAAACTGATTGGTCGTGGGGTCAATCCCCACTCGAGGAGATGAAATATTTACTTAAACTTATATTTCCATTTCTTCGCACTAGTGACGAGGCAAAGCGCGGCGTTGAATTCTGCCACTCAACACGCAATGCCACCAGAATTCGGCAGAAATTGGGGAACGGAGTGTTTTAACACTAGGTTCCCTCTGCCTACCCTGCTGTGTGCGGGATACAGCGTGAAGCTGATTTTATAATATATTTTAATTCGTTTGTACCTTCAAAACAAAAGTTAAGATAAACCATTCAATTCTAACTTTGAAAGACTTAACTCAATCAAACATTTTTGTCATTCTCTTAATAATTGTTGCATAAAATATTTAAATTACCGACAATTATCTCTTATATCCACTGTGGTAATACAGTAATACAAAGTAGAACGATTACCGACAACAACACTCATTAACGCGGACAACTTACGAAACTAGAAATAAACTATTTAGTAATTTATTAGTTATTGTTACAAATGCTAATTCATTTAGAGTTTAATATTAAATAATTATTACGTTTCCTTTATTGTCATTGTGGCTTTACAAAATCTTGAAATGAAATTCCGTCAGTTTCAAAGACTTCAACGCGTACAAGTACAGTTGTAATATCGAATTAATATTAATTCCTAATTTATCAAAATAACATTAGGAAGTACCTTCTAAATAAATATCTACAGAGTGTGTAGTATAGAACTTCCTGGTTGGTTCCTTGGTTGAAACGAGCGTTAGTGAGAGTGGTGCGCGCGCGCAAGCTCGACATTACGTCACCATCGCACACACTCGCACTTTCACTGTTAGATAATAGTACCCACACCACGCCACTGCCTTACTTACACACATACACCTACAATAGGAAGTCGTCTAATTATATTTTATGTATCTTTGCGGAGATCTTTTTAATTTATGTGTACAGATTCGTTTTTCATATAATATAATGTGATATGGACACCTATGTTTTTATTTATGTTTTTAGATTTTTGTATTTTTTTTTCGTTTATTGAAAATTTTGTATCTGAAAGTCTTAAGAAATGAACTTAATATTATTAAATCGTAATTAATTTCGGTGATGGTGCGTTATTATTATTAATTATGTCGAAATATAATTTGTGCAGACATCAACATTTTTGTATAGTTTCATCCATTTATTCGCATAAATATCCAATAGATAATATGTGTTATTAATATGGGTAAAATATCAAAAATGATAACCGATATATGTATTTCTTTTCTATAAAAATATAAAATTGTTTAACATAAACTAATTGAATCCAACCACTATTGTACACTAACAATAAAAAATCACATACCTGACGAAATTTATTAAAACTACAACAGATTCTCTTATGCTTCTTAAGCTATTAAATTACGATTTATATCATAGTTTTTGTTTAATGCCTTACATTTGAACGACCGCGGGAGATAACGATCGCCTTGTCGACTTGATTTAAACCACCAAAAATTTTAAAACGTTAAAATAATTACGGTGGTTGGCGATGCATAAATATGATTTAAGTTCATTAAAAGATTATCATATCAAAAATGGTTGACCTTCCAGGATATTACAAAAATTAAACGATCTTTAAAATCGTCGTATATGGAGTATTTAGTGAAAGAAAACATCTATTTTATATTTATGAATTTATTAATATAAATAGATTATTTTTGCCAATTTTAATTAAAGACCTGTTATTTATATATTTATATAGTAGTGTATAAGTAGCGTTCTTTAAAACACTAAGTAAACGCTAAAGTGGCTTTATCGATTTTGACTAGGTTTACTGAGTCAAGAATAGAACAAGAAATACGCACAGAAAATCCTTAATACAATAAATACATAAAAACCAATGTTTAATATAGTATACTATTTGGAGAGGTTCTCATTTTTTACCCGTGCTTATAATTTTAAAATTTATATGTTTAACAAGTTCATGCTCGATAAACATGTACGTGTTTTTTTTAAAAATTGTATCAGTAAACAGTAAACTTTAGAATTTTTATTTTATAAAACGTAAATCGAGTACCTAAGTGCTTTACTTGTACGTCATCATAATTACCCGAAAAAAAATAAGTTACTTAGTAACATATCCAATAAAAAATAGTTTCACGCAGTATCCCGCACCTAGCAGGATAAGCAGAGGGAACCTAGTATTAAGACATGCCATTCCCCACTTTCCGTCAAATTCTGGAGGCATCGCGTGTTAAGTTTAATATCCAATATAAAATTTACAATATTATACGAATTGATGAATAAAAAATATTAAATAAGAAATAATATAGGTTTGAAACAGGCAGATAAAATGAACGCTGTCAGCTTTTTGCTTGAGGAGCAATAAGGCATAGCCATATCACGATAGACACTGAGTACGATGTTAGGTTTATTCGTGGGTTGGTAACAGCGAGTGAATATTAATTTCGGCGTATCCGCATATAGTGAGCGGCCTTGGCTCTGTTCACTAAGTTAATTCTTTCCGTATCTTGAACATCGAAACGGAATATATTATTTATGTATAAATCAGAGGCCGTCGTGCCGCAGGGGTGTGGCTGTGACGAGACGGTTGTGAGTTCGAACCCCATTCGGGGATGTGGATTGTTATTAATTAATATTTTTATAGAACCTTTATGTGGCGCAGTGGCACAAAGCGTGACTGTAAAACCGACTGGTTGTGGGTTCGATCCTCACTCGAGGAGATGAAATATTTACTTAAATTTATATTTCCATTTCTTCGCTCTGGTGTCGAGGCTAAGCGCGGCGTTTAGTTCTGCCCACTCAACACGCAACGCCTCCAAAATTCGGCAGAAAGTGGGGATCTAAGTATCTTGTCTCTTTGCCTACCCTGTTGTGCGCAGCGTACAGCGTAAAGCTATTTTTTTTTTATGTTCTTTGCTTTGGCACCAAGGTAAAAGCTTGGTGTTGAATTTTGCTACTCTACACGTAATGTCTCAATAAATTCGGCGAAAAATGGGAGAGTCTTAACACTAGGTTTCCTCTGCGCACCGTGATAAATGTATGTAAGTTCGGGTAATACTATCGTAATGCACTATATAGGCACATTATTTCTTGTTTATTCAATTTCAATTTTAGAGAAACCAATATGATTGAAAAGTCACTATTTTTGTACATTAAAAATTATCTCCGGCGGTACGCTTCCATGTAGTTATATTACTTTTCTATGGCAACACCTTATTGGTACCCATTTAAGATTTGGCACGCACTTTTTTATCATCCCAAAGACTGGTCACGAACGTGAGCAAAAACTTTTATCTCAGAAAGGCAGCCTTGATCTTTACTAGCAAAAAACATAAGACGGTATTGTGAACAATTCGTAACAATATTAACTATAGAAGTATATGTAATTATACGTGTGTCAATTAAGATTTGGACTTGGCTTGTTTTTATTCACAAATGTAGGCGTTTCAAGTTAATTAGATTTATATATAAAATTAACGTGATATTTAATTTTTGCTATATCTTGACAATGTCTTGATGCAATGTATAAGTGCTATGACGATTGTGGATAAAATCTTAACATAGATTAATATTATTAAGTTCTGTTTCCTGTCTGACGTCATAAAAGTTTTAGTCATGTTTAATCGCTTGAATTGGCAACACAATGTAGAACGCAGTGTTTTAAAAATAGGCTGCATACTCTACAAAATGCAGGAGATATGTCAAGGAGGCCAGTCGTGGTCCAGGAGCACAAGCGTGGAATTGTAAACGTGTTAGGTTGTGAGTTCGATTCCCACACGAGAAAATGAAATATTTAAAATTTTCAATTCCTTGCTCTGGTACCAAGGCTCAGCGCGGCGTCTTAACACTTGATTCCCAGGTTCCCTTTGCCTACCCTGCTATGTTTGGAATACAATGTGAGTAAAAAAAAAAATAAGATATCTTATCCATCTACTCGTATTTAAACATCGACATAAATAGCCAAACACACTTAAAAAGGAAGATAAACTGTTGTCATTCATCGAATAACCAACATCCAAGCATACGAGACTGAAATATAAATTACGGTTATTTAACTTAAATAAATAAATATTTTTAAATAATATCCAGTCAAATTCTTATTCTATGGCCATACATTATTTGTCAAGAAGCAACGACGAAGGCAATAGGTGCTATTTACGCTTAAACGTACGTGATTGTCATTTCGATAGTTATTTTGAGTGTAACTTTAATTCAGTATTAAGATTGTCTAGAGGATATGACTAGTTTGTGTTGTTTTAGTACATATTTATTGCGTCTAAAATAGCTTATGGTTATAGCAGTGATTATACACGCTGTATTCCGCATATAGCAGTGTAGGCAGAGAGAATCTAGCGTTACTGTTAAAATACTTCGTTCTCCACTTTTCGCTCCAATTGTCGAGGCTTCCCATAATGAGTGGTGCTCGACGCACCACATAATGCTTTCTTACCAAAGCGAAAAAAAAAATAACTTACTGGAGTGGAATTCGAACCCACAGAGGTGTCGTTTACAGGGACATGCTTGTGCCACTGTACCATAACGGCCTCAAAAATTTTAAATTACAAATGAATATATTAGTGAAATAAAATTATATAACTTAATATTAATATATCCAAAACTTCATTAAGTGAAATCTATTTCGTGAAATATTTGAAATGCATTGTGCAAGCCTATAAAAGCATTAACACAATTTAGTAATTTCTTACACAATAACAAATATTATATAATAATCAAATTATCCAAATTGTGGACGACAGAAAGCCAATAGACAGATTTAGTGTGTGATATGTTTTTATTGTAAAGTATTTTATTACTGGATCTGCTATTTCACTTGTACTCCGTTACGTCAAAATCCAAATGTTGGAGATGTTATATCACACGTTTAGATAAAAACAAACTTTTCCACTAGCGTAGTAGAAAAAAATATGGTTCCCGTTGTATCGGTTAAAGGACGACGGTGTTTACGATAGATTAATATTTATCAGTTCTTGGATACAACAATAACAGCGAATCAAGGCATGTGGCATGTGTTAAAGAGCTTATGAATATAAAGCAAAATTTACATCACAGCTACCCACTTCGTCTCATACATTCATGTACGACTACAGTCTCCACGCTTTTACGTTTTACTAAATCTATAGTCAGTTTAACGATCGGCCCTGACTGTACGCTGGTCAAAAAAAATCAGGCAGAGGGAACCTAGTGTTAAAACACTCTGTTCTCAACTTTCTGCCGAATTCTGGAGGCATTGTGTGTTGAGTGGCAGAACTTAACGTCGCGCTTTGCCTCGACACCAGAGCAAAGAAATGGAAATATTATATCAATTTATGTAAATATTTCATCTCCTCGAGTAGAGATCGAACCCACAATCAGTCCGTTTTACAGCCACACGTGGTGCCGCTGCGCCACGACTGATAAAATGTAATATTGTACGCTTATCTTCCCGTTGGACATTCATATTTCTTAATAACTCGAGACAGTACGTCTAATGACGAACTGCTTACTGGGTAATGTTTTATAAAGAAACCAAAGAGGTGACTCAACTTTTCAACACAAAATATACTTTACTCGCTTCGCTACGTATGCTATGGACATTAACGTATTATACACGTGGGGTAACTTTCATATAAAGAACATGAAGGTCTCATCAGTTTTATAGCGAAAGGAATATTTTGAAAAACTTCACATAATCCAACCGCACGCTGCTGGTGGGAAGTGCCATTCGTAGTCGTTTTACAAAGTCCGACCGCGCTTCGCAATTTCGTGACCGCGTCCATATAAAAGTTTTATTGTCGTTGTCCCTTTTAACGCAATAAAGTGTATCCAATACCCGTCGTTTGCCAATTGTTCTTTTTAAAAAACGCACCCCAGCTAGACAGCCATGCGGGTCGCGTGCACCGCGCGTGTCCCCCATACTACGCAAATTTAAAGAATAAAAACTTCAACCGGCACTCGAAACATTCACGAACTACGTGATGAGCCGTTTAAATAAACTATAATGTACGCAATTACAGATTTAGAAGGGGTGCTTTATTAGGAGGGGAAGGTGTGAAAGATCAAGGCTTCCTTGCAAATAAACAGATTTACATAACGAGTAGGTACGCTCTGCGGAGAGTACTCGGTTGATATTTCGAACCGGATCCTGTATCATTTCGTTTGTCATTAAAATTCATGGTTTATGGAGAAATATAATTAAATGGAACATAATCAGGCGTCTATAAAAGCTTATATAGTTGTTTTTTTTTCTTTAATAAATAATGAAATTCAAAAATTAGCAAAGGTATTCTAAAATTTATTTATTGTCATATAAATAAACATCAACAACTTTTAAGTATGTTATTTACAATATTGGAAATGGAACTTTTTATCACTAATAAGAAAAAAAAACTCGTTTTAGATCGGTTGATAGTTCTTATCTTTGTTTTGGTTAATATATAATTATATATATAAATAAATATTACCTCATGCTATTGTTAATTAATATGTGAATCACTAATATGGAGGCACAGCTTTCCTTGGTATTTTAATTTTGATAGTATTACTAGAAGATTGCATCAGATTTGAAAAATAGAAAAAAAAATATTTTATTGACTTTTTTTATATACCTAAGCATAAGTTAAAGTCATAATGAGCTTGTTGCTTTTGTATATGATATGAGCTTGTTGTGGGTTCGATCCCTGATGAAAGACCGACTCGAGGAGATGAAATATTTACTTAAATTTATATTTCCATTTTTTCGCTCTGGTGTCGAGGCTAAGTGCGGCGTTGAGTTCTCCCACTCAACACGCAATACCTTCAGAATTCGGTAGAAAGTGGGGAACAGAGTGTTTTAATACTACGTTCCCTCTGCCTACCCAGCTGTGTGGATATAGCGTGAAGCTGACAAAAAAAGAAGGTATCTTTGCTTCACGTTTTACCAAGCATATAGCAGAGTGTTCACAGTGTCAAGACACCGTTGTCCGCGTTCAACCAGAACGGTGAAATTAAAATAATTCATTCTCCGGATGAGAATGGGACTCACAGCTAACGCGATTACAGACCGCATTTACTTATTACATATAAGCATATGTGGAATATTTTTTAGGTAGTTTGTTATACAATCACTATCATTTATTTTAAAAATCTAAGAAATTCATTAAAATAATCATATTTTATAGGAGAACTCTCTCATTAAAACATTTTTTCTAGCGTAATTGGCTGAACAATCTACCCTAATGTAATAACTGAATACCTTAACCTTTGACAAAGGGTGAGAGCGTGACCGTTAAATGTAGTGGATCACCCTTAATCAAAAGAATCTAATTGATTGTAATATTTCTAATTATTCTTCTAATATATATTTTTTTTAATTTAAAAAAATACTAACAAATCGTCTAAATCTATTATATAATATACATATATGCTTATTGTACTACCTGCTCATTTATCTTCAAAGACCAAGATTTTTTAACATTTTTAAATTGTTTTCTACGCTTAAGATGCCCGACGAGAACATACGACTTAGTTGGACAGAGCGATTAGACGCGTTTCCAAGAGACGAGGCTTCAAATCTTACTACGTTCAAATATATATTTTCTTAAAAGTATTTCTCTTAAAAACAATAATAGAGACAAAGATTATTAGAAGTTTGAGATTTAGCAAAAACTAACATATTTAATAATATAATTATATATTCCATGTAAATACAACGCGACGTCTCTGTGGGCCGGTGATTACAATACGTGTAAACAATAAATTACAATTAAGTCTTAAGTGTGGAATACACTGCGACACAATTGCTTCCCATTAATTTTCGTTGGTTTACTTTGTTTACATATCCCAACGACGACGACGATCAACTACATATAATATTGTAATGAGTCGTATACAAATATATCTCCATTAATATTATTTAGAATTAAGAAGGTTTTGTGGGTTCAAATCAGCCCTTTTGATTGTAAAATATTACCTGAGGTCAAGGTGGAATATTCGATTTTTTACATATCTTTTCATATTTTACTCGCTAATATATTAAATTAACTACCCAAACGCGGTTTCACTCGCTTAAACTTATTGTTATGTTATAGCCAAATAATACAATCTTTATGTAAATTGTAGTCTATGTGTTATTATGATGTATAAGCTGCATCACTGTAATGTTTCACCGAAATCCATTTTGTAGTTTTTGCGTTATTGTGAAACAAACAATCATTTTCACAAATTTTCTTATTTATAATGTTAGTAGGATAGAATAGGATGCAGGGATACAATTTATTAGACTGATTTTATAGATTACCTACACCCAAAATAAGAAGTAGGTACATCTAACAAAATTGGTTAATAGAGATAAATAAAAATATATAAGCTTTTAAACACATTGATATGTTTACTGCACAGTCCATTATAAAGTATTATTTCGTTCTCCATTTTCTGCATAAATGGACACTATGACTGACGGGAGTCAGGGTCCGCTTTTGCCCAAATTTTAACCAAATCATTACTTAAAAAATAAAAGTTATATTATAATATATTCTGTAATTGGGAAGTAACGTATAAAAAAATACAGTGAGGTAAATACCAACTACTTCAAAACAATGTGCACTTATCCCACTTATAAAACTATGCAGTTCCAATTATTATTTTTCACTGTCAAATAATATAAAATGTTATTTTATTTCGTAAAAAAGTATAATTTTTAGTGGATATTGGCTATTAGAGTCGATTCGAAAAAATTTTTTTCCTGCTAAAGTGCTATGTGCTAATAAGTATATTTATTAAACGAATGCAAATTATATTAATTCTACTAAAGTATAAGGAAAAACTAAAGTACAAAGCCAATCTCTTAAGGCGTGTCGCTCAAACGTGTAAGGAACACGGAAGGCTCTAGTACTAATACATTTATGTCACATTGTCTGTTCGTTTCCGCATCCTTCGATAGCGATCGCTTATAATTTATAATCGAAAAAAAATATGAAGGAGACTGTATTAAGATCTATCTGGAAGCATGCTCTTCTATGGATTTCATCTGGTAATGGTGAAATGTTTATATTTAATATATTTTCGTGTATATATATAGCTAATGTAATTGCCTTTTCCTATATATTAGTACGCTTGATAGCGGTAACGAAAATAATTTTTTGGCTTTGAATAAAATTCGAGCCCATAACCATTGCGATTCCCTAACGTAGCGTCGATATTTCAAAATTTTATTATTTATATGTATGTACATATATAGATAGTGTATACAAAATAAGGAGCTGCTACAGTTTGATTCGAAACCAATTTGTTCATACTTAAATATATCCCACATACTCCTATAGTATGACATTTCGATTGTTAATTTTCATATAATCTTACTACATTAGAATATATAAAAAAACATTTAAAAAAAATATCTCTATGCATTTGAAATCACGAATTGTGGTTATTCTGGATAATCATAATAAATAAAAACAAATTTATGAAGTCCCACGTCAAGTTCCCATAGCATCAATCTTATCCTGTTTTGATTTCCACGTTAATAACAGATTGCAAGGCATTTATGTGTAAAAACCAGACAGTTTTGAGCCGTATATAGTTGTATATAGAGTTTGGTATGCTAAATCAAATCAATTGTTAAAAAATGTGTTAAAACTCATCGGAACCCGCATATCTTGCCCCTAACACAGATTACTCTATTTAGGGGTGGCCAACCCTTAGTCCTCACAGTTGAAGAGCCGCTAGCATATGATAAATTCAGTTAACGGCTTATTGCTTTCACTCACGCCCTCCACACAAAGCTAATTTTCACACCATCAAATACACTCAAAGCTTAGCATTAATCCAAATGTAATTTAATTTAAATAAAAAAAAACTAAAGAATTTACAATAAAAAACATTTTCGTAATTTTTTTTATTGTAAATTCTGTAGATTTAATTATAAAACATAATTATATTATATCATTAATAGACGCACAAGTCAAAAACGGGTGTGATTAAAAATTAATTAGTCAAATATTTCAATTACAGATAATCACATTTTAGATTATATATATATACTTTTTGCAGATTAAAAAAAAAACTCGATCTGTCAATTTGAATGCGCCAGTACCCATGTATATTCATAATAGGTCTTCACTTATCTAAGCAAAATCAATATAATAACGACCGCTCGACCGCCAACCGTCACTTTGTAACAAAAACAGAGTTGGTTCCACAAGGGAACGTGAACTACCCGCATCTAACTTATGGCGGTGTGCCAATCTAGTTCTCCCCTCGGCCGGGCTATTTAAAGAAGGGTGCAGTCTAAAATGGATTTACAGTGTAATAACATTGGTACAATATGATAATTATAGCGGCGGTTATTATAGCCACTTAAGTCCAATCACAAATGCTTTTATATGAGCACTTTTGATAATAAACAAGTCTGTTTTTTTTTGTTTAAGAACATTGTAAGTTAGATCAATAAAAAAGATTAATTTTGAATCGAAAAAAGATATTTCTTGTACCAATTAAGAAACCTTCGTGAGTTAATACAACAGCTTTGCTAAATCGTAAATTAAATAGTTTACGATTCTATAAAGAACATACAGACAAATATTAATTTTGTATATATAAAGACTATAGATATTTTTAGTAAAATATGTTCTTATTATTTATTAGTATTAATAAGATGGCTATATTTTAAATTAACTACAAAGAATAATTCTGTCGAGGCGCATAGCGACGGTTGCGGGTTGACGTTGAGTTACGCCACTTAACACGCAATGCATCCAGAATTTGCCGGAAAGTGGAGAACGGAAGTGTCCTAACACTAAGTTCTTAGGATCTTTCTGCGTAGGGTACCCTGCAGGATACAGCTACAAGTAATAATAAAGGAATATATTATTTATTAAAATTATAACACATAATGAGAACCGAGCCAGAAACGAAGTAAGAACCACAAATATCATCGTCGACTCGAAAGGGAACCTCGTATTTGAACGACTCGGGCCAAATTTAGCTAATTTGCGTGCATCTAAATCCCGAGTCACGTTCAAAAACAAAAGGCCTGAGGCGACCACCGCCGACCACCGCTTTCCGAGAACTCTTGAACTACATTTAGCTCGTCCCTTTAGCGAGCGAAAATAATCCTGCTCCACGGCATTTACTGACAGATTTTCTAGCGTAAACAAGTCTTATTTTTAAATCTACAATTGCTTCACTTTTTTTATATTTTAAACGTATTTAATGAATGGTCGTAGCTTTTAAGGCATATATTTTGTTTTTGCTATGTTTTTTTTTGTTTTGCTTTATCTACTATTAATTAAGATTTCAATCTGTAACAATAATTCCAATTTAGTTATTGTTTGCTATAAGATGTTGTTAAATTAATCTGATTAACTTAATAAGGATAGTACCTAATACTTATAAAGAATGATGTCAATTTTTTTTTTTAAATAATTATAGTAATACTTTAAATTAGTTACCTAACATGGTCCAGTCGTAACGCAGGAGGACAAGTGTGTGACTGTAACTGCGACTGGTCATGAGTTCGATCTCTACTTGAAGAAATTAAATATTTGTAAAAAAATATATATTCATATCTTCACCCAGCTATCGAGGCAAAACGCGGCGTTGAGTTCCGCAACTCAACACGCAATGCCTCCAGAATTCACTTGAAAATGATAAGCCAAGTGTCTTAACACTATGTTCCCTCTGTCTACCATTCTGTGTGCGGGATTATCGGGAAGCTGATTTATTTTTAATTTATATTAAACTGCTATAACATATAGTTAATTTAATCTGATTAAGTAAGTAAAATTTTTATACTTACTTGTATATACAAGTTAGCATATAATTAAAATTAAATTAAATTAAATTAGCTTCACGCTATATCCCGCACACAGCAGGGTAGGCAGAGGGAACGTAGTGTTAAGACACTTTGTTCCCCACTTTCTGCCGAATTTTGGAGGCATTGCGTGTTGAGTGGCAGAACTCAACGCCGCGCTTTGACTCGACACCAGAGCGAAGAAATGAAAATATAAATTTAAGTAAATATTTCATCTCCTCGAGTGGGGATCGAACCCACAACCAGTCGGTTTTACAGTCACACTTTGTACCACGACTGGCCTCATAGCATATAATATTAAATATATATACGGTGTACCGATAATGTAGTTGTAAAACTTCGGCGAGTAGTACCTAGTTTACAGTTTTATACTAGAATTGTACGGATGCGGTAACTGTGCTTTATTTTTAAAGGAAGTAGATGAGTAACACCTACTTTTACTTTTATTAAAGTTATGCTATAAAGTTATATTAGCTTCACGCTATGTTTCGCACATAGCACGGTAGGCGGAAGGAACCTGGGAAGCTAGTGTTAAGACACTGCTTCTCTATTAAGGCACTCCAGTTTCCCATTTCTAAGTACTACTGAGTTGAGCTGGCGGAACGCAACTGCGTTTTGCCTCGTTCCCAGCACGAGGATATAAGAAACATTTAATATTTCATTTTTCCAGTGGGAATCCAACCCACCCAGTCTATATGTCCATCAGTAAAGACCATTTATCTCGAGATCGCGATCAGATGTCAAGCTGAAATTAATATCTAATATTCAGCTCTACGGTCCCCTGGAGCACTTTTATAAGTTGTATTTCCAGTTCACTTACAATGCTAAAATTGCCGTATCGATTTAGAGAAGTTGTGTTGAACCCTTGGTGGATGAGTGCTATTATTATTGATCGGTTTTTTTACAATAAAAAAAAATCACATAAAAGTATGTAAATTTGCATATTCCATATAAAATAAGTCAACTGACCTACGTTTATTTATGTCTGCTGGTCCGTAAGACCGATAGGATATTCTATAAGAATTTTATAAAACGTAAAAAAAGAATAAGCCATTAAAAATGGTAACACCTTGCAAAGCAAAAATTATAAAATAATATGTATTTTTTCGAGTGGCAACACAAAAACCTTGAAGTTTAACTTTTGCAAACAAAAAAAATGTACTAAACAATTATGTAAGAACACAATAAATATGAAAATATATACAAGCATATAGTATAACAATAAAGATAAAAGACATTTAAATAAATATTACGTACGTACTCATAGCAATTTTTAAGAAAGTTACAATGTGATCACCACTTCCGCAATTCGTAGCCACTAAGCGGAAATAATGAATGGGAAACGAATGCTGTCAATAAACGTATCGACTGAATACCTATTTATCCATATATATATATATATATATATAAAACTACTTTTGCATTTATTATACGCTCTGTTATTATATTTTATTTGATATTTAAAAGTAATTAAATATGTTATTTCCTTCCTAAATCATTAAATTAATATTTAATAAACGAAATCGATAATAGTTTCTAGTACTTATATTGGCCATTTAATGTCTTGTCGATTTGTAATATATATAAGGTTGTTTAAAACATGAATCTAAACGGGTATCGTAATAAATTGTCACTTCTGGTTGCCACTCCCAGCTTAATGCTAAGCACTGCTCCTAGGCAAGTACTACTTACAGTTTTTATCAAGGATATATAAATAAGTGTAATAAGATAATTAGTAATTTACCTAAAAGATATATATAAAATAAAAACAAAATAATTAATTTAAAATACAAAAATAATAAAAACATTGTTTCACTACAAACCCAATAGCATATTGCTTTAATATAATATTAATATATAAATAGTTAATTTAATTTATATAAATAAAATAAAAAAAACCTACTACTAACATAACCACATCCACAGTTTAGGCTTCCTCGTTAGCGTCATATCGTCCATATCGTTTATATACATTTCAGGAGTACACTGCACAGTAGTTCTTGTACCACAGTCTTATTATATAGACGATAAAGTTGAAAATGCTTATAATAAATGGTGATACCAGGGGAAGAGGTCGAGGCTATCTGGCGATAAGAGCTGAACGGTTGTGTTGAGAGCCAAAATGACAAACTCACGATTATTGATAACTCTACTAACTCTGTTTACTCCGGTACTTCTGGGTGGCTTCTTGGTAGCGCGTAAAAATTTACTTTTAAATAAGAATTATCTCTATATTAGAGGCCAGTCGTGGCGCAGGGGCGCATAGTGTTTACTGTAAACACGACTGGTACTCGAGTTAATGAAATATTCATCAAGTGGGGATCGCATTTCCAAAATTCGGCGAAAAGTGAAAAAGGGGTCTTAATACTAGGTTCCGTCTGCCTACTCTGCTGAGTGCGGGGTACAGCGTGAAGTGATTTAATTTAATTTTAGATTTTTACCTATATTTGAATATTTGACGAGCAGTCTATATAAATTTAATTAACTACTATGAATCATTATGACTTAAACGTCATGCTATTACAACGATATTCTTTTACGCCATTCGTGATTACAATCACGTACTCGTATGTTGAAAATGCAGTAATATACCTACTCTAAACTAATTATGTTGGGCAAAAGAGTTTTATCTTTTTAAACATTTTTTTTAAAGTGTTATTCCAGACTTTGGAAAGAAAAATACTTACTTAAAAAACGTATAAAAATTTGAACGTAGCGGGACTCGAACTTTATCGTCCAAAATCAAAACTCGTTAGGAGGTGCAGGTTCGAATACGCCCGCTACGTTCAATTTTTTATATATTTTCTAAATAAGTATTATGTTCTATAATAAATATATAGATAGATAGATAAGTATAAATGTCAATCCAATTTTCATAAGTTATGAGAACAATAATCACCAGACCGATAAAGGAAATCAAGGTCTGTAATATGTTTACCACCTTCTAAACAGAAAAGCGTTCACTTTTACTTTTGATACAAACGTTCTGCCTTCGTTTCCAACTTACAAGAGAATGAAGTCACACTCATCATCTCTTTTCCTCTCATCATGGAAAATATATATCTATCCTCCTTTTACTTGCAACATCATCATTAAACAAGTTTTCTTGGAACCGCTTCGTCATCCTTGGGTCAGTGATAGAGGCTCAAAATGTCACTGCAATCGACGTGAATACCGATTTAATTTCGATTCATAACTAACAAATATAAATGTTTCATCAAATACGGATTTCTAGATTGGCTGAGGGTTCACCTTGGCAATAAGTGAAGGTATGAAGCGTAAGCCTTCGGCGGTAAATTGTTATTAAATATTATATGAAATAACTATTAATTATTTTTCTTAAATTGTTTGTAAATTATTACTTTCATACGTACCTATACCAGAAATTAAATAAAAAAAATTAATGGCACTTATAAAAAAATACTTGACAACAATATAAAAATAAGTATTTGAAGGTTTGCTACTTGATAATATTTGTAGTTAGTATATAAGTTTTGTAATTTAAAAATATACTATATAAAAACATTCTGTGGACCAGAAAGAATCTGTTCACTTTTAACGATCTATTGCTATCTATAGGAGGATGAGCTGTAAACTACTTTGCAGAACATTTTTTTTGAACGTTCATACATGACTTTGTTTTGTTTTATATGTTTACTTCCATTATTTTGAATCGACTTTCCCATGTGACATAATTACAAATATATATTTATAAAACATCTTGTGTCTTGCTTAGTTGCTAATAATGGTACAGTACTATGACCGAGTTGTGGCGCGCAGACGTTAGTCATCCTGGACTCTTGCGTATTGTACACTCTGGATGATATAATTAAAAAAACATCCTAAAATCAATTGTGCGGCGGCCACGGTTAATCATTACATCAATGTAACATCCTTAATTATTAAATCACAATTTTAAATTATATGAATAATTAAATTTTTTATTTAAATTATATGAACTTCGCCTCATATGAAATACAGAATCAGCGTCACGCTGTATCCCATACACAGCAAGGTAGGCAGAGGGAACCTAGTGTTAAGGCACTCTGTTCCTCACTTTCCACCGAATTCAATATGCATTGCATATTGAGTGGCGGAACTGAACGCCATTCTTTGCCACGACCAGAGCGAAGTAATGGAAATATAAATTTAAATAAATATTTCATTTTTTTAAATCGAATCAGGGATCGAATCCTCAACCGTTACAGTCGCCGGCCGATGAAATACAGGAATAAAATAGAACAATATATGTGAATACAAAGTAAATATTGATAAAAATTTAAACTTTATTCAGTCAACACAGTAAACACAAACAGTGAAGGTACCTACGGGGCACCTATATCGATTACCCCGCATGGTTATCAATTCACAAGGCAAACACAGAACGCTTAATGTGTCGAGTTGACGCGATAACTTGATAAACGCTTTGAAGTTTATTTAAGGAACCCAGTGAGATAGGAAATGCAAATAAAAGTCGGAAATGGTTTTAGATTGTATGCTAAGCTTGCTTAGTACCTCCAGGGGGACTCTTCCTTGTAATCATATATTTACCTATAAAAGTGAACTATAAATCTTGCCGGATGACCGAGTGGTATATGTAATAATTGTATATTTTATAATATAAAGGCACAGGGGCACGAAATGTGACTGTAAAACCGACTGGTTGTGGGTTCAATAACACCCCCCCCCCCCCCACTCCAGAAGATGAAATATTTACTTAAAATTTATATTTTCATTTCTTCGTTCTGGTGTCCAGCCAGCGGCGTTGAGTTCTGCCACTCAACAGGCAATCGACACCTCGAGTGGGAATCGAACCCACAACCTTCCGCATTTACAGTCACACGCTTATGCCTTGCCACGACTGGCTCAGCGACATATTTTTTTAAATGAAAATAAAATGTAGTTTTTAATTAAGCCAGATGCTGGGCGATACCTCTTTCCTTACATGCACCGCCGCAGAGCAAGTTCGATCTCTTAAGATACGACACTACGAAGATAGCCAAAAGCAACAATCGGTACTATTGTATGGTCTTGTTAGTGTACTAAATTTATACAATTTACAAATGAAATAAGACTTGTTTTTCACATAACTTTAAATAGGTACCGATATTACTTTCCAAATTAGCTTATCTATGATTTCATGATGAGAACTCATTCATCTGGTTTAATGTGAATTTGATATTACTACAACAATTTATAAATAAATACTTATTTAGAAAACGTATATAAAATTTAATCTCGAGACTAAGACTCGAATCCGCGCCTCCTGGAAACCGAACAGGCGCTCTGACCACTAAGCCATACGTTCTCATCGAGCTACGTCGAAATTTTTATACGCTTGTTACAACTTATTTATGTTGTTGTACAAAAGTTTATATCACGCATACACACAAAACGATATCTTTTGTTGTGGATGGTTTTTGAGAAATTAAGTTCTCTCTTCTTTTATACTTATATCTCAACAAATCACTTGTAAAAGAATGAAATTCGATAAAAGTAGTACTAATTTATAAAAGTAAAGATTTAAAATCTTTTCTTACACATATATTATTATTAAAACTAAACATTAGTATTTTTTGAATTTTAGATAGATAGAAATCTATCTAAAATTCAATACAATATTAAATACATACCTGTAACTATATGAGTATGTAACTATTCACGGACTACAATAATACAATTCATATAAACGTTCATCACAAAACATTGCTTACAATTTATTCAAGTACGCGTTATTCATTTACAGGGTATTCGTATTATTGTGTAAAGATGTCGGCATTTTTTATGACTCCCGATATTCAATATGAAAATCAGAATCGACGTTTACAAATGACAGTTGAAGTTATTCTGCGCCGACGCAACCGTGTGTCTGTTCTAAATTTCAAATTAGTAACGGCCGTGTTACATTAATTTCATAGTATTCACAAAGGAGAATTGCAAAAATGTATAAAGCTTACCAGCTTATATAGATTCTACATATATCTGTATGTAGTCGTGGCGCAGTGGTACAAAGTGTGACTGTAAATCGACTGGTTGGGGGTTCGATCCCCACTCGAGGAGATGAAATATTTACTTAAATTTATATTTCCATTTCTTCGCTCTGGTGTCGAGGCAAAGCGCGGCGTTGAGTTCTGCCACTCAACACGCAATGCCTCCAAAATTCGGCAGAAAGTGGGTAACGGAATGTCTTAATACTAGGTTCCCTCTGCCTACCCTGCTGTGTGCGGGATATAGCGTGAAGTTAATTTAAAACTTTTTAATATCTCTCGCCCAATAAAATATCTCACAAAATAAATAGAAACATCACTTGTAAAATGCCTTCGGAAATATTAAATTATATTATAAGAAATAAATAATTTAATTTGATGAAAGTTTTTGTTCATGACGAAAAGACATTTTCACAGATAATAAAATATTAATTATCTTTTTTAATATATAGAAAATTAAAAGTAAAAAGTATACACTTAATTTTTTAATCTGATAAATAATTAAATTTGAAAAAGTGAACTTTAATTTGTTGAAGCTATTGTCGCAAATGATTGATTATAATGATGCATAAAATTTACAAATTGTTATGAAATGGCCAGATGAGCAAGCAACTACACAGAGCGTCGTCAAGCCAGCCAGCGCGAGCCAAGGTCGACGGTTTCCCCATCACTTCCTTGTTGGTACACTGGTGCTGCAACCGCCTCTCACCGAATCAGAGTCTTGCGACAGATTACACATCAGATTTCAATTTTTGGAACAAGAAAAAATAATATTTTGACTATTTTGTGAGATAAATGATGAATATTATTTAATTAAAAACAATGAAATAAAACGGAAAAAATAGAGAATCATAATCCACACCGATGTGGTGACGTTGATGGCAACCTATACAGATATCGATACCTTTCACAACATTTAGGTACCATTGTTTGCTTTACATGCGGTTTATGGAGTATTGTCCAAAAAGATTATTGTATTGAAGTCAAACAGAAACAACGAAACAATTTGAATATTGAGATTCGTTAGGACTTATCCTTTTGGCTATTTAGTTCCAAGTAGTAATCAGGAAAACGCCACTATTTTTTGTGCAAGGAAAACAATTATAAAAATATTTCAACAACTTACCAAACATATTCTCTAAGAGATTCAACCTCGTGATTATAAAAAAAAAATCAAATATTCGGAATATTTATATAAGGTTATTACAAGAAAAGTATGGTTGCAAAAAACATTTACATATAAAATAACCCATTTTGTATTTACTATATTGTTAAGACACGCACGCCGAACTGATAACTACTTTAATTAACATACCATATGACTACAATCTACGCAGAATTCTTCATTTAATTACAATAAAATATCAGTAAATAACATGTATATGTATATATATGTAAAAGACGGAAATATAACAGCTTTAAGTTCAATTGCATGACAAGTCGATAAACTGTCGCAAATTAAATATATGAATATTATTATATTTCCTCGTTCTATAAATAATGAGCAAAATTAATTTACTTAAAACAATAATTCGTGCTGTCTATATATTATATATATAAAAAAAAACAAGAATTCACCCGCACACAGCAGAATGGGCAGAGGGAACCTAGTGCAAAGACACTCCGTTCCTCACTTTCCGCCAAATCAAATCAATTATACTATTAAAGTGGTCTCTAAAACGATGTAAAATATGCTATGGTGCACCTCTGAACGCGAGTCTGACTCGACTTTGGGCTATTGTAATTCAACTTTCAAGGTTGGGACCAAGTATCTGGTAATATACGTTCTATAATCAAATCACTAGGAACTACTATAATAGTCTACTGATATTATAAATAACGAAATACCAACTAAATAGTCTGTGTGATCTTTATTCCACTTTACCAACTACTGAACAGATTTAGATGAAACTTAACAGTAATACTATATACATCATAATAATATATAGGCCTCTATATATCTAAATAAATTGTATAATTTGGCTATAATATGAGTGCGTGTGGGCCGCTTGTAATATCCATATCTTGTTTGTTGTTGGTTCTTTGTTGTTGTTTTATTTAATAACGCCTCACTCGAATAAGGGTCATGTTAGTCTTATAATAGCGAGTAAGCACATCGATATTCTTGGTATATTGCGTCGAAGGAAGAAAGGGTTATTAAAGCTAAATTAACTTTTGAATGTCATTTGAACAAAGGATTTAGCGCATACAATGTACTTACATAAAGGGGATGTAGGGCGCCGCCGGATGTTATACATAATATACTCAAACAAAAATAGACTTCGGCTCTTTCGATACGACGTTGTTTTTGAAAATTATATGAAAGTGTTAAAATAAAAATAAATCAGCTTCACGCTGTATCCCGCAGACAGCAACGTAGGCAGAGGGAACCTAGTGTCAAGTCACTGCGTTCCCCACTTTCTGCCTAATATGTTATTGACCGATATTTTTAATGTTTACTCTTTTTATGAAATTATACAAAACAATATGTGCATTTCTTTATGTGATCACTATTCAAACAATAGTTTGAAATAAATATCGACAGCACGCGTTAACTTCCCACTTTAAACAAGACAAAAAAATAATACCTTTTAAGAATATTTCATGAAGTAATGATAAATTCCCGAGAACTTCTACATGAAAATTTAATATAATTATGACTCAGTAAGCGACAATATTGCGGACTTAAATTCCGTACAACGCTAAAGAAATACAACGCACGCAAATATTTGACACAAAATAAAATCCAAACGCAATGTTTTGATTTAATTTATTTAACGATTTCTATATTGTCGTAGATTACTTATATACAGCGTGGCAGGAATATGAAATATGTTTTGGTGTATACACACTTAAATAATTCTATTAAAGCTAAGTTTATTTCTTTTGGTACTCATCCCTAATGAGTTCATCAGTTCAGCTACTGTCTGTCATCGTAAGCATCAATTATTTCAATGAAGATAGCAATTTGTTGTTACTATCGATTTTATTTCTTTTATAATTGAATCTTTTGCGTCTATTTAATTTCCCATTTTCTAACTAAGTTATTCACATAAAAGTTTATCCTATTAACTAAATATGCAGTTTACCGCCAATTACGGATAAAATGAATATTACATGAACATGAATATTATCATTGTTTTTATTTTTACAGCTTCATGCTGTAACCCGCACACAGCAGGGTACACAAAGGGAACCTAGTGTTAAGACACTCCGTTACCCATTTTCCGAATTCTGGATCATCGATGGTCGTATGGCGGAACTCAATGCCGCGCTTTACGTCAGCACCTGCTATCGAATACACTTTTAAAACATTTATTTTCTAATGTTCGTCATAAATATTTAAAACAAGTTCAGAAAAGCAAGTGCCGTCGTCGTCATCGTTGCTACTTCGTTCCTGATATAAAACAGGAAGTCATTTGCGAATTATCAAACCACTGCTCTTTGATGACTTTTGAATTTTATATAAACAAAAAAAACAGGTTATGTTCTACTTCATTACGTCTCGTATATATATGTGTAATTTGAATGTTGTATTTGTAGAGTTCTTTTTGCATATTATTTTGTAATATCTACTTTTTTTTTGTATCCTGCTCACTGCAGGGTAGGCAGCGGAACCTAGTGTTACCACCAGAGCGAAGAAATGGAAATATAAATTTAAGTAAATATTTCGTCTCCTCGAGTGGGCGTCGAACCCACAACCAGTCGATTTACAGTCACATTTTGTGCCCCTGCGCCACGACATTCATCTACATTTTGATTGGTTATATTTATTTTTATCAAATATTTTAGTTAATAAAAAGAGTTACAATATGTTTTATTTAATTTCTTACGTTATGCTTATTTATGATTTTGTATCTACGTTCCGCTAACCTCGTTGGTTTTGCATTTGACATAATATATACAGTTCGTGAGTTATTTTGAAAATTTTCCATCACAACTGTATTGTGTATTGAAATTGGTGTTTGCCAGTCGTGGAGCAGGGGCATACGCGTGTGACTGTAAACGCGACAGGTTGTGAACTCGATTCCCACTCGAGGGAATGAAATATTTCATTTCTTCGCTCTGATGTCGAGGCAAAGCGCGGGGTTGTATTCCGCCACCTCAATACGCAATGCCTTCAGAATTCAACAAAAAGTGAAAAGAGGAGTATCTTAACACAAGGTTCTCTCTGCTTTCCCTACTACATGCGGGATAGAGCGTGAAACTGAAAAGAGAACTGCTATTTGCCATAACAAACAAACAAGATGATACACAGTACGATTATTTATTATTTGTGAAGTATGAGTCTTAGAACTGGTTATCTTTTATACACAGACAGGTGACATACAACCGGTACTCTAGTTATGTCTTCAACTGGTGGATTGGGATGGATAAAAAACACATTAAAATTCATAGTGTGTATGTACATAGTACTTATGTGTATGCGATATAAGCATATTGTACATTGTTAGGCATTTACAGAGTAAAAATAATTGTAGTTATAGGACTCTGTAGTGGTTTTTATTTCCATTTTATGTTGTAATTTGTCTATTTCTATTTTAGGTTATATTTTTTTACAGCTTCACTCTGTATCCCGCACATAGTGGGATAGGCAGAGGGATCCTAGTGTTAAAGACACTCCGTTTCCCATTTTCCGCTGAATTCTAGAGGCATTGCGTGTTGAGTTGCGGAACTCAACGCAGCGCTTTGCCTCGACACCAAATCGTAATATTAAGATATGCAATATTTAATTTTCTATCGAATGGGAATCGAGCCCACAACCTGTCGCGTACTGGCCTTAATTAGGTGTTACCTAAGGCTATAATTTGTTTATACATGAAAAGGTTTAACCTTTCAAAACAGGCAGTGTAAAGCAAAAACTGATGATCAAGTTTATAGTACATAAACATATTGCTAGCATTTTACGATTTGATGAATATTAATTTAAAATTATATTTGTAAACTGGTTTGATGAGTAATAATCTTTTTTATTTAATGCAAATTATATATTTGTTTGTCAGTTTCACGTTGTATCCCGCACACAGCAGAATAGGCAGAGGGACCCTAATGATAAGACACTCTGTTCTGTGTTAAGTGGTAGAACTCAACGCCGCGTTTTGTCTCGACAGCAGAGCAAAGAATTATATAATGTGAGTGGGAATCAAACCCAAAACTACTCGGTTTTATAGTCACACTTTGTGCTTCTGCGCCACGACTGGCATCATATTATATATTAATTTAAAATATTAACAATAAAAATATTATTATGTTAAAAAACCAACTCAATCGTTGCGTAATTGGGAAATACCAATATTGTAAACTAGTTTCGCTTTCCGTGTTTTTATTTTGCTTAAAATATACACATGTTTTATTATCTACCATTTTACAAGAAATGTCTTTAAATGATCTAATGGAAATGGTAAGTGAGTTAATAGTGCTTGAGAGATGTATGCGGAGAGTACTAGTTTATAAAACGAATTTCAAATTTATTATCGTAACCTAGTATAACAACAAAATAATTATGTATTAAAAGAAAAAAAAGCCTCTACAAAAATTATGAGGGCCAATACTTTAACGTGAACAGTTAGTGGCATCAACATTTTGTCTTTGCAATTTATAAGAAAAACTAGTTTTCAAACTTGTGTTTGGCTTATTTTTATTAAAAATTTTAAAGTGTTATTCCACACTTAGGTAAGAGAAATACTTATATAGAAAACGTATAAAAATTCGCGCCTACTGGACTGGCTATACCGACCAGGTTGCCTTTGGCTTGTTTTAAGTAATAAAAAATACTGATACCGATGAGGATGATGACAATAGCTATTAAGCGGTGTAATTTATTTTACTTTTGTATGTGTGATAGACTATTAAGTCCTAGTCCTGTCTTAATTTAGAGTGAAACCACAATATATGGTTACTGTATAGGTACCTAATTGTACATGATTCACAAGTTTCACAAACACATGTTTACATCACATTATTAAATTTAAATATTATTTAATTTTAATAAACATTTAAATTTGGTAAGTACTTAATAATTATTGTGAAGTAACCACCAAATTTAATATCCAGTTTGTTAGTTTTTTCTTTTCAGGCATGTATTTTTTGCCTCAATATACATATGAAACAATACATCTTATAATTTACGTGTATTGAACTTAATGTTTCACGGTAGTGGTTGCAATCTGTGAACAAAAAAGGTTAATACTAAATTTAAAACTATGAAAAAAACGCTTACAGTCGGAAAACTCAAGTGATCGAATGAAGAGTCATGGGCGCACGATTGAACTCCGCTTCCTTGTTTTTTGCACGAGCACTAATGGATTTTGCACATGGATGGATCATTTTCAAATTAATATATATGTCAAATTATGATTGTGAATTGTTTTAATATGATTTGGATGTTTAATTTAATAGTATGTAAATCGTTTCTGGGGTAGGCACCAGGCTGTTCTGGGGTGGGCACGGACCACCCGCCTCCTCTTAGCCCATGATGAAAATTGAAAATACAAAGCAACATAAAATGTTAACTACAGTTTTATACTGCATTTTTTGGTAAGGAAAAATATATCGGGCATGTATGAAGAAGTTGATGACAATGGAAGAGGCGAAAGAGGTATGTAGAGACCGTAGCGTTTGTGGTTCCGTTCTCCCTGACTACCTCGCTAGGGATAAAGCGTGAAGCTAGTTTAGTTTAGAAAAATATATCTATGTGATTTAAGAGCAATAGGCTAATTATATACATACATATGCATGACGATCAAAAAGTTTTTACTCATATACAATGCATTTCAATAACGTTAATTTTATGTTATTATATTTTTCCTTAAATGCAAATTTAGATACTATTAATGTTAGCTGATTTACAATTATATTACTGAAAAAAATCCTTTGAACTTTTAAGATGAGATATTTGAACTTAAATTACTACAGTTAATATAAGATGCGTATTATTTTTCTTAAATTTTCCATCAGATATCTTCTTTTTCCATCAGAAACTTATTCTTAAAAATAAACTGCTGTTTGTTTTACAAGTTTATATAATAACTTGGTACAGTTTATTAGTAGCACATACTTAAACGCAGTAAATTACATCGTCAATATATATTATCTTCCTTGACGTTTTTCTAGGAACCGAGAAAGGCACCGGTTACGCAGCAGTAAATAAACAATTTAATTTAATACTTAAAGTACACAATTATACATACATTCTTTTAGTATAGTTTCCTCGTGTGTCAAGTTTGCAGTGCGCTTAAGAGGCTGAGATAAGGAAGTTTACTTGTTTTGGTTAAAAGATTTTTTTTTATTTATCACTGTTTATAGAAAAAACATGACCACATTTTTCTAATATTTACCTTTTAATTTACATAAAAGACTTCCGATTGTTGATTCCCCGTAATCAGATTAAATTTCAAGAATACTTAAGTAATACAATGTAATAAAGGAGAAACCACACTACTATAATTAGGTGTAACGACTAGAATTATCTAACTTTATAATACTTCATATCATCGTCTGTGGCGTCTCTATTGTGTTATATAAATAGATCGTTTAGCGATTGGTGTGAGTTAATTTTAAAATTATTCATTGAAATATTAACATTACTTAAATTTTCATAGAATTAAAAAGATTTCGTTAATATCCAAGAATTTGACAAAAAAGAGATTCCTGGAGATTAACTTTAACTGTTTTTAAATTGCACTTTTTAACTAAATAAAAACACATCTAATAGACTTTAAATTAAAATTAAAATAGGAGCTGTTACGACAAGTAAATAAAAGCAACAGCATTTTTAATTTATTATTATTTCCCGTAAAAATAATGTGATTCGCGTTGTCACGCATAAATGAAATAAACGAAAAATGTAATATTAAAATATTTTTGTTGCTGTCAAATTACAAACAAAAATATAAAATTGAAAGCGGTCCTTTTTAATATGACATTCAAAATGTTACTGCGCTATATGTAGTGTAGGTAATACAAACAAAACATATTGTTTAAAGGTTTCCTTATTTCAATATGTCAAATTGTTACAATTTAATTCATATAAGGATTGTATAATTTTTTATTCTTCATTATTTTGGTTCTCTCTCCCTGTGCCTACAAGATACAAGAAACAAATATTGGACTCTACTTCTCTATTAAAATTAAATAAATTAATCAGTATCACGCTGTATCCTACACACAGACGGGTAGGAGAAGGAACTGAGAGCTAAGACACTCCGTTCTCCACTTTTACTCGGCAAGTTCTGGCGGCATTGTGTTTTGAGTGGCGTAACTCAACTCCGTGCTTGGCCTCGACAGCAGAGCGAAGAAATGAAAATATAGGGAAGAAATGGAAATAATAAATATATTTAATTCCGTTTAGATTTTATTAAATTCTGCTTCATCAATTAGTAGCACATAAATATAATGGTACAATTACGGCCAGACTTACTTACTTTTCCTTATATACCGACGCCATTTTTTGATCGCGCTAGTGCATACAGCCGGATCAATCACCTATGAACTGAGCCATAAATCGGTCACGCAATATAATCTCAATGCATAACTAATACAACGTACACACCGACATTGCATATAAAATTACATACACAAGTTACGTAAACGCACGCTAGTCACGTTTTTTATTAAGAATTGCTGTTAAAAAATAACCATCCATATTTAATACTTAAGATAGAAAATTATTTTCTTGGAACCAAGATGATACTTACTGAGGTCTTTAATTAGCATGTCTTTTTTAAGCCAGTCGTGGGGCAGTGGCGTAAGCGTGTGACTTTAAACGCGATTATGGGTTCGATTCCCAGTTGTAGAATTGAAATATTTAATATTTTGATTTCCTTGTTTCGGTAACGAGGCAAAGTTCGTTGAGTCCTGCCACTATGTGGGCACTGCGTGTAGACGTAGTGCATCCAAAATTCGGCGGAAATTGGGAAACGGAAGTATCGTAATGAGACAATGGAATGTTTTAAATTTTAATATTAGTTTCGCAGGTTCTTTCTGTCAATGTGAAGCTAAACGTATTTTTCTTGATAAACAAAATATTTATTAGACAAAAACTTCAACACAAAAAGTTACAATCTAGTTTTTTTTTAAGTTATCTATTTCAATGAGAGCTAAAATAATTGAAAACTTTTAACACTCACGTCTTAAGTTAAAACGCGAAGTCATTGTGTAACGTAAAAAAATATATATTTACTTATAACGTATATACATAGGTACTTCTATCGAAACTCTAGGTGGCAAACCGTCCAGTCTTCGAGACTGGTTCCCCGTTCGTAACGCCCGTAAGTCTACCTCGCCTATTCCACAAAAAGTACAATACAATAAAAAACTAAATCGATTACGTGCAATTTGCCTGCACACAACTAGGGTTCTGCAAAAACCTGAATGTATCTACAGATTAAATAATAATTTTGTATTGCTTTTTCAATAATTTATACGGTATTATTAAAACTTAGCTTACCGCTCGCGACTTCGCCTGATTGTACTACACAGTTATTGATTTCCTTATCTGAATTACTTTTGTGATCTAATAACATTATCTTTTTAAAAATTATATATATATATATATATTGATAGCTAAAATTAGAGCCAATCCAATAAGACACTTAGTTTGTAGCAATATTGTCGCATGCATTTTTTTTTAATTGACATAACTGATTGAAATAAAATGAACACCATATAAGGGGGAGTTTGGTAGAATATAATAGTGAAAACTGCATTTAAATCGGTCAAGCCTTTTCTGAGATTAACGGGAACAAATTCACAGTGAAACAGACAAAATATTGAAAAAATATAATTGTTTGTTCTAATTACATTAAACATATATTTCATGTACGAGCAGGTACAATTATACCCATACATATTCAATTATCAAATTGTTTATATTATAAACAATGCAAGTTTTTAACAAAAAACTACATATATACTAAAACATATACTAAATATTAATGCAGAATCAAAGTTTTACTCTTTCGTAATAATAGTAAAAATAGCTAGAAAATTATATATAAATATCAAATTGATAATGGAAATAAGAACCTTTATTTTTTTCATAAATTCATAAAAATTGGGTCACACTAGGCGTGGGCGCCTAAGACCAACACTCACGCCATGAAATTGTCTAGTGAGCTCTTTTAAGAAGCTTTTGTTTTGTGTCTTTGAACTGCATAAAATCACAAAATCATCAATTAAGAAAATATGACATGAAGAGAATATAAAAAAAATTTACTTTTTTTTATATGCAGCAATTCAACACTAGAGGCTAGTAGTGGCGTGCGACTGTAAATGCAACAGGTTATAGGTCCCATCCCATCATCGGAAAACGGGGAGCGGAGTGTCTTAACACTAAGATCTCTATGCCTACATTGCTACATGCGGTATCCCGCGTGAATCTGAAAAAAATCTATGTTTAAATTACAAAAATAAACTGTAATTAGAGGCCCTTCCATGAACAATGTGAAATATTTGTGTAACAGATAGTAGTAGCAGTTAGCGACACGTTAGTTTCATTGTATATTAGATAACATGTCGTGATCAATGAAGTAACACTTAGGTACCTACATGTACCTACATTGATACCTACATTCTACATCATACAAATGTTAATGTAAGTTTGTTTGTTATGCTTTCACGTCATAACTATTTAACTGAATATTATAAAATTGTTTAAACATATTCATATAGGTATTAGGAACGACATGGGATATTTTTTATTAAATATTACCTATGGGCTATAATATGAAAATTAATCGATCAAAAATCTCAAATACACATACATGTATGTAAAAAAACAAATGCTGTCGTCAAAGCCTCGAGTGAATCCCTAGTATATACACATATACATATTCTCTAATACACCTACGACATCGTAGTGCAGTGGAACATCCTCTGAATGTAAAAACAAAATGGGTTCGGGTTCGATCTCGAAGAAATTATTTTATTGAAATCGTTTTTAATTACACAATTTTGACTCAAAATTTGTAATGACAACACTGGTACCATATGTAAGTAACCTGGACTGGGTCATAAAGTCCATGCAAACGAAGCTGCGGACGTCAACTAGTATTAAACGTAAGAAGTCAGTTAATAGGTAATGTAAATTATAAAACTATACATAGCGAGTTCACGATAATGATTTATTGAGGCAAGGGCGATCGCATTTTATAATAAACTGGTCCTTACTTGACTGTACACATTTATCCTTAACAATTACCGACAAAATTGCATTTGCAATAAGCTCTGAATATCTAACCGACCAGGTACGTATGGCTCAGTGGTCAGAGCGCCTAGTAGGTTTCCAGGAGGTGCGGGTTCGAGTCCCGCAACGTTAAATTTTTATACGTTTTTTAAATAAGTATTTATTTTTCCTAAGTGTGGAATAACACTTTAAAAATGTTAAAAATATCTGCTGTAATATATTTTTAAAGCGTAAGTTGCTAATATAGCACTCGTGTTTTATCGTGGCCTTATCGGTATGAATAATTGGAATCAGCTTCCCGCATACAGCAGGGTATGCAGAGGGAACCTAATGTTAAGATATTTCGTTTCTCCTGTTTCGCCAAATTCTGGAGGTATTTAGTGTTGAGTGGAGAAATTGAACGCCGCGCTTTGCCTGGACACCAAACCACCTCGACACGTCGTATTTACAGTCACTCGTTGTGTCTTGATTAATCATTGAAAAAAAAAACATTTTTTTTAAGTAAATGAATCTCGCAAAAAATCATTTGCTTCACTGACTCATAAAACGGTGAAGCTTTGTCTGGTTACTCAACTGAGGAAAGATATAGCTTTAAAAGAACTAAATCATTTATAAAAGGTCCATAGCATCGTTGTATTTATTTTTGTTTCTTAGTTTTATTTTTGCACATTCTTCAAATGCATAGTAAAAGATTATCATATTTTCATCTATATTTAATTTAAAACACTACATATCAGCTTTATGCTGTATCCCGCACACAGCAGGGTAGGTGGAGGTAACCTAGTGGTAAGACACTCCGTTCCCCACTTTCCGCCGAATTCTGGAGGCATTGCTTCGTCTATTCGTCCTAAGTAGGGAAACACAACGCCGCGCTTTGCCGCGACACTACAGCGAAGAAATGGAAATATGAATTTAAATTAATATTTCGTTCCGCGAGTGGGGATCAAACCCACAACCAGTCGATTTTACAATCACACTTTGTGCCCCTGCGCTTCCACTGGCCTCATAAGGATATGGACTATAAAGTCTTGGTCATCTTTTGTTAATCCTATATCTACTAACTTCGATCAACTATCCTATCGACTATATTGCCTTTTTTTAATCTATTCTATTGTTCTAATATCATAATCAGCCAAAATGGAAAAAAAAATCCTATCTAATAACAAAATATTATAGTAAGAGAAATTAAAAAAAAAAAAAAATCAGCTTCATGCTCCCTAGTAAGAGAAATTAAAAAAAAAAAAAAATCAGCTGCATATCCCGCACGCAGCAGGGTAGGCAGAGGGAATCTAGTGTTAAGACACTCTATTCCCCACTTTCTGCCGAATTCTGGAGACATTGCGTGTTAAGTGGCAGAACTCAACGCCGCGCTTAGCCTCGACACCAGAGCGAAGAAATGGAAATATAAATTTAAGTAAATATTTCATCTCCTCGAGTGGGGATCGAACCCACAACCAGTCGGTTTTACAGTTACACTTCGTGCCACTGCGCCATGACTGGCCTCTGTAAGAGAAATTAAACTGATAATTTAAGACAAGTCTTAATTAAGTATCAAGCTATATAGTTTATGATAATTCTTCTTTCTTGATATTTTTTCACCATTCAGTCATTAAAGGTAAAGGTCTGGGTTGCTACCTGGTACCTGGTTTCATATTCCGATTCGTAATCATAGATTACCACTTATACATTGCAGACAACGTGCTCGAGATCTTATCGAGAAAGTTCTACAGGGAACAACGCATTGAATGCTTAAAATAAAAGAAGTTGCTTTTCATGTCGCGTTATACCACGGAGGTGGACGTAATATGTTTTAAATGATATTTAATCAAAATTGGTAAGAATCTCTTATTTACCTGAACTATAGGTATTGAAATTTAGCTATGTATGATAGTTATGTGGTATTCTTAAAGAATAATTTGGGGAAAAAATTCACATAACTTTTAAAGGTTTCGCAAAAATTGTCGGCTACAATATCCTCTACACGTGTTTCTAATATCATGTTGTATACACGATGCGGGCTTAAGTACTATTGAACGAAAATGTATTAATAAAACATAACTTAACTAAAACTAGGTTCGCGCTGTACCCCGCATACAGCAACGTAGACAGAGAGAACCTAGTGTTAGGACACTCCGTTCCGCACTTTTCGCCGATTATTTTGGAAATTGCTTGTTGAGTGGCGGAACTTACCGCCGTACTTTTGGCTTTGTGATAAAGCGAAGTAAAATAATAATTCGTTCTCTTTAAAGTGTGGATCGAACCCACAACCGCCGCGTTACGTAGTCACACCCTTGCGCCCTCGCGCCACAGCGGCCTCACATAACTTAATTATTATAAATAATACTAATTATTATCGCATACAGCTTTGCTTTTATAAATTACGTATACATCGCCATCGAGGGGAAAACCGGTACTGTAGAGGTGTGGCCGACGAGATTCAGTTTCTTACAAAAACAGAACCAAGTAGGTATACTAAATTACATCACATGACATTTCACATTAAATATAAATTTATCATTAATAACAAGCAAATCCATATATTTATGTGTTTATGCTGATTTAACATAAAATACATATAATCGATCAAGTTAAACATTAATTGGCGTCTCTGAGTGTGGCTGTAAGAAGTTAATTGAAGATATAATTTAATTTATCAATATAAGAAGTTTAGCCCAAGACTAGTATTGAAACCAGTTACTATTTAAATGAGTCGTCGTGTTTTCGATTTCGTTATAACATTTGTTGATAGTGAAGCAAATTTTTATAGACGTCCTTAATATTTTTAAATATTGTTTTTACTTTTTATAGTATTTACCTAAATAAATATAAAATTATGTTGGCCACGATGTCCTCTAAATTCCTTGTGTTTTATAGTTTTCTTTGAGGCCAGTCGTGGATTAGGGGCCCAAAGAGTGACTGTTAACGCGACAGGTTGTAGCTTCGATTCACAGTTGAGAAAATTAAATATTTAATTAATTATTTAATATCTTCGCTCTGGTGTCGAGACAAAGCACGGCGTTGAGTTACGCCGCTTAACACGCAATGCCTCCAGAATTCGGTTGAAAATGTGGAATGGAGAGTATTTACACTAGGCTACCTCTGACTACCCTGTGCGCGGGATACACCGTGAAGTTGATTTGTTATTTTCTTACCTATACATAAATTAGGTAAGTATACACGTATTATATAGACATATTTATTAACCAATTCCATAATCGAAGATCGTTATGCCATCATTGGTCACATAACGTTTAAACAAAGGGTTTCCCCACAACCCACATGTCACCAAATGAAATTTAGACCTTGACTTTGTCCCCATTTCCCCATGAGGTTACGTCAACGTAACGAAGACACGTTGTGTTGCCTTACAAAACGATGTTAGTATATTGTAGGTATACTCAACACCGATATGTTGGGACGCACGTGCTCGGAGAACCAAAATGGTGCGCCATATTACAGATCATAGCATTTTTGTACTGTTTACGGAACTCCTTGTTTGAATCTAGTCGTATTATTATTGTTTTAAACGTAAATATTATATTATGCTTCTATATATTTTTTTTCCATCGTTTCACAGGTGCATAATGATGTGACTGTAACGCGACAGTAGTGAGTTCAATCTCCAATCGGGGAAATAATATTATTAATTAATATTTACAATTCTTAGCTCTGGCATCTGGCAAGCAAAAAAGCCCGGCGTTGACTTCCGCCACTCAACACCAAAAACTGCAACGCACACCTCGAAAAAATCTATGGAAAGTGGGAAACGTAGTGCCTTAACACTACTTACTATACACGGGATACAGCGTGAAGTTGATATATATTTTCAAGTATAACGTACATTTTCTCAAATATAAAGTTATTTTTTCTAAATTATTTAATATACTTAAATTAATATTTAAGTATATTATGTTTCATTGAATACACCATAAATAACATTATAAATATCACAATCATTTAAAGTTTCCCATTTCCTAATATCTGACTTCCTTTATACATATTGGTATTTAGCGAGGTAGAGGTAAAGACTTTTGACACTTGACCCATGGGGCCACGCTGGCACTCCGTGCCTGTTAAACTGCATTTCGTAAATGGATTTTCCCATAAAATAAATGAAAATATTATAGTTAAGTATATGTATTGTATGGTAAGCTAAAGGGTCTTTTAATGGTTTTTATAGTCTGGCCTTAATACATCGTTGAATTTCTAAACCAAGTTTTTTTTTCTTTTTGTATTATATTTGTATATAGCAGCGTTAAGTTCCCCCACTGCACATGCAATGCCTCCAGAATTTGACGAAAACTGAGAAACGGAAGTTTTAATGGGAAACGAGTGTTTTAACACTAGGTTCCCAAGTTCCCTCAGCAATCCTGCTACCTACGGGTTACAGCGTGAAACTTTTATGTAATGTATATACATAAATTGATATCTATATTAATAATTGTATATAAACGTATTTAGTCATAAAGACGCAATATATACATATATACAATATATAATATAATATACGGACTTAAACAAGCAGGTCAAAACAACAATAGCACATTCGACGTACATTACCATAATATTACTATAATAGAAGATGTGCAACCATCACTTTCAACACTTTAGAACATTAGTCCATCTAATGGCTGTTACGAGAATTTTCAAATTATAATTATGTAACGTCAAAAATATTTAATATTCAATTATATTAAAGATTTATAGCTAAATCAGCTTCACGCTGTATCCCGCACACAGTAGCGTAGGCAAAAGGAACATATTATTAAGACATTCCGTTTCCCATTTCTCGCCTAATTCTGGAGGCATCGTGAGTTAAGTGGCACTCAACGCCGCACTTTGCCTCAACACCGGAGCGGAGAAATGAAAATTAATTTAAATAAATATAGCATTTCCTTGAGTGGAGATCGAACCCACAACCAGTTGCGCTTACAATCACCTACTTGTAACACTGCGCCACGACTGGCCTCAACTATATCTTAAAAATGTTTTACAAGACGACTCAATATCTTTTTCATTGACGTCTTTAGATTTCCGCGTGACGGCTGCATATATTGACTGAGCTTATATCTATTTTTATATGGCGTGAACCACACCCTCGGCATTGAAATAACGAAGCGTACGTTCAAATTGTTGTACGTATGTAGGTACATATAAGAACAAAGAAAATTAATCAAAATTATATCTACGTTTATTTCATTTTTTCTTATTTTTATTTTGATATTTTTATTTATGGCATTTAGGCAAAGTGCGGCGTTTATTTCCGCCACTCAGTACGCAACGCCACCAGAATTCGGCGGAAAATGGGAACTGAGAATCTGAACACTAGGCTCCCTCTGCCTAACCTGCTGTGTGCGGGATACAATTAAAGCTTATATCATATGATATATTTGGTTTTTTTATTCACTATCTATTTATTTTATAAAAATATGAGGTTCTACTATATAACAATTATCTTCCATTTATCTTCTTCATAGATGGTACTTTCAACACACAGTATCTGAAAAATTGATAATAGCTAAATTGTTCTTATTTTTTCTTTTTTTTATATATATTTTTTTTATTATTTTTATATAAAGAGACTTGAGATCCTACAGTCGAAACAGTTTTGTAGGACATAGCATAATTTATCTATTGTTTAAATCAGTGGTTCCCAAACAGTGGTCCACGGACCACCAGTGGTCCGCAGAAACCTAAATATGGTCCGAGCGATTTTAATTTTTTTTTTTTTATTTTTTTTTATTATACCTATATGCATAGTGATCCCCCCTGCTACCAAGAATGATATAAAAGTGGTCCTTGATCAAGAAAAGGTTGGGAGCCCCTGGTTTAAATAAAACAATTTTTATAAGTTTTTATATAGAACGTTTAAAAATATTTTAACATTAATATTTATTCCTATACTATACTACTAAATGTTACAATGCGGTGTTGAGAATATGGCGAAAAGTGAAGAACTGAAGTGTCTTTTTGGTGAACGGAGTGACTTTATACTAAAAAAAATAGCTTCACGCTATATCCCGCACACAGCAGGATAGATAGAGGGCACCTATTGTTAAGACACTCCGTTTCCTTATTTCTGCCGAATTCTGAAGGTATTGCGTGAGGTAGAACTCAACGACGCGCTTTTACCTCAACTCCAGAGCGAAGGAATGAAAATATAAATGTAAATAAATTTTTCACTTGCTCGAGAGGGCATCGAACCCACAACCAGTAGCGTTTGCAGACACACTTTGTGCCACTGCGCCACGACTTTCCTTTCTGGTTTTTGTACTAGGTTTCCAAGTTACCCCTGCTTATCCTGCTATGTACGGGATACAGCGTGAAGCTAAAAAAATATTAAGTACCTACTAACAAAATGTTGTTTTCTTGATATAATATTTTGGTTTGGTTCTTTGATTATGGCGTTCCGAGCGTGCTAGTAGTAGAGCACATATCACTTCGCCATATAATATTTTAATCGGTCATTTGATAATTAACAAAGAAAATGATATCTTTATGACAATATTGCTCAAATAAAAATTAGCTGTCCATTTTACAATTATCGTCGATAAGGATAAAATAAGGAATTCAGGTCTCGCATAAGTAAGTTGAATTTATAATATTATGATATTAAGGTCTTATCGCCAATCGAAACCCGGATAGAGATTTATGGCTTTTTTATATATGATAAGAATGTAGTACAAATATAGAATTAAACACAATGAACTTTAATGACATTGGATGAGATCGTGGCGCAGGGGCAGAGTGTGAACGCGACAGGCTGTGGGTTTGATGTGCACTCGAGCAAATGCATCCGGAATTCACCGGAAAGTGGAGAACGGAGTGTCTTAACACTAGGCTCCCTTAGCTACCCTGCTAGATACAGCGTGAAGGTGAAAAAGCAAAATGTAAATGACGAATACTATTACAAACATTAAGCAATATAAATTGCCTATTTTGCAGAATTTATATAAAAAGCAACATTTACAATGGCTCCATCACGGCTTGTCAAAATCCACTTAATAGTTTTTGCTCGATTGTTAAATAAATTGTGGCAAAACTAACGTTAAATCTATAGAGAACTATTCTTAAAACTGTTGCTAGGTTAGTATTTGATAGGTTTGTCTCTTTATCGTACCCGTTCTTAACGTCGTTATTTCTAAAGAAATTAATTTCACGCTGTATCCCGCACACAGCGGGGCAGAGGGAACCTTGTGTTAAAACACTCTATTTCCAACTTGCCATCGAGTTCTGGAGGCGTTGCGTGTTGAGTGGCGGAACTCAATGCCTCGACACCAGAGCGAAGAAATGAAAATATAAATATAAATAAATATTTTTAGATAATTTCAATTCTTCTTGAATACCGCCCAAAGAGGCGCCGAATTTATAGTGCAAATCCCGCTACGTTTAAATTTATATACGTTTCCAATAAATAAATAAAATCTGAATTGAATAATATGTTAATTTTGAAAACCAAATAACATATAATACTTTACTTTACTTTTACTTAATATGTAACCTATACTTTTGAATGAAAAATTTAGTATCTAAATTTAGACTTTCTAGATATTTAATTCCAAGCTGTGATTTAGCTCTATCGCAAGCCCATATTGCGAGCCAGCTGATGTCCTGTGTTTACGCAAACAACCGTATTCGACTTTCCTGCTTAGCCGCTTATGTTTTACAAGGGACGCACTCGGTTCTCATTTAATTACTGTAAATGGTACAAGTATATCACCGTTTACTTTAATTGTTATTAAAATACTTAAATGTTATCTTCATTTTTTAAGTAATGTGAACCAGAACGTATTTTATATTACAGATAATAATTTTATATAAATCGGATTTGTTAAATTTTTAAATAAAGACATTTTTAATTTACTCTTTTTTTATCCATTTTGCCTAATAAAGTTTCAGTTTAGTAGAGAAACTAACGATTTGAATTTTTATCATATATGTTTTTGATTCATATATGTGCTTTTCAATTATTTTTATTTTGTGCTATCCAAATAAAAATAATAAATGAAAAACCTTCTTCCGTACGTACGACAATGCGTCCGAGAATTTGAAGTCTCCGGCGTATGTCTTGGAAACTGCCCCAATACTCAAACCAATTATGTTAAGTACCTTTAACCTCCGAATTCTTGCACATCTGTTGTTATACGGCATTTCGTTATAGTAAAAAATATGTAAATATTTATATGACTAAATTTGTAAACCGCAGCGTTGAGTTCCGCACTCAACTCGATATATTGTGACTTAAGAGGAGTGGCTTTTTCGGATATATTGTTGTGCTATCTTAAATATGACTTATAAAAGACATGAATAGACACAACACTAACATAGAGATAGATAATGCAAAAAAATTGCAATATCTAAAAATAAGAGTGTATCGACGGTCTTCACTGCACTTTAATACAAAAATAATGTCAGTTATACAAAAAGATTAACTTATTTTTTTTATCAATAATTAATATTCAAGAATACACATAAGCTAACAATTTTACTTTACAATTCACTTAAACAGTATTAAAGTAGGAAATTGAAACCCCACCAGCCCCATCAACTGACATAAAGTATTGAATCCGTTTACACATGCTGAAATAATTAAAATAAATTATAAAAGCCACAACTCCGAGCCTGTCCGCAGTCCGGCACCTGAGGACCGGTTGCACTCGTTCCGATGCCCACGCAACCGTCTTGGCCCTCTACCACGACACTTGACACCACTGTACGACAGTATTACGTATCACGCTGACACAACGATCTAAACGCCGTCCATTGAGCGTTTTTCCAAATAGAAATATCTATATGTTCACACAAAAGCGTCCGTGTACATAAAATGCAATAATATGATTATTCATAGTAATAGGCAGTTGTAAAAGCGCAGTTCAAAAGTGGGCACCTAATAACCACAAGTTACTTACCAAACAATTTACATCGTTAAATATTTTTCCACGATATGTTGACCTCTCGTATGCGAAACATGGCGAGTATGAGGCGTTTAGTGAGTAGAATTATTTTAGACTCGCCAAAACATGTGCTTAATTAAGCCAGTCGTGGCGCAAGAGCAAAATGTCACTGTAAACGTGATTAGTTGTGGGTTCGATCTCTATTTAAAGAAAGTAAATATTTATTTAAATGTATACTTTTATTTCGCTCTGGTGTCCAGGCAAAGCCACTCGACACGCAATGCGTCTAGATTTCGAGGAAAGTGAGGAACATAGTGACTTAAAACTGTGTTCCCTCTGCCTAACCTGCTATGAGCGGGCTACAGCGTGAAGCGGATTTGATTCAAAAACATATGTAGTTGCAATATGAGATTATGAACCGATAAAGAAGGATATACCTACCTACATGTTTTTATTAACTTTAATTACGTTTGAAAGATCCGACGATACGAGAATTGATGATGGTCTTTCAGGGATTTGTTTTTTGTTAATTCTTACTATCTTTGATTTATTGTCCATGTCAGTATTTTTATAGAAACCATTTATTTTTGAATGCTTTAAATATATAATAAGTGAGATACATATTCGAATTATATTTTTGATATTATTTTTAAATGTAATGTAACGTATGTATGTAGACACTTATCGTATAAAATACAAAAATATTGTTACATATTTTAAATGTTTCATTTAAAACTGACTCAAAATATTTTTTATGACTATTGTTCTATTTGAAATATATATATATATATATATAAATTATTAATATTTTAATAATTTATTTGTTATACATTATAATTATTACAGTAATTATAAAAAATACGTATGATGTAATTTCTATATTAATTCCAAAAACAAAAAAATATCAATTTTTTCAAAGATTTTTCAAGATATTGTACACATATTAATGAAAATGTATGAACATACGCGTTTGCAACTTTACAAACAACAATTAGCTACATATCAAACTGTATTATTTTATCTTATCTCTAAAAATGTAGGAATCTCGCGGAGGTGAATGCACTGTAATCAGTCGACAATCAGTGATAAGACAGAGGCCGGGCGGAAGTGACGGCGGGCACAGCCTTCCGCTCGGAAGCAGCTTCCTGTGGCTCAGACGAGGCCATATTGGTTCGTAGTTCCGCCTTACACGTACGTATCGATTGTCGTGTTTTATAAGGTAATGTTTTGTCTGCAACGTAATATAAATTTGGGCGCCCGAAATAGGTTAGCCGTTTTATCGTCTAACATATTTCCGGTGGCATATGTGATGAGTAAGGAAGCGAAACGGTTCACCGAAACGCAGTTCATTTGAATTCGAGATAAATTTAATTAGTTTTTTTTTTAACAATATTTTTTTCGTCGATATATAATAGTACAGTATACGTGCACAGAGTATGTACATGTAATAATTTTATAAGTACATATTAATACAATATTTTTTTTAATATAATTATATAGTATAAAAATATATATTTAAAAATCGTAGCAATAACTTGATAAGTATTATAAATAATAATAACAACAACAGCCATATTTAGAATTTTTATTTTTCGTAAATAGTTAGATAATTGCCTGTTAAAAACTCTGCTCTCTTTAAATTGTTCCTAACTAAACATATGCTGAGCTTAAGTCGAATCAAGAAAAGAAATGCTCGCTCTTTAGTTCATTCAGCTTCACGTTGTATCCCTCAACTAACAGGGTAGGCAGAGGGAACCTAACATTAAGACACTCCGTTCCCCACTTTCTGCCGAATTTTGAAGGCATTGGGTATTGAGTGGCGGAATTCAACGCCAGAGGCAAGTAAAATATTAAATATTTCATTTCCTTTACTTTCCGAATCGAATCCACTGTCTATCCCGTTCAGTCGCACGCTTGTGTGTTGGGTAAATAACGACAACTCAATCGTGACTCTTAGGAAATAACTAGATGTTCAATGTTAACTAAAATTTGAATTCCCAACAACATAATTATATTTTGCAAGATATCGTTTATTCAGCTTACTCATATTTTTCTAATAAATATGTATGTATGTGCCCAAGGGATAACTCATAAGAAACGACAGATGACTGTTGAGTCACTTAGGGAAATGTAGACAAAGCAGATATAAACTTTAATTATATATAAGAGTGACGCAAAGTTTGAATTTTTTTCCCATACAAGATAATAAATAAACTTATATATGTAGAGCCAAAATTACAAGTGAATCATCACGATTTAATATAATAATGTACAAAAAATTAAAACCGACTTTAAAACTTTACATATGTGACCAAACAAACTTAAACAAAAAATAAGCTGTAAAAACTAACATTTTGACTACTTCATAGTAAAAAAAACTTAATAAAGAATGGATAATATATTATTTATATAATATCTGTTATTTTTTGCCGCGTTACCAGAGTAGCAGCAGAGATTAAATTAATATTTTTATTTATTTAATTTCCTCGAGTGGCAATCGAACCCACAACCTGTCACGCTAACAGTGCCCCTGCGCTAGCTAGACGACTGGTCAAATTTATTTACTTAACATTTTGTACGTTAATATGATACTCAATTTTAATTGTTACAAAATAAAATCAGGGTAGGCAGACGGAACCTAGTGTTAACACACTACGTTCCCCACTTTCCTTTCTTTTAATAAAAAAATAAAAAATAAATATTTAATTTCCTCGAGTGGGGATCGAATCCGCAACCAGTCGATTTTACAGCCACGACTGGTCTCCTCGTTATGTTACATTATATGACTGATCTATTTAACATGATACATTCACATCACATCATACAAAGCAACATGACTTACATATCGCAAAAAGCACATATTATAATTTTCTACTGCTCTTAATAATAATGTTTCACACGAATTGGCAAATGTGCAATATGCGGACCACATGCAGTTTCTAGGCATCGTCTTAATATGATCAAAACGAAAGTTACGAGTGTATTTTTTTATTTCTCCATTCATTCAATTACATAGTAAGGATTGGACCCGGGTTGTGGGCTCGATTTCCACTTGAGGAAATAATATATTATTTGATTTTTTTTTGCTATGGTGTCGAGGATACGCAATTTCTCCTGAATTTTATAGAAAATTGTGAGTGTTTTAACACTAGGTTCCCTCTGTCTACCCTGCTGTGTGCGAAATAATGCGCGACAGTAAAAAAGTAATTAATAATTACACAGTAAAATAGTAGGTAGGTGCTTACGTCGTGATGAAATTATGATGAAATAAATACAATCTAACCTTTTTTTGAACTTTTAAGACTGTTGAGTTTAGTTACATTTTTCCTGTTACTTATTCATAATTTCACACAAAATTTTAATTATATGTTATGTATACTCATTTTAAAACTTTTTAATAATAAAATAAAAAAGGAAAGTTGTATATATCTATTACTTGTTACTTACGTTAGTATTTTTTATATGAAAAAAAATAAATTACTATAAATATATTTGACCTCATAATTTCACAGTATGTTGAAATTCGATATCAAAATGACAAAATTATAGTGACCACCGATGACTCAGAGAATAAATCAGTTTCACGCTGTATCCCGCTTGTAACAGAGTAGGCAGATAGAATTTATATGTACACTTTTCGCAAATTTAGACGCATTGCGTGTTGAGTTGCGGAACTCAACGCCGCGCTTTGTCACCGAAGTGAGGAAATGATAATATTAAATATTTCATTACCTCGAGTGAAGATCGAACCCACAACCTTACCTTAAGTCCCCGAGCCACGACGACCTCACTCTAACTTTTAACTGAATGTTTTGATCGTGTGATGATGCAATATAAAATATGTTCATATATTTGTAGAATACAAATGGCGACGGTCCACGTTACATAAGACCACGTTGAGACTAAGTTACAAGCAAATATTTTAACTTGCGTAACTAATTCGTTAAAGGTTGTATTTAACGTTGCAGTCAGTGGCTGGAAATGTTACGTTCGAGGAAAAGTGGACCGATGTAGGTATAATTTTCAATAATCGGTAGTATTCAATGTGACTTCCGGTTTAAATGTATATTTTTTTCATTTAATTACATTTATTAAGGTTTCTTTAACTAAAATAATTATATACAACTAACAAACCAGTAACTAAACAACAAATAAATAACAGAAAATAGACAAAGACACGTGAAAAAATAGTGATAATAATCCTTATTATCCCTTTAAATGCAATAAAGTTTTACAAAATAAAATTATTCAAGTATTTTCATTTCTAAATTATGTTTCATTATTTTTCTACCTAACGTGTTACGCCTGATACATTAAACGTACAGTAGGTGAATTAAAACATCGATTTTATTTGTTTCTTTTACGACGGAGTTGAGCAAAAACCTATTGTATTTTCGTCGGCCCGATCAGTTCCCTAAAATAAAGCAAATATTTACAAAGATATTTCTGGTGATCGGAGGCCAAGATGCGACGCAATAAAACACATGATGGGTTCGTTAAACCTTCATCAAAAAACTATGTAGTAGGTGCCTACTATTCTAACTATTCATAGTTTTATATAAAAGTAGTAAAAACATGTTTACAATTATTAGATATAAGAATAGATTCAAAATATACGATTTATTTTTAATTTGACGCTGTAACACGCCTGTCGCATGGGGTAGGCATAGGAAGCCTATTGTTTAGACGTTCCGCTCACCACTTTCCGTTATTTCCTGGAGACATTTTGTGCTGGAAACGGAACTCAACGTCGCACTTTGCCTCGACACTTCAGCGAAGAAATTAGAATATTAAATTTTTCATTTCCTCGAGTGGGCATTAAACCTACAACCTGTCCCGTTTACAGTCACACGCTTGTCCCCTTGCGCCACGACTAGCAGTTAAAAATAAAATATTGATATATCCATATATCTAGCTAGACCTGTTTTAGTTAACAAAAATATATCGGCATCATTGAATTTCGTATGAATCTTCATTAACCTTATTTACATTTCAAGGTTCCTCATAACTACTTGTATATGGTCAAATATTTTCAATCGGCCATGCCCCAATTTTGATCGATTAAGAACCGAAAATGACACAAACGAGGTCACACAGAAGGCATTCTGCAGTTTTGTAATCATCTTCGACAACCTCCACAGACTAAGTTAACGAGATATTTTTTTATTAAGCAAACGACACGAACATTAGTAGTCTGTGTTCTATTCTGCTCTTTTGTTTTGTTTTTTTTTGATTTAAACTTGTTTATTTTTTTTAATATACTGTTTTACAGAACTGCTTCAGTTTTGAATGAGGTTGAGAGGTTCAGTGTTGAATGCTAGGAAAGTCTCTCTTTAAAAATGTAGACTCCTCCTTTGGGTGTAGACTGAAGAAGTCCTGTTTAATTTTAACGAGATATCAAACGTTGTGAATTTAACGTTAACTCATTGGCACTCAGTGCATATAATTGAATCGATTAGGCGTCTAGGGAATAGCAAGAATCGACTCGCCTCAGGCGCTATTATTTAAATTGACGGCAAACTAAAAACAAGTTTTGCGAACGCGGCTTTCTTTGATACTTTTTGCATGTGAAATAAAAATGTGTGAATTGTAGCATACAATTTTTTTAAATTATCATGCCCTTACTCACTTAGAACTCTAAAAATATAATATTTTTAATCTACATTTTTACCTAGGTACGTCAAATGCTTAATATTGTAGTGTTTGTAACAATAAACATACGCGATAATTTTTTTTTTTATTTTTGTCAAGGATATTATAGTAGTTTTGTAGGAGTTACGACGTAATTTAGTTTTTTTTTTAACCCAGAAAAGTGAACCATGTTCGGTGTGGTAAGGTTACGCTATCTGATCAACGAAAATAGCTTAGAACAAAGTTTCGTCAAACACAAAGACTCGCTTTAACACGTCGTCTCAGTCGCAAAATGACGAGTTACCTACTAAATCAGCTTCACGCTGGAACCCGCACGTAGCAGGGTGAAAAGAGCGTACCTAGTGTTAAGACACTCCGTTCCCCACTTTCTGCTAAATTTTGGAGGCATTGAGTGTTTGATTGGCAGAACTCAATGCCGCGCTTTGCCTCGACACTAAAGCGAAGAAATGGAAATATACATTCAAGTAAATATTTCATCTCCTCGAGTGGGGATCGAACCCACAACCAGTCGGTTTTACAGTCAAACTTTGTGCCCCTACGACACGACTGGCCTCAAAATACATGAAATTGACCTGTGTTACCTATTAAAGGTACCTCCAAAATCAAAATTCATGGAATTGACTTGTCACACAAACAACTGGACTTTTAATTAACCCTGTACTATAAATAAATTATAAATAAATGCGAAACATTTGCGTCCTACTTCAGTGTTTATTGTGTTTTTAGTTTTTATTTAAATACTAACCTCCATGTTTATATAAAAATATGTAAAGATAAAGTCATATGTGTACGCAGCTGCCTTCATAAAAAAGGTTGGTAATGTTAATTAATATGTATATATGACGATTTTAGTTGATTTCTTTTATATAACCTTAAAATTAATTAGTTTCGAGTAAAAGTAAAGTATCTAGCTGAGTGATGCACTTCCTTAATCGATGGCTATACGTACATATATTTTTAAACAATAACCTGTACTTTTTAATATTTTTAAAGTGTTATTATACACTAAGGCAAGAAAAATACTTATTAAGAAAACTTATAAGAAATTGAACGTAGCGGGATTTGAACCCAAGCCTCTTGAGAACCGTCCAATGTTTTAATAGTCAGAGCCTTGAAGTCCAAAGTCCAAGATGCACGGGTTCAAATCCCACTACGTTTTCATTTTTATACGTTTTCTTAAATCAGCTTCACGCTGTATCCCGCACACAGCAAGGTAGGCAGAGGAAACCTAGTATTAAGACACTCCGTTCCCCACTTTCTGCTGAATTCTGGAGGTATTGCGTGTTGAGTGGCAGAACTCAACGCCGCCTCGACACCAGAGCGAAGAAATGGAAATATACATTTAAGTTAATATTTAATCTCCTCGAGTGGGGATCGAACCCACAACCAGTCGGTTTTACAGTCACACTTCGTGCCGCTGCGCCGCGCCTGGCCTATATATACGTTTTCTTAATAAGTAATAACCTATGTTTTCTGGGCGGAACACGCGAAGACGCCTCATGAGTTCCTGGCTGAAGGTCGCCCGGCTTGCGACAACAGGTCTCGGGCATCCATCGTCGTACTTACACTCATTTCGGAGTTCATGGCAACTCTTATTTTTAAGTCGGATAAACTCGGATGAAGAAGGTCAAGGGCTTTGTTTTTGGCGGATGCGAGTACGACCGCTGCCAACAAACGGACTTTAATTTGGTTTCTTTGTTTAAATGAAGTCGGTTATTATTAATGGATTTATAGTAAGTGTAGAGCTTTGTCAATGAATTTATAGTGATGTAAACTGAGTGAATAAGAAATCAGCTTCACGCTGTATCCCGCATATAGGACACTCCGTGCCCCACTTTCCAACGAATTTTTCAAGGCAAGTTAAATTGAGGAACTCTACGAGAATCTTGGTGCCAGAACGAAAAAATACTAATAAATAAATTAATCCCCGAGTAGGGATCGAACTCACAACCATCGCGTTACAATCACACCCTTCAGTGACTCTCAAATTCTTCATTATAACCTCATGTCATTTTTTTTAATTCACATAAGATATTCATAGTGGCACATGTATTAGCGTTTGTCTGTTGATTCGCCTGTCCTTGGAATGAGGATGCGCGGAATGTCTACTCGGCTGTTATCTACTCTACATAGTTTAAAAATACGCTTAAAATGGTCAGTGAAATAGTCAAATATGATGAGTTGATGATTTTATCTTATTTTAATGTTGAGATTATTTCATATTTCAGAATCATGTGCAAAATGTTGTTTATTTATTTTTTTCTGTTTTTTTGTAATGATTTTATTTCCTGAACAGCTAGTACAATGACTTTGGGTTTCGTCGTTAAACGTGACTAGTCTCAACATGGTCTTTCAGTCCACGGCTTTAATTATGGTAGAAATTGAAAGTGGGTATACTGGTAAAGGATATGCTATAATACCTTATTGAGTATGCTCCATAGAACGCGTAGTAGTCTCATTATATATATATTCTTTATAAACTATAAGGCTTTCGTGGCGCAGGAGGACAAGTGTGGAACTGTAAGGTGACGGTTGTGGATTCGATCCCCCCTCGAGCTACTGAATTATTATTTATTGTCATATCTATATTTTCATGTCTTCGCAAGAAAGTGGATAACAGAGTGTCGTAACACTAGGTTTACTCTGTCTACTCTATTGTATGCGGGATACAGCGTGAAGCTGATTTAATTTATCAATGTTTTTTGTTACTAAATAACATCTACGTTTAATTATGACAAATATTTTAAAATAATAATATAATATCAATAATACGAAGATGTCTTATTTATGTTTATTCATACGTCACATAAGCTTATAATGTGTATACGAACGGATAATGTCACGGACATTTTTGGTGTCTGTATCCGTTTTGCAAATTTACAGAGCAAATACATTAAATATGTAAACTTAGATACTAGTTTTAATATTTTTTTAACTTGACGCTGTATCATGCAAATAGTAGTGTTAAGACACTTCTCCACATACCGCACAAGCTCTGAGTGGCAGTGGCGCAACATCTCTCTTCATCCCCTCCCGTAGAAACCAAGTGTCGCGTTTTCAGAAGTCAGAAGCTGGACCACTGGGTCTCAACGGCTACATGGATGTACTTACGTATATAGTATGACTGATGGACATATTACATACGTTCGATTTCGACTCTATCTCCTCTCATTTCCTAGCTCTGGTAGAAAGGTCGCAACGTTCTGTTTTGCCACTCTACATGCCATGTCTCGATAATAAGACAAAAAGTGGAAAGTAAAGTATCTTCACACTAGGTCCCATAAAATGTGACAAAAGCATGAAACTGCTCGCTTTAAAAAATATTTTCGCGTCTTTCACAAAGAAGTATGAAAGAAAACCTAATTGAAACACTCTCTAACCAACATTAAAAAAAATAGTTATTACGTTAAAATTAATAACAATTTATTTATCTTATTATCTAATGATACACAAAAACATAACATTCAATCGTCTTTAATTTAAGTGATGTAATCCGGAAGTATGACCTCGTTCTAAGCCGTATAAGGAAGGCAACGTCAGCTTTTATTAAATTCACAAGAAAAATTCTCTTTGTTTCATTATTCATTATTGTGTCGGAAGCGATCGAAAATGTATTTATGAAAAATGTGCAAAACTTGTTTCTTATATCGCTTACTCGCTTCGAAGATAAATGTTTTTTTTTTTCTTATAGTCGATCAATTTAGCATTTTAACTTTTTCCACTGTTACAAACAGTATGTATATACAACTCGTATAGATATGTAACTTTATAATCCTTATTTGAAGAGTGACGTAAAGCAAGCTTTAATAATTAATGTATATATATATATACACACATATATATATATATATATATATATATATATATATATATATATAACTGAGCGGCTGCCCCTCACCATCATGATCAGACATCATTCCTATAAGATGTGGGTGGGAACTAAAGAACCACCCAGTTCACAATCAAGTTATTTATTTACTGCCCCTGCTGCACTGCCAATTTAAGGAATTAATTAAGAAATCACTTTTAATCACTTCCTAATTATAATACACAAGATTATTCGGAACAACAGCGATTCGTCGCAAACGTGGTACGCAACCCGTTGACATTCAAATCCAAAAGTGACGTTCAACATGGCCGCGCTGACCATCGACACGACGCTCCGCCAGCTTGATAGTTATCAAGCTCGTTCCAACAGAAGGCGCTAGCAATGCGCCGTCACGGCCGGACTGACTTTCGACCGTCCCCGGGCGCATCTGGTTGCAGTTCTGTAACAATGCACAATAAAACGGACGGATGGTCTGTAAATCTACCCGCTCGTCCAACCTGACTAGTGTCTACTAGTCATGTATTGTTACGTAATGGTACTGTCATACAACTGCAATAACTGTCTCAGAATATAATAAAAAGCGTGTGTCCTTTCGACCACTCATGGACCGGACGGCACCTTTTTTTAATCACGGCATGACCTACCCTTAGGATAAATTTTTCGCACAGTATCAATTTGGACCGGACGGGTGTGTCCTTTCGACCAGCAATACTCGCATGGCCCGGACAACACTGTCCCTTCGACCAACGAACACTTAAGGTTGGACCGGATGAATGTGTCCCTTCGACCAGCCGCTATCAGCTGCATGGCCCGGACGACATTATCCTTTCGACCACCTTCCACACACCACGTTACTCAATGACTCTTCTAGCTCAATGTGCCAACATAGTTAAGTAAGCTACATGCAAACAACCCTTACAGATTACACATACCTGTAAGTTACGAACTGTCCTGCTCGGCGTGAATTTGGACCTCATGCTCAATGATTTCGCGATCTGAGATATTACTTAGGATATCAGACTCCGCTGTAAGTGTGTCTGATCCTGCGGACAGTGTATCGGACCCTGCACTCATTGTTTCACAGCTATTCAGTCTGTCGAGGTGACTATTATCAAGTTCAACGTCTTCCGGCGCCGTCATGGCCTCTTCTTCAGTCATCAAACTAGTAGATATTTCAACTAACCCGTCATGACCCCGAGGTACTGGACGCAAGTTCTCGTGCGCGTATTTAAAGGTACGATGTGAACCGACAATGTTTTTAACTCGTAACGGTCATTATCTAATACTGCTACTATTACATACGGACCCCTAAACTTCCTATCTAACTTGGTTTGGTTGCGTTCGCAACTTTTGATAAATACAAAATCGCCTTTAGAGAAATGCCTCTTAAGATTCTAAACAGCTGAGGCTTGGTAGTGACAGTATATGCGTTTAGCTCACGGCGTATCAAACCATCCTTCTGACATAAGACCGATACGACGAATCCAGTTATAACATCTTCTGGCATTCGCGTTTTAGGTATAGTTTCGATCATATTCCATAAGCGCAGGCCAGCTTCTGCTGCAGTTTCTTTTATTCCAATTTGAAAACGCAGTATTTCATCAAAGTAATCTTAAAATAATTTTGGTTTACAAAATCTGGCCATTAAACTCTGTTTTACAGTCTCCCATGTCAGCTCATTCAAATTTAACTTGGTCAAGCAAGAGGCTTCTCGTCCTTTTAGTGCACTGGTAAGAGCCACAAGTAAATCTACACCCTCTAAATGTTTACTCAGGACTATAAGCTCTGTAATCTTACACCAATCTTCTATATCCGCGTCTGCATCTTCCGGATTAAACTCTACGAGTTTCACTGCAGTAGACTGGGCGCTAGCAGTTGCCACCGGTGGTTGCGTCGTCGCTAACATTCGAGTAAGTAAGATTTCCATATTACTTAACAACTTCAAAGCGCTATTTTCGTCAGGTGGTTGTTTTTCCTCAGTCGATAGCGCATGGGATCCCACTTCTGAACTGAGCGGCTGCCCCTCACCATCATGATCAGACATCATTCCTATAAGATGTGGGTGGGAACTAAAGAACCACCCAGTTCACAATCAAGTTATTTATTTACTGCCCCTGCTGCACTGCCAATTTAAGGAATTAATTAAGAAATCACTTTTAATCACTTCCTAATTATAATACACAAGATTATTCGGAACAACAGCGATTCGTCGCAAACGTGGTACGCAACCCGTTGACATTCAAATCCAAAAGTGACGTTCAACATGGCCGCGCTGACCATCGACACGACGCTCCGCCAGCTTGATAGTTATCAAGCTCGTTCCAACAGAAGGCGCTAGCAATGCGCCGTCATATATATATATATATATATATATATATATATATATATATATATATATATATATATATATATATCAGTTGAAGCCAGTCGTGGCGCAGGGGCATAAAGTGTGACTGTAAAATCGACTGGTGTTGTATTTTCATTTCTTCGCTCTGGTGTCTTTTTTTTAATAATTTTAATATATATTAATAAAGCTTAAAAACAAAAAATAATTTGACTACACTTAAACATATTATAGATAATTTTGATCATTAATGTTTGCTTACAGTGTGGCGGCCCTGAATTTAGGCTTTCTGTACATTTATGTTTTCTTCACTTGGGAAGAAATTATTAAAAATAAGAAAAACTGTGCAATAATCTTGCGCAAACATTACTACTACAGCGATTTCTAACATTTTAACGTTAAAAATAGCTGTAGATAGTTATAAATTGTAACAAGCGTATAAGAATTTCGAAGTATCTTGTGAACGAGAACGTATGACTTAGTGGCCATGGCGCTAAGTACCGAGTACCAAGTACCAAGAGGCGCGGATTCAAACCCCTCTACGTTCAAATGTTAATACTTTTTTTTTTAAAATAAGTATCTAAAGCTAACTTCATGACAACTGTTCCTCGACTGTACCTTTTATATAACATATAATATAATAAACGGGTAAAATGATGCTCAATGAACCTATCAACAACAAATGTTTTGTTTAAAACACAAACAGTGTAACAACATCCTGGTGTCAAAGAATAATTCATATTTTATAATTTAAATCTATTTATGTTAAAGATAAATTAAGTTGTGCAATACTTACGCTGTTCATGTAATATTGTACGATCTACCCACATCGTAATATATTTCCGTGGCATAATTGTACATTCTACTAAGATTTTAGTTAGTTAATAAATATTAAAAGTATATACTTTTAACCCATAACATTTTGCTAATATATTTTCAAAACACTAAAAAGAGAATTTTGTCACTACTTTCTATGTATCTTATTAAAGGTATATAAGGTATTATCCTAATATAATTGTAAAATGTAAAATTATAAATAAAGCAAAGAAAGCAAAAATACACAACAATTTTAATGCAGAGGAACTCATAAATCATATAAATGGTTGCACGTAAAAATGAAACAATAAGGAAACAAAAGCATTTATAAATATTCCAAAGCTGGTAGCTAATTGTAAAAAAAGTATTTAAGAAAGCCGTGCCTTTTAAAAGTTTTAAACACAGTACCATCTATCTCGACACAATGCTGTGAGACGTATTTAGGGAAGTGCGTGGTTAGAATTCTTAGTTATAAGTCTTAGAGCTGTGCTGTTTTGTGATATTTTGAAAACATCGATATACCTAGTTTTTTTCTCAGGTACCCTTTTTAGTGTTAGTTTAGTGTTCAATGGAGAATGCCGTAACACAAGGTTCTCTCTGCCTAGCCTGCTGTGTGCAGGATAGAGCGTGAAGCTGTCATGAAGTCAATATTTGTATGTATATAATAATTTATTAAAATTATATTAAATTATTGCAAAAAAATATTACACAATTTACTATATATTTGACATTCGTTTTTACACTTTTACAAGACAACGCTACTTTAATTTACAAGTACTACACTACTTTTAAATAAATATAAATCTAAAATGATAATGATAGATTAAATCAATATAAATTTCTTAGTTAAAATTAATTTCTGTGATTTTAAATCAAAATAAAAATTATTATTTTAACATTAAAACTGATTCTATGTAAACTATAAAGTTTAACGTCTATATTAATTACAGATAGTAGGAGTAAGTATCGATATGGTCTCCTCACTGCGTGTCTGTCTGTCTATAAAAGTGCATTGTACACCTCCTGGTAGACGTACATCATACAATATTTGCATACAGTTATACTTAACTATAGATAGGTATAGTAGTGTTTATTACAAAACGTGTTTCGCTCTTCAATGTGTGTTTATGCAGTTGTGTTTGTTCATCACACAACCTCATGTGAGAATTTGTGTTTATTCCTGATGCATATTATAATTATTACAAGTACCTACATATATTTCAAGTGTTCTAATATTATTATTATCATATTTTTTACATTTTATTGTAAAACTTTTCAATTACATAGGCGGGAAAGTCCCGTTACTTTAGGTAGGCAGGTAGAACCTAGTATTAAAAGTCCGCGTGCGTGCGTGTTGAGTGGCGGAAGTCAACACCACGATTTATCTTGTTATTATGGCGAGAAAATGTAAATAATTATTTCCCTGAGTGGAAATCAAACCCCACAACCGTCGCGGTGACAGCCAGACGCATACACAATAAACATATAAATAGTAGAGTCGTGCCGCGTAATCTACCTAAACAAGAGGCAAATTTCTTTAAAAAAATGGAAAAAAAATAACCCAAGTTATTATAATTATAATCGATAATTAATTTAAAAAGTAACCTATTGCAATAAAGGCAATACCTTAAAAAAAGATACTAAAATAGCTCAGTAACCGAGCTTAGGTACTTAAAGATAAACAATTTAAAACATATATAAGTACATAGCTGGCTTTAAGAAGACACACGACTAGAATATAATATTACAAGGAATTGGAAACAATGAATAGAGAACATTTGTTTTCGGTAGGCGCAACGCCGGGTTGACTCGACAAAAACGCCAGTACCCATTTTACATGCCAAACTCGACCTCTGACGCTTCTACGAAATAAAACAAAAGAATTTTATTTACTGCTTAAGCGTCTCTAAATATAAATACTTATAACTTAGAAATTCTCTGAGCGAAATACATGAAATCGTTAAGGAACATGAATTTGTATTTGATTTAGTATTTATTATATTGAAATTTTAACGTACAAAATATTTATTGAATTAAATTTTTCATATTAGAAAATAAACTGGTCAAGTGCGAATTTCATACAACATGCAGAAAAATATGAACAAATGCTCGTGTCTTTTGATTGCGTTGAAATAGAAGCTTGATATTTCACGGTGCTTCAAAGAACTAAACATTCAATTTAAATTTTAGCTTGATAGCTCTACGCGATCTTGAGATAAATTATCTTAACAGACGGACAGACGGACGGACGTTTTAACCTTATAAGGTACGGAACCCTAAAAACCTGTGAACTCAAACCGTTGTGGTTTGAGTTAACACGTTGCGATCATTATCGATCGTTAACTTTCCTTTAAAATTTTAATGATGATGTAAATGAAAAAAGAAATGCTCCGAACTGCTGCTGCTGCTGTAACTAGGTGATAAAAAATTTGTTCTAGATTTACTGCACCACTATCTCATTTGTTAGTGCCGTACCATTACGTTACACGTACCTACCTTCGCTTACAATTCATTTCATTCGATCCGCAAAGCCAGCCCACGTACGGGTATTATCAAAGAGAGATCCGCTTGCAAATACGTGATCGCATTTCATAAAATACAAGATTTTATTTACTGTCATTCTTACGAAATATAAGTTGATATTTGATATTTTGAACGTTTCTTTAAAGAAATGTAGTGAATTTATATATTTTGCTTTGTGGTGACGTAATATTTGGAATTATCGGAATGTTCAAAAAGTGACTTAAACAGATGTAAATCATATTTATTTATTTTTTCCAGCTTCAGGGTAGGCAGAGGTAGGCTAGTATCAAGATACTTCGCCTGCCTTTCTGCAGAATTCTGGACGCATTGCGTGGTGAGTGGCGGAACTTAACGACACCAGAGCATAATAATAGAACGAAATTAAAGTATTGGATATTTAATTCCCTCACGTGGGAATCGGACTCATAACCTGTGGTGTTTACAGGTTAACGCTTGCACCTCTGTGCCACGACTGACTTCTAATAATATCATAATTATTATTTTCGAAAATATTTAAGACTTTAAAGTTACAAACAGACGTTTATGTGTTACTATAGTGACAGTGTCACTCTATGAACACTCCACAGTAGTAACTGTATCCCGCAAACAGCAGGGTGAGCAGAGGGAACCTTGTGTTAAGACACTCCGTTCCCCACTTTTTGCCCAATTCTGGAGGCATTGGTGCTGAATGGTGGACCTCAATGCTGCGCTTTGCCTTGCCATCAGAGCGAAGAAATAGAAATAGAAATTTAAATAAATATTTCATTTCCTCGAGCGGGCATCGAACCTTCAACTAGTCGCGTTTACAGTCACACTTTGTTCCACTGCGCCACGACCGACCTCGGGAATAGAGAACTAACTTACTATTTATATATTTTGATAGTATACTAAACGAATCGAGGTAATGAAAATAATATGATGTTGAATTCCGTCATCAAAAATATCAATATCTTCTAATGCGAAGTAGAAAAAGAGAGCAGAGAACGTCATGTCCTTTCTTATTTCCCAAAATGCAAACATGGCTGAAGATAAAACAAAAAAGATTCTTATAAAAACATTTACAAAACCCAAAAACCTAATAGCAACCGTAATTTTGAATGTCAATTGCTTATTTATCGTAGAAACTATGGAAGCAAATTTATGGACCATTAGAAGGTCTTTCAAAAAGGCGATATATTGAATAACATAAAAATCTGTTGGTAAGGGTCTGGAGACTTTTCTGTTGTCACCATGGGCCCCGTTTTTTGTTGGACCCTTCAACCCCACTCACTCAGGAAACAAAACAACTAAAGTGATGTCCGTGACGTGATGATCTGAATTTTTTATTTAAATTATTGAGATTCGGTATGACATCAGCTTACAATATGAGATGGAACATAATATTTAAGTGAATTTAATTAAAATGAAATTGTATTAATCTATATATATTTTAATTTTAATGTTTTATTATGATTTAATTTGGAATTTTACATCATTTATTACTCTATGAAAATAGATATTATTATTACAGTTAAGTAAAATAACATAATAATATTTACATATTTGTAAGACTACAAGAATTGATTAATTAAATAATTAATATATTCCGGTCGTGGGACAGGGGCGTGCAACTGTGACAGGCAATGTCTGCAGAATTTGGCTGAATGAGAAGTACGGAAGTGCCCTAATGGGAACCGATTGTCCTAGCATTTGTTTCTGCTATGAGCGTGATATAATAACTAAAAAATATTTAAAAAAAAATATAGTACTTATAATAAATCGAATTGCTAATCTATCGAATTTCAAAGTATCGACAAGACAAGCACGTTACTACGAATGCGGCGACGCTTTGGAATATGACAAGTGCAAGTTGAGTTAGGTCAGGTGTCACACTTCACTTCATACATACATACAGTTCGAGCTAACTAACTAACTAATAACGAAATAAGGCACTTTGGTACGAAAAATTTACACATTAAGATTCATCTCGCTCGGCGTTGGGTTCCGCTACTTAACACGTATAGCGGAGAGTAGAAACCGGAGTGCCTTAATACTATGTTTCCTTTACCTAAGGATGATTCATTGATCTTAGTGGCTTGTTTTTGTCGAAATGTTTCTACAATTTTTCCAGTTTTAATAAATAAACCACTCGACTCGGGTCGTTTAAGCGGCAAGCGTAGTCTAAATGACTCTTCAAAATCCTCTCTGCAAAAAAACGAACAAAAATACTTTTATTTAAAAGAAATTTATTTCGCCGTGTGATCCCGGCTAAGAATAGGATCATCCTGGTACTGGTGGTGTCGTAAAAGGCGACTAAAGTACGTGTGGTAGAGTCACGTCGCCAGCAATGGCAACACGCATGGGCAGACTCGACCGGATCATACCACCCCCGGCATTTAATACCGGCGTTAAGTAGTGGCTTTATGCCACTGCGTTTCGCATTAGGTAATGCCGGGCTCCGGAGCCCAACCTCCCACCCCTCCCTGGAATATGATAGCGGCACTTAAAGAGAAACTACCCCAGGAGGGTACCAGCACCTCCGGTGCTGGAGAATCCCTCCCTGAGTCTCTAAACTCAGGCTGCCCTTCGAATTCTGGGGAGGGCAAAGTTCCGCGCTATAGACAGGGCAAACGAGACGTACGCTCCACGGCAACCCCTTCCACGCTCAACGTGGACTTTTGCAATATCAGGGGTCTACATTCCAACTTAAATGCCGTCCACCACCACCTCGAGACGGCACGGCCGGCTTTGTTATTCCTGACGGAGACTCAAATTGCCCGACCGAGCGACACAGCCTATCTCCAATACCCCGGCTACAAAATAGAACATAACTTTATGCCTCATGCCGGGGTCGCTGTGTTCGTAAGGGAGGACCTAAGTTTCCGTCGTCTTGCCCATTTTGAAGGTCGGGACCTGTCTACCATCTGGCTCCGTGTTGACTCGGACGATCGTGCCCGAGTCTACGCATGCCTTTACAGGTCCCACAGTGGTAATGCAGAAACGGATCGGCTCATGGAGCACATTCAATCGGCTATCGACGATATGCTCTCACAGATCCCCTCCGCTGAGGTCGTGATACTTGGCGATTTTAATGCGCACAATGCCAGTTGGCTTGGATCACGCACCACCGACCACGCGGGGAGGGCTGCATTTGACCTTGCTATGGCGAACGGATTGTCCCAATTGGTTGAGTCGCCTACGCGACTCCCGGACGTGGACAACCACAATGCCTCTTTATTGGACCTTTTGCTGACTTCACATCCAGAGCAGTACCAGGTTGTCGTCGATGCCCCCTTGGGGTCCTCTGACCACTGCCTGGTACGGAGTGTCGTGCCCATTAAGCGCGACAGCTGCAGATCACCCGCAACTCGTCGCGTCTGGCACTACAAGTCAGCAGATTGGGATGGGATGCGTACATTTTACTCATCTTATCCCTGGGGGCCGGTTTGCTTCTCTTCTGATGATCCTAGTACCTGTGCCGCTGCTGTTGCCGACGTGGTCCTACAGGGCATGGAACTTTATATTCCTAGTGCTGTAGTGCCAATCGGTGGCAAGTCACAGCCTTGGTTTGATACGTCTTGCAAGCTTGCTGCCTCTAGCAAACGCGAGGCATATCAAATCTGGGCTGAGGCATTGGTTACTAAGGATCCGGAGGTGAAAACCTCAAAAAGGAAGTATAACCGAGCCTCTAGGTTCTTTAAGCGGCAAATTGCCAGAGCAAGGTCCGAGCATATCGCCAAAATTGGCGAGAAGCTTGAGAGCTATCCGTCCGGAACTCATCAGTTCTGGGCGCTCTCAAAGGCGGCACTTGGCAACTTTAGCCAGCCTTCGCTTCCGCCATTACGCACGGGAAATGACATCTTGGTCCACACGGCAAAAGAGAAAGCCGATCTCCTGGGCGCTCTCTTTGCCTCAAACTCGACTTTGGATGACCAAGGATCAACGCCGCCGACCATCCCGCGGTGCCAGAGCTCAATGCCTGAGGTTAAGTTTAACCAAACAGCTGTTAGGCGAGCTCTGTCCTCCTTGGACATCCACAAGTCGAGCGGGCCAGATGGCATTTCTCCCTTAGTGCTCCGTTCTTGTGCTCCTGAGCTGACACCGGTGCTAACGCGTTTGTTTCGGCACTCTTACTCAGTCGGCGTAGTCCCAGATTCATGGAAGAGCGCTCTTATCCACCCGATCCCAAAGAAAGGCGATGGGTCCGATCCATCTAACTACAGGCCTATTGCCATCACCTCCCTGCTCTCAAAAGTCATGGAGAGCATCATCAATAGCCAGCTCTTGGTTTATCTAGAGGATCACCGATTGATTAATGACCGACAATATGGCTTTCGCCATGGTCGCTCAACCGGTGATCTTCTGGTTTACCTTACCCACCGCTGGGCAGCGGCTATTGAAAGCAAGGGAGAGGGCCTGGCAGTTAGTTTGGACATGGCGAAGGCCTTTGATCGAGTTTGGCATAAGGCGCTCCTGGCTAAACTTCCATCCTATGGGCTTCCCGAGAATTTATGCAAATGGATCGCCAGCTTTCTCACTGGGCGCAGCATCAAGGTCGCTGTCGACGGTTTTTGCTCTAATCATATGCCCGTGAACGCTGGCGTTCCCCAAGGCTGCGTGCTGTCCCCTACGCTGTTTCTTTTGCATATCAATGACATGTTAGAGGATTCTAGCATTCATTGCTATGCAGATGATAGCACAGTGGACGCTATTTACTCCGGCCGAGCAAGTCTTTCTCGGGAAAACGCTGAACAGTGCCGAAATAAACTTGTGTCTTCTATTGAGGCATCCCTCAACAAAGTCTCCTCATGGGGTGAAAGGAACTTAGTTCAGTTCAACCCCCTGAAGACACAAGTTTGCGCGTTAACCACAAAAAAAATCCCATTTATCATATCGCCAGTCTTTCAAAACACTCCTCTTACAGCCGCGCCCAGTATCAGTATATTGGGCCTTAATGTTTCGAGTGACTGCCAGTATCGCGATCATCTGGAAAGCAAGGCCAAGTTGGCCTCGAAGAAACTGGGGGTCATCAACAGAGCGAGACGGTACTTCACGCCAAAACACCGTTTGGCCCTATATAGGGCCCAGGTTCGGCCTCATATGGAGTACTGTTCTCACCTCTGGGCTGGTGCACCCCAGTATCAGCTTGAACCATTTGATCGCATACAACGTAGAGCCATTCGAATCATTGGGGACCCAATGATCTGTGAAAGGCTTGATACTTTGGCTTTGCGTAGAGACGTTTCCTCGCTTTGCGTTCTCTATCGCATTTACCATGGGGAGTGTTCTGAAGAACTGTTTGACCTGTTACCTGCCGCCGAATTTTCTAACCGCACCGTACGTCATCGGCTAAAATATCATCCACACCACCTGGATACGTGGCAATCCACTACTGTGCGGTTTCGTAGGAACTTTCTTCCACGCGCCACGGAACTGTGGAATGGCCTACCCGCGGCAGTGTTTCCAGGTCGATATGACATGGGTACCTTCAAAAAGCGCGTCTTTCTCCACCTTAAAAGGCCGGCAACGCACCTGTAGCTCCTCTGGTGTTGCACGGGGCCGTGGGCGGCGGCAATCACTTACCATCAGGTGACCCGAACGCTCGTTTGCCTTGTCCTTTTCCATAAAAAAAAAAAAAAAAAAAAAAAAAAAAAAAAGAAATATATTTTAATGAACACTAACTCAAAATTAACATTAATTTCTACATAAAAATGTAGAAAATGAAAATGCTTTTATTTGATTTGGATGTTCAGTAAGAACTTAAATAAATATCAATAGTTTGTAATATAGGAACGTGAATGTAAATCTGGAGTTAACTTTATTACAGACAATTAAATAATATTACAAGCACAAGTCTGTTTTACTACGCACTCATTAAAATAAACATGTTGATTGCCATATCGTGACAAAAGAACATGCATAAACTCACAAGTACTTTTAAAATAATATGCCTCTTCCAAGAGCTGTTCATTTACTACAAACATCTTTCTGTTAACCTTATTGAAAGAAAAAGAAAAAAAATGTTTTTTTTTTGTTTTTTTATATATATATGTCTTTGCTCTATTTAGGAAAAGTCGCTTCATATGGAACTGGAAATTTTAAGTTTTAATATATAGGTATGTTGTGTAAGTTGTGAATATTTATAAAAACACCGTAACAAAACGCTCGTGGTGTATTATTACTACAACAGCAACTGCGAAAATGGCACGAAATACGAGCAGGTAGCGTGCGCAAATCTGGGCGAAGCCATACATTACAGTACATTGGGTACCTACTAACTTTTTGTGAGTCCACGTCCGCCATCTGCAAAATCTACACACACCGGAGGGAAACATGCTTCAATTGTTTGAGAATTTACTTTCCACCGCACGAAAGTTCACTGCACGAAAGATAAACGTCACTATCTTTTAGTATCTATATATGTATCTCTGGCCTCGTCATATATAACTCGAGTCCTCAAAGTGATCCGTCAACGTCGTGTCAAACTTCGTGGTGCATTATACTACTATCTTTCAAACATTTTCCATCAACCCTTTGATTTCTAAACAATTTTTAATAGCGTTCATCTGTTTTGCTTTATTTTTTTTAAATATTACATTAATCACTTATCAATTAATGTCATACCATCACTCCTGAAGCCCTAGGCGTTGACGCTACACGAAGACCCGGGAGGTAACTAAAGTACCAAAGAGGATAGAGCTCCGTGAATCTTTTTTGATAGCTGGGAAGCCGTATATAAATATATTTTGGAAGCGTAGAAAGGATCTGGATAGGATGGTTGACGCCACATGGTGGTCGGCGAGGGCGGGGGACGGGGTATCGTGGGAACGCTTCAAAAGCACATATGGAGCGCAGCTTTATCTTACACCATGCAATACGCGACGTTCAATAATAATAATATTTAGTTTACACCGTCTATAACTTTATACTATCGCAATAACGACGAACAAACATATTTAGATTATCTTAAAGTATATGTTGCCTATGTTTACAAGTCGTCGTTTGATAGGTTCGCCTTGGCTTTTCGCTTTTGTGAGCGTATTGTGTCGATAGAGGATCTTTAACATGAGTTGTCGTACATAAATACATTTTAATAACAACAAATTTTAATATATTTCTACATTTAAATTAAAATTTAGTTGTAAATATTTTTATTTATTTGTTTGGTTTGAATTTTATTTATATGCACCATTTATTAGTTCTTGGAAATCGAAAAATATCATAAATATCATTCGTCGACACACGTGAGGCAATTAGGAAGTTCTGCGAAAGTCACAAAATATTCTAGTCAGGTTTTTTAAAGGTGACTACTGACTTTCAACTGGGAACAGACGCAGCTTTACATCATATAATATTTAAATTTCGAGAAAATCACCTGGCATAAGTCCAGGGGCCTTTAATGTTTGAGGTGTTTATTTCAATGTTTCTTTTCTATATGTAATATTATAATTGGGTTTTACGCTGTATCTCGCATATAGCACGGTAAAAAGATGTAAACTAGTGTTAAGACACTCCGTTGCCCCTTTTCCGCGAATTTTTTGAGACATTGCCTGTTGATCGGCGGAATTCAACGCCGCGCTCTTTCTCGACGCCAGAGCGAAAAAATGAACATATTAATAAATAATAATGAATTTCTCAAGTGGGATTCGAACCTATAACCGATGCGTTTGCACTTACACGCTTGTGGCACTGCGCCAGGACGGCCTCTCAAATTAATTAAATAATTAATTTCATACATACATGAGAATATCCAGTGTTAAAAGTATTTGCATTTCTTTTTAAATAAAAAAAACCTTTTAATGAAAAATCCAAACATAAAAACCACACACAAACCTTCACATTAATCAAGAAAATCATTTTGCCACGAGATTATTTATTTATACTATTAGTATAAAAGATAGATTCCACTCGAGTCAATGCAAGCTCATGTGCAACGGTGCGGTGGCCATTGGACGCAAACACGTGTACGGTTCATCGTCCCGAGCCTACGCCAATGCCAACAAATTTAATTATTAAAAAATAAAATAAATGGCTTCACGCTGTATCCCGCACAGGGTAGGCAGAGGGAATTTAGTGTTAAGACACTCCGTTGCCCACTTTCCGCCGAGTTCTGGGGGCATTGCGTGTTGAGTGGCGCAACTCAGGGCCACGCTTTGCCTCGACACCAGAGCGAAGAAATAAAAATATAAATGTAATTGAATATTTAATTACCTCGAATGTGGATCGAACTCATAACCAGTCGATTTAACTTAGTGCCCCTGCGCCGACGAGTGGCCTCATCATTCATCATTTAATTAATTAAGTATCAATAATGGTTTTTTCTTTCAGCTTCACGCTGTATCCCGCATGAAGCAGGGTAGGCAAAAGAAACTTAATGTTAAGACACTCCTCCCTTTTCGTCAAATTTTGGAGGCATTGCGGGCTGAGAGGTGGAACTGAACGCTCCACTTACCGTCGAAACCAGAGCGAAGAAATGGAAATATTTAATATTTCGTTTTCTCAAGTGCGAATCGAACCCACAACCAGCCGTCGTCGTATACATCGTCCGCTTATGACCCTGTGCCACGACTGGCCTCACCCATTATGGTGCACCAAGTAATATATTAATAACTGGTATTTACTATATTTTTACTTATTTAGCAAGAATTACAATTATGTTTATACCAAATCAGGTTAACTACGTCTTATAATGTACCATTACGTAGTTATGTTATGTTAGTACAGTAGTTAGTCTTAACTGAATGGCATTCTGTTGCTTATACTTTTCGTAATATCCGATAATTATTAAACAAATTTATAGCTATAAATATAGGCCCTGGTAAGAAAATGTATTGATAATACAATTTTATACGTAATATTTGACATTTTTTCTTTTAGCTTCACGCTGTATCCCGCATACTGCAGGGTAGGCAGAGGAAACCTAGCGTTAAGACACTCCGTTCCCCTCTGCCGACTTTTGGAGGCATTGCGTGTTGAGTGTCAGAACTAACCGCCGCGCTTAGCCTCGATACCAGAGCGAAGAAATGGAAATATAAATTTAAATAAATATTTCATCTCCTCGAGTGGGGATGGAACCCACAACCAGTCGTTTTTACAGTCACACTTTGTGCCACTGCGCCATGAATGGCCTTGAATTTAATATAAAATAATATAAATTTTGTTTATTTCTAATACAATGAATATCCATATAAAAAGTTTGTATTACGTTTCGTTGTTGTAAAAAGATAATTTGTGAAACGATGCGGAAGGTTCAGAGCGCTGGCGGGATGCCCAGGCGCAGATATGTGGTGGCATTGGGCCAGCCAGGGTCAGGAGCGGCCGATGCACCCTCACGTCACACTCCATCACACGCCAATTATAAATAACAACCAAACAACTCAAACAATACACGAACTCCTCATCGACGATCACCGCTCGTATCGACGTGTGAGCACGACATGCAGCCAAATGATATTCCTCCTTGACATTTATATCAATAATACTTATTTAATGATCACAATATGGTGAACCGGATTTCGATTTAGCTAAATTAGGTACCAAAAAAATTTTTCTGTATATTTTTTTTAAATAATAATATGTAATAGTTATATATTTTTTTTATTGTTTTTTTTTTCATTTCTGGCATCTGTTTATGAATTTGATAACATTTAGAGTTTAGGTATTTGATAATCTTATTATTTTTCAACTTCACGTTGTATCACTGTACTGTAGCAGAGTAGGCATAAGGAACTAAGTGTTAGGACACTCCGTCCCGCAGAAAGTGATTCCGCTGAATTCTGGAAGCATTGTCTATTGAGTGGCGGAACTTATCAGCCTCTATACCAGAGCGAGAAAAATGAAAATAGTAAATATTTCATTAACAATCCTACATTATAAAATCTCTAAATAAAGAAACTATTTCAACATTATAATAAAATGCCTCTTTAACTATCTAAGCATACAGATAAGATAATGCACTTATCTAAACCCCAAGGGACGAACTTTAGAACTGTTGTAAAGAACGATAAACTTTCTTGACACTCCACACAGAGTGTTTGCTTTGTAAACTCTGATAGCAATATTGTCTTAGTGGCTGGCAATCTTACTTTGACACAAAGAACTGAGCACAGACACTCAGCTCTCGCTAAAATTAGTGACCAATCATAATTTATGTTCGGGAAAATGTTTGTTTAGGCAAACTCGTTAGCGTTCTGACGGGATGTGCTTTGAACCCTCAAGGTTGCTCATGTACTCGTATTTGAAAATTTTTTTTTGTCAAATAACTAATTTTAGAAAAAGTAGGCAGAAGGCACCTTGTATTATGACACTCCGTTCCCCACTTTCCGCCCAATACTGGTGGCGTTGTGTGGCGGGACTCAACGCCGCAAATGTTATAATCCAGGAGGGTTCGAGTCCCGCTACGTTCAAATTTTTATACGTTTTCTAAATAAGTATTTTTCTTTCCTATGTGTGAAATAACACTTTAAAAATGTTATAATCGTTTACAAATTATGTATCTATTAACCCTCCTATTATTTATAAAATATCAATGTACTGACTCATATTAACATTAGTAACTATCCACACATTAACGAGTTGAGACTGACGAATTATATGGATTCATCTGCGAACAAATATTATATTACATTTTATTTAGTATATTACGTTCTTTATAAATAAGTGCTTAACTTAAAGTGATGTAGGGATATGTTTATAGCCGTATAGTCTAGGTTGTCGTGGCGCAGTGGTTAAGCGTGTGATTATAAATGCGATAGTTGTGGATTCGATTCCACCAGGAGAAATGAATTAATATTTATATTTTCTTTTTCGTCGCTCTGGTAAGAAGGTGATGTGCGGCGTTGGGTTCTGCCAGTCAATACGCAGTGCCTCGAAAATTCTGCAGAAAGTAGGGGACGAAGTGTCTTAACAGTAGGTTCCCTCTACCTATCCTGCGATATGCGGAATACAGCAAATTCAAATATATAAAAAAATAAAGTTAAATAAATTTATTTATAAATAAAATAAAAAAGAAATATATAATTAATGACTCGTTGTCTACACTCGTCCATATGTTTTTGTCCTCTCGGGGGCCAAAATAAGTAATTATTCATTGGAGGAAATAAGGAAAATGTACAGTAGTAAGTGCATCATCGTACTAATAGATATTAAATTATAGCGTAATTATTATTTATTTACTTCTTATAACATTGTTTTAAACGTTTCTTAACCTATAAACTATTTTAATTTACATACGAGTTATATATGAGTATGTTTTTTTTCTCATTCTTGTGTGTAATAGTGATTTTTTTTTTGGTTTTTTTAACTTAACTCAACTTCACGCTTTGTTCCTCGCCAGGGGGAACAAGGATGAGAGAAGAAGAAGAAAAAAGATGGGTAGTCAGAGAGAAACGCCAAACGCTACGGAAAACGCTTTGGTTTTCCACTTTTAATAAATCAAACACAAAAACTTACATTACATATTAAATATTTGAAGCTACTATCAGTACAAGAGGTGTAGGCACGTTGTCAAAAAGCCGTACAAGCCGGTTCAGACGAAGCAAGTGACATTACACCTACACTTACACGTGTATATGAACACTCACACAAATACAAAGCTCTGCTTAGATCTCTTGGACTCTACATTTCTGATTTGGTAACTAGACAATAGCCTCTTACGCACTAACATTATGAGAATAATGCCTTGTCACCTCTAATTTTAATTAGCTCTAATCACTTTATTAATTCGAAGACCAGTCGTGGCGCAGCGGCACAAAGTGTGACTGGGAAACCGACTAGTTGTGGATTCGATCCCCACTCGGGGAGATGTAATTTACTAACATTTGTATTTTCATTTCTTGGCTCTGTGTCAAGGCCAAACGCGGCATTGAGTTCTCTCTCTCAACACGCAATGCCTCCATAATTCGGCGGAAAGTGTGGGGAACGGAGTGTTTTAACACTAGGTTCCTTCTGCCTACCATGCTGTGTGCGGTATACAGCGTGATGCTGACTTCATTAGTTACCATATTTTTAATATGCGTTTTTTTTTAAGATATAAAATAATTGCAAATGCATATGGAAAGTGGGAACAAATGAATTTAGGTAAATAAGCCTGAAAGCAGCATATGTAGCGTGTATAATATGTTATTGTTAGTGAAAAAGGCAAGTGACTTCATAGGAACGGAGTGTCTTAATTTTAGGTTCCCATAATCCCTCCGCCACTCCTCAATGAACGGGATACAGCGTGACGTAAAAAGAAAAAAATAATAATAACAATATGTTACTGTGTCAAGTGAGTGGATCATAATTCTTATGAAAACAAAATTTCAAACTTTTACATATAACAAATTGTTTAATACATTCAATTTGTCTCATAATTAAAAAATAATCAAACACAGTACCTACGAGAGACTTAATAATGGTTTAGTACACGCTATTATAATAATTATTACAAAACGCTAAGGTAACCTTCACGTGCAATGAGATTTACAGCTGTGTCTCGTCCTTGATTACCATTTAATTTGTCTATGTCGCTCCTCAGGAAGCGGCGTTGGTGTTGTCGTGTGCGTTTATTTACGCGACGCACGGCGCACCACGTCGCTGGCGGTGTTCCAGATGCACACTAAAATAGCACCTTTGTTCATGTCATTGTACTAAACACAAACAGAGCCCTATACGTTGTACGCGCACTATAAACAAATAGTACATATATAGGCATGGGCGTAGGACTGGGCATACGGTGGAGTGAGTAGTTCTGGAATAGTCTGGTGTCCACCCTAGAAAAATTTCTAGTCTAGTCTAGTTAGTAAAATTACTAACATAAAAATTGCACCGAAAAATTAAAAGAACTCAGTTGAAGTACTCTGGTGTCTAGGCGAAGACGGCGTTGAGTTCTGCCACTCAACACGCAATGCTTCCAGAATCCAGCAGAAAGTGGAAAACGGAGTGTCTTAACACTAGGTTCCCTCTGCCTACCCTGCTGTGTGGGATACAGCGTGAAGCTGATTTATTTGACAACATTACTAAAATTAATTCGAAGTATTTCAAGACCATATTTTGACTGTATTTATATCCTCGAACCTTTTTGATATACACTTTTCCTTCCAATACCATTAACATGGTAACGATATGAATAAACGTCCAGTTGCTATGTTATTGGCATCAATCAACAAAAAGATTTTTCGTTTTATTGGCATTATGTATATTAATTTAAAAGAAATAATTTAATTTATTTTTACTATAAGGATAAACTGAAACGTCACCATAAAATTTATACCTAGGTACCAGATTTAAATATTAAACTAAAATATATTGACTTATTTGCGTACATGTTCATTTGCGATACTATAGGTAGATTTGCACGAAATATAAACAGAATTCTATTAACATAACCGCACCCACTAATAATTCAATCACGTAATATTTTGAACTCTTAATTGACACGCCTAAAAAACATCGACTTCTATCATCCGTGTTAAATATATATTTTTTATTCCTCCACTCACTCCAGAGAACATTGTAAGGACGCGGAACAAACGGGCTACTTTATCTAAGCCGTAGCTTCTTTTAAAGTGGAAAAAGATGGTCGACCAACAAAAAGTGGGACGATTCGTTCGACCAACCCTTTTATTTTGTTTCGCTTCGACTCTTTTTACTTTTAGTCTAAAAATATCGCATTCACGGGCCCATTTCGAAAGGAAACGTGATTCTGTCCAAGGTCAACTGTGTTAGTATGCGTATGGTGTGTTCTCGGTTGGACCGGACGCAAAAACTCGTTAATATGCTGCTTGTACATTTTTTTTTGACAGTGATTAGAATTGCCGGCGGCACATTTCTGTCTTTGTATCGTCTTGTATCCCATCTAATTAAATAATAGTTGAAACTGTAAAAAATATGATCGGCATAATACGTTTTGTGATAGATGATTGGATAAACTAAGATATTTATATTAAAAGTGTTTCCACTATTATTTTACATTATTATTAGCATATAGTCCATAGTAAAAATATATAACGTCCTTTCACTTTGTTTAGCTTATGCTGCAATTTGAAAGTAGGTTTCCAAATTACAGCATGAACACTAGGGTGTTAAAACAAGACCTAGTCCCCACAGGAAATTGAAATGTTGAATATTTCATTTCCTCGAGTGTGAATCGAACACAAGACCTGTCGCGTTTATACGCGTATGCGCCTTTGCGCCACGGTTGGACTTACGATTCGCCTCGTGTTTTTAAACTTCACTAATATTATTGTATAGAAGTGGTTAAAATTAGTTTTAATTATATTGATATTTTTAACCTATATTCATATAATATTAACCTAATTTTGAATGATTCATTCTAACTGACCGGTTGCTGGATAAATTGAAACATGTGGCAGAGAACGTCTTCTCCAACTGATTTTTATTATAGGCGACGTTTTGTCATGATAATGTCAATGTGTGCGTAATAACATACTCAAAAATGTTTTTGTATTTTTTCCAAATTTATTAATACTTTTGATGTTTTTGATGTATGTCCTATATACTCATGTGTCAGGATATATTGCAATTTATTTTATAAACAGAAACTTTTAAATTAGTTCGAACAACAAATTTTTAATTTTAAAAATATATTTCATATTGCCATACAAATCCCATATACATATACCGTACATATACTTTAATTGTACCTTAATTAATATTGAAATTTTATAATATTAATTTCTATTGTTATAGTAAGTAGTGGATAACGGTGTGATTTGTACATAGATTAAGTTTATTACATTGTACAAGATATATTTTCTCATATGTACAAATGTTTGTTGTCCCAAATAAATAAAATAAAATAAATAAAACTAAAATTCGATCGGTTACGTATAAGTATTATATCTATAATTTTATCTTACTAAATTTTTATTTAATTTATTTGTTTTTTTTTACACAAACTAACTCCTATAGTTATTTTTTGACCGTATTTTTATTTGACTGCAAATTTTCGACTATAACTCGGGCTAAAGTTGTTTTTTTTAATCGTTTTGCTCTCCATGTCTTGTAGGGTACCTAAATACCTACCGCCTTGTATATTCAGACAAAGCTATGATTAGCACTCATTTCAGATACAGTCGACTTTCGATAATTCAAACCAGAGTCATTTAGAACGTCTCTATAATTCAAAGTTATCACAACTTGCCTAAAAATCTCTATATATTTATTATCTCACTCGGTAATTCGAACAAAAAACCATCGACACACGATTATTCGAAGATGCAAAGAGAGAGAGAGGGAAAGATTACAGAATTTATAGAAGTAAGTAAGGTACATGTTGAGACAAGTTCAAACTTGTATTTGTAATGATTACTTTGACAAACATTTCCGCATAAAATGGTTTTAATTTTAGCTTTAACTCACTTTAATAATTGTTTATTGATATTAGTTTATTACTCAATAATTAGAACTTTTTTTTCTTATGTCTAAATTGTTATGAAATTGAACAAATGGTAATGTATGGTGATATTTCAAACAGTCGATAATTGCGATGGAGGCCAGTCGTGGCGCAGGGGCACAAAGTGAGTGTAAAATCGACTGGATGTGGGTTCGATCCCCACTCGAAGAAATAAAATATTTAATTACATTAATTCTTTATTTCTTCGCTCTGGTGTGGCAAAGGGCGGCGCTGACTTCCGCCATTTAACACGCAATGCCCTTAGAATTCGGCAAAAAAGCGAAATGAAGGGAACTGAGTGTCTTAACACTAGCTTCCCTCTGCTTATCCTACTGTGTGCGGGATATAATTAACGAGAGTAGACTGTATTAGAAAATGGAGACTGGATTGACTCAACACTGAGTTGACTCTACCAAACCCGCAATAAAATTTAAAAAATATATTATTAATATATACGCATCCATGATAGTTATATATTTCGCAGCTTTTATTTCTTTTTAAATGTACACACATGTATGTGGTTTTAATAAATTACTTTCACCTTTTTTTTAATTGGTCCAAATATTTTTTTATTGAATGTGCTTGAGATCAAGGTCATTTTGCCCCATTCCAATATGTTATTTTTGGGATTCTACAAGGATATTAAGAGGTTGAACTAGTAACTGGTTTTGAGGTATCTTGATAAATTAACTTTATTTCCGGTTATAATTAATTATTTAAAAGATTTTTATTACTATAATTGAATTGCTTATTTATTAACGTATATTTTAATAAGTAGCGGAAGTATTAAGTTCTGCTCTTCTCGGTTATAAAATATTATGTATACATTACATACAGTATTGAGGCCAGTCGTGGCGCAGCGGCACAAAGTGTGACTGTAAACCGACTGGTTGTGGGTTCGATCCCCACTCGAGGAGATGAAATATTTACTTAAATTTATATTTCCATTTCTTCGCTCTGGTGTCGAGGCTAAGCGCGGCGTTGAGTTCTGCCACTCAACACGCTATGCCCCCAGAATTCGGCAGAAAGTGGGGAACAGAGTGTCTAAAAAACACTAGGTTCCCTCTGCCTACCCTGCTGTGTACGGGATACAGCGTGAAGCTGATTATTACCAATAACATTTTTTCTTTTATATCTTCGATGTACAGACATCGATCCGTTACGATTTATTATAAGTATAGATGATAACCTTATATAGGGTTTTTTAACAAGATTTACTTACTTAACATAAAATTATCTCATTACATATTCATAAGATCTTTATCATAACTTCACAATAACATAAAATACTTCATATATCTACTTATACATATATGTATTAAAAAAGCTAAATGGCGTATTAATTTTTTTGCTATGGCGGCTGTAATATACATTAATTTACATAATAATTACTGTTTATTACCAAAAATTGAGGAGCAAAATATGTATTAACATGCAATGAGGTCTTTTAATCGGAGGACTGTTGTTGTGACGCGGGGTACAAGCGTCTGACTGTGAACGCGACAAGTTGTGGGTTCAATCCCCGCTCTAGAAAATTAAATATTTCATTTAATATTTTCATTTTCTTCGCTCTGATATCGAGGCATAGCACGGCGTTGAGATCCGCCACTCAACCCAGAATGCCTCCAGAATTCTAATTAGTCTCCAGAGATCTAATTGTATAAGTCTTTAAAACAATAAAAAAGCGTAACAAAACTGTAATAAGTAAAATAACACATTTATTTGACAAATTTGAAATGAATTAAGCGTCATTTATACGGTTATACCTATTTGGCACTATCAGAGAGATGAGCTCTCAAATTAATCAGGCGCCATAAAAATTCGTGTATGTAGGTGTAGAATTGCGAGAAACTTGACTCACTATATGAGAAGCCTTAAGATGGACGTTGGAGTGAATCATATTCAACGTGAAAAAATAACGATCTAGAATATCATATTGCTATATTTTTCACTTAATATGTTAAAATTAATATGGTTTTAAAAATATATTAATTACTTAATTATTATATTGCGGAACTCAACGCCGCGCTTTGCCTCGTCACCAGAGCGAAGAAATAGAAACATAAATGTACATAAATATTTAATTTCCTCGAGTAGGGATCGAACCCACGATCAGTCGATTTTACAGTCACACTTTGTGCCCCTGCGCTACTACTGGCGTCCTATACTCATATTTTTTTTTAAATACAATTTACTAAGACGTAAATGCAATTATTAAAACGAACATTTCAGTTTAATTACTCCTTAAATCACACAACCATATAGTGTGCTTTAATAGATATCTACCTAGTATGTACGTATGACATATACAAAAAGTTGTCACGTCGCTAACGAGACGAGCTATCTCTCGTGTTATTGTTATTGTCGTAGACTGATGTACAATTTATAGAAGCCGGTATCCAAGTCATAACCTCAACGTTGCTGGCGGAGAGACAGCGAGGGACCGCGCATCCGCTCAATGTTGTCGCGCATGCGCCCTGCACCCTAGCTATCCGAGGAACCATCAATGCTTCACCAAGTACGAACAAATCCGGTAACCGGCCACAACATCCATGAAACGCGTCCCTTAAACGTTCCCAAAAAGTTGTCATCTTAGAGTGAAAAAAGTATGTGACAGTATTAAACGTGATATTAAACGACATAATATAATACTGTGCGTTGAAGTGTGAATTAAGCAACAACATGTACAAGACGGTAAGACATGGTGAGAACAGCCTCCAGTATACTATACTTCCGCAAACAGAGGAAGTTCTTAGCAACAGTGGTTTGAAAGGAAAAGGTCGGGATTACAGTCCATCTATTCATATACGACGTTCTAAAAGAAAGTCAGCGTTAAAGTACATTATATTAGTTGTGATTGGCATTGTAGTGGCCCTAGCATTCGCTTCAGTTCCTCTGTACGTTCTTAATGGTGCTTTATATGCTCGGAGAATGCAGCACGAACAACACGAGCTTATGACGTCTGCACCGCACACACCAGCTGGACGAGAAATTGTTAAATCTCGTAAAAAAGAACTAATCGCGATAGAAGCTGCTTCAACATTTAAATCTCAGACAGATTTAAACGTTTTACCACCGTCTTCTACGTCAACTACCACTACCACAACTATTTCAACTACGACAGTGAGTGAGAGAGCTACTACACCACCATGGAGAATGCCGGCTCTTAGATCATGGAAGTTCTCATCATCTTCAACAACGATACAGCCGATTCCTACAGAAGATACTGAACACATTCCCTTCGTTGGAACGCCTTCCGGTAGCGTTCGTTTATTAGATCATTACATGTCCATGTCTATGAAACCTTGGGATAAGGATATTATCATAAGACCAACTGTAACGCCAAAGCCAAAAACTTTCCGCGACATTTTCAAATACTATGCGCGTACATTCACCCCAGCAGAAAAATCTGCAACTGCAATAAAATTATTAGATGACGTTTTGATTACTACTAAAGGATCCACAACTCAGACACCAATTACTACAGAATTATCGAAAACAACTGAGACATCGTTAATGAAGGATTTGAAAGACACCCTACTGTCAGTTGACGATGACGAGGAATTCAAAGAGTCTTTGGAAGTAGACGAGGTTTTCTCCCTGCCACCAATGAAGCCCGATACGGCAGCGCCAGGAAATGATTTTGACGAAGTGACCGTCTCGAAAGCAACCGATAGTGGTTGGTACGGTGCGAGGTGGCCTTTCGTCGATACGTCATCGTACTTCCAATGGACGGTAAGCGATTACGAGTTAGCTAACTTATGTAATGTTTATATTTACGTGAGGTGGATTGCGTGATCTATAAATTCGTGAGTCGTAACCGAACCAAAAGGTATGAACCGCGCTTTGTAAATTATAAAATATGTAATTACCAAATTGTTTAATATGCATTAAACTGTTACAAATGTGCGCTGAGTTAAATCATATTCATAGAAATTATATCATTTCATAATATTTATTATATATTTGAAAGTGGAAGTAAGGAAATTGTATAAAATAAAAGAAAGTCTTCCCTTTTACCAAATTTATAATTTGTTTTGTTAGTTAAATATTTAGTAAACGTCTATTGTAATTGACAATTTAACAAAATATTATCTATTAAATTATCTATTTAAAAAAATCAAACATCAAAATAGAATTGAATCTGCGTAGAATCTGATTTTAATTTATTAATGTTGTTTATCCGCCCATCCATTCATCTATGTGAAATCATCGTGGCACTATAAGGATTATGTTCATTTTCCTACCTTGTCAAAACAAAGCGCGGCGTTAAGTTGCGCACTCCACACGATTGTTTCCTACAATCAATAACCTATAAATATCAAGAAACGAAAGCTCCGCCATATGGCATCCATGATTTTGAATATCTAAACTACGATTACGCTTAACTCGCATAAAATTGTTAAATTAACTTCTAATTGTAGGGTGGACAGATACCTAGTGTTGAGACATTCTGTTTCCCATTTGAATATATTTTTTTTTTATCAGCTTCACGCTGTATCCCGCACACAGCAGGGTAGGCAGAGGGAACCTAGTGTTTTTTTTTTAGACACTCCGTTCCCCACTTTCTGCCGAATTCTGGAGGCATTGCGTGTTGTGTGGCAGAACTCAACGCCGCACGTTGCCTAGACACCAGAGCGAAAAAATGGAAATATAAATTTAAGTAAATATTTCATCTCCTCGAGTGGGGATCAAACCCACAACCAGTCGGTTTACAGTCACACTTTGTGCCTCTGCGCCACGACTGGCCTCATAGTTGATATATTCACATATAACTTCCGCGTTACACCTACCAGGTATTTTGAGGCGTTGCGTGACGGAACGAGAAAACATATTTATTACTTATGTGCTTTATTAATGACATTGTTTTTACATTCACCAATAAGTTAGTTAATACTTTTATAGGTTTGTATTTAAATATTTAATGTTTTGTGATTAATAATAACAGATGATAGTGCTTTATAATTAGCTAGACCGTCGTGGCTCAGTGGCACAAGCGTGTGACTTGAACGTGACAATTGTGTCTTCGATTCCCACTAAAGGATATAAATAATTTTTAAAGAAAAATACTTATTTAGAAAACGTATAAAATTTTTTACCTACTACTACAGAGATGCTAACAACATAAATAAGTTGTAACAAGCGTATAAAAATTTCGACGTAGCTTGGCGCATGCCGAGCAGAACGCATGGCTGAGTGGTCAGAGCGCCTGGTCGGTTTCCAGGAGGCGCGGGTTCGAGTCCCGCGTTCAAATTTTTATACGTTTTCTAAATAAGTAAATAAATAATTTTTTATTAACGTATTCATCTTTTCTCTGGTGACAAAACAAAAAAGGCGTAGAGTTCCACCACTCAGCACAAAATGTCCACCTCGTATCTTTCATAGCATCCATCTCGTATCTTGGCACATATGCATACATATTTTGTTTCTAACATTTTCCAATAAGCTTTTTTAATCGCTCCCTCCACTTCCATGAGGCCGCATCAGCATATCTTTTTAATATTAAAATTCTATTTTTGTTTAGGGTTACTCGCCGCGAGATAATCTACTTCTACCTTTGCTAGTGGCAGCGTTGTCATCAATAGCGCTAGTTCTACTGTTGGCGCTGGCTGTGAGACGCAGGAAGAGGGCCACTATTGCTTCGGCACAAATGGGGGTACGTACTGTTATATATTTGTTGATCTACCTACATATTCTTATTTTATATTTAAAATAGAATAGAACACTTATATACATAGATAATAACTTTCAGTTAAATTTTGATTTTTAATATTATTTACTCAGCTGCCTACCTGCCCTGCCTCGGCAGAACTCAACGCCGCGCTTTGCCTCGATACCAGAGCGAAGAAATGGAAATATAAATTTAAGTAAATATTTCATCTCCTTGAGTGGGGATCGAACCCACAACCAGTCGGTTTTACAGTCACACTTTGTGCCACTGCGCCACGACTGGCCTCAATAATACTACACAATTATCTATATATATTATATGTATTTTATTTTCACACATTTTCCGCATCTCACGGTATCTATTTTTCGTGCTTTCTGAACTTTATTAGGTACTTATATGTACCTAAATTGGTGGTAGAGCCCAAAGCTTACTTTTTTACCAGACTAAAAAAGAAACAACATAAACACAAATTTTACCCAAGCAGAAATCGAATCTATAACCATCGTGTGTTCAACAAAATGCTAAAGGACGTAATAGTAATGTTTATAATTGAATATTATGTGAGGCCAGTCGTGGCGCCGGGTCATAAAAAGTGACTGTAAAAGCGATAGGATGTGGGTTCAATTCCCAATCGAGAAAATGTTTAATATTTTAATTTCTTCACACTGGCGTCGAGGCAAAGTGCGGCATTGGATCCTCAATGCGCAATGCCTCCAGAACTACTTAGGTTCCCTCTGTCTATCCTGCCGTATGTGGGATACAGCATAATGCTGGAATAAAAAGAATATTATATGTATATTCAATGTATAATCCCAGCCCTTGTTCCAGAAGCTTACTGCGGATTTGCAAGCTGATGATAACACCAACTTATTGACTGCAGAAAACCCCGAAGAAGTGGAAGAGTGAGATCATTACTAATTCGTTTTTCCCCATGAATGCCTCGTGTACCTACTTGCAAAAAATAGGAATACAAACCGAGCTAGGTTACTTTTATAGAAACGGCTTTGCAATTTCACAAACATTATAAAAGACATCGAGTGCGTGTTAGCGTTTATATTAAAAAAAAATATTCTTCAAAAATTCTAAAGCTAAAACCTTACCCTATAAAATATGAAACTTACTTAACGGCTTACAAAATAAAGAAATTTCAAACAATCCAAAATATATTTGCTGCGATTTTTGCATTTATTATAGAAATAACAGTCAAAGATATAAAAATTAAGTTTAAAAAAACTTAAAAATGTCATTGATTATGAAAAAAAAAGATTGATCAGAAACGTTTGTTTGCATAGTTTGTACATAAGGCACCAGTAATAAATTATCCTCCGTACTGTAGTTTATCGGGAATTAAGAAAACCTCTTTGTGTTCTTCATACAAACCGAACATATTTTTTGTGCCTATTCTTTGTATATAATCGTTAGCTAGGCTTTGCTCGCAAAAGCCGACCAATTGCAGTTCAGAGATACGATGTAAGATTATGTAAAACCTAATTAAGCATTGTGATCACTTAGATTTTTGGATAAAATTATATTATTAAGGTAATCGGAACGCCAAAGCTGCTAAAATATTTTTGTTACGGTTGTAATTCTACAATGTATTTAGTAAACGTCATCGGTAAGGCTGTAGTTTCACTTCACAAGCTAGAAGTCATGTCTAAGTGCTAATTGAATTGGGTATTTTAATTAGACTTCATCTATGTCCAGGGAGTCATGAATACGTTAAATCAGTACAAAAAAATATTTATTTTACCTATTTTATCCGTAATAAAAGTTTGTTTTGAGAGTAAAATAAATATATGTAACTACTTAAATACTTAAAAAAACTATTATTTTCTAGATGTTTCTATAAAAATCTATTTTTTGTATACTTTTCATACAAAAGTTGAGGGTATGCACCCTTCAGCACTGTACCATACATACATATATGTATATCATATCTCTGAAATTTCCAATTGTATAACTCGTCAGTATTAACAAATTCCTGTGGTATATCAAATAAGTGTATTAATTTAATTTTTATAGCCACATGTATGATGGAATTAAAAAAAAAAGGACTCGATATTTCTGTATTTCTCTTGGTCATTGTTAGTGCATGATGTCCTTATATCATTTAATAGAAATAAGACTGATATAGGATTGCGTTATTCAGTAATTAGAGGAACCTTTGTTTTGAATGTATTTTTGTAAGGGCACTATTTGTTTAAGTATGTTTTCTGTGTGTTTATAATTATAAATCGATGTTAGATATTTTACTCTGACGTGTGGAGGTGGAGTTGAATGTAAGTAGTTAGAAAAATTAATACGGAATCGTCTTGAGTAAGAGACATGGTAGGTGATGGCTTACGACGCGAGCTCATCGGCTTTAAGGTTCCCGACCAGGTTTATCTGAAACAATTTTATTTTCCTATATTGTTTTAAATTATTATTTTGTCCTAATTATCGCCGAAACGGAGTATTGAACCAGATATTATTGTCATTTTATATCTTTTATTGTATTTTCTACATAACAAAAGTTCCTAACATTTTTTTTAATTGAAAAAAACCGTCGGTCGGCCCTCAAAACTGAGGACATCGTGTAAGTACCCTATATAGTGAAGGTGTATACTCAATATTAAGAGCCTGATACGCATACAAACAGCATTAAGCCATTATCACGCTAGCAATATTTTATATCTTACAAATGTATATCGCACACTATATTTATATTAGATGTTAAGTTAGTTAGCTTTTGTGTCAAAATAGATTTTTCTTGGAGCAGTGTGATTATTTTATACGCTGGAACACCCATGTACATAATTGATGAAATAAATTGTTTTCTCACCGATCTTAATTGTTTTTTTTTAAAACAATCTATGACCTACCAATAACAAGTGACCCGTGAGCTCGTTTGCCCTGGATGCTCTTTTGGCAATAAACAAAATATAAACCATACTTAATATACTTTAATAGCGACAGGAAGTATATTTTTGGAAACATCAAAATTTACTCATAATTGGCTGAGTGGTTGAGGAATGTATGCATGCATATGTATGTATATTTATATGTACATACCTATATGTTATATATTTATGCAAACAAATGCTGTGTGTACAGTACAGTTGAATTCATAACCACCTTCTTTATGAAGTCGGTCAAAAATACAACCATAAGAAATTCCTATTAAAACGGAAAAGGAAATACCTCGTTTTATTTGAACGTAGTGTAAATTTTAATTAATTAAAATAGGACGTTTTCCTATATTTTTTTATATTATTTATATATATATATATTATTTTTTAAATCCACGCGACTGTAGGCTGCAGCCCAAAAAGCCTCTTTCTCAATTGGCCCGTTTCCGGTACTTCCATCTCCTATCTATTTAATTTACGCTACACAGAAAACTAGTCGACATGGACATTACAAAACCGGCCTCAAACACATTCCCTTCAAAGCCTATATGGGTTTCGCATCTCCATAGTAAGTATTTATGACAACAACAGTTCACAGCACATCTTCAGTAGATACAGATAGTAGTAAAACCAGATGTCGGCGAGTGTCGAATTAGCGAGAAACAAATAAATGTGTCACGCGGCTGGGCGGAGCGCCGGTCAATTTATAATGTAAGTAAATACTGGACTGGGGGCCAAGTAATATATAAACAAACTTATGGTAGCCACTCTTCTCTATAAGGCCGAGATTACACCATAGAGTCGGTCTTATTTTAATCTATTTGATTATCGATTCTCGAGATCGAGATTGATAATCGATATGGATTGTGTTACATTTTTTTTGGCTTCACGCTGTATCCCGCATACAACTTGTGTTAAGACACTTGGTTCCTCACTTTTCGCTCAATTTTTGGGGCATTGCGTATTGATTGGTGGAAATTAACGCCGCGCTCTGTCTGGTTACTGAAGCAAAGAAAATTAAATATCAAACAATTCTTTCCCTCAGTGGGAATAGAGTCCACAACCGTCGCGTTAGCATTCACAGCCGTCTCACTTTTGATGTATAACACAAGAATATAAGTATCAATTACGCGTACGAGTTCAGTATAAATTTGATGTTACGAAAAAACGAAATATTTATAGAGGCCAGTCATAGCGCAGCGGCACGAAGTGTGACTGTAAAACTGACTGGTTGTGGGTTCGATCCCCACCCGAGGAGATGAAATATTTACTTAAATTTATATTTTCATTTCTTCGCTCTGGTGTCGAGGCAAAAGTGCGGCGTTGAGTTCTGCCACTCAACACGCAATGCCTCCAAAATTCGGCAGAAAGTGGGGAACGGAGTGTCTTAACTTTAGGTTCCCTCTGCCTACCCTGCTGTGTGCGGGATATAGCGTGAAGCTAATTTAATTTAATTTTTAATTTTCTATACTTATATTTTTGTTATATTACTCGTACGTAAACTTCAAAAATGAAACTCATGCTATTTAATTGAATTAAAAATTAAAATAAAATTTAATTACGAACAAACATTAAGCAACAAAACAGTATATTCGAGAGAATTATAATAATGCCTGCATAAATTAATCTTTAGTTTGCCGGAAAATTATTTTGTAAATAGTATAAAAAAATTAATAAACCCACTTGCCACCTATCTAGTACACTGCAAGCAGTCAAACTAAGTTACGTATTTTATATGATTTTTATTAAAATAATGCATAATGCACTTCACATAAAAAAAAATGTTTAAATTCGACCGAGATATTTAAGTGAACACGACCGAAGAGACATTATTGTTTTATATGTTGATTCTTTTTTTTCTTTTTTTTTTAGCTTCACGCTGCATCTCATTATATAATAGCAGTAGGCAGAGGGAACCTAGTGTTAAGACACTCCATTCATTTGGCATTGAGTGTTGAGTGTCAGAGCTCAACGCCGCGCTTTGCCTCGACACCAGAACGAAGAAATGAAAATATAAATTTAATTAATATTTCATGTTCTCGATTGAGGATCGAACCCGCAACCAGTCGATTTTACAGTCGCACTTTGTGCCTCTGAGAGGCACAAAATGTGTTTTTCATTTCTTAATTCTTATTACGAATATTGTTTACTAAGTTTAACATCCGTTTTATTTAAATAAAAAAAAACATTAATGGTCTATTCTGGGAGGTTGTAAAATTACTATGTTAATATTTATTTCTATTCTCATTCAAGAGCAAATTAAAATACAAATTATTATTTATTCAAATAGACTATTATAAGCACTTTTGAATTGTAGAATGAACATATAAACAAAAAGAAAAAAGCTACCACCGGTTCGGAAGGCAGTTCTGCTGAGAAGAGCCGGCAAGAAACTCAACAGTTGATCTTTTCAAAGTCAATGGTATTATTACATTAACTGGCAGCTATCCTGCATCACATTTAAAATAAATAAATCAGCTTCACGCTGTATCCCGCACACAGCAGGGTAGGCAGAGGGAACCTAGTGTTAAGACACTCCATTCCCCACTTTCTGCCGAATTCTGGAGGCATTGCGTGTTGAGTGGCAGAACTCAACGCCGCGCTTAGCCTCGACACCAGAGCGAAGAAATGGAAATATAAATTTAAGTAAATATTTCATCTCCTCGAGTGGGATCGAACCCACAACCAGTCGGTTTTACAGTCACACTTCGTGCCACTGCGCCACGACTGGCCTCAAATAGACATTAATTCCATACATGTTTATCCTCTAAATGAGTCTATGTTTAATTCTCGTGGGTCCAATCCCTACTAATGAATATATTTTTATCTATATTCAATTTTTAAAAGGAAACACTTATAGGCTTAAAGGATTGACAACAAAGTTGATCATAACGGACGTTGTTGTCTGTCATGACCATTTATCTCGAAATCGCCTGGATATTAATTTCAGATTGGTACCAACCTGATTATTTATTTTTTGATAAGGCTAAGTTCCGCCATTTATTACACGACACGCAGTAGCTCAATAATGAGCAGAAAGCGCACAACAAAAATAATGATGCTATTAAATAGAGGCATTCTCACAAACCATTTTTTAAATTTTTCTAAGTAAATCATGAAAAATTCATTGTAAGTAAATTGTCAATCATTTGATATTTTTTTTTAAATACAAGGAGTGAAGAAATAAAAGTAAGTAAAATACCTGAATTGACTTATATTTTATAGTAAAAATCCCAGATATTGCAACCAATCATTAATAAAATGTTAACTAAATCTAACTTACAATAAAATTACAAAATAAAATTTACAATAAATAAAAATATTGATTGCTCCTAAAGTATTAAATCGTTAGTACGAAATCGTAATATATACACTACACACCGCCAAGAACATGAAAACTAACTTTGATTCGAAATCATATGGTTATTGTGTATATAACATAAATACTTAAATATGTAATTCCTTTATTATTGCCGTCATTTTTTGGAACCACCATATCATTTTAGCATATTCTATATTTATTTTACATTTTTTTTTTTGAAAATAGTCATAAATAGAGGGTCCATAAAATAACAAATAACACTGAAACATACACTATAACTAAAATTTTGTACACATAAAAAAAAACATTTAAAGGTACAGAAAATACTTTAACACTAAGAATTTCTTGAGAAAAAAGAATGTTATAATTTGATACTAAAAAATATTGTGATCGTACAGTTTACGCTTAATTTGAATATATTATATAAGTATACAAAAAAAAGTTGTATAGATTTTTTTTAATTGGTCTCTCAATGTAATGTGAATATGGTTTTTTTTTCTTCAAATAAACAATGTAATTATTATGAGTATAAAAGAAATATATACACAACTTCCGGATAAAGTCCATTAAATATTAGTTATAAATGATACGAACATATTGTGGTATTGAAAAAAAAATATACAATTTTTTATAGCTATAAATCTGTCTATACTGAGACTGACAGATAATAAAAAGGCAGAACTACGAGGCGTAGAGCGCTGACATTTGGCATGAAGGTTCCTCGATGAGTGTAGACAGTAGGAGAACACTGAGAGACAATTTCTCGAAATTCCGACGGAAATGGGAAAAAACGGGAATTTACATTTTACCTGACCGTTTGTCATACATATATGTATAAAATATTTCAAATAATAAAAAGGAACTCAATATTTTTGACATAAATTTTTGCATATCAATGTTTTATAAATACTGCTGACATCATCTAAACTATAAATCACTCGTAAACCTCGCGAATTTAAACGAATAAAAAATAATGGTGAAATAACAATTTATATTTAATTTAGCACATCACATGAGATTTGTATTAGTAATTAATACACATAGAAATCAAATTATAAACATTTTTACAAAACTTATATTACATATATATGATATATAATGTGTTAACATAAATAAATTAATTAATTAGTGTAAACAATATTTAACACGCAATTCTTATTTTTTATAAAACAAAAAATACTGATATCCAATATTTATATATAAACTAAGGAAGTTACTTTACATAATAAATCTGTTCAGCATTCCAGAGTTCGGCGCAAAATATAATGCATAGAAATTCCAGCATCAGGCTGTCTCCCACATGAAATGGACATGAAGAACCTCGTGTTAAGACATTCTGTTTCCCACGCACTGCCCAATTGTCTAAGCGTTGTGCTTAACGTTGAGTGGCGGAACACAACGCCGCGCTTTGTCTTGTTCCCTGAGTGAGGAATTGAAATTACTATGAAGTAATGATGAAACCCACGACTTTTGCGTTTACAGTCACAGAATATACAAATCAATGAAAATTAAAATTCTATAATATTTTTATAATTCTATAAGATGTAAAAAAATATATAATTTAATTCAATTTCAAATTATTTAAGTTTCAATTTACATATATACTAAATTTTTAGCCTATAGCCCGATAGTTGTGTATTTCACTTCACTTGGAACGTTAATTACTTGCATTTTCTCACTCCGGTAACAAGATAATGTGAGGCGTTGAGTTCCGCAACTCAACACGCAATGTCTCGAAAATTGTGGAGTGGTCAATGGAACCTAGTGATAAATAGGTTCCTCCTTTGTATACACGGCTATAAGCGGGACACAGTGTGAAGCTAAAAAATCTATAATGTTTCCTATCACTTAAAACAGAAAAATATATATATCATAATGTCCAAACGAGCCACTAAATAAAATTAAACCAGATTATGGGGTCCATTTTATTATGCTATTCCGCCTGCATATAGCAGGATAAGCAAAGAGACCACAGTGTCAAGACTCTCCATCCTCCACTTTCCATTAGACTGCGAGGCTTCACGAAAGATTGGCGAAACTCAAAACATCACTTTGTATTATCAGAACATGGAAATGGAAAAAAACCCCGATTGTCGATTGAGTCTATAACTTTTACACAAAAACAGCCTCTTTTCCACACACTCCATTACTGCCCTTGCATGGTAATATCCATACACAATTAATACATAATAGAAAATAAAAACATACATATGTTTGTACATAATGAAAGGAGAACAACAACGTTACGGCGGTGGATGCGTCGGTTTCAATAGCCTGGCGAGGACATGGCGTCCACCGACTAGTTTCAGTTGCTGTCCGTCCATTATCACACCCCGCACGCCGGACGTCGCCCCCGCCGGGCTCGATGTCGACTGCAAATTTAAAGTTCATTTTTACATATTTCAGTACTTAGAGGGCCATCCATGAATTACATACACTTTAAGGTGGATGGACGGATCAGGATCTAAATTTTGTGACGTCACATTTTAAAATATACAAGCCCAATTTTTGAGATGCTATTTTATTTTAATTATTTTTAGGTGTAAAAATTGCTAAATAAATTACTCACAAATGTGACAATCTAAGACAGAGGAGGGGTCAAAAAATCGTACAATTCGTGTCACGTATATTTATAAATGGCCCAAGAAGATAATTTTTGAGAAAATATTAGTGGGATATCAGTATTTCATACGCTTAAAAAATGCCAATTTATTAAGTTATAAGATAAATTTAGTACTTGGTTAAACTCAATATAAACAAAAATTTTCCTAGCATGCATTAAAATTTTAATTTATCAGATTAAATAGATTAAAGAAACCTACCCGTAAAATATTATTAAAAAAAATGTTATACTATGCTCTTAATCTAAAAAATTATAAGTAAAGTCTTCAAGTATTGTTCTTCATATTTTTTAAATCTTAACTATACTTTAACAAAAGATTCAATTTAAACATTAATTTAATTATCAATCATATTTATATAATCAGATTCAGACTCAAATTCTGTCTTGAGAAAAATATTTTTATTAAACCCATACCTTCTAATTACCAAACCAAAATCAATTGTTTCATACAACGTTTTAATAAGATTTGTTTAAAAAATATATGTTAGTGTAAAATCTCTAAGGTTTTTTTTATTAATGTGCATTTTTAAAACTAGTTTTATGCATTGTCAAGTTCATTCATTTTCTAAAATTAGTTATTATTAACATATTGTAAAGAGTGAGAGTGAGTGAGAGTGAGTGAGAGTGAGTGAGAGTGAGTGAGAGTAAGTGAACTACTAATATAGTAACTTTTGAACCCACAACCCTTTTGCATATTAAGCTACATGCAGAGATCTGACAGTGCCAAGATTTAAAAAAAAAATATTATTATATTGTGCTATTTGTTACATTTTTTTCATAAATGAGACAAAAGTTCAGACAAAAGGTCGTTGTTTTCCTGTTGTGACTATAAGAAAATGTTTATTAAAATGTAAAATAAGTACAACTTTTTCATTTTCTATCTTGTTTATCTATTAACTAGACTATAAAACTTATCTTTGCTATATTCCTAGAATAATATTTCTTTAATTAATGTTATTTCTCATTAATCTCTATATATACCAAAATTTTTATTTAGGTATTTATAATTTGTATAAAATTTTTAATTCCAACAATAGTGAAAAGTTGTAACAGCGTACAAGAATTTCGACGTATCCCAATGAGAATGTATGGCTCAATGGTTAGACCGTTGACCGTAGTGGTTCCCAAGAGGCGCGGATTGAAGTCGCACTATATTAAAAAAAATAATACGTTTTCAAAAATATATATCCCTAGAAATTTAATTTTCCATACTGTCAGACCTCCCACCAGTATCGTACATCATGCACAAAATCACCAAATCTACATTCACTCGAAATGTATGAGTCATGCATTCACCTGTTGTATTTTAATAGTCTGCGGTAGTTTAACCTGATGGATTGGATTAACCTGCGATAATTATAATATTATAACCATTTTATTGACAAACTTTCTTCATATTTATCGTTGGTTGTGTCAACATTTATGTCTTTTGTAAATTATTTAATGTATGTGAAGTTCAAAATAAAATTTTAAAACAAATTGATGTTAGCACAGACATTGTTAAACACGTATAAATCATAAAAAAGTGAAAATAAAAAAAGTAAGTAAATAATATTTCAATTGTAAGTTCACCTGTTGAAGTTTTAATACAGGCGCTGTCGTGGAAGAAGTAGTAACTGATTGCGCTCCTGTGGAAATAAATAGTGAATAATATAATGCTACGGTTTCTTATTAATTGTGTGTATGGTAGCAATCTGACAGTATTCGCGGTGGTTGTGGGTTCGATTTTAACTCGGCGAAATTTCGGTTTTGACAAGAAATCTTCTAAATCTAACTAGGGGCTTATAAAACCAATGCATTTCTGTGCCAGTTGAAGTAATCATTTTTAATTTTATTTCTAAGAGATTTTTTTTAGTGATCCGCAACTAATTATTCGATCTATTTTATACTTTACGCAGAAATGATGCAAAGATTTTAAGAAATTTATTTGAAACATATGGACACATATGTTACACACATTCTCCTTCTTCTTATAGATTAGATACAAAATAATAATAAGATAATGAATTCTTACCTATATTACTTAAAACTATGGTTTGTGAAGTGGAAGTTGCGCCAGTTGACGTCATTCGTATTGCTGTGCCGTCACTTTGCTAGAAAAAAAAATATAGTTTAATAATTTATAATTAAAAATAGCCGATACAAAAAACTATTAAAAGTAAACAAAGACTGACTGACTGATTTATTTAGTATATGATCATTATATACCGGACCTCCTTCTGGTCAATATGTTTTACATATACATATTATACTGTCAAACGATGCTTGCCGTTTGCGAACTCTGCTTTTGTATTCTTTATTATTTCATTTCTATTATTAAATTTATTGTTGAAATGTAATAGATATATTGTGGATTATCACTGTGTTTATACTATAAGTACTTCTTAATAGTTTCGAAGAAAATCAGAGCTAAGAGTGAATAATATTATCACATCTCACATCAACAGTACACCCAAATACCTGTAAAATAATATTATGAAGTGGTTTGGCAGAAGTCAGGAGTAGAGGGCGGGACAGTCGCGAGGCCGGCGCTAGAACCCGCACACCTCGCGCACGTGCCGCGTTGCCCACCACGCCTTCTAGGGATATCATTTGAGTCTGAAAAAAGTCAAAGTGAATGTTTTATTATGAAGAAATTAATATTAATAACGTTATTCACATGTCATTTTTATTTTTGTTGAAATATATTCACTAATATATTCAATGCAAATCGGTGCCGTCGCGGCCGTTGTTTGTCATGCAGCTCGTTGACTTGAGCGTCTGTAAATGCGACAGTTCTGGTTTTGATTCCATTCGGGAGCAAGAAATATTTTTTTATTTTCGTCATTCTGGTAACAATACGAAGCGTAAAGTGCCGCCGATCAACATGCAGTCTCGAAAACTAGGCGGGTAGTGGGAATGGACTGTTTGTATACTAGGTCTACTCCCTCTGACGTTGCGTGCGAGATAATTACATATATTAATTTAAATATTAATCGTGAGGAAAAAAGTATCTTAACATTTTCTCTGTCTCCTTTGCTATATGCGGGTGGGAGGGATGCTATAACAGTGTGAACTTATTTTAAAGATACAAATTTGATGGTTACCTGTGCATTTGTTAACAACTTAGCAACAATCGGCTGAGATGGTTTATCTACAGTAGATTGACTTCTAACTACTTGAGCTATAGACTTCGGCGTTTGATTCGCCAGCTGCAACGTCTGACCGCTGGTTAACTGTAAAGTCTGACCACTGGACAACTGTAATGTCTGACCACTCGGTAACGTAACCGTTTGTCCTCCCGCCAATTGAACTGTTTGACCGCCAATTTGCACAGTTTGGGAGCCCAATTGCACACTTTGACCACTCATTTGCACAGACTGACCACCGAGTTGCACATTTTGACCTAACTGCACTGGCACGTTACCACCCGCTAATTGCACCGTTTGGCCACTTGGTAATTGAACACTTTGGGAAGGTAGAACACTTTGACTCGCCACTTGAACACTCTGACCGCTCGGCAACTTTACAGTGTGACCGGTCAATTGCACGCTTTGTCCGGCTAATTGAACCGTTTGACCTCCTATCTGGACCGTTTGTCCCGCCAACTGCACCGTGGATACTGGTATTTGCAGTTGATTAATCGGTTTGATCGTCGGGGAGGACGTTTGCGTCCTGGGACTTGGGTTCTTGACTTGCGCCGTGGACACCCTGACTTGGGAGGAGGCCAGCTGCACGGTCTGCCCGCTGGGCAGGCGCACGCTGTGCGCGGGCAGCTGCAGCGCGGACAGCTGCAGCGTGTGGCCCGACGAGAGCTGCACGGCCTGGCCCGAGGGCAGGTGCACGGTCTGGTTGCTGGCCAGCTGCACCGTGCGCCCGCCCGCCAGCTGCACCGTGCGCGTGGGCGCCGCGCCGCTCGGGACCACGCTCGGCGTGCTTAGAGTGCTCTGAAACCATTCAATTTCAATTAAGCGGTCGTGTTATCCGATCATGATTAAAAAGTATCTTAAATTCGTTCACTAATGTCTTTAGCTTTAATTTTAAAATTTAATAAGTACATATATTTGGCTTAACAATTCCTTCCCGCTTTTTTTTAAATCTTTCAATTTACATTAATTAATTTTTTTTATTTATACTACTACTACTGCTACTTAAAAAAATTACTATTTATATATTTGTTTACTTTGAATTGAAAATGATGCAGATATTTTAAAAGAAATTACCTGGGCTATCGTCGTAACTGTCGTTGTTCCAGGTATGGACGGTCGTTTCTTGGTTGTAGGAGTACCTTAAAGAAAAAAAAAATATCTTATACTACAAGTTATATATATCATGTTAGCAAACTCGTGTAAAACAGCACATATATAGGTGAAAGGGACTATAAAAGCAATGAAATTATACCAATCGGGAGCAGATGTGCAGTGAAGTGAAGTGTTGTTATTGGATGATACATATCACATATTGCAATTACGTAGAATCTCTTTCCAAATAATTTAAAAATATATGAACGATATGTATTTTTACTTTGTTTAAAAAAAAAACATTAACCGCTTCCGATTTCTAGCAATCATCTATCTACATTCTACATGAACCATTGTTCATTGTTGCATTCAACTCCTGTTTAGTAAGTCTGGTTTTTGTCTTTTCTTTTCACTTCGTACGATTGAATGAGTCATTTATAGAAACGTTGTTTCAGTTCAGTTTAATTTTCTGATCCATCGTAATATTCCTGATATCTATCTGGTGGCAGTTTCATCGTCTATATCAGTAACGTACGACCTTTTGCAGCTCGTCTGCGACATCACACATCCCGAGGAGAACGTGTTTGCATATATTATCGCGCCTCGTTACTCCACACATCCACGGAAGTAAAATACAATACAATCAAAAGTTATAAGTGATTCCCATAAAATTAACATCTGATATAGATAGAAATTTCAACTCAATAATCACTAATCAACAAATCATTTTGACTATCTTGCCGTAGTGGTTCGGCAGCTAATTGTAAACGCGACGGTTGTAGGTTCGATCAATACGAAGTACTTTACTAGTACTTCATCCTTAGTGTCGAATTTAAATGAAACTTAAAATGTTCTATAAAGTCACACTTACTTTGCTGCAGAAGTGCTCTAGGTGATATAAGAGACTTTCCGGATGACGGTGTTGCCGGACTTAAAACACGTACCACTCCTCGTCTCGAATTTGGTGTCACCTGGCGAATTCAAAACATTGGTTATAGAAATTTATATACATGTTATATTACAGAAATTGAGGCCATCGTGGCGCATCGGTGCAGCGACCGACTTTAAGCGCAATGGCACAACCAGGTTCGATTCCCACTCAGGGGAATAAATTTATTTTCATTTCCTCTCTCTGCTAGAAAATAGAACACTTTATGCTCAAAAATTGGGCAAAAAGTGAAGAACAGAATACCGCTTAACACGATAGGGGATGCAGATTACTTAATGAATTAATTAAGGTAACATTTTTAAAAGCATCAATACTTTAAATTGTTAGTACAAATTGAAAATATTGTCCAAGCTTAATAAAAAAGGAAAGACAATTTTATCGCACTTTTAAATTTTATTTCAAAATGTTTCGTCATATCATTTTTTTATGCCGTCGCTGTATACCGCACACAGCAAGGCAGCTAATACACAAATATTTACATTTTGGGTGTTTACATACGCAGTATTTTGGATTGATGACTTTTTTTATAATATCTTAGATTACACACATTAAATAACATTCTTTAACCCGATTAATCGTGGGTTTGATCACAACTCGGGGAAATTTATTATTTTCATGTTCTCACCCAGTTAAGACTAAGTGCGGTGTAGAGCTCCACCATTCAACACGCCACGGAAAGGCTGAAATTGGGCCTTTCGAATAAGAGGCCTACCTCTTAAACTTTTCCATCAAAAATATTTATTGCCAATTTTTTTATAACTTCCATTGCATGTGTGGTATCACCAGGACACATTCACATTCATTCTCACCGTGATATCCCCGCTATCCCCCGACTAGTCACCCGCCTTTCTGTTTCAGTTTTAAGTTAAGCTGACTCTGCATATCCTACGACTAGATCGCACCTCCACGCATTATTCTTCTTCTGTAATATTCACGTTTCGCTGCCGTACAGCAGCATCGGTGCCAACACTGCATTGTGTACGGCCAAACGTGCAGCTGTGATGACGTTAAGCATGTTTCCGGCAGCAATACGCCTTTCCACTTCCATTTCGTTTCTTACGTCTCTAACGAGCCTACTTTTCAATTGTACAACTTAATTCGCACAGTAGTGTTTGTAATACTGACCTGAGTGGTAGGAGTGTTACCGGTGACATTGCCAGATGACGATACGGTCTGGACGGCGGGCGGTCTTATTAGCAGCGATCTCGTCACTTGAGTCATCTATAAAAATAAAATATTATATTCATACATTTACTTTAGTATAATAATTAAAGTACGATTTAAAATTATAGCAGGCAGAGGTACCATAGTAATAGGATGCTTAGTTTCTCACTTTTTACCCACCGCGATTTGTCTTGTTACCAAAGCGAAAAAATGGAAATACTGAAATCTTTCAAGTTGGGCCAGGACCTGGATATATATCAAAACTATGTTCTCAGTGCCTATCCCACTACATCCGGGATACAACGCGTATATTCGTGTAAAAAAATACTTACCTTCGCTGAGTGATTTATATTTTGATGATGTGAAGGTACAGCATTGGGCGGTCCAGCAGTTGATATCGTTGGAGTCGGTGGCGTAGACATGTTCAATGTTACCTGTACGTATAAATTATTTTTTGAGATATAAAAATAAATGCCAAGAAATACAATATTATAATTAATGATCATTCTATTAATTTTACAATTCAGATAGCTCATTTATAGCTTATAAGCAAGTAAAAAAAGTCTATAGTACATAATAAAATTATATTTAAAATTTATGTTTTTTTTATCTCAATAAATAATTAGTATTCGAAACCGCAGCAGCTATATGATACATCAGTGCATTTGTTTACAAAACCTAATAAAGTAACAGAAGAGCAATGTGACGTCTAGTTCTTTAAAAGTTTAAAAATCGTAAACTTTGTAAAAACTGATTTTTTGTAGGATTTCTATCAATTAAATACAAAAATGTATTTATTATAAGTCTTTTTTTTATTTATGAAAAACTTAATACCGAATTGAGATTTTTTTCCAAAATAAGTGTGATTTCTGTAAATGGTAGGCTGAATATTATGCAGCTAAATATTTATATCTAGAAAAACGAAGTAGTATTCTGCCATTTGTAACGAAAGTTAACAATTATTAAATTATATAATAACATACATAAACATAATGAGAGGCCACTGTAGTGCAGAGGCACAGTGTCTGAGTGTTTTTTTTATTTTTATTTATTTCCTCATTGTGGCAATAAGATAAAGTCGCTGCACTAAGTTCCATCACTCAACAAGAAATATCTCAACAATTAGGCAGTGCATTGGGAACCTGGGTCCCTCTACAAACCCATTCATCAAGAAAGCTAAAATACATATTAAATAACTATTACCGTTGCTTGATTCGTATCTACTTTCAACTTTTGCTTCACAATCGGCGACCGCTGCGGCACGACTATTGAGGGCAGACTCGACGACATGTGCAATATGGAGTCACTGTTCTGTTTGGTCAACGGCGGTACGCCTGGCTTCACTGTTTGCACTACGATACTTTGCTTGGCTTGAATTTGCTTCGGAGATTGAACTCCCTGTTTCACTACCTGCTAAAAACATTAATAAATCAGCTTCTCGCTGTATAACGCACACAGCAGGGTAGGCAGGGGGAATGTAGTGTTAAGGCATACAGGGTGGAAGCCTCTGCGCTCCTTTTACGGGAGCAGCATACAGTGTGAAATATTTCAAAACCATGCCTAAAAATAATAATCAAGATTCGTCAACAGTTAAGACGTAGAATTATTATTTTCATTTCACGATTTTTATTTATATTGTATTACCTGTGACGCAGTTACGAATAGTATATCAATAACATAAACACCTACTACCACACAAACACTACTAAACGTTGCCGATATGCTACTTTTCGTTCTCAAAAAAGGCAAAATAGAACGAGAGATATATCGAGAATAAACCTGAACAACGTTCAACTTCACCGCCGATATCTACGACTCGACTTCGTGAATGAGGCGTGAGCGGCATTGTTACTTTGATAGGTTTGTGTAATGGTTTATTTGAAAAGTAAAAATCTCTAGTTTTTATTGTATTAGGCACTTCATACAAAATGAATGCATACGCCTGCGAATTTGATTCTTCTACAATGCTGAAATTGGTAAGGAACACTTGGTGAGCGCGACCGACTCGTACTTAACCTGTCTTTTTATGATGTATAATAAAGTTAAAACAAAATAAAAATACCTGCTTCGACTGTACATTTTGCTTTGGAACAGTTTTAGTCAACGACGGCATCGATTTCGTAGTTAACAAACTTTGCTTTTGAACTTGCTTGGGCAAAGTTTTCGTCGGGCATTTTGGTTGTGGTTTCGTCTGTATTAGCGAAGGTAATTTTGAATTCACTGGTTTCGGTTTCGGTACGACTACTTTAGTCTTGGGTTTGGCTTGTTTATTCGCTTGCATCAGCAATTGTGCGGAGGACAAGTGGGGCATGGTGGGGCCCGTGTCGTCCACGTCCACGTCGCTGTCGGATCCGTTGTCTGGTAGGTCTTCTGTGTTCGACATGTCTATGTCCATCTGAAAGTATACAATAGTGCGTGAGACCAGTCTTGACGTGTAAAACCGAGCGTGATGCTTATTTATTATTTATCTATTTTAGGTAGTCTCCATTTTTTTAAATATCCAGTATTTTTTTCGATGTTTACATAAAGTTTTTTAGATATACGGTCATAAATATTTTTTATGGCACTTAAATTATGTAATAAATTCTATAGACTAAAAAAACCTGTGTTTGAGGAGAATGAACTGGAAGTGAGGGTACATTTGCTTTGTTTCGACTCCGTGCGTTTGTCTTGATAAAATCGTCTTCGCTTCTGGAAATTAAAAATGAGTTTATAGATCATCAATATGGATATTGTGCTATTATAACCTTTTTTGGATTTAATTTTCACCTCAACACTAACTAAGCACCTAATTGAAAAAAACATATTTAAATTTGTTAAGAATTTTAATTTTTCCAATTATGGCTAAGCAAATGAGCAAAGTATAACAAAATATTTAAATTATAATTATTTAAACATTTTATTTTTATGCATTACGGGTGTGGAAACAGAACAGGAACTTACTTATGCCTATGTAAATATGTCCACAAGGCAGTTCTTTGGTCAAATCTAACGATAGGATCCCTCTTAACTGTTAGCAAACGCTCTAAGGCGCATGCGACAGCATTCGATAGGACAGTTTCACTGCACGGGATTATGAATTGTGACATTCTGAAAAATAAAATTAAGTTACATGATACTTTGTGATTAATCATTTAATATTGTTGTATAAATTGTACAAATAGAAATGTAAATAAATTAATATATGTTGTAGTTAAAATTTTAACTATACAGAGGAAAATTGTGGATTTGATTTCATCTGTTGTGTTAAAATATTCTGTAATATAAAATTATATATTTAAATTCAAAAATAGTTTACCCCATTTAATATAGAATTCTTAATAGGTAACACGAAAGCAGGAAATGGTAGCTACACAGCGTGAGTTAGGAAGTTACTTCCAAAAAACTACAAATAAAATAACAGTTTTTGATAATTTGCTATTGTATAATGTTACTCTACCTCGCTTGGCGAGACCTACTACTGAGCGGTATTAGTTAAGAGGCGGCTGCGCGGTGATATCTCCGCGCGACTCACTTGAGCAGCGTGACGATGTCGCGGCGCGAGCCCTCCCCGTTGGGCAGGCGCGCCAGCGCGTCGCGCAGTAGCGGCAGGAAGGCGGCGGCGCGCGGCCGCGCCGCGCACAGCAGCGCCGCGCCCGCGCCCGCGCAGCGCAGCCCCGTCGCCGGGCCCACCGCCGCCCGGTACCTTATTGTAGCAAATAAAATGTGTACTAATACTCCTCAAAAAACCATGATGACTACCTAAAATGAGAAGTCGCTTCTTCTCTTGTATTAAAAAACAATAGAAAAACTTTGTAAATTACTTTTGATCTACATACCCATATTGAACATAAGTAAAAGGCTTAGATGCAGATGCAAATCTCCTTCGCTCTTGAGTGCGGAATTCCGCTACTTCAGCTGCGGTAGGCGGTCTGAGCACCCACGATGTCGGATATCTACACAAATATATTCATATTAAAACATAACATTCACTATTTCTAGCGACCCGCACGCGGTATCGCCAGCTTAACTATACAATTATAATCTTTAGTAATCGAAATCTTAAATTATAAAATCGAACCAAATATCTTTTATTATTATAACTTTTTTATTTATGAACCGATTGAAACATAGCAAACAGTAAATATCAGAAAGTTTGTTTATCAAAATTTGTTTGCGGAATTTATCAAAATATATTAGAGGCGTTCAGTTTCCGCCACCTACCACACCTTACCAGTACCCTAAGAATTCGGCGGAAAGTGAGAAACGAAAGTACTCCACACTTCTGTGTTGCTAACAAAAAAAGAAAAAATATAATATGTTATATAAAGTATGTCCCCCCCACCTCGGCGGCGGCGGGTCGGCGAGCGGCGGCGGCGGCGACGCGGCGCGCAGCCAGCGCTCGCACAGCCGCCCCAATATGGCGTCGCAGTCGCGGCCCGCGCCTATCCATTGGTACATCTGTAATCATTTATCTATTTTAAGTTTGCCACTACAGAGATTTAATTTAGGCTACTGCAGACATTTTAAATAAAAATTAAATTATCGTCTAATACTATACATGAAATCCAGTTCTATCCCAAACACAAAAAAAAACTCTTATAGTATTGATATAGGGCAATATAATTGGACAATCAACATTGATATTCTAGAAAGATATTCTTCTATATTTTATTTTCATAAACATATCCTTTCTCAGACATGATTTGGTGTTGTAGTTTTTCATATACAAACATAAGCAAAAAATTATAATGGGTATAATGATAAATATATATATATATAATAACTAATAATTACGATCTCCCGACACAAAAAGCTCTAGAAAATAACGAACAACAAGAAAAGACACAAGACACAAAAAACTAAATCAATCGTTTCATCGTTTGAAAATCATGAGGCATTAAACAGATATACAGATAGACACAAAAGGTAAGTCAAACTTACAACATACCTATGGGTCAAAAGATATAATAATAAAGAATACAAAATATTTAAAAAGATACCTGTGTTTCTGGCATATATTGTAAATATGGAACAAAATCATCTGGATGTGGCCCTCTTTCCCCGGCCAAAAAGTCCAATGCAGAATTCAACTCTGAACACCAGTCATCTGATACTAAAAATAAAAATAGTGTGGTATAAGTATTGTATAGTTAAATCAAAAAAATATATTTTTTAACAGAGTATGCAGTGAAAACCTAGCGTCAAAACAATCACTTCCGCTGGAATTCAAAACATACCGTACTAAATGGCAGAACTCAACACCGCACTTTGTCTTACAAGAGGAAAGAAATAAAAATAGACAAAAAAAAACTTCTGAATACTGGCTATAGACAAATCCAAAATAAACCATCATTGTATAACAACATACACATACATACATAAGTATTAAAATAAACAAAAAAAAACACTTACAATTATACCACGTATTAAGTGGCGCTATAGGAGATCTCATGACGGCTGCACATCTCGACTGCAACTGTTGCTTGGACGCTCTATGGGCCGCCCTTGCAGGAAACAACGCACGTACAAGGGATAAGAAGTTTGCATGGGTAGTCTCTGTTAAAGCTTCGTCGGATTCTAGAAGATTCTCCTCACTCTCGTTGGACGTGTCCACTGGTAAAGCTGAAACTTCTCCAGAATCGTTCGCCAACTCTACGGGTAATGCCATCATATCTGGAATTTATGTGATGGTACTAGACTAGTGTATGGTTTCTAATCTAACATTCGGCTATTGACTTAGAGAATTTGTCGTGAAAAGCAATTTACACAGATGCCATTGTGCCACGGTTTTAATATATTTTATTCGTGAATCCTGAATATACTTATTGTTTCAAGTCCGATTCGCATTTCTAAGGAATTGAGAATAAATATTTTAATATTTTCATCACTTTAATTCGATAGCGAAAATGCGACGAACACAAAGAAATATTTTGTTTTTAAAGAAGATGTACCCACGAGTGTATAATGAGTTCTACACGAATAATTGTGGTAACGGAATATTATTAAATAAATTGTTAATACCGAAAATAATTATCAACCACTTGTAGTTTTGTCATCACCATACCATAATTTTAACTCCTCTATAAAATCAAAAGAGATTTTTCCAAAAATCAAAGTGTTTTTTTTTTCAAACAAAATTATTAATAATATTATCGTTGTAAAATAAAACGCAATTTATATAGAATGACGCACACAGACACAAATCTATTAAAGCGATAACGCCGCACACGTCCTATTCACGAAATTTTCGAGTCGTAGGTAATGTCAGCGATATTGAATTGCATAAAATACAAAGAGAGATTTCACTTTCTTGTTCTATTTTTTTTTTGTGCATGAAAAGTTAGTAGTATTTTTATAATAGAAAGTTTTTAGGTTATTGGTATCTTCGTAACACGAAATACAGTATGAATGAATAAACATCGTGAAATGAAAAAAATATCCTACGTCTAAACAGTTGAAGTACCTTGATGAATTGCTTTAGCTCTCTCTCTCTCTCTCTCTGCTCCCATAAAAGGAGCGCGCACGCTCTCATCCTATATATCAACTAACACACACACAGTATACAATCAATTGAGGTTTTTTACATATGAATGCAATACTAGATGGCGCTACATGTATTTTAGATCACGCTAACGAAATGTTCTCTTTATTTTATATAGGAAAATCGCCATAATACAAAAATTGCTTTAAGCCGGCTCGGTTTACATGGATTCACGAATCCTGTAGGCCGAGGTAACTAACCTAACCATCTTATTGGGCCTCTTTAGCGGGGTGGCGGGTCGACTTTCGAGTCAGGAAAAATTGAAACCCCGTACTAAACATAACAATAGACGTGGGTCGTAACGTCTTTTAGGCATAATCGGTTGCGACTAGTTTCGGGTACACGAGTAACTAGTTTTCAAAACTGCTTATTTTCGTAACTAGTTACTAAGCATTTGCTTACGCTTACTTTTGTACTTATGATTATGGTAGAAAGAGTTATGATTACGAAAATACTTAAAGTTATACCGCCTATCATACTAATATGAAACGTATTAATTGCCTATTTCCAGAATATTCCTAGAATTTTAATATTTGAATAATATTTTTTTTTACAAATTCCGTAAGCATGTGTGCGACGATATATTTAAATTTAAAAAAAATGTATGTATGTACACTTAACAATATAATAAAGTTTGCTTAATTATTTAATAATACAGGTCTACTTCTAATTAGGTTCGATTTTTTTAATTTCACTATTATAAAATATTTAAAAATATTATTTATAATCAGTATAATTTTTCTTTTTTAGTACTATTTTTAATTCCATAGAATTTAACTTATGAATTTATTAATTTAATTTTTTAGCATCAATATTTCTTTTCATTGAGTTTGTAATCAATCATATTTAATGACGTTTTTGTTCCAAGAATGGATATGAAAATAATGTACGATGCATACAAATTCGATCTATTGCTGTCTCTGTTTTCGTTCGAAACGTAGTAAGATAGAGCGAGATGCGACTATATTAGAATCGGTGTAATTGACATAACTATTTTATAATATAATCTATTTAAAATAAGATACGGTTGTGCTGCAACTGCTTTTGACAAAAGTGTTACTGGTTACTGTCAGAAACTGCGTATGTGAAATAATCGTTATGTTTGTCCGCGAAACTAGTTATGCGCTTATTCGACTCGTAAGCAGTTTCTGAAACCGATTACGTTTCATAACGCCCATGTCTACATAACAATAACATGGTGAATGACGATTTTTGTGGAGGGGATAGATTTAGCATAAACAATTTGAGAGGCTCTAGCAGTTTTGCATTTGTGTAAAGAAAATAAAATTGATTATTAAAATATAAAAAAAAATCATCCCCATAATTTTTATTCAAGTCTGATGTGTAGTTTGACTTAATAAGTTATGAATTTTAAAGTATTATTCGACACTTAAGAAAGAACCCGCTACATTCGAATCCTTAATTGTGGAATAACACAGTTTTGTGTATACGATTTTTTAATATTTAATTTTTTGTTTTGTCACTACATTTTGCTATTCTTGTACAATGATAGCGGCAACTTTATCTTTAACTTTTAATAAATCAAAAAGCAATAAAATATTTTAAAAAATCGACACTGCTATCTGCACAAGATCTTTGGGGTGGTTATCAAAAAATTAAATAGTTGCAATATAAACTAGTTTAGACCAAGCAAGTGACATCACACCTTATATATATATCAAATACTAATTGTTGCCAGTCAATACTAATTACTTAGCTCATGAAATAAATGGTTACCATAGCAACTTAACAAGTTTTTTCATATTTTGAATTGTGGTCTTTAATAATTATTTATAATGTTAAATGTAATTTAAGTTTATAAGTAATTTCTTATATATTTTGTGCCAAATTGACAAAGTTGACACATAAATGTTGTTTATATTAAAAAACATTATAACAAATTTCGATTAAGTAAAGCATCTGAAATATGTAAATCCCTTGTTAAAAAAGATAGAATTATTGATTTTTACTTACAAATTTTTTGTAAGCTAAAAAAGTGGAGTATTGAGTACCACCACTACAAATTACATAATATAATGGCTCAAAAATTGGGTAGTGCGTGGGGAATGGAGTGACTTACACTCACTACCCGGACGTATGCATGAAGCCAAAAAAAAGAAAACAAAATCTGTAACTATACTAACCAATACCGTCTAAGTCTTCCAATTTAATAGGTACTGGTTGACTTATCCTAGAATTTTGTAAAGATGATACAGAGGAATCATGGGGCTCTTGCTTTATTGACTGTTCAATATCATTCTCATGACAATTAACACTGAAACATTAACAATATAGAATAAATATAGGTGTAGCATTTAAATTATAATAAAAAAATATTATTTAATGATTGTGGATTTGCACTTGTGAGATTTAATTGATTTGATTTCTCTTGCCTAACACACAGAAGATTAGTCACCTAAAAATCGACATCTAGAATATTAGGCTATAAGTAGTCTAACTGTAAAAGCGATGATTGTGGGTATGATTTCCACCCAGAAAAATAATTGTTTTTACTTTATGCACTATTAAAACAATATACAGCATTGATTTCCGCCATAACACACTAAATATCTCGCATTTGGGTGCAAAGCAGTGAAAGGAGTACCTTGACAATAAATTATCTCTACCTACTTGTCTACCTACCAATATGTTAAAAAATAAATAGTATTTTTGAAAAGTGTGAAACTAGTAAAAAATACCTTATATCAGATATTTCTTGTTTAATTTCAACAGGTTCTAATATTTTTTTATTTATTTGTTTCGGACTCGTAACAGGGTCCAAGAAAGTGGAGCTTTCAGAATCAGATTCTTCTCTCTCACATTTTATTTTAATATTAGGCAGTAAAGGTTTGTTTTCCACACTTTCCTCCTCTTTTATTTTTTTCACAGGTGCCTTATCTTGTTTAGGCTTTTGATATGTTTCTTTTTTACCTTTCTTTACCTTTTGTACAGGTATTTCATTCTTTTGACTACCAAACATAAGTTTTTTGGCACCATTCATAATGGATACTCTCTGTTTGATGTCATCCAAAGTTATGCCTGCTGTGTTTAGCTCTGGATGATTCTGAAATGAAAAAGCCAATAATATTGACAAATATATAACAAAATATTCTTATATATTTCTTTGTCCAAATAAAAAAAAACAGCTATGAATAAAATCTTAGTTGAAGGAACATTCATATTTAAATGTATTTAAAATAAAATTGTATAAAATAAACTTTTATAGTGCAATGGCACACCATTCAACTGTAAATGTAATGGTTGTAAGTTTGTTTCCCATTCAGGAAAAGTTATGTCCATTTTCATTTCTTTACAGCAGTAGCAAACCAAAGCACAGCATTGGGTTCTACCTCTACGCATGTAATGCCTCAAAAATTACAGGAAAGTAGGGAACTGTGTCTAAACACTTGGTTACATCAGCTAGAAGCTATAATAAATAGATATAAAATAGAAAAATTTCAACATTTTCAAAATTATGAAACAATGATACACTATTCGTATTTTACATTACATATAATAAAAGTTAATAATAGTATAATATATTATAGTAATAGATAAAAACATTAATATTACACTAGTGCATTCATTTGTACTGGAGGCCAATATGGAACATCAATATATGTGTTCGCATTGGAAAAGAAATATTGTTGACTTTGATGCTCTGAAGGAATTAATTATTTTTATTTTATTTCTCTGGTAACAACTTACTAAATGCCTAAAAAATGGACGAAAAGTAAGATATGGAGTTTGCTATTTGCAGGATACTAAGTGGAGCTAAAAATATTTAGTAACCTTTATACAGACCTCTCGATACTGTCTTCTTGCTCTATGAGTTGCTAGAACATTTTTAAGACAATCTAAAGATGAGGGATGTGATGGATCTGTAATTCCCAATGTGCCTGACACATTTGTTTCTATACCCTGGAAATAATTAAAACACATTTTTTTCAATTATCTTGTCAGTTTCAATTTTAATTAAATCAATAATAATTAATGATATTTAAGAACTATCCATAAATAAGACTAACATTTAACTTTGAGATAATTAAGTTATATATGAACATAATATATTGTGTAAAATGCATGTAACATTATTCAATTAAAGAAGTAATCCCCCTAAAGCATGCATGAAAACTATCTTAATAAAAGCAATGAATATACCATTGAACATTGAGGATTTAATATTGAAAGTTTTACGAGTAGTAACTACAATTGATGAAATGGTCATTGTACTCAGAGGTAAGTGTTAAGAAAGTCGTAATTGCAGCACATGAGTTTGATATAATGCCATCAGAATCATTCTAATAAGATTTACTATCAGAAGTTTATGAGGTAACTGAAACTTGACAATATTACTTTGTCATAACTCAAAGCTCTTTCGAAGAAAAGCCAGCAACGCATCCTATCTTCCTCTCCACTGTAACTGTCCAGTATTGTTAGTTATAATAGAAAAAAAAAACTGCAGTTTGCAACTCGATGTGTTGCTTTTACACATATTTTGCCTTTATAAGAAATTTGATCCTTAAAGATCATGCCATTATAGGCTTTAAATTTCTTATACATATTATATTTATTATACATTTGGGATAAGTTATGTGCATCATATTTATTAATACCAAAGTATAAACTTTTGTTTCAACTGCTTCCTTCCGATTGCTACCCACTGTATATAATAAATATGAAACAATGGCTGCAACAATACATGGACTAATCAAGATTAATATAATATTAAAAATATATAGATTGTATTATAACTTAGTTATTTATGTGTATTTCCATGCATATTTCTTTGTTTTTTTTTTATATATCATACCCAAGGTACATACTGTTACACCACCTGGCTATACACTATCATAAAATACACATTTTCTTTGATAATATAGAGTTTACATTTTAAAAACAATATATTTAAAAATTTACCTGTGCAGAGTGCATAGTTTTTCTTTTCTTGAAAGAATTTTCTGGTGGACCTTCAGGATAGTTCTCATCCTCAGATTCTTCTCCTCCCACCTCACTCCATATAGCTGCCAATTCTTCAAAGTACCTCTGTCTTGCTCTTACATATAATGGCTTGTAATTATTTCTTGAGGAAGGTTTTGGAGGCAATGCTGGGAGAAATGGTACAGGCCCTGGAGGTCCAGCTTTTGCCGCAGCTAACAATCTCTCACGTGATATTAAAACTTCTGGTAACATTTTTGCATAATATGACTTAGTCTGCAAAATATTTAAAACTACTCAATACATATTCCTATAAGATTAATACACCAATACTGGTTACAAATGAATTTTAATTGCAATATAGATTAAAAAATATTTCACCTTATGTTTTTGTTGTTTGGTTCTCGCTTTTAGTAAAAATTTCCTCATTCTTGCTATATCTGGTCTGTAATTTCCTTGTCTCAAATTACTAAAAAAGTTATTTAATGGGGATTTGAAATGGAATGGTTCAAAATTAAATAACATTTTAATTGTTATCTCTTTCTCCTCTTCATCATTTTCAGGAAATGTTGGCAGAAATTCTTTGAGGTACTCTTTATGTTTATCTTCCAAGCTGTCCCAAGTCTTTATTGAAAAGAATTCTTTAAATATAGAATAATCTTCGCAGAGATCCTGAGGAAGTTCTAAGGTGTGCCCGAGAATAGTAACTGGCTCAGTGAGTTCCTCGTCACATTCTGAACTTCCACTAGAGCTATCGGAAGAGCTACTACTACTATCACCACTATAACTGTTCTCACTCTCCACTTTTTCCTCCATAACTTAGTCTAAAGAAAGTAAAAAAACTTTAAACCCTGCGTAATGATCATTTACCGTTTATCACGCGTTGATTTAGTGATTTTGCCTCCGCTACATTTGTATTTCGCGTTGTTTTGTTCCTGATGTTTACAAAAAACCGAATCTCTAATATACAACTATCCAACAAAGAGCCATGGACTTTTTTAAATAGCCGTCAAGTCTTGTCTAAAATAAAATACAACGCACACGCCAATCCGTACAGTTTCATACATACTATGCGCCAGAACGGCACATTGCGATGAGAAAATAGCTTGACAACCACGAACAGCGACATTTTGCCTTTTCAAAATAGAATTTTAAAACAAAACAAAAGTTGTCTATACTCTTAACACTGTATAATCTGTTGCCCCAATACAGATTATTTATAACATTCCTTTATTTTAGGTTGACGCTACTACAACATGTCGCAAAAAACAGAGGGTACCTAGGAACCTATTAATTTTCGACGAATTCTAAAGTTTTATATTCAAAAGGTAAAACTCATCGCCACGCTGTGCCTCGTAACCAAAGCGAGAAGATGAAAAGTTACTTAACAACTTTATTCAAACTCAAATACCAAACAATTTTTTTTTTATTATTTATATATTTTTCTTTAACAAGAAAAGTGCTTTAAGATTGTATTATGATAAGCAAAATTAAAAGAAAACAATTTCTATATAAGTAGGTTATAGATTTTTTATAATTCTTGCTTAAGTAATTTACGCCAGTTTTATTTATATTTAAAGATACATGCAAAGTTAATCTAGTTAAATTCTACTAATTATTAAATATTATTATAAATATTTCGAAATATAAGTGAAATTTTTTTAAGTGCAGTAAAAAATATAATTCTGTGGATTGTATTGTATTCGTCTAAAACTTGACCTAGTTTATTTAGCAACTTAATGATCCGTATTCTATAATCTGTAGTAATAACCGAACCTACCGCTCCGATGGTAGACCTATCGAAAGATTTGACTTTTAATTTGACGTAAAATAAATCGTGGTGTAGTAAATATGGCTGACGAACTCAATGTTGACAGTCTAATTCATAGGCTTTTAGAAGGTAAAGTAAAGTTTTTTTACATTTTTTTTATCATATTGTCAATCAGCACCTATTGCAGTATTGTGGTAACAAATATTTCTATGTATATTTTGCTTCTAGTTGCGTAATTGTTGAGTGTATATGTATAGGAACGTCTAACTCATAAATAAATCGATTATCCTCAATTCTTATCTGAATCTAGTTTAGACGTTCATGCTCAAAAGCCTTGTAGACGGCTATTTTTTTCTTAATAATTAAGTATAGTGTAAATTTATTATGACTGCGATACTACTTAAGTTTATACTTCTATTATTATGGATGACAGATTCCATAACATCGGAACAACTTCATGGGCTTATTGTTATGCTTTGTTCGCATTGTACGTTACTTTACTTGTTAATTTCACTTTATCATGCTGCTTTTTATGGGTTACATCAGTATACAGGCTGCAACAAGAAACAGCACGGCGAAAAGGGAAATTCAAAGACATCTTTTCAGGAGAATGTATGGTTACCTCCAAAATTATATTTTCCGTATTGAGCTAGATTTATGGTTTCTTTTGATATGATATTATTTTAAAAATTTTTAAAACCCTTGCTCAATTTTTTTTTACTCATTCACACTCTGTTTTCTAAAAGTCCAGCATATTTAATTTTTAAATAATATTATAAGTGTTTTCTTTCCTAAGTGTGCTGTGTCCACACTTGGAAAGAAAAAAAGTATATACTTTTTTAGAAAATATTATGATAAAAAATATTTTTTTGAAAATATAAAAATTATGTAGCAGGATTTGAACCTGTGTCTCTTAGGAACCATCCAATTCTTGAATGCATTGCTTCTTGGATGGCTTCCAAGAAGTATGGGTTAAAAACCTGCTACATTCCAAGTCTTCTAAAAAAGAATACTAAACTTTGTCTGTACCTTTCTTTGAATTGTATAGATAAAATAGTTATAAAGATAAAGTAAAAAAGGACAACATTAATGCCCATTGTATATAGCACTTCATTATTCAAACTCATCAAGAAATGAATGTTTTATTTATTAAATAAATTGCTGCTTAAACATGAAATATATATATTTGTTTTACCTAAATTGTAACATGATAATGTCTGGAAACAAAATGTTATGACATTACCATTTTCCATTTTTGATAAATGTAATATTATTTTATTAATACTATTATATGAAAAGCATGTATGTATTTACTTGTGGTCATGTGGTTTATTATGTGTTATTATTTATAAATGTAAGATACAATCAACAGTCCCTGCTCTTTTAGAGCATGTCAAAAGAGAAGATTTTCAGGAGAACAAATTAAAGGTTCATCTAGTTCTGAAAAACATAAAATAAAATTATAAACATATGACATTCTTTAAATGTTTTTAAGAACAATATGATTATTCTAGTCTACTGTAAACCTTCTCTTTTGACATGTACTTTTATATAAAGGAGCCATCAAGATACCTAATGTATTAAATAAAAATTCTTAAGGTAACAAGCAGCAACACCTAACTCCATCCACTGTATAACCTGCATTTTGATAAATTCACTTAATTGTTAACTTGGTCCATTTACTAAAACTTTTAATATTTATATTTTTCTTTATAGCTAAAATATGTATAAATGGATGTTTAATTCACATTTATAAAAAAATACAGAGAGAACCTATGTATAATGAATCAAGTTAACTATTAAAGACTATATATTTTGTTTGTTCGAAAGGCACAGTGCATAAGATAAACAATAAATATATTTCTTCATTATTAAAATATTTTTAGAAAATTTGTAAAGAAGAAATCTAGTGGGACTTGAACCCGCATCTTGGAATCCATCCAAATTTCATATTTGTATGTTTTCTCAAAATATTCTGTAATGCTTAATGTAGAATTTAACTTTAAAAAATATTTTTTACATTGTCGCAGTTCGAGGATGCCGTCCTGGAAAAACAGTGCAGATGTCAGAATCAGAGGTCCGTGGCCTCTGTACAAAATCTCGAGAGATATTTCTGCAGCAACCAATATTACTGGAATTAGAAGCGCCACTTAAAATTTGTGGTAATATATTATTTTTTCAAATTATTTATACATATTATATATGCTTGAAAAGGCAACCAAACAAGCTTGCTTTTGACTGACTCTCATCTTCAAATTTATAATTAGAAGAGCTCCCCAGGAGTTTTTATTATTGTAAAATAAGATTTTCCACACTATATGCCACTAATGGATAGGCCACTGTGTTTATACAGTGTGTTACATTTAAATATATTGTACAGTGATATTGTAATGAGTTGTTGTTGCCAAATGTATGTGAACTGTAAAAGTAAATATTACAAAAAACGCAAATATATTTTTTAGACCTATTATGTTCTATCATACAACATTTTAATGCATAATTATTTATTAGTAAAATATTAAGTTATTACTCACCATTCTAGGCTTTCTGCCTAAATTCAGGACACTGCATGTTGACTTGTGGAAGTCAATGCCGCATTTTGTCTACTAGGGCAGGTAAATGAATTTAATTCATTTCCCTTGAGTGGGTATTGAATCCACAACCATCATATTTTGCTTTGCCTATGTACAGCCAATTATTTATGCTAGTATATTACATTTTCAATACTTACACATAAAATATGTATAATGTATGTATTTGACAAATATCAAATGAATAATAAATATTATCATAGGCTACAACAAGTATATTATAATAGTCTTGTAAAATACTATAATACTACACTATAATTATTCATTATATATATAAGTTAAAATGGTAGTGGTTCTCATTGTCTTAAGATTAAAATATAAACATTAATAACACAATGCGTTCAAATGAATTTATAATTATTTATCGATCCTTTATTTTTGTATTATATTATGCATTCTTAGATGACTAACGCTACATTTTTTCTTATAAAATTGAGAAATTATTATTTAAAAAATATCAGATGTATATATATTATATAATAATGATTTAATGGAGTCATATGTTATATGTTACGTCTGATTATGTAATATTTCCTTCATTTATCATTTAATTAACATGTCGTCATGATTATTATGTATGTTAAAAATTACTAATAAAAATAATTTTTACAACATTCAAGCGTTTGTAAGAGGAGATGCTAAATAGTATATACTACATAGTATTCATTTTTTTCTAGTTACTACCTAAAGAATTTACAAAGCAATACATTGATTTTCGACCTTGACAGGAGTACGCAAAATAATGTGTTAATAACATATTTATATATATGTATAATTCATATATAACATTTAAATATTATTTTCAGGTGATATACACGGACAGTACACAGACTTGCTGCGTCTATTCGAATATGGCGGCTTCCCGCCCGAAGCCAACTATCTATTTTTGGGTGATTACGTTGATCGCGGCAAGCAGTCTTTAGAAACCATATGCCTCTTACTTGCTTATAAAATAAAGTATCCAGAAAATTTCTTTCTGCTGCGAGGCAACCACGAATGTGCCAGCATAAATCGTATTTATGGTAAACTGTTATATATTTCTATGATCCCATTCGCTAGCGAGCAATTCCCAACCAAGTTGTATAATGAACCGTATACGAAACGCTCTCGAGTGGTTCTCGAGTACGCCTCCTCCTGGCCACATTAAGAAACGGCCTTCAGTTTAATTCCAACAAGTTGGAGTTGCTTGTAGCCTTGGATCTAATACCGGATGCGCTTTGGTACTCTTCTACTGTTTCGTATCTAATACGACGTTTTTTTTTTAGGATTCTACGATGAATGTAAACGTCGATATAACATAAAGCTATGGAAGACTTTCACGGATTGTTTCAATTGCCTTCCCATCGCTGCTATTATCGATGAAAAGATATTTTGTTGTCACGGCGGTCTGTCGCCGGATTTGCAGGGCATGGAGCAGATTAGACGGATAATGAGACCCACTGACGTCCCTGATACAGGTATATTACAAATCAATAATATCTCAGATCTTGTAATAATTCATAGTTTTGTTAAAAGGATACTAAATCTATAATATGCAAGTGACTAGACATAAGGGATCTATGTACTTTAATCGGTATTAAAGAATGTTTAAATCAATAATAAATAATTGATCGTTTATTTGAAACAATTTAGAAGTAACGTGTAAAGCAGGAAAATATAGCATAAAGTTAATTAATATGTGTATGTATTACTTTGTTTTTTTTTTCGGTTTCGCAATTTAATAGTTTTATTTGTCTTCATACACATAATTCAATTATGCATGGAAACACAAGGAAGCGTTAAGACACTCTTCCCCAAGCACTGCTAAATTTTTTAAACATTGCTTTTGAATGCGAATCGAACCCATAACCATTGCATTTACAATCAAACGTTTTGCCGCTGCGCCACAACGGACTCTTAATTTAGAGTTTATTATAGAAATACAGAAAGAAATTCAAAAGTTTAAGTTAATCAATAATCTTTATATTTCGTTATCTTGCTTAATTTCTTATTACTACTACACGTTCAGTAACTATTTTCGTCATACTCCAACGAGAATGGAAAATTTTCTCGTTTGGTGTTTAACAAAATAATTAAAGTAACGCGTGTGGTCATAGTTTATTTTTGTAATTGTCTTCTTGATGACTAACATTTGTTAATCTTGTAAGTGCGAGTACGAAGTGGAGTTAATCGAATTATGATATTGCTATACGTGTATATGCCTAAAAGAAAAATTTATTTACATTTATATTTTCACTTCTTCGCTCTGGTTTCGAGGCAAAGAGCGGCGTTAAGTTTCGCCACTTTATATGCAATGCACCCAGAACTCGGCGGAAAGTGGGGAACGGAGTGTCTTAACACTAGGTTTCCTCTGCCTACCCTGTTGTGTGCAGGACACAGCGTGAAGATGATTTATTGTTACGTATGCCTAGCTTACCTAAATGAATGTATTTCGTTATTCATATGCATATTTGTGATAACTATAATCATTTTTGCATCATTTTAGAGAGTAGGCCAATGATTTTGGTGACAAGAGTTATCAACGAATATCTTTTGTTGTTGTTGGCTGAGAAGGATTATTGCATTTTTACTTCATTTCCTTATCGTTATACTTATTATTACCATTAAGCCAAATGGTGGCAAACGTAGCATAAACATGTGACTGTAAACGCGACAGGTTGTGGGTTCGATTCCCACTCGAGGAAATGAAATATTTAATATTATAATTTCAACACTAGTAACTAGGTATAAGCGCGGCGTTGAGTTCCGTCACTCAACAGACAATGCTTTTAGAATTCGGCAGGAAGTGGGGAACAGAAGCGTCATAAAAACGGAGTGTCTTATTACTAGGTTCTCAGGTCCCCTATAGTTATGTTATGCGCGGGATACATTGTCAAGCTAAAAAAAGTAACAATAAACGTATGTGGCATTTGAGCGGTCGCTAAATATTTAATAAAACGCTTTCGTTATTGGATAGAGTGGATTATCTACATTTCATGGTGATTTAGCTTCCATTATAGAATGTATACGATAAAGTCGTCGTATACATTCTATATATATAGATAGTTTCTCCGTCGCACATAGACAGTATACTGACTCTCCTCTTTCCGCTCGAATTAGAGATGAGTTGAGTTGCGAAACTTAACGCCGCATTTTTCTTACAAGAGCGAGGAGGAGGAGATTGAGTCCACAACCATCGCGTTTAAATATAGACGTTGTTGGTGTGATTTCACGTTTATACCAAAAAGTATATTAATATTTAATACCAATAAATATTTATTTAAGGTTTGCTCTGCGACTTGCTGTGGTCAGATCCCGATAAGGACGTTCAAGGGTGGGGCGAGAACGATCGCGGAGTGTCCTTTACTTTCGGACCGGATGTCGTCAGCAAGTTCCTCAACCGACACGACTTGGACTTGATTTGTAGAGCTCATCAGGTAGGTGTCATATATTTTTCGCAATCCTAAACAAAAAATACATCCTAAGATGTATATATCTATTATATTTGGAAAGTGGTACATTGCAGAAGTCTTATTTCTATTTCCCTCGTCTTATTTATGTGAGAAGTTGAATAGAATAAATTCTCTATATATACATTAAAATATAGAGTTAAATTAGTGTACAATTATAATTTATACATTTTAATTAAAACTTTTTTTAATGGATTAATTGTGTATATTAGTAGTCAAAAGATACGGACATTTTTTGTATGTTTAGAAAAGAAAAATATATGTGACAATATCACTGAAGTCTACCTAAAATATTCAAAATGCCCAATTTCCAAGAAAAACCCGTTTTTTTTATTTAAATAAGTTTTATTAAAAATATATACTGGTACTTTGACTTTCAAGATAATCATAGGATAATAATCGTATAAATTGAAACACAATAGTTGATGAAAATGTTAACATAATAACATATTTTTGCACAGGTGGTGGAAGATGGCTACGAGTTCTTCGCAAAGCGACAGCTAGTGACGCTGTTCTCCGCCCCCAACTACTGCGGGGAGTTCGACAACGCCGGCGGGATGATGTCCGTCGACGAAACGCTTATGTGCTCGTTTCAGGTATTTATTTCATTATTTTTAAAAAAGTTTTTTAACGGATTTCGTATTTTAACGTTTAATACATATGATTTTTTTTGTTTTTTTTTTTTTTTAAATATATTTTTCTTGTCTAAGTGTAAACTAAAAATAACTAAAAAAATTAAAAATATTTTTAACAACGTTTGACTGTAAACGCAATAATGTGAATTGATAAATCCCTACAGACACTACCAACGTATACGATAAAGTCTATATACCACTACCTACAGTTTTCTATTTCTTTTATTGAATATATTATTTATTAATTCTACATATTTTATCTTAAACACAATGCTTAATTTTTTTATTTCATACACAAAATCTTTTATTTTATACCTAATTTTCTTTATACCTAAAATAATCTCTAAATCATTTTAATTACAATCATTTCTTCTAATTGGATATTGGAATCGAACCTATAATAGTTCAGTTTCTAATTTCATATCTGACGTCATGTTATAGTTAAACTACTTCGCCCGTGATAGCATCGTTTAGTTTTAGCAATAAATAATAATATAAATTTAATAGGTAAATAAATACATTTACACATTTGTAGATATTAAAACCATCCGAGAAGAAAGCAAAATATCAGTACAACGGCATCAACAGCGGCAGACCGGCAACTCCCCAAAGATCGCCCCCCAAGAAGAAATAACTGACGTTCGGGATCCAGTGTGCTGCGCAGTGAGATGCTACAAATAATTTAATCGAACCCACTACTATAGTTATTACTTAGCGGCGATCCGTAAATTACGTCACAAGTTAAAGGAGGTTGCTGGGAGTGTGACAAGGGGTGGGTGTGTCAATCTTTTTGTCATCATATTACAAAACATCGTCTGCTTAGTGTAAAACTGCGAAATCAGTTGTTCGTCGTTAGGTACTTACATTTTTATAACATTTGAAATTGTAAAAACCTTATAATATACGTATATTGATATTTTTTTTTGTCTCTCCTGAGTATTTGCTTTTTATAGTGGGTTTACACTCTTGTATAAACATAATTATGAATTATGAACCTACAGTTTTCATTTAATGATTTGTAGGTATAAAATTACATAATATTTGATGTAACACCCAGGTAGGGGACCCAGACACACACCCAGGGGGCTTGGAGAGCGATGAAAAAATCATGAAATTCTTGTGACGTAATTTATGGACGGCTTAGGCCTTGCTTCACATGACAATGCACTTTATTTATTGTACATCAGATATATTTATGTGTAATGTGACGTCATAAAAGGTCTCATTCTTGTTGATAACTCGGTTATGTTCTTTTTTTTTTCAAACATATGTATATGAAATAAATTATTTTGGTTCAAAAAAAAAGCAAACAGAATGAGGTCTTGTTTTTAATATAAATGAAGAGTTGTTTCATATATTACTTGTGGTAACGTTTTTTATTTAATTCTAAAACTTTACTTATAATTTATAAATAAATATGAAAATTTTAAATTACATTTATATAAAAGAAATGACGTCACAGTAACTGTAACTGTAGTGAATTGGCATGTGAGCTCACCGGTCACCAGACAGAGCTGAACGACGTGTTAATGAAATTATTTATCAATTATTATTATTGCCTGTGCCTTCTTATTTTTAACTTTATTTTAGATATGAGTGATATTAATTTATGAATTTAGTTTTCAACTTTCGGCCGTGTCTGGTGACCTGCTTCTCCGGTCCCGGTGTAAGGCAGTTTCATCAGATTATCTTTGTTGTTTTATAGATTTATTGATATTATAGAAAAATTATTTCGTTAATATTGAAGTTGAAGGTTAGCGATCTTAGAGATGCGGGCATTGGACGTGAGAGTTATGTTTAAATATTTTTGAAGTTGTAGTGGATCGGAACCACCATTGCTTTGTTTATTCTATAACTAATGTGCCTATAAATGTAAATTATATATAGGTCTCGGTATAAGTGACGGAAATTGGTTAATTTGAAAATTCTAGTTTTCTGTAAATTTTATTGACGAGCGTTTTCAAAAAACATATCGTCTATTTATCACATGTCTCCTAGCAATGTTTTATGTGTTTATTATGTTTTAGAGCTGGCCTAAAACATAATATCAACCTTTGCCGAGTAGGTAATAAGTGTCCAAGTTCAATAATAAGGACTCCATTGCAATCACACTTTGCTCAAGGAGCGAACTTAAACATGTCCAGTGGACTATTATTTATTTTGCACACAGTATTAATATTATGGATAAGTAGAAATTTCAAAATTATCGGCGAATTGGCGTGATCTCCCTACTTGAGGCTTTAACTTCAAAAATAATGATAGGTCTCGAAAACAATATAATGTAAAGCGATGGTAGAAGCGTTGTAGTCCTCGCAACAATAGTGCAATTGCTATATTATAATTATATAAAATATTGAAAATTATATGCAGGTTTTGCATTGTACAATTTTATTTTTTAGCTATGTTAACAATATCAAATAATATTCATTAATAAATATTACTATTTTAAAGTAAGAGCTTTATTTTTGTTTTATTTTCTTTTAGATATACAGATTGTAATTTTTTTATGATATACAGGTAAATAAATGTATGTAGTGAAACAATGTATGTGTTATAATCTATTTTTCATATTTCACTTCAAAATTTGTTTTATAAATTTCTTAAATAGCTGTAGATTATCACATTGCTTTTTCATGTTTAGTCTTCACTTTTTTGATTGTTTGTAAAATTATTAGATAATTCATATGATATGTTGCGAGATAGATTTCGAGATTTTCCTGTTTGTATAACACTGTATTATGATAATCTTCTCTTTTTTCATCTACTGTAAAACACAGTTTCAAAGTGATGTTGATTTTAAACTATCTAGATATTATAAATTTTGTTGTACTTTCTCTCATGTGTACAATTTTCTGAAATATAAAATTTTAATCAATATTTTAGTGTATTCAAATTTCTTATACATCCAACTTTTTTCGTGCCCAATTTATGTCTTCTATATTAATTTTGTTTGGTTCAATTAAATCAACTAAATGGTCGTGACTTTTTATTTTATCCATTATTTGAGTAACAATTTCCTCATTTTTCTTTTGATATTTTTGTATATCCATTTGTAATGCTTTTAGGTAACCCCTTTTAGCAGTTACGGTTTTTTTTAGTTTGCTAGCTCTCACTTCATATTCCTTTGCTAAAGATTCTAACAATAACTTCTGTTTTCTTAAGTTAGCTACATCGAAAGCCCGGAGATGATTTTTAACATTATCATGTTGTGGTCTCCTAAAAAAACAACAATGAGTTTAATATGGCATCTATTTACTAGATGTATGCCAGCAACTTTGTTTGCATGGATGGACTTAAGGGTTAACTGTATGTTATCATTTCCCTAAGGAAAAATATATGTTTCATGCAATAAATTAATTTACATAGAGATCATGTTTTAAATTTAAACTTTGTGTCAATTATTTTTTTATCAGTATCAGAGAATATATACACACTGAAGACAAACATTTCAGGCAGCGTTTTTGTTCATCTAAGAAAAGAAAACATTTCTAACCTTCCATCAACCCTCAAACATCGCTTAAAGTTACACTTAATGTCACTTTAAAATTTAGATTTTTTTTCTGCCATTACACTGTTTACTCTTGCCATTTAGTCCTTATATCTTTTTATATGTATGTTTAGTTTATTTTTAGTAATTAGATATATAAAGTAAATAATTCTTATTTTATACCCTTAAATCATACTATTTGCACCCCATCCCTATCTTAATTTGCTATTTCCCCTACCTTAAATCAAATCTACTTCAAAAAAAAAAGAGTCCAGTCGATTAAATATTAAAAATAACCAATATAAGTTACCAAGCAATATTATCAGGATTAATTTCTGAAAATTTTTCTTTCTGCTTTTCCAATTCTTCTAATTTTTCAGGCATATTCTCAAATTCCCACATAGAAGTAATTTCTTGTACCATTTCATCAAATATACCTTGCTTTAAGCAGTTAAACATCGGAACCCATTTGACTCTTCTTAGCTTAGCCTTTGGAACTGTCTCGAGCAAATCTTCATTTCTAGAATAATAAGCCATTGTAAGTCTTTTAAGCTAATATCAAGCGGTTTACTTAGTTTTAGTATGTTAGTGCAGGTGCATAACATTTTGAAAATCTGATGCCATTTACTAATATACATATTTTAATTAAAAATTTTATTTAAATCCCTTTTTTAAACGAATTTTCACATAGACAAAATAATGGTATGTATGAACATGGCATTAAGTGTGCCTGTAAACGCGACTGGTTGTGGGTTCGATCCCCACTCGAGGGAAATATTTATTTTTTCATTTTTCATCGTGAAGCTGATTTTTATAATACAGACCGTATCAAGTGACTGAAATTAATTGTTGATTTGCAATTTGTTGCAAATCAATGTACTTTGTAATTGTACTTTTTATTTGTAATTTGAATTTTTCCAAAGTAACGTTAATATAGGTAGTACGAGAAAAACCTCTTATACTCTAGAAAAATCTCGGCTATTGTCGTAATTTGATAGTATATAGTAGTAGGATAAATGTATATTTACCTGACAAGATTAGCTATATTGCTAAATTCTTTTAATATAGTCAAATTGTCAAAAGTTATTTCTGGACTACTTGTTGTAGCGTCATTTACTTGATCTTCAGTTTCACCCATTATAGAAAAAAAACGTCGATGAAACTGCTTGAAACTGCTTGTAATTTTTGTTTATTAATAATTCCTTGTATCTTTAAAACTATTACTATTAGTATATATATATTTAGAAAATTATTGTTTTTGTTTTGTAACGAACTTCCTTTCAAAATGTATGTTTAACAGCAAGCTTGACAGATTAAGAATACAAGGTTGAAGCGTCAAAGTCAAACATTATGAAACAATAAGGTAGATGGTAGCGTTTTGGCTTTGTATTGCCAGCTACAACATGGTGTGGTGTGGTGCTTTCCGTGTGGTCTCTTTTTTAATTAGGTTAATTTCTGATAATGTTATCCATGAGCAAATCACATAAGTTTTAAATTTACATTGAGTATAAAGTTGATATCACGTCAATCGATTTCGATGATTCTTTTTTATTAGAAAGTAGTTTGAAGAAAGTTTGGTTAATTGCTGATAATAAATTGAAGTCGTTTTTTTTTTAAATTCTGTCATATACAAACTGGTGCAGTAACTCTAATCCCGTGAAAGGGCTGGCGCGGTTGCGGGGTAGTGGTATGACTCGAGCAGGGGTGTCCTAAGTATCTAAAATATATATTCTGCGTAAGTGTCTGCGCGTATCTCCGATAAATCGTAAAGTTCTTCTCGAGCTATATGTGTTACTATTATTAACAATTAGGTTACATACTTCAAGTATTTTTTTGTTAATCAAAAATTTTGATTACCAATTTTGACATACTTAAATAATCAACAGTAGGGAGCTAAAAAAGCTTAAAAGAACTGGGTCCCCTAAAACACTATGGTCTTCTCTTGAAAAATTGATTACATTTTCGAAATAATATTGGACGGATGAAATAGCTTTTTACTTGTTTCAACAATATCATCAATTGCAAAATATTCAATAATATAAATAAACATTATATGAACTTTTACTTTGAATCATGATTATACTTATTATGTCGGTTCCAATATATATATCCAATAAATAATTTAAGACACTTCCGTTCACCACTTTCTGCCGTATTTAATTTAAGTAGTACAGATTATAAAAACAGATTCATACATAACAATGTAAGCAAAAAAAACTCTATTAGGCAATCTGTTCTATACTTCTTATAGAAATTGATCTCCATTTTATCACATAATTTATTCAGATACGAATCAATTATAATTAATTAAAAGGTAAAAATAAAATTATATATTTGTGTTTTTGTATTTTATTATTTTTTTAAATATATTTTTCGTACATAAAAATAGTATTTATAATAAAAACAAATTTGTTGTAACAAAGTACATTTCCGTGGCAGTGACTATGTTATGCAGTCTTTGAGATCTTCAAACTTTAAAACCAGATGATATATATAATGTTTATTATATCTATTATTGATGAACACTATTGTAACATAGTCAAGAATTACAAGATAAATGTTGCTGTAAAAAATAACTTAAATGTAGAGAGGGTCGATGTCTAGCCCTTTAAAACGCAGCAGCTGAAAAAAAAATTAAAACAGATTAGTTTTTTTTCTATATTGTTTATTTATAACGTAGTATAACACTATTATATTAAAGATATAAGAATATGACTCATCATAATTATTTTAGAGAAATATATAAGTTACACATACTTTATTATTGTCTTTTAGATACTTTTTTATATAATATAAAAAAACACACGTTTTATTTCATACCTACACGATCATGCGGCACTGAAACTTTCAGTAAAATAATCTAAATACTGGGTGTAACTAGTAGGTACCTACATTTGACTGTTTAATGTTCTATATAAACAGTTCTACATTTTAATAAAGTTGTTAGTAACTATATGGTATATACCTACTAAAAAAATATAATTGAGAAATAACGAGGGACTATATGAACAGGAGCAAATAGGAATAATCTCAGTAAACAATAAATGTTAGATTTTACTCATACATATATAGAAGATGCACATACACATTATCATCGTCCAAAACATTAACAGAGAAGGAAACTATTAAAAACACGTATTCAAGCTGCTTAAAAATATTCTTATTACCCATCGAGGTGGTACCTGATGCCTGTATTACAAACTACGAACAAAGGGTAAAGTCTTGCTTAAATCGTCCACTGTGAACCTGTCGTGGACCATTAGATCTGCCGTGACCAGAGATTCACAATTAGCACTCTTTATCTTGTTAGAAAATATATTGAATAGATTTGCAGTTGATAAGAAGACAGGCCAATTATTATAGGTTGGCAAAGAAGGCGCATATGTACAGCGAGGCACTAACCTAAAGGCCTGATCGGGTGCTTGTCCCAGAGGAAGGTGCGTTTGACGGGCGAGAGGTACGAGTCTCGGATGTAGGAGGGGCTGCGATCCCATCGAGCCATGGGTCTCAGCTCCGGCCAGTCGTACCAGAAGGGGTCCCGAGTGATCGCCGAGATAGGCAAGGATGGGCTGGGGTTGAAAATGTCGGCCCAGGGTCTACGCCGCAGTCCTCCCGCGTTGTACAGTGGTGCACCTACATGTCACAAAGGTTAATGCCGAGGCAACAGACACCAACGGGTTTCGTGTTCGCTCCTGCACTTCAAGCGTTAGCAATCTACTGTTAAAAAAGCTTCCTCATTCATATTTAACACCTATACACGCAATAGAGCAATTAAAAATAATGCCACAAATTAATGTATGTAACATACTTAAATATAATAAATATATTATAAGCGTTAATGATTATTATATAAAAAGTTGGTTTTTATATTAAATTATTTCTAGATCTAGGAGTGATAATAAAACTGATTAGATATAATATTATATTAAAGTAAGAAAATATAATATATTTGTTTGTATATGTTTATTTCTTTCTTATAGTTATCATAATCCAAAAAATATTAACACACACACGTGCTGTGAGTAAAACGATTAGTTTTATAAAATATATAAACAGTGAAAAATTTATTATAAAAAAAAAAAGCTAATTTTATAGAATTTAATTGTAAGTGATAGGATTAGTAAGATGAAAATCTTCATATTTATTATTTATGAACAACTACAGTAAAATAACAGATACACTCAAAGTTCAACACTACATATAAGAATTTTGTGAATAAGAACGTCCTGATTACTTATTCGACAAACATATATAGAAAAAATTAGGAAAAGTTTATTTTATTCAAAACATCGTTCTACGTTAATTGGATTATCAGTGCTGGAGTGAAGACAGTTTAAACTATTGTCCTGATTGGACTTGAAAAATCCTCAAAAAACTAACAATTATCAAGTCAACAAGAAGGGTAGTCTTTAAATTTTAGACATGATGTCTGTTGCCCTTACCGTCGGCATCGAATGCAATCTCACAATCTCTGGGTGGACTTATCCTCGGCTTCACGGGCGTAGGGGATTTCCCTCGGAGCGAGCGGTCAAAGCCGGCCCATTTTTCAGCATCAGCAAAAAATGGGTCCTTATTGAATACGTCCGAAATCTTCGACGGCCACGCTCCTTCACGGTAAACCTCACAGTGAGTACCACGCAAAAATTCAAGACTAAGCGTGGTATTTACTTCAATTTCCAATCAATCACAAAAGAGTGTATTGTTCACTTAGATGAGTAGCGAACTATTAATAGTGAACATTCCAGTCAGTGCTTGCGCTATATACAATGCAGCTCATGCATAATATGCTGAATGAGAGTTATGTATGCACCAATTTCTTACAAAGAAAAAATATTTTTCATATATTTTTCGAATTTCCAAACTAAAAATGAGAGGGAGGAACTACGCTACAAAATCAAAACACGGATTGATCTTTTATATTTTAATAGAAAAATATGAATTGGTTAGTTCATGTATTCGTTTTGTACTATTTTTAAAGTACGGTGTAACAATAGAATTACATAATAAGATAGAATCCTATTCTAATTAGATGTGATGTCTTGATTAACAATGAGTCATATAAAATCAATTTATATTTCAAATAAGATGTCGGTACCATATACATAATATAACATTTTTATATACAAAATTTTGAATTCTTTTGAAAATAACAGAAACAAGTGGATTCGAATAACATACACAGCATTAAATATGAAATTTGGTTACAAAAATAACATAATAAATTTTAAATTTGTATAATATTATTGATAAGGTACACGATCTTATACAAACTTAAAACTTTCTTATATGATGGAGTTTTTATCGCTAGTTCCTCACGATTATAAGGTTCAATGGATATTGAATCTAATAGTGAGTGATGTTTATTTGGCAATAACGTGAATCCACGTGATCAACATAAGTAAAAATACCCAGTTAGATATACTAGTATATGCGTTAAAGTTCTTGTAAGAATTCACAGGGTTAGAAATTTTTCTACATAGTTCATAACGTGGACCAGCTCGATTACCAAGTTTTGACCATTCTTACTTTATAAATAACAATCAGCCTTTTTGAGACACCCAAAAGACTCGTCTAGCCGCTAATGTATAGAGTTTTTAAATAATAGCAAAGATTATTAAAAATAAAAATCGAATGGATCAATCTTGGTATTTTTTAACCTAGCTTATTCTACCGTGCATATAGTTTTAGAATTTACCTGATCCCCAGTGAGGTTTGTTGTCGGGTTCATACTCGATGCCTTTAAGGCTCTTAGGTTGAAGAGGGTCGCTGATGGGGGCGCTAAGATCGGTGATGGGGTAGGCCCTGTCTTTCAGGTAGAGACCGTAGCGAGAGGGATACAAGCGGTCGATGGCGGCCAGCCTGTCGAGATGGTCTTGCCACGCCTTGTGAGCATCGAACGGGTCAACTCCCCTTCGGATACGCCTCGGCACATGGTAAACTGTTAGCAAACAGGTGCATGTTATTAAGTGTATAGCTATCAAGTGGAATCTATTGAAAATGAAAATAAAAAAAAATATTCAAGGTTGTAGCACTCGATGATCCGTTAAACTGGATTTTAAAGATAGATAGATAGATATAGCATACCTGTGATATAAAAAAATTACAAAATTGAAATTTATCAGGCCTTATAGAAATGAATTAATATTACTTACCCTAAAAGCACAATAAAGGGTGAGACTTGAAAGAAATAACAAACTGATTAGTAAGTATGTGTTACAAAAATAATTCAGCAAAAGCATTTTATGACGATTAATATTTATTATCTATAATATAAAGATTCTACATAGAACTCACCTCTTCGTATATAATAACTTAGTTCTATAGAGAGATAGATACTAAAGACAATTTTATATATTTATGTGGGGTTGAAGGATTTCAAAGAAAAATGTGCAACCTGAGAAATGCTTGAAGATTTAACAATGAGATCATGTTCATATTAATGGTATTTATAAGTGTGCGTGAATGTTATGTATATGAGGTGATTTCTAATACATTTTACATGCATGGTAAATAGAACTTACTTGCAAGCCAACATTTAATGTATGACAAACTAAATAAATAAGCAAAATCCTTAATAATTCATTCAATTACATTCAATTATTATCGTTTTCTCTATGTACATACGTATATTTACTATCTATAAGTAGGCAGTTAATAACTGATGAAATTTAAATAACTTTTAAAATGGAGAACAACAAAATCACAGGTCACCGACACGTGTAACAGAAATACCTAGATGTTATATGAAAATTATCGCAAACTGAGAATGTGGTTGTGTAAGACTCGTGTAATATTAGCTGTAATTAAGCTAGCTATTATTAAATCTCCGAGCTTTCTGCAGGAACACGTCACCATTTAAATGCATATCTTTTATTTAAAAGTGTATACAAAATGTTTTTTTTTTCATCAACTTGATTTAACTAACAAATATATTATCTAGGTGTTAAATAATTAATTTTACATTTTTATACAGGTAGCAGTTTTTTGAATTTTAATTATTGTTTTTTTATATCATAAATATTACACTCTTCGGCGACATCGGTATTATGAAAGTATTCGTAGCAACTAAAATTCTTTAAAAATTATTTTAAAGCTGCTCCGGATTTTGCTGAAACAATTAAAACAACAATGCCAATATTTACATATATCTCCCTACATTTGATTTGTTACTATTGTAAATGTTTTAATATATTGAAACACCTGTAAATATTGAGATTTCAACTTAACTGTATCAATTTACAATTTTATGAATAATGAACTTTATTTACACGTGAAATTATAAATAATAAGCCATTACTTGTAATTTTAAAAATACAATAAATATTATATAAAAATAAATAATGAGCAAAAGAATTAAACGCGTGTTTGGCAAAACCAAAGTGTGTTATATATGAAGTAAACTATAATTTACAGCAAGCTGAAGAGGCTATATGTATTTTTATCAGTAAGTTTATCAGTGCTTGTGTTAAATACTAACTTGGTCTGTACTGTTCGAGGGAGCGGGGGTAGTTGTGGGCGTAGATGGGGCGCGGAGAGTAGCCGTAGACTTCGCGGTGGACGGGCAGGTAGCGGTATCCGGGGACGGTGATCCTCTCAGCGGCGGCGACAGGGTCGTCGTAGATAGATTTGCTGTAAGGGTAGGTGGACAACAGCTCCGGGAACACACTGCGGCGTGATGGCCTGTACCTCTCCTCGGCTCTGATGTCTTCCGATCCTAAGGTATCCAACATCGATTATATTAGTGCGAAATAATTTTAATAAATATTGAAAACAGTTTTGCCGTTTTAAAATAATATTAGATGAAGTACAATATGTTAAATAATTAATTACCTTTCAGAGATCGTACGAAAGATTGCCAAAATCTGGCTTTCTTCGACGGCGTCTCATTTCTGCCAATCATCTCCAAATGACTTTTAAACATTTTGGCAGCTTATGTCGTGCTCGTGTTCTGTAAGGAAGTTAATAATTTATATGTTTGTTTATTGGACTACTTTATCAGTATTTCGTAATAGCTCTTTATAATATAAGAAGACTGTTTAATTTGTTTCGCCAGGTGACATAATGCATTCAACAGCGTACTTTTTAATTTTAAATAGAGCAATGACGTACAGAGCTCTAGCGGCCGGGCCACAAATAGCCGTCTCTGCGGCTTCTCCTCTTCGAATGGCCCATAAACTTGGCCGTCGGCCAACCTTTCTGATGTAGATAACAGTTTGAAAACGATCGTTTTTACTAATGTTTGATCATGGCTTAGCTATTTTTGAGTCGCGACCTTGTTACAAGTTTTCAGTCTGAGTGTACCTCTTTATTTATTATTCTATAATAATATTTATCACTTTACGTGGTGCAGCATCTATTTGGGCAAAGTCCCACGTATAATGAATATACATTACAAGTGCTACAAAATTTAATAGCACCACAAGTCAAAAATAAAACTAGAGTCAAAGTGCCTTTGACCATTTATTAAGACAAGTATAAACTATCCTCCCACGGTCTGTACAGTGGATTAAAATCACCAATTTTCAGAACAGTTACGTCACACGTTTATATTTAGCGAAACAGAAACGCCATTCATCAAATCTCGATTGCAAATTTACGACCCTTTACAAATCATCTTCACTTTTCAGGAATGCACTTAGCGTTTTCTTTATTAAGAAGCTATAGTGTAAATTATGTAATAATAGGTCAGAGTTTCGTTTAGGCTTTAGGTACCTTATTAACTATGGGTAGTAATGGCAGTGGCAAGTGGTAAATTCAGAGCGAAAACTTACGGCAGAGTCTGGAGTTATATGGTAACTAATGTAGGATTAAAATAAAGTTACGTAAAATTAGACCGTGTTAAGAAGACTAGGGGAGTCTGAAGGTAGACCCTGACAACAAAAGTCGAGACTAACGCCAGTTAGAAGAAGAAGAAGAGATAAAATTAAAAGTACAGACAAATAAGTTGACTTGTCGAAAACATTATTCGACATTGTTAAATTATAACATAAAGCTATAATACAAGTTCGGATAAAACTACATTTAAGAAATAATTAATATCGCATATATGAAGTAATGAAATAAGAAGTGGATAAATTTTAAAATGTAAATTTATTTTTACTCATCCACAGAAAATCGGACCTAAATACTAAATTATCATTTGGGTCAAGTACGAAGGCCAATGTCGTTGTTTTTTCCATTTTTTTTTACTAATTATATTTGAATAACGCATTTAATTGCCATTTCTAGCATCGCCGAGAAGGTGATTACAGGTAAGTAAGTACGAAAAATTCTATTATGAAATGAATACAAAAATACTCAAAGGCGCGTCGATTAGTAGATTGCAAATTTGGCTCGGATGAGAGGCTCCTAAAATAGTCGAAGCGCGCGCTCGTATCGGATTCACAGCATTCCCGCAGCGACGCACCGTCACCGAGGAGACAGGTGGGCCGACACCTCGTATCTCCAGAACTCATTGACGTTACTAACTACTTACTAATACCAAGAACCACTGCTTGCAGTTAAACATGTGTTTAAATAGGAAGTATTTGCATATAAATTACACATACATGACAATAATACATATTTTTTCTTATAATTAATTTTCGAAACGCGAATACAACTTAATTTATCTTAAATGGTGAGTGAAATAATAAATCAGTGCGATATTCAATTATCACATGTTTCACTATCGACGTAATATTTAGAAACTTACGTGCTGTTGAAATAATGTTACCCTTTTAGGATGTTTTATCTTTGTTACTGGTCTTGTCACTCGCTGTATCGGGTAGGGGGAGGTCAGACTATAGAGAGGATCAGTTGCGCAACTAGACAGAGACAGCTATGCACTCCGAAATGATAACAATGTAATCGAGACAGATTAAGAGGCGGTCTCGTAATATACCTAAACAACAATAGCAAAACGAATGCACTTTCGCGATTTCTTTTATAAACACTTATTCTTACCGATTAAAATACTGATCGATTTATGTTAGCGGTGTGATGTCGCTGACGAGCCGACGTCGAGTGTCGGACCGGGGCGGGCGCGCACTGCCGGACCGCGCACACGCGCCCAGCACTCCGCCCGCCCCCGCCACGCCGTCACGCCGTCACGCCGCCCGCCCAGTAAACATTTCAGTTTTCATGTTTAACTGCCTCGTTTTCCTTGCTTTGTGTTTTATATATTTCGCTTTGTACTTTAATCACAATTAAGAATATTATGTTTCTTTATCCTTTATATTGCTGTAAATATGTGAAAGTCTTTTGACGATTTATAATATTAGTAAATACTGACATTTTCAGTAACACTAACAATTAATTTTCCATTATATGTAAAAAAAACATAACTTGACAGTATTGTGGAATGCATATTGTTAATTTCTTTTTAATTGAGCTAATCAAATCACTAGTTCGTGTTTCGTAGAGACGTTTCTTATAATCGTAAAAAACCAAGATCGGGAGCTCTGGCGCACCCTGGCAGGGGCCGATGTCCAGCAGTAGACCCGAACAGGCTGATTTGATTAATTAATTGAAATATCCAAGAACACATATTACAAAGACTTTATATTTATTAAACTTAAGTAAATTTTATGTGTATATTTAATCCTGATACTACTCATTTAAATATAAACTAGCAAACTACCATTATGTGGCATGGGCATAGGAAGGGAGCTGCTTGGTGGACAGTTCCTACACCTAAAAATAATAAAAACTAATTAACCTTAAAAAATATCTGAAGACTACGCCCTGAGAACAATTTGTTACGGTGAAAAGTCGTAGCTTATTCGATAGTATAATAAAGGTTGCAGTAGGTATATTTTTATTTAATCAATATCAGTAGTTTAAAAGACAAAGCTAGACCTTATAATGTATTAGGTCAGCTCGGTCAGATGATATATTAATATCGATAAATATTTGTATACATAATATATTTTTTTATTATTGCTCCATATAATTGAGGCCGTTGTGATGGGATGAGACCAAGGACACAGGTCAGACTCGGGGAAAAGAAATATTTCATATTTTCATATTCCCGCTCCGGTAACTAGGCAAAGGCCGCTGCTGAGTTCCGCTGCTCAACACACAATGCCTCAAGAAATAGGCTAAGTTCTCAGAGAAATACACTAAGTTTCTAGGTTCCCTCTGCCTTCTGCTACCTGCGTAGCAGCATACAGCGTGAAGCTAACCAAAAATATTATTATAAAATAATTAGTAAAATGATTAATTATATCGATTTAGTCGTCGTTGTTGATTTACGGCTTCGACGCAAGTGTAAATAGTTGGTGCTGTTTATATTCTAAGATGACGCCGACTTATTGATTCTAAATTAAGATTTACCAAATGTTTTTTTACATTATTATTATTAAAAAATAAAATATATTCAGCAAGAGGTGACAGTGCTATGGAAAACAAAATATATGACTGACATTTCAGACATTAATTAGTAGAAATTATTTAAAAAGACACTTTGTCAACGAGCTCTCAGTGTTTATTTATTTTGTGCCCTCTGGCAATGATTAGGGGAGAAATTATGAAATGGGTGATGCGATGTTTATTATCGCTATGACGTAGTTCACCCACGTTTTATGTTTTAAACATCACGTTTTATGAAATTCTGGCTTGTGATCAACTATTATAAAAATATTGTCTATCCAACAGGAGCTAACATTCAATATTCATAATTTCATGGGCATAGGAATAGGGGGGACCGGATGGTTTTTTCAAACAAAATAAAAAAAAACGTTTCTTTTAAACAAAGTTCTAATTACAGTACATGTCATTTTCCAATTAAAATAATTAACCAAAGTAATAATTAAAAGTAATTTAGTGTTTTTGCTAATAATTGATATACAAACTTTTGTATATTAATCTCATTATCAATCATGCGATATTCACCTTCTAAGGTGAATATCGCATGTAACATTTGGAGCATTATTGTAAAATTTATTTAATTACAACAGGTGAATCTGATATATAAATAAATAAGTAAATCTAAAAAGATGCTCTTCTCCATAAAAACTTTAGAATTCATTATATCCAACCCTAAGAAGAAAGTGAGCCAATTCTTCAGGCCAGTAAAAAGTAATATTTCTTCACAGTGTGCAGATACAAACTAAATTGTAACTGTGGCTTGTCATATATCGGTCAAGTAAAGAAAAACATCAGTGTTAGGGGGAGGGAACATATCTCCGATATCTAAAATGGGCATGTAGCAAAGTCAGCTATGTATGAGCATACTTCGAGTAAACCTAGCCATTATATCAGGTTTGATAAGCCCCAGATCCTCTCGAAGGAAAACAGATACATTCCTAGAATAATCCACGAGACAACTGAAATACATCATAATTTTAATAGAGAGGACAATTCCAAACTTTTTTTCAACTGGGAGCCACCCATAAAATCTTTGAAGTCCTAAACCCACCATATCAGAGGTCAAGATATAGTCAGCTAAATAAAACACGCGATTATCGGATAAATGATATGTGGATGCAACTGTATTTTTGAATGGCAATATTTTTTTCAAAAATATATCTGATTGACAAACGGATATAAGGGATAGGTTTGATCGAAGTAGCATAACATGACCGTTAATCTTGAACCTTGTCAGCAAAACAAATACATTTTATAGCATTTAAGTACAAATACGCAACGATAAATAAAAAAGTTCATATTGGAGGTATATTACACATATATCGCACATATAAAAGATATGACAATAGAATAGAAATAAATTATAATTAAAGATAAAACTGGACAGACGACAAATCGTTAAATGTAAACCTTATTACTTGCCAAATTAGCGCGCGTGATAATAAAATTAATGACATAATTAATTCCACCTTGTATTTTGAGTATTATACATTTTTTTATTTGTTGAAAGTTAAACCCTTAGATTTTTTTTTCAATTTATTACCATTTAAAAATTAATAGTAGAACAACAATACATAATCATCAACAACATCAAAAAAACATTTAAAAAACCAAAAAGGTTTTAATGATGTTAAAAATATTCTTAAATTACACAATCAATTGTAATTTGCAATATATAGTTAAATAATAAATAATATTTCACAATAAAGAAGGGGCATCGTGTTAGGGTTAATCCTGAAGAACTACAATCATTTTTTTTTTGGCTTTACGATGTATCCCATACATAGAAGTCAGTGGGAATCTAATATTAAAACACTCATTCCCATTAAGACACTTCCCTTCCTCATTTTCCGCCGACTTCTGGAAGCATTGCGTGTGCGTGGCGGAACCCAGTGCCCCAATCATATCTACAAGGTTATTAAAGAAGATTGCTATAATATTAATCATCATTGCTTTTAAAACTTTTTAAATTTAATTTAAAATCAAGTGCAGTCTGTGCCACACATAAATCTATGGCACAGACCGCTTTTATTATTTACCCTGTGAATAGACGCTTACTAAACTCAGTCAATGACAAAATCCAGCGACCTTATCCAAAAATAATTTATTGAGTCACGTCACCATTACGTTTTCGGACAATAATATATTCCTTAAATATAATTTTAAAATAATAAAAATCATATGACAGAAAAGTTATGAAACTCCTCGAAATTGATTTCAATAAAAACATCATAAAGCTAACGTTAAAAGTAATTATAAATATTATTGATCATATCAATAATATTTATAATTACTTATTACATCACATTGAGGCCAGTCGTGGCGCAGTGGTACAAAGTGTGACTGTAAAATCGACTGATGGTGGGTTCGATTAACACTCGAGATGACATATTTACTTAAATTTATATTTTCATTTCTTCGCTCTGGTGTGGCGTTGTGTTCTGCCACTCAACACGCAATGCCTCCAAAATTAGGCAGAAAGTGGTCAACGGAGTCTGTTAACAATAGGTTCCCTCTGCCTACCCTGCTGTGTGCGGGATATAGCGTGAAGCTGATTTATTTTATTTTATTTTACATGTCTATATAAACGATAAGAAGAAGAAGAGCTCAAGATAGAGGTCAGTGGCGTGTCATTGGAGAGGCCTATGTCAGCAGTGGACTAGGACAGGCTGATGATGATGATGATGATGATGATAAACGATAATATATTGGAATGAAAAATTGTAAAAAGATAAAATAATTTTTCTTATCAAATGATATAATTCTGAACTATAATAACTGTATCCCGCACATAGCAGGGCAGGCAGAGGGAACCTAATGTTAAGACACGTCGTTCAACATTTTCCGCCGACCTAATATGTCAATTTTCTATGCCGCGTTTTGGTCACTCATAATAATTCCCGTCGGCGTACAATTATGAAACTTAGCAAGAAGTGAGAACTTACAGAACAGATAAAGGGAAAACTCCAAAAAATGGATTCTCCATTACAAACAAATTTGAGGCCGTCGTGGCGCAAAAGACTCGATTGTGGGTTCGATCCTCACTCGGAGGAAAGAATTATTATTTATTTATTAATATTTTAGGCTATTACATTTGCTTCAATTTGCGTCTCCTTTAAAAACATTTATAATAAGAATGCAACGTAGGAATCCAATGAGTAATAAATAGTAAGACAATTCTTATATGGATATGTCACCTCGCCAACTAGACAATTCCGTTGCGGACGTAAAATACACGAGACGCCTGAACCTTGACTCACGTGACACGTTCTGCGGAAGGAATGCCACATCTACATTTAAACCACTACCTACAAGAAATATACTAGTACTAGATATATTATCGGGAAAACAGTAGGTTATCTATAACAATATTCCGTACAAGAAATGTTAAATTGTGGATCTTATTCCAATAAGAAAACTGTAAAGAAACCGACAATGATATTCTTTTATTTAGAAGATTTTGCATATATGTACATAATTTACAACAAAATTAAAATTTAAAGATTTTAGTTAATTTATTAAAAGGCTTGCTAAATAAATTGATTGCATTTATAATTGTTAAACTAATATAAATTTAACATTGTGTTATATATTTTTATTTTTTTTAATACAAATGTTATAATTTGAATCACGTTAAAATACTTCGCTGTCGTCAATGAAAGCTATATTTGTATGAATATGGTTTGTTTACGTTTGGTGAAACGCTGAACACGGGCTACAAGAGCGTCACACTCTCGGGAAGTTTGGCTGACCATATATCTTAAGACATCAGGGACTCGTGTTACAAAATATGTTTTTTCCTAGTTTTGATATAATATTTAAAAATTATGACTAATGTAATGTATTTAAAACAAAGTGGAATTACATGTTAATCCCGAAATATTTTTTCTGATTTATAATTTTTACTTTGACTGCTTTCAGAAAGAGAGGAGCGTTCTTCATTGCTTGGAATCTTTTGTATGTATTACTCAAAGACACCGTGTGTGATTTGGAAAGTTTTTATTTACCGAGACCAATCGTGGCGCAGGGGCACACGCGTGTGACTGTAACGCAACAGGTTGTGTATTCGATTTCTACTCGAGGAAATGTAATATTTAATATTTTCATTTCTTCGCTCTAGAGTCGAGGAGAAATGTGGCGTTGGGTTCCGCCGCTCAACACGTAATGTCACTAGAATTTGGCAGAAAATGTGGAGCGGAGTTTCTTAGCACTAGGTCTACCCTGCTACATGCGAAATACAGTGCGAAGCTGAAAAAGATTATATCATCAGGTTAAGATCATCTGAAGACGCAATCGTAAAAATCGATGAAACTCGTCAAATTTTATTAGCAAACTCGTACATCCGTTTTCGTCGGTCAAATCCATTCGTTTCCCACAATTAATTGACGTTATATGGGGTAACTTACATGTGCTTTTGTAATTCAAATCATAATATCAATTGTTAATTAATCTCGAACAATTAACAATTAACACAACATGATGCGTTTCTCCTTATAAATTAATTTTTCTTATGAGTCTTCTTGTGCATATATTCTATTAGTATCCTATTACGTATTATTTGAAAATGAATTTGAATTTAATAAAATCGACTGATTGTGGGTTCGATCCCCACTCGATGAAGTGCACTATTTATTTACATTTATATTTTCATTTCTTCGCTCTGGTGTTGAGGCAAAGCGCGGCGTTGAGTTTCGCCACTCAACACGCAAGGTCTTCAGAACTCGGCGGAAAGTGGGGAACGGAGTATCCTAACACTAGGTTCACTCTGCCTACCCTGTTGTGTGCAGAATAAAACTAATAAAAAAAACAATAATCATATTAGTCCAGCAATAAAAAATCATAAGAAGGATGGTGATCCTATTGGGATTCAAAATAGCTATGACGCTCTGTAGCACCCGGATCTGCCATACACTGCGTCCGCTATAATGTTCCGTGTCGAATAATTTGCAAAACAATATCAGTATTAACTGTATATTAATAGACTGTCTAACTCGCTTAGTTTGCCAATTATATTAATGCAAGTAGGTATTTATATATTATCTACTGGTTGTGTTTTAGGCCAGCCGTGGCGCAGGGGCACAAAGTGTGACTGTAAAATTGACTGGTTGTGGGTTCCATCAATACTCGGGGAAATATTTATTAGGTTTTATATTTTTATTTCTTCGCTCTGGCTCCAAGACAAAAACTCGGCGTTGAGTTCCGCCACTCCACAGGCAATGCTTTCAGAATTCAGCGGAGAGTGCGGAACGGAGTGAACTTTTTTATTTTTACTACACTAAGCCCTCCAAAGATTATTACCACCGGCAGGTGGTATGCTAAACAAAAAATAAGAATATTCTAATTAATGGTGCTACGTACAAAAAAGATTAAAGAAAATACTTTTATGATATGAAAATAAGCATGGAAATTGCTTTATTTCTTAATTCGGCGAAAAGTGCTAAACGGTGTGTCTTAACACTAAATTCTCTCCGCCTACCCTGCTGTATACGGGATACAGCGTGAAGCTAATTTAATTCAATTTATTTCTTAATGTTGTTGTCAATACCTCTAGTCATATCCGATTGAGATGAACTCTAGAACTCTAGAAAGATTTAAGCGTTGATGTGTGTGTGTTTGTATGTGTGTCTATTTACACAATTTTTACCTATTACTAACTAACACATAGATACACATACAGCAAACCAAAAAGAGTAGCATTTACAAAAGATATAACTCATCTAGCAACTAATGACGTATATGCGTATATGCGTAGGAAGACAATACACAACGAAAGCGATCGTGAACGACCGCCATTTAAAGATGAACCCCTCCCCTTCCCTAGGCTGTAATATCTATAGGAGCTGAAGGGAATCAAGCAGGCCGCGCCGTATCTCCAATAATATTTGTTAGAGAAACTGTAATACTATATCGTACGGCCTTGCTACGAATAGTGCCCGCCTACGCAGCGACAGTGAAAATGAAGCGATATACGACGCTTCACTGAATTTACCAATACAAATTTAGCTTGCACGAACTATCGAACTGTAACTAACAAAAATAAAATAGTAATTCACAAACATATAAATTTGAGTAAAAATTAGGCAAACAAGTATATTATTGATTTGTTGTATTAGAAAGAAGAAAATAAATCTTTTTAAGAATTGAACGAACAAAAGACCCTCAAGGAAACTCTAAGGCATCCGCTCCCGAGTTGACAGCTTGAGACTTTGTGAAGAGAGACCGGAAACGTGTCAGTGTATTGGACAGCTATAGATGGCGCCACAATAGCGAAGTTGCGAGGTTCCCTACCAACGACGTGAGCTCCACCGCTTCCGGATTGGAATTTTGCGCATAGAAATGGCAACATTACACATTGTTACACAAAACTTTAACAGTAGTAGTCTCCGTTGCATACGAGAGCGAGCTTCACTCAATTTTTGGGAGCACTTCCCGTTCCATAAGTTGTTCGGTAAACAGAAAACTTCTCATTCTACTTTACTTCACTCTTTGAGTCGTAAAAATAGAAGTTTCGTTTCAGCAAATTGAATTTTTAACATAAAATCCGAATTTGTTAAATGCTGAAATATTTTATTATCGAAAATACTTTCTTGTAAATGTACTTAAGTGTGATTTGTTCTCATATGCATATGTGAAGATAAAAGTAGTGAAAAATAAATAGTAAATTGCCACAATTAGATTATAACAATTAAGATTGAAAATTAAAACTTTTAATACATTAAAAAAGTTGGTATATTTTTAATAAATTTTCCACATTCCACCAAAAACTATTGCGAAGGTCGTATTTATAATATTTGTAATGGTTTAGCCAAGCTATTATGAGTATTCATTAGATGTTACAGATTTTAAATATTTATTATTATTTTAATGGAAAATGCTTAAAATATTCAACACCTTTGTTAATGCACCATTTCATTATTTTTTATTGTTTGGTTGGCTACTATAGTTCTCATGCCAGTCTAGATTAATTATAGTCTAGCTACTAACGCAATATAAATACTTTACCACGAAAAAAATAACTCAAATTCCTCTAGTTATTGTGAAGATGTGCGTGTACAAAACGACTAAGGGAAACTTGAAAATCTGATTTATCATCATATCCAATTCCTTTTTTTTTCTGCCCTTCTATTATTTTTTTTCGAAAAATATCCGTATCAACGGGAAGTAAAACTTGGCAATTTCCATAAGAGTTGACAAACTTGCATTTGTTAATTTTATTTTGTAAATTTATAAGTGCACTCATTTTGTACGAAATTAACTGTATATTGTTAAAAACTTCATGATTTTTGTCTATAAAATACCAATAAATTTATTTATTTTTTTAGTTTTTTCGTTTATTTACGAGTATATTGCAAATTCACACTTTATATCAAATTTCAAAAACGTAGGTCCATGGGAAGTTCTCTATAGGTTTTGAATAAGACAGCAAAACCATGCTATAAATGATCGTATGTTTTGATTGCGTTATGTACCTATGAGCTTATTTTTTTCTGTCTTTTAAGGGACAATGGACCTTAATATATGATATTAATTTCGGCGAGACACCTCTATGCGGTCTCGAAATAATTAAGTCTTATTGTTAAGTCTTCGGGTTACTGTAAAACTGAGAATAAACTTAAAATATCAGAACATGTATTTCAAGAAAAGATCACGGAAAAATGGAAACGACGTGAAATTGCCGCCTCCAAACATACAATAGCAACGCGAAGTCGTAGGCCGATCTTATTACACTTACACCAAAAATATAGGCAATGTTTTCAAAACCAGATTTCATAGTGTAAACTGTAAACAACGATGCACTAGCATTTGTTATTGACATACCGTTAGCGAGCAAATATAGATCGAGTGCACAGGGCGCAGGGCGCGGCTCGGCAAACGTTTGCCGTGCCCGTGACTCGTGACGCGCCCGCCTCCCGTGGGCTGACTGCTAAAAGAACAAACGCGTCGTTCTCACATTCGTGTTATTTGTATTTATTACGGTAATGGCTGTTTTAATTGCTTTATTTAATCTATCTATTGTGTTCTTTATAGTCATAACGTAATTGTAGCTCTCATTGAGATGCCCTCGTTTCGAATAACAATCGATAGTATTGTTTACAATCGAAAAATCGTCATGTTACAATTAGGAAATGTCTGACTGTAACGCAACGGTTGGAAGATCAATGGGTCTAGATCTGGATATAAATACTCAATTTTCCAGTTTTCGTCCATAATAAAATTGAATGTTAGAAATCTATAGTAGGTAAGCACCGTGCTTGTTTTCTAAGAAATACTATAATATTGTATAATATGACGTTACGTATTTAATTCGGTGTATAAATATATATTGTTTATTAAAAATTAATTAAAAACCGATGCACAAACAGAATTTGTTGTCGAGGCTGCCATAAAAACCACACTTGATAAAAACACAAACCCTAATATTTTCAGAAAAGTTAATATGACTTTAACTTAAATTACACACATCCTACAAAATATGACAATCGTGCGATATAACATTAACTGCACGACGCGATGTTCCAGATAATTATTAAACAACATTAACGCTTTAGATAAAAACAATCGCACAGACTAATAAAATTGGAAATAGTCACATAAGCTAAAAGCAAAAATGTATATTAAAAAATCTATTTTTATGTGAATAAAGTAAAAATTTGAATGAATTCCATAATGAAATGTGAATTGTTTTTCTTTTATGACAACAAACGGCCGACGCAGGGTATAATTCAAAGATGGCGGCACGCGTCGCGCTCGTGTCGGAAGTGACGTCCGGAAGCGCGGGAACGCACCCGCGCCCGCCTAAACAATGCAATTCTGTAAATTGAAATAAATTGATGCACTTACTATGTTTTGTTTAAAACAACTTCTCGGGTCATCTTTAGATCATTTAAAAGATGATGGTAATTTAAGCAACTTAAAAAAAAAACTAAAAATATTTAACTTTCTAATAAAAGTTTGACTTCTGCGCTTTTTTTATAATTTATTGAGGTAAATTCAAAATATCGTAAGCTCCAATCTATTTTTTTAAACTCTGCTTTTTATTATAAATGAAAAATGATACCATAAAATAAACAATAATATTAACAACTGTCACGCGTTACTTTAAAAGTAACACAAACATTTAAAACAAACAATAATAATTAATGATTCTCACGGATGTAAAAGGCACGCGGACGGGGGTGTCCCGCGCCCTCGGTGACTCGTCGCGCTAATTACGCAATCAGTTCACACAATTACGTTGCGCCACCCACACCTTGGACTACCTGAGCTTACTTATCTATGAAATCTAAGTTTTTTTTACATTAGCCGTTCGTGCATGATATTTGAAATATTTAAAATAAATAAATCTGCTTCACGCTGTACTTGCCGCACACAGCAAGGTAGGCAGAAGGAACCTGGTGTTACGACACTCCGTTCCCCACTTTTCGACGAATTCTGGAGACATTGCGTGTTGAGTGAACTCAACGCCGCGCTTTACCGCCACACTAGCGCGAAAAAATAAAATATAAATTTAAATAAATATTTAATTTCCTCGAGTGGGGATCGAATTCATAATCCAGAACGACACCAGACGCGTTTACAGTCACACTTTGTGCCTCTGCGCTACGACTGGCTGGAAATATTTTAAAATTTCTAGAAACAGAAATCTACTCTACTTTAAATACAATATTTTACGGAAGCCATAAGTATAATAATAAAGAGAAAAAAAAATAACGACTCTCGCAACTTTTAATAAAGAAAATTGTTTTATCCGGCCTCATTAGATAGATGATAAAAGGATGAGGGAGTGGCCCTTCCCGCAGCAATGGCAGAAGATACACAGTACAGTTAACGGCTTGTTTGTTACTCGCAAACGGATTACAACAATGTGAATTAACTGGCACGAAAAAACTGTGGAGATTTCGTTTTGTTGTTGTTTTTCTTGTATTTTTGATAATAAGTATTTTTGGGAAAAACGAAATTTTGATGGTTTCAATTTGGAACATCACTATGAACTGTTATAATAGAGATATGGAGAGAGATTTAGTATATTTTTATTATAGTATGCTAAAGCACTATTTAGCTTTTCTTTACAGAGGAAGATATCTGACCCAGAGAAAAGTTTTATTGGTATTTGTCATGTGTGCCTCGCTGTGTATGAAAAGTATATGAAGTGCAAGTGCAAGTGCGCCTAAGAAATTTAATATACCTTTCTTCGCTCTGGTATCAAGGCAAAGTGCGGCGTTGAGTATCGCCACCCAATACCTGTAGAATCAGAAAAGTAGAAGTATAGTATATACTTCTATTGTATTTCACAAAATATTAACTTTCAAAGCTCTAACGTGAGCTTGATATAAAATTTGGTTATCATTACAATATTTCATATTTATAACATAGTTAAATCCCTTTCATGGACGCATCTATGGAATACTGTGATAGAACTATGACAAATACACATCGGAAGCGATCCATTTCAGCGGGAAACGGAGGCAGGAAGTCGATTCGCCAACCGCGAATGTTGCCGGCGCCACAGTCGGGTTGATCCGAAATGTTGTTTTGATCTCTTATACTTACGAATTACGATATTCATTTATATTAAAACAATTATATCATGACATTACCATTGACGTCTCGGACGTACGTCTATGGAAATACAACTACAATAATATTAAGAATATAAGTATGCAAGTACCTATTTGACGCCAGTCGTGGCTCAGAGGCACAAGCATGTAACTGTAAACGTGAGAGGTTTTGGGTTCGATCCCCATTCGAGAAAATATTTTTTTATTATTACTTCCCGTCGCTCGGGTGTAGAGGCAAAGTGCGACGTTAAAATCAGCCACACAACACGCTATTCATTAAAATGGGAAACGGAAATGCCTTAACGGGAACGCAGTGTCTTAACACTAGGTTTGTAGGTTCCCTTTGCGTACCTTGTCATGTGCAGAATATAACACGAAGCTAAAAAATATATATCATATTTTTATGTTTTACATTCATATTCAATTTACATAATTACCAAGCAAAGTAGTACTTATTAAAAGAAATTGCGTATCTAACAGTATAGTCTCATAACTTCATAAGTGTAATAAACAATAGATATTAGATACAAATATCATTAAAATATAAACCGCAAGGGTGGATAGATACAGCTGCCATTCGACCCGCCTCCCATCTGCACATGTTTAGAGAACTACTTAAATAATATTTGAAGATAACATAATATGTATTAAACAACCGTATTGACAAAAGTCAGTGCGTTGCGAATCAAGCCGAAAGACGGAAACAGTTATGGGGTCGCGTGATGCCTTTGGCCAGGTGGCCTTTTAAAGTCATTCTCCGGTAACAAATTATCATTGTGTTTTTTAGAGCATAGGTATTTATTTATACAAAAATTTTAACAAAGGCAATTAAATCATTATATTTTTTGTGTTGCCATAAATGATATATAGCATTTTACTGTTTCAAAATGACAAATATATATTTTAGTCATTTTCGTGGGATGACAGTAGTAAAGGCACAAAGTTGTGGGATCGATCTCCGCTCGAGGAAATGGACTAATTATTTAAATGTATACTTTCATTCTTAACAATTTTAAAGTCTTATTCCACACTTTTACACTTTTACAAAAAATACATTTAAAAAAAAAAAAAATATCATTTATTGCATTCTCTCTTGCCAAATGATAATTATCTTTGGGTAGCGGAAATTTATAAAAATCTCTCTACAGAGATGCTATCTACATAAATAAGTTATGACAAGCGTATAAGGATTTCGACGTAACTTGATGAAAACGAATGCCTTAGTGGTCAGAGCGCTTGGACGGTTTTCAAGAGGCGCGAGTTCAAATCCCGCTACGTAAAATTTTTTATACGTTTTCTAAAATGCATATAATATTTTCATTTCTTAGCTCTGGTGTCGAGGCAAAGTGCGGTGTTGAGTTTTGCTACTAAACAGGCAAAGCCATGGCAAGTCAAAGTCAAGAATGTGACGGAATGTCTTAACATTAGGTTCCCTCTGTGTACGGGATGCTGATTTTTATTTTTAATATAATTTCGTCAATTAGCGCAAATCACTAAGATTTTTTTTCGTCAAAATTAAGTAAAAAATGTTAACGTAAAAATATAAAGTAAAAAAAAGAAATATTAGAATTTTATATTTATTATTTTGTCAAACATCTAAACCGAACCGACGTAGTTCTACTTAGCGTGTTACTTACAAACAATTAGTTTAAGTGAGTTGAGGTTTTCGTGTGTAACAACTAACAATGATGCATTCTGTAGGCTGTAATTATAGAATAGGGTTAAATATTTCTATTTACTTTCTTCGCAGGTGTTTTATACATATGAAAGTACAGGAGTCGAAATTGATTTACCTGGATCTTATATCTATAATGTAGCTATAAGCTACGGTAGTAAATAAGTAAAAGTAATTATTCCTTAATGTATTACGCATTTATTACTATTAATCATTAATCTGATACAAATTAAAAATATATATATATATATTTAACTGCCGTTATTTTTTTAGGTTATTTTATATATATAACATAATTCCATTTATTAAAAGCTAGAGTACATCGTTTTTAATTTTATTACTTGAAATATATTTTTTTTACCAGTTTACTGTAATTAGAATTCACTACAATGTCAGGGCTAATACTGTGAACGATTTAATTACATTTTCCTGAACATTTATCAGAGCCAGTAAGTCAGTCTGCGGCCAGTAATCTTCGCGTAACCTTTGACGTGACAACTGACATTGCAATAAAGAGAGTTTAAAATATATTTATCTCTAAATAAATACCCACCTATATTTATGCATATGGTTGCATATTAATGTGGTACAATGGTACAACTCTTTTTTTTTGTTTCACGCTGTATCCCGCACACAGCAGAGTAGGCAGAGGGAACCTAGTGTTAACACACTCCGTCCTACATTTTCTGCCGGATTCTGGAGGCATTGCGTGTTGAGTGGCAGAACTCAACGTCGCGCTTAGCCTCGACACCAGAGCGAAAAAATGGAAATATAAATTTAAGTAAATATTTAATCTTTTCGAGTGGGGATCGGACCCACAACCAGTCGGTTTTACAGTCACATTTCGTACCACTACACCACGACTGGGCTCTACAACTCTGTATTACTAATAAAATTTGAATATTTTTTTGTGTATTATTTGCAGCATCGGTTTCTGGAATCGACAATTCTGGGATAGGAGAAATAAAATTCATTTCAACAAAAGGAATGTACAAAAAGGTGAAAAGTAATCTGAATTGATGTTATACAGATTAAAAACAAAGCTTTTATATTTCCGTCGTCCGTCCTTACACAGTACCATTAGGTAAATAAATCGATTGTATCATATAGTCACCATTTCGAAATGGCTAGCGCATTTTAATATATCCCGATATCAAGGAAATTCAAGTCAAATTGAGAATAATAACGTCCAATTCTTCCTGTTTTTATTTAAATTTAACTGGGAACGGCATTAATACTGATTAAACATCAAATATTTTTTTGGCGTTGTAACCGGCATTCAACCGGGTACGCAGAAGGAACCTAGTGTTCAAACACTCCGTTACCCACTTTCCGCCGAATTCTGGAAGCATTGCGTGTTCAGTGGCGGAACTTAACGCCACGCCTTGCCTCTACACCATAGTAAAGAAATACATACCCTGCATACCCCGTTATATACGCTAAAAAATATATTTGATGTTTAATGATCAGTATTAATGCCATTGCCTGTGTAATGTAAATAAAAACAGGAAGAATAAGACGTTATTATTCTTAGCTTAACATTAAATATTTTATTAAATTACCTCGAATGACAATCGAATCCACAACCAGTCGCGCTTACAAAACCCACTTTGCGCCCCTGCGCCACGACCGGTCCCAAATGGTACATACAAATAATATGATTCAAAGGGTCAGTTTAACGCCGCAGTAACATGTTAGTCGGCCATTGCCGGCTAATTACCACGCGCGATGGTATACGATACGTGATAACAGTAAAACTGTTTTAATGGCACCAATGACGTAGTGTATGTCAACATATTCGCCTGGTCTTAATGGTCTAATACATTAATTGGTCAGCTCTACCATTACAGATACTATAAGTTCTATTCTCATAGAATATCAGCAATTAACTTTATTTACTTTGAGGACTGTCGTGGGCGTAAGCGTGTGACAGTAAATGCGACAGTTGTGAATTCGATTTCTACTCGAAGAAAGGAATTATTTAATATTTTCATTTCTGCGCTCTGGTGTAGAGGCAAAATGCAGCGTTGAGTTCCGCCACTTAACACGCATCGCCTGTAGCATTCGGCGAAAAATTAGGAACAGAAGTGTCTTAATCGGAATGCAGTGTCTCAACATTAGGTTCATAGTTTCCCTCCGCTTACCCTGATCCTGATGACGCTGAAAAAAACTGTATTCATTTATAAAAATAAAATGTGAATGTTATGGCTTTAACGCGGCTAAAGAAAAAATTAAACGGTTGTACAAGATTCGATATAAAGGAACGTATTGTCGTCCACCTGAGTATACAAGAGTACACGACTATATACGACAGAAACTAATGACTTTTAACAACATCCGAAGTACAAGTGGCTCAAAAGTTCCGAAAGTTCGTGAAGTCATTTCCGATTGTTAGTGATGAGCGATGACCCACGCACAATTGTGGGTGGAAACATCCTTGCGCGACAATCAACGACAAACAACGACAAACGGCTGACATTGTTGTGTATGTTGCGTAAAAAATACTAGTTGCGTTTGTCGGCAGTGACTCGATGCGAATCGCATCCGGTCTTCCGACTTTTGTCGGCGACGTTCCATTGTCGTGTCCGATATTTTTGATGAAATTACGTCTGACAATACGAAAGAATTCTCTATGGCTTGTTGTTTGATTGTTGTACCTCATTGAACAACTGATGAATGAGGGATCCTGCGCATCTCTTCCATTTTCGTTTGGTTGGTACTATTGTTGGATTTGATTTGTTTAATAAAAAATACAAAATGTATATAGGTCATGCCATACCTTTATTTTTACATATAAAAAAAACAAAAATGAAAAAACATATAATAACATTATAATTTCCAATGTTCCATATGAGTGATTTCGTGGATAATATGAATAACAACAAATGTCATAACTCGAAACCACACCGTGCTCAGGCTAACCCTTTCGACGGGTCCCAGCGCTTTGTCAGATTTAATAATCCGAAAACATGTCCGCTTTCACGGCTCTCCGTACTTTTCTGATATTCGGATTGTTTTACGCATAATTAAACTCGCAATTCAATTACATCATGTAGATTGAAATACAGATTGTAACAATAATATGTAAAATAACAACGCCATCGAAAATACCGGAAGCCTATTTAAAGTAACAAAAATTGTGTGAATTTGTTTGTAAATCATTTACAGTTCTATATTAAAATATTCTATCTAATTTCTTAGCTTACACATACACAAATGCTAACTTTAGTATGTAGAAAACAATATAAAAGAGCCTTAGGTTCTTTTTTTCAATACAATTACTTAATACATTTGAATGGGCAGTGTTGCCATGATATAAGTTTAAACACCATAGATAAATCTAATTACACACAAGTAAGCCGTAAAATCTTTTTAAATCCAACAATAGGGAATCAATCTTACGGAGTGAATATAGCGATGAATGCTAAAACAACTGTTAGTAGGGTGCGAAGGGAATGATTAGGCAATATCCTCCCTCAGCCCTCTGACCCCTGCTGTTACATCTTACTTAACACCCGCGCTATTTGATCGGACATCTGATTCCCTCTAACAATATTAACCTTTGGTCATGTTACACCTAGTTTTAAATATAATTTGAATATTTAAATAAGTTTCTCCAACTTTTATGTTATTCATCATCGTTTTATTGAGTTTCATTTCTTTTATAATTGAAATTGAACTGGATTAAGAAATTACGAATCTTTATTGCCTCATTTTGGATTTTAATAGATAAAGAAATAACTTTTAAAGTCCAAATGGTATCTGTTCATTTATTTCAAGATTGCGTTGAGGTATCAAGCTCGACTGTTCCAAGGTGTGTGAACTTGGCACACAGAAAAAATCGATGCAAGACAACGCAAGCAAAAAATATGAGGACCTATTGTACATCATTTTAGCAATCTTTCTTATGAAATTCGCCACGTTATTAAAACTCAAGATACTTCTCGTGGATATACAGTTATGACAAATTTTAATTTAGAGTCCTCACATGGGCATATAATTAAGTTTGTGAACTTTTATAAGTTGTAGTTCCCGTTGACCTACAACCCTGAAATTTGTACGGAAGCCTCGACGGGCGAGTCCCGACTAAAACGAGCACTTGACTAGTATTTTTTACTACATCAACTTCACTCTGTATCCCACACACAGCAGGGTAGGCAGAAGGAACCCAGTGTTAAGACACTTCGTTCCCCACTTTCCGACGGCGAAATTGCGTGGCGAAAATGTAAATAAAAATTCAGCTTCTTCGAGTAGGGATGGAACCCACAACCAATCGATGTTATAGTCACACTTTGACTTTTGCGCCACGACTGGCCATAATTAGTCTTACAATAAAAACAATAAAATAGCCATACTTTTAGTTTTAAGCACACACGAGAGTATTTTCGTTTGAATGGTAAAAATATAGGTACATACATTATTTTCTATTAAAGCTTATATTATTAAAAAAAATGTTCGAATATCTAATCGAGCTTTAAATTCAAATTCTAATGCCAAGCTTATATATCTCAGATATTAAAAGGATCCATCACTGAGGCTTTGTGGTGTCACCCTTTTCTCGGTTAATTAGACAGTCATTGTCACGAGCTGTTTGTTGTTTAATTTTATAATGAGATTTTCTTTCGGGGCAACTGGTACGCTTACTAAAATCATGTAAAAAAATCTTTATCGGTGTTTTTTTTTTTTAAATAATATACTAGCAATTAAATAATATTAGTAAATATCATATAAAAGCTAAGGTTTAGAGGCCCCACTCAAGAAGATAAAATATTTATTAAAATTTATATTTTCGTTTATTCGCTCTGGTGTCGAGACAAAGTGCGGCGTTGAGTCCCGCCACTCAACACAAAATGCCTCCAGTACATACGTTCCCGCTGTCTACCCTGCTGTGTGCGGGATACGGTTTTTTTTTGAGTGGGGATCGAACCCAAACCAGTCGATTTTGCAGTCACGCTATATGCCCCTGCGCCACAACCGGTCTCTAATAAGATTTTTTGAAAATATTGTTAAATTATTATTATAAATCTAAAAGTTTATTTTATAAATATTTTAAACAAACAGTTAACACTGCATAATTTATTAGCAATAAACATACAATTTTAATAAAGTTAGTGAGTAACACAAGTCAATAAGTTCGAAGGGAGGACGCAGATCGGGATTAGTTAAATCCCGGCATGGATACGCATGATATGAGGGTACTAGCTACTATTACTGTGTGGTCTAAATTATAGGCTTATTTGTTTATAATAATCTAAACTTGAATTTGTCAATCAATATATATAACGTTCTGTATTTAGAGGATTTATCGTCAATGTACGATTTTAATGAATATAACGAATTGGTTTTTAAATAAAAATAAGTTTTAATAAAATTGAGGCCAGTCGTGGCGCAGTGGCACAAAGTGTGACTGAAAACCGACTGGTTGCGGGTTCGATCTCCACTCGAGGAGATGAAATATTTACTTAAATTTATATTTCCATTTCTTCGCTCTGGTGTCGAGGCAAAGCGCGGCGTTGAGTGTTTTTTTTTTTTTCTTTTTTGTGACGCTGGGAAATGCTTTTACGCAGACCATCCGCAAGCAAGTCTGAAAGACCTACGTGCGCATGGTTCTGTGGGACTCATCGGGGATAATACGATACTACCCACTAAAACCCAGCGGAACCCTCACCACCTACGTGGAGACGCCGCAGGATCACTCGCGTATGCCACTACGACGCCTCGGTGCGGCGTTGAGTGCTGCCACAACACGCAATGCCTCCAAAATTCGGCAGAAAGTGGGGAACGGAGTGTCTTACACTAGGTTCCCTCTGCCTACGCTGCTGTGTGCGGGATATAGCGTGAAGCTAATTTAATTTAATTTAATTTTTAAAGTTTTAATAAAAAAGAAACCACTCTTTTAGTAAATATTTATAGCAGCACTCTGTACAAAAGTAATTCTGAAATATTTTCGTCAATTTAATATAAACTGTATATGTGATTCAATAAAGGTTTGCGCTTATCGCTTCACCCATTATATGAACATGCAGGGGCGGCTGCAATACAACAATCAAAATGCAATGGCGGTTTTAATATTGTCGACGATTTATAAGGATAAGTCAGAGAGAGTAAATATTAAATTTGTTAGCGATACTTGCAGATTAAGTAGGAGGGACCTCTCATTGCTCCCAGGGGATTGTTGGAAATGAATATAATATTTTATTTGTAAATATATACGTACAAATACATTTTAGTTCGGCCAAATAGTAGTCATTGTTTTTTATATAAATAGACTATGCAGATAGATACTTAATTTATTGACGATGTCATCTATTTTTTATGAAAATTTTGTCATCAACATTTAAAATTAACTATTTATCAAAGAGTTCAAACACCGAGTTATTCTTTGATTTGTTGGTTTTCCATTAACGTTATTGCTACGAGTATACTGACATTAGGTATAGCTTCACGCTTTAACTATCATAGTAGAGTAGGAAGAGATTTAGCGTAATTACTCTCCCTTCTCTATTTTTACCCCGGGTTCCAAGCATTTGCTATTAAATGGCGGAACCCAACACCGCTTTGTAATACCAAAGTGGAAATATTATACAAAACGCGATAATTGTTTATCGCCATGTATCATTCCCAGTCAGACGCTATCCCACTACAAGATAATAGCCTGATGGCCATCAGCCATTGTAAAATTACTAACTAATCATTTAAAAAAAACAATTTTACTGGATTGATAGTGTATATAAAGTATTATATATTTAAGAAAATCGACTTTTCGAATGCGTTTGGGTAGGATTTGGACTACTGCAAAGTGCTCTAAACCTCAAGTTTTTCTATTATGAATTCGGTTAATTTCTCTTTTAAAATGTGTAAAAATCGCTAAAATGAAACACCTTATTATATTAATTAATCACTTTGAATAAGAACATTTTGTCTCTAAGCCATTATTAAGTTTTAAAAATAAGTTGGCAAGACTTCTTAATATTTGCAAATTACCGAATCTACTTCTAATTTAGTTTACCAATTCACTGTCTTAGTCTGGCCAAGTTAGTAAAAATAAGGACCAAATGTCAAAAATTCATACAGAGCCGAAAGGCAGAGACCATGGGTACATTTTTTATTTATGCTTCATGCTGTATCCCGTATATAGATACAATACCCACATAAAACATTCAATACCCACTTTAAAACTCAACACCGCGCTTTGCCTTGTTTTCAGAACGAGGTTATGAAAATAATTCATTCACGAATCACTCTTTTTGGATACTCCATTACAAATAAAATATTCTAATTGATCGAATTGATGATAATTTATCATGCATTTTTATTTACAAAAACGTTAGTTAGTAAGCATAATATACTATACAAAGATTTATATTTTAAAGAAATACCAACTTTTAGACCTTACAGTCTACAACATAAAAAATCATTTCACAAAAAAGCCAAGCCGGTTATTTCAAAACACAGAATCACATTTATTACTACGTATATTTAGATTTTTTTATTATGCAATTATATAGATTATTAAGATATAAATATTTCACCTCCTAGAGTAGGGATCGAACCCACAACCAGTCGGCTTTACAGTCACACTTTGTGTCCTTGCGCCACGACTGGTTTCATATATACGTTTACCAGGTATATTTTATATTTTTATTATGCAAATATATAGATTATAAACATATAAATATTTCATACCTATATAGTAAACTCCAAATAAAGCGGACTAACACGTTATCGGCATAGTGATTGCACCATCTATACTCATTAGTTAGTCATCCCCTCAGTCGGTGGCTGTTACCTGACACGGAACTAAGTGCTTTCTATTGTAATTACTCCATACAGTAACTTGTTAACGTGAATTCAAAACACGTTTAGGTATATTAAGACCGCGTGTGGTTATAACGCGAAGGTTGTGTGTTTGATTACGACTCTGTGGAATGAATTATTGTATATTCATTATTATTTTTTCGTTTTAGTCACAACCACAAGGCTAAGGGTGGCGTTGAGTTCCATCACTCAATACGCAGTGCCTTGAAAATTCTGTGGAAAATGGGAAACAGAGTGTCTTAGTACTTGGTTTTCTCTGCCTACCCTGTAATATGAAAAAAGTATAGGTATATAAAAGAAATAAGAAATAAAAAGATCGATAATTTATTTTAAAATCTATATTTACTTTTAACATTTCAACACATTAAATTAATTATTAATACATATATCTGAAAAACATTTAATTGTATTTACAAAACAGATTCATGTTTTCCATTTTCTTCACTTAATAAGTGTCTTCTATAGAAATTTCTATAAAGCAACTTGCATTCAATATGAGCGTATATATCCTCATTCTCGGCATCTAATAACAAGGTGTAAAACGTTTTCAGGAAGACGACAATAGAAATAAGTTGCAGTCGTAAGGCGTCGTAAGTATTCCCTGTACATAGGGTGGTACATAAATCTCCTCCATATTGCCTCCAAGAAACAACTAACCCTTGGCTGCCTCGTTATTGACTCTCACTCTCTCCCTCTGTCCCTCTCACTCTTGTGCTGAACACTGAAAGTGTCAAGATTTCCCTCTCCCTCAGATTTCAATTTACTCGAGACAGATTTTCAGGGCTTTGCAAGATCAGTGTGTAGTGTGGGTAAAAAATTGAGATTGGTCTTTGTATATGTAATATGTATCTTTTGTTTCTATTAAGAATTTGTGTAAAGCAAACTAATTTATACAATTAAATAGTTTTATTATTTTAAAATGAAACAATTGTGGCACTACTGTGTCGACTAATAGTCGATTATTTATTGAGACCAAGTGTGAATGTAACTGCGGCAAGTTGTGGATTCGATTTCCACTCTAAGAATTTTACATTTTTATTTTTTCACTCTGGAGTCAAATCAAAACGCGGCGTTGAATTCCGCCACTCAACACGCAATGCCTCCAGGATTCAGCAGAAAATGGAGTACAGAGTCTCGTAACACTATATGCGGGATACAGTGCGAAGTCGATTTTTTTTATTATTCTTAATTAGAAAAACCATTATGTAAAACTGTTATTTTTCTTTGTGTATATGACTTTATATTACTATTTTTTATACGAATTACGATAGGTAAGTAAGCCATTTTTTATTTTTTTCTTTCAAGTTTTATGTGACAATTTAGCATATACTGCAATCTCTGTTTTGCGAAGCAACAACGACGACAGCCTTTTGTTTTTGCCACTATGTTTGAAACACCTACTTACTGGAATTTATAGGATTGTAATATATTTACATGACTTTTGTTTTTTGTATAAGATTGGTTTTTTCTTATTAAAAAATTCTAAAAGAACGAACGATTTTATATTCTTTTCTTATATTTTACAAGTACTTTCTATACTGTTCTAGTTTTATCAGTCTTAAGAAGAAGTTGACTAATAAAATACTTTGATATAGATGGTAGGTACATAGTGAAATATACAATAGTAATGTGGTAGATTCGATAACATTACCCGACTAATATATGACATGGTTATAAACTAAACTAGATAGGTATAGGGAACCTGGGAACGTACTCCGTTGCCATTAAGACACTTCCGTTTATCACTGTTCGCCGAATTCTGGAGGCAAAACTCAACCTTTTGCCTCGTTATCAGAGTGAGGAAATGAAAATATGAAATATTTTCTTAATGGGAATCGAACCTACAACTGTTATATTACATATAACATTCGTACACACTACAGTGTCGGTTCTACATAGTAATAGCAATGCAAAAAAAATCATTTAAAGCCTATAGTTCCGAAGATGTTCCTCGAGAAGCAGACAAACAGACAAACAAAAATTTTATCATAAATTCGTGTTCTATTACTGTTTTTTATATTCAATGTACAGACACAATTTTTACTAATGATACATTATATTTTATAGTAAAACCTAAATTTATTTATATTATTAAATTTATCCTATATTTTTTTTTATTGTTATTTCTTAACACTACAGACACTTGGTCCGTACCCTTTTTAAATGTATTATTATATCTCATTTCCTTATCATATATATTAATTACATTATCGTTTACATACAATTAATACCTATAATAGGAAAATTATATTTTTAACTTTACGTTATTTTACAAAATTTACTTAGATCTAAGGTTAAGCGAATGTTGATATATGTATACTTAACAATTTTTCACAAACCAATATATATTTAATTATATAACTATAAGTACATGCTAAAATTTTATTATAATTGATAAGCGGCACAAAGTGTGACTGTAAACCGACTGGTTGTGGGTTCGATCCCCACTCGAGGAGATGAAATATTTACTTAAATTTATATTTCTAAGCGCGGCGTTGAGTTCTGCCACTCAACACGCAATGCCTCCAGAATTCGGCAGAAAGTGGGGAATGGAGTGTCTAAAAAACACTAGGTTCCCTCTGCCTACCCTGCTGTGTGCGGGATACAGCGTGAAGCTGATTTATTTATTTTTAATTGATAATTAATTTGGATATGAGGAATTTTGCACTAGGATAAGGGCATGACCGCTATGGTGGAAGAGGTGACCGCTGCGTAAAGATAGGATCTTCCAAAGCCATTTTTAAATTATATTTCACAATGCGTTTTGTCGTTACCTCCGTCGCGTTCCGAATTAAATATAATATGTTTAAAAGCTGTAATTTACTTTGAAAATTTCTATTTTATAATTGAAAATGTAATATTTTATAGAATTCAATATGAAATATAAAAAAATGAATTATGAAATGGGTGGTGCCTACATACATTTAAAGAGGAGGCGTGATCTATAGAACACGGTCGCATCTGTTAAAATTAATGTATTTCAATATTTCTTTATGATTTATTTTTAGGTAAGAAATTACGTAAATTCTCACTCTTAAATAATATAATTGAAGGATTTATACATTCATTATTATTAAATAATATAGAGAAAAAAATGAATAAAATCAAGAAGTCTAGAATTTATCCATTCGTCACCCTCTTCATTATATAACACTGGTTTCAGTCCATAGTCTATGTCCGTCATAGATTCCGATTGTCTTAACATATAGACTGTGATCCTATGGCCACCAGACCTACGTAATTTTAGCAAAGCTGAAATTTTTAGGATTAATAGTTCATTATGTAGTTAAGACGGTATGCGTGCTTACTAACTTGAAAGATGGTCCCATCCAAAGGTAGCACCAACTTAAGATGCATGCTCACCTACGTTAAAGTTAAAACGCCCATATTTAAATATGTTTTTAAGAATATTGTAAAAAATGTAGATATATTTATTATTGTCAGACCTTTACGTGGGCCTTTATTTCTGCCAGACGCCCAAAACGTTGTTTAAATTTGAGGCAAACTACATTATATTAGCAAGCTTTAATTTGACATACATATTTTTCGGAGTACTTCAAAGTCTTTTATAAGCACCCAGACCAATCCGATGGCTTAATCATCAAATACAGCTTTGCTAAAATGACCGCCGCAAGACCTACGGCCCTGAGATCTTGGACTAATAATATTTACTCTTATAAATATTGTAGAGAATAGTCTAGTTTAGAACTTCGTCCAACACAATACAAAAAACCATCATAATTTTGCGCAGAACATCGTTCTCAGCACATTTGGGTACCATTTTTAACACATAATTAGATTTCTATTACAGATTGAGGGACTACAAATATTAAATTATAACTTTTAACAAATTCCGAAAAAGATGTTGCATGTTAGACTGATTATTTTCACAAACTTAAAGACAAACTAATAATTAGGTCCTCCAAACTATAGGTAAGTAAAGAATTTAATGATTTGGTTGAGGCCAGTCGTGCCGCAGTGGTACAAAGTGTGACTGCAAACGCGACTGGTTGTGGATTCGATCCAACTTGAGGAAGTCAAATATTTATTTTAACTTTATACTTTCTTCCCTCTGATGTCGAGGCAAAAGCTCGGCGTTGAATTCCGCCACTCATCACGTAAGGCCTCTAGAATTCGGCGGAAAGTAGGGAAAGGAGTGTCTTAACATAAGGTTCCCTCTGCCTACCCAGCTGTGTGCGGGATACAGCATGAAGCTGATTTAAGTATAGAACTACTAAATAAAATGATATCTTATAAATCGGTATAGGTACCTATAAAATACCTACTTTTTATGAAGTCTTTGATAAAAAAATCCTAAGTACAACAAACAAAAGCAAAATAAAAAATACCCTTTTTTATCATACGTTTTTACTACATGAAGCTAGAATTATTTTTATAATCGTAAAAAGGGTATATCTATTTTGTACGTGCGATATTAAAACTTACTTCTCATGGGATCTGTCCATCTAAATAAGCTTATTAAATGTATTTTTTTTATTGGTGTACTTTTTTTTTATTTTGTAAAGCTATAAAACATATACAAAGTTAATATTGTTATGAATCAAATCGATTGTAATCCTTGATGCACTGGGAAGTCGCAAAGAAATTTAGGGAAACTAAGGACCGCATGACGTTTTATTTTATTTATATATTTTATAAAATTTTATTTTTTCATATAAAATCTTATATTGCGATTCATAAAATCATAAATATCAATCATTTCATTACTTAGAATCATTGCTCACATTCAACGACGTCCGTTGGGTGCTCACGCGCAGAGTGTGCGGTCGCCATTCAAGATGCATCCCTCATTGTCCTTTTGTCCGTCTGTCAGTGGCATCCCAAACATGTATTCTCTCTAGATAGAAAAAAAAATTTGAAAAAAATCTATGTTTACCTTTATACTCGAGCACATATTTTTATACAAAGTGAGCGTCTATAATAAGCTGCGTTTACAGAACATCGCTTGTCTACAATGCCGTAATGTGGGCTGGAATTGAAGGTGTGATAAATGGACGCAGCTAACGCGGCTAATGACACAACCTATGGAGGTAGGAAGTTTGTTAGCAACATTAACCATATATTCATATTTTAATATGATATTAAAATATTACAAACTAAATAAGTGCTTTAGCTAAACTGTAGAAGCGGGCTGAGGCTGTCGTAGTACAAGAGCGCAAGCGTGTATCTGTGACGCGACGGTTTTAAGTTCCATCCCTACTCGAGGGATTGATTTTTTTTTTATATTTTCGTTTCTTCGTTCTGGTACCAAGCCTAGCGTTGAGTTACGCCACTCAACGCGCTGTGCCGTCGGAATACGGCGGAAAGTAGATAACGGAGAGTCTTAACATTTGGTTTTCTCTGACAGCGTGAAGCTGATTTGGTTTTGACTTTTTTTTTAATAATAGAAACAAGACTGGTAGTAACAGTTGATTATTTCATCAAAATAATCGAAACCAATGAAATGTAAGTATTAAATATATTAATATTTCCAATGATTTCATTTGGTATGGTATGCAAGAAAATAGTGAAGCTTAAAAATAAATTGACCGTCAATAAACGAGAACAGTGTATTAAGGCGAAGGCCGACTAATGTTGGCACACCGCGCGTCTTTCGCTATTCAGCGCACTTATATTAGACAAGTTACGGTTTTGTAATTATATATTTTATCACCATCACCTTTTGTTTCTTAAACGTTGACATCGTGTAACGTTGCATGTCTTTTTGATTACTTGATACTAAGTGCTTTGGCAGTGAAATGGAATAAGTTTTAAGGAGAAGAGGATGATGCATTCAGGTCGACTTTGACGTGACATAACATTTATTTAGGAGTTTATTAAACGTTTGAATGTTTTATTTAACATTTAATTTATAAGAGTTGTCTCTTTTCGTGTAATATACACTTATATTTTTGCAAAAGCTATCGATACAACTTCACGATCTCGCATGTAGCAAACAGCGGCAGCCTATTGTTAAGACATCCTACTTTCCGTTAAATCAGAACTCAACTCCGCGCTTTGCTTCTCACCCAGATGGAAGAAATGAAAATATTAAATATTTTATTTTATCGGGAATCGAACAGACGATCTATCTCGTTTACAGAAACCTCAAAAAGCAATTTAAAAGTGAAATACTTTCTAGTAGCTGCACATCTGTGCGCCTCACGAAGGCTACCACGCACTCACTGGGTGGTCATCTCATTCATACACAAGGAACAGTATAAACAGACGACCGCAACCATTGCTTCAGCTAACCGGACGTTTCCGTTCGGATATCGGAACAATCAGTTAAGTGACAATGAATAAAATGCCTTCAAATGTGGGGCTATGGAGTTTCTACTTACAAATTTATAATATTATTACAAGATAGCTTTCACAATGGGTTTTTATTATATAATACTTAAAAATATTGTTATTGTATAAATTGTCAATAGTTTTTAGGTAAGCTTTAAGGTTTTATTGAATTATGAACTAAAAAAAAACCCGATACTCCAGCTTAAAAGTCAAAAATCGTAATAGAGTTATTTTTTCCTTCTAAGTCCAATTTCTCACACTCTATACGTCATTACGCAATTATTTTTTCAATAAAACATCTTAGCTAGTAAATAAAAAAGTTATTAGGTATTCCTCTATTATCAGTTGCATATTTAAACATAAATAAAAAATATGCAGTACGTAAAAACGGATATAAGGTACGTTAATATGTAAAGCAAAAAATGTTGACAGTTCGGTTCGGACAGGACGGTTATGTTTGTGAAGAGAATGAGTTTAAGAAGCAGCTACTATTTTGTCAAAATAATGCCCAAAAAACTTGTTAACTTAACAAGATAAACCTAACATACACTACCATAAGTTTAACAATATACATTTTTGTATAAAGAGAGAGATAAACGTTGCTATAGCAACGCATATATCACGCGTTAAATGGATCTCATGTTTTTTTTATAAATATAATAATATTTTTTTAATAATTTATTTTCATACGTATATCACTAATATAGTATTTGTTTGTTTTAGCGTTTGAACCAATCCATCCACTACCAGGATATGGTATTGGATGATGATATCAGCTCACAATATTATTAAAAATATTTTTTATTTGATATATTTTTATTTTGTAAATAAACTATTCAAAAAAATATACATTTGGAATTTTAACATTTAATGTGAATGAGAGGTTTAGGAAGTGTACCCTAGTGCAAATAGCTCTGAGTATTAATATGTTGAATTGTTGATAATTTAATAACGTTTTTAATTGGTTATAATTTTTTTCCAGATTTTGTTGGCGCTAACTACAGCTTTATTCCCTAGTGGTTTTTACAAATAAATATATATTGTATAATAAATAGTCGTATATAACAATTAATTACCATAGTGAACGTAAAGTACAAGACAATTCAACACGAGTCCTATATTTTTTTCTATTATTGTTCTCAGTATATACGACTTTACAAAAGGAAGAACAAGCTTGGAAGTTGTCACTTCATAAACTAAAATAATAACTGTCTCGTCGTGGGAACGTAGTGACCAATGCATTCGCATCCAGCCATTACCTGACTAAAGATTTTTTGCGTTGTAAAACACTTGTGATTCTAAATAGGTGTCCATTGAAAAATACTTTAAAAGTTAGAGTACGCTTTTTGATTCATTTCAATAGTCAAAATATTATTTCTTTAGAGAATTGACACTTGAAAGCTATATTGAACTTTGAAACAAAAGTGAAGGCTCAAAATATAACGGAGCAGGAATTTTTGATCTAGAATCAAAACACAGAAATTTTTGATCTAGAATCAAAACATTCTTATATGAAGCTTAAGATAAAAAAGTTTAAATAAATATCTATAAAGTTCAATAAACGAAACGAAGAAATGATTAAGTATATTTATTTTATTTAATCAATTAAAATTGTAAAATTTTAATCGAAAAATTGTAACCCAATTGAAATTTAAATTGTAATTACATAATATGTTCCATTAAACTCTTTTCCCTTCAAAATAAATTACTTTCACTAACCTAATAGACGGCCATACACAATCTCAATAAGCAAAAAAAAAAAGTTATAAATGAATGCGTAAAATACAAAACCGGAGATGTAGTAAACAAAAAACTACCTGAGAGTGGCCATAATACACTAAGTTGTAGAAGTGATGAATGGAAGGCATGAATGACCGATTGGGCAGAAACTTCCGTTTCTTGGATACTAGACCCAATCAATTTTACGCATCACACGATTGCATAAAAGTGACTTCAAATAACCTTAATATTACACTTATCAATAGAAAAATCGGTTAATGCTCGACTGCCACGCGCATTACATGAGTGAACGCCTCTGCAGAATTCGATATTGTAGAAATGCGGTCGTCTATATAGTTTATTTAACTGGTTAAATCCTATGGGACTGTAAACGTATACTTTTTTTGTATTTTTTTATTTTTAAGAGTAGAAGCGAGTATGTGCATTTCTAATAAATTCTCTTGTTGCACAAATAGAAGAAGTTAAAAAAAGGAATTATTCAATAATTAGTCTTTCTCAATAGAATATGAATGTATGTAAAAATTAAGATGCATACAACATAGTAGATATACTCCTACATATATAGTTAAACAAAATGGAACAGTATCTAATATAATATTAAATTAATAGACAAAGGAAAATTCTAGATTTTATAATACGTATAACCTATATATTCTATAGATACATATATCACTGCAAAATATCTCATCTAATCAATGTTATTACCAATTAGGTACTAATGATTGTGATACTTAATATTATCGAACAATACCAACAGATAGATGTTAAATCGTCGTTATCAATATTGTTTATTATCTTTAAATATTGTAAAAGTACTTCACAATATAGATAAAATCAGTATTTCTTATCGAAATAATATCTATACACGTCTTACGAAGGCTTTAACTATAATATTAAATAACAACAATATTACAAGCCGACGCGACGTCCTGTACTAGAAACGCTTTACTAAACTAAGCATTACTAAATTCACTAAATATGTTCCTACTAGAAATATACTTAAGATAGTAAGTATTATTTAGGCAAAGCCTAATTCACAATAGGTATCTATTTTTTATAAATGTAAAAATCAAAAAAATAAATCAGCGTCACGCTGTATCCCGCTCACAGCAGGGTAGACATAGGGAACCTAGTGTTAAGACACTCCATTCCTCATTTTCTGCCGAATTCTGGAGGCATTGCGTGTTGAGTGGCAGAACTCAACGCCGCGCTTAGCCTCGACACCAGAGCGAAGAAATGAAAATATAAATTTAAGTAAATATTTCATCTCGAACCCACAATCAGTCGGTTTAACAGTCACACTTCGTGCCACTGCGCCACGACTGGCATATAAATGTACTTATACATTTATTTCATTTTTAAACGAACACTTTAATATATTAATATTCTCATTATGTCGTTCAATAATTAACATTGCAATAGAGAATTCGTCGCAATTTTTTGTACGAAGGGGGTGTTCCTTCTCAAATCTTTCACGACCGGCGACGGTCTGTCTGGCTGTCCGTAAAATCTTACCATTTTAAATCCCTTTAAGGCGCGATGCCCTGACGTGGGTCTTCTTTCCGGTGGGCAACATAAAGAAGCCAATTATAAGCGCTGCCCACGCGTATTCTCAAAGACCCTTCAAGTCGGCTTCCGATTTTCAAAGAATCAACAATGAATAGGTTAAGGATTAATGTAATTCACTTATTTATTTGCTGATAGCTAGCATCAATCGATTTGTTTGTTCTTAAAAAATAGATATTTTTTTATGGAGTAAATTTATTTCATCCTGTTTGAAGACAAAACGTTTAAGAGTTCAGTTGTTGCGAAGTCCTGCTTTTGCTTTTGTCACCGGATGGCCCCCCGCCGGTATCTAATTTTCACATTTGTCGGACAATGGACATGCAATAAAAGAATTGCTTTTTTAGATATAAAGTGCCTATTAAAACTTTTTTATTAAAGGATTCTGATAAAAAAATATACCTATACAAGTAAAACTATGATAATAGTAATTTTTTGTTATACAATTCAGGTTGTTCTACAATTTAATTAGCAAACTATTCAAAACACAAATATTTCACTTTTTTCCTGCAATTATGAGATGTTTTTAGATATATTTTGACTTACTAAAACTATTTTCGAACCATAAAACAAGAATAATTTAAATTGAGTCATGATAACTGCATAAAATATAATGTAAACACAAAAATTTAAAAGCTTTCTCTATACGGTTCTTATAAGAAGTTATTTTATACTATGTTATACTATATCTACTAATAATAAATAGGCTAGTCTTTATAAACCTAAGTCTATAGCAATGGAAGAAGCAACTCTCATCATTGAGCCATCAGCGGAGCAGATTAGGTTGAGATTTGATAAAGATAATTAATCATGTCCCAACAGACCAAATGACCATTAGTTGTCTGCTGAATCACGGCCCAAACACGGTGGTCGTTCAAATGTATAAAGTACATCCTTCAGCTTGGTACTTAGGTACGTAAAATAAATATATGCCACGCTGGGACAATTTAAAAAAAATAAATTACGTATTTTTCAGCTGCCAGTCACATTTTACAACTACATTGTCGACAGCATCTATAAATATATGATGGTAACATCGTGTTTGGTGGCCGGTAATTGTAATCTGTGGCTCGTTAATTGACATTTGACAGCTCTTTCACAACAATCAGCGGGATGCGATTACCGAACAATAGAAGATTCCGGAAACGCTACCATATTGACGTCTCCATTTCGATTTCTCTGTTATGGTAACACTATTATTAAAAAAATCGAAGCTACATCATTTACAGACATGCATACAGATAATTACTTATAACTACTTCTAAAACATTTCATTTAAAATAATTGAAGCTAGTCACGGCGCGGAAGTAAAAGCGTGTGAGTATAAACGCGATATGTTGTGAGTTCGATTCCTACTCGAAGAAATCGGAGTGTCTAAAAACTAGGCACCCTCTGCCTACACTGCTATCCCACAGCGTGAGACTGAAAATGAAACGTACATCACATTAACAATATAAAAAAAACTTGTTAAAATGTCCTGCAAGCTAAAAACTATAATAATTTAACTTCCCCGTTGGCACAGCTCAAGTAATAAGGCGGAAACTTTTAAATGGAACGGACAGCACGTAATAAACGCGCTCGCTTCGTATCGATTTTCTGATTTAGCTCCCGCTGATAACAGGCGACAGGTAAGGCTAACGGGCCACCTCACGATATTACATTCTTCTACAACGTACCATAGTTTCGATATAGAGTTTTTTGTACTTTAACTAAATAATTAAAAAGGTCGTCGTGGCGCAGGGCCACAAGCGTGTGACAGTAATGCGACGGTTGTGAGTTCGATTCCCACTCGGTGAATTGAATTATTATTTATTCATATCATTTCTTCGCTTTGGTAACGAGACAAAGAGCGACTAACTTCAGAATTCGCCAGAAATCACTTTCTCATCTTCTTTCTTTCATTTTCAAACGGAGTGACTTAACACTAGGTTTTTAGGTTTTAGGTTGACTACCCCATTATGAGCGAGATACAGTGTGTATCTATAATATTTTTTATAAACTATCGACAATATTCAGGGTAAACTGTTGCCACTGCTTTTAACTGACTTAAAACTTAAACATACATACGTATATTTTTATTTAAGAAACAGAATAAAAATATTTTGCTCCAGTATTATAACCTGTACGCTTAAACATATATAAATTAGAATAAATAAATAACATATTAAAATACAAAAAACACGAGTACCTACAATAGACACGTAAAAGAATTCCAATATATTACAACTAAAGAAGCCCATAGCACACAATTAGACAATGCAATGACAATGGCGACGATAAAAAGACTAATAAAATAAAGTATAGCATTAATAAAGATATATGGCGATGTAGCGCGGAATTTCCTTTGATTGGGCGGCGATTTATCGTGCGGAAATACTGTTACTCTGTAATATTTCCGCTCAGAACTGTTCGTTTTCCTTTTTTTGGTAAAAAAAGGGCGCGAGACGTCTTAATCGAACTACTCATTCGAACTCATCGGACCCTCCAATGACAGTGAGTGAGTTATTGCTACGCTGTGTTGTCAAAGACTTGGATATATGTTGATATGTTGTTTATAAAAAATATTTTTGTATAATGCTTTCTGTGAACGCAATAGTTGTAGGGTTAGTTGAGCTTTTTTTTCAATGTCTTTTTTTTTCATTAAAAATCAGCTTCACGCTGTATCCCGCACACAGCAGGGTAGGCAGAGGGAACCTTGTGTTAAGACACTCCATTCCCCACTTTCTGCCGAACTCTGGAGGCATTGCGTCAACGCCGCGCTTAACCTCGACACCAGAGCGAAGAAATGGAAATATAAATTTAAGTAAATATTTCATCTCCTCGAGTGGGGATCGAACCCACAATCAGTCGGTTTTACAGTCACACTTTGTGCCACTGCGCCACGACTGGCCTCTCATTTTTTTTCATTATTATCGTAATATTAGACTTCCCTCTGCCTACCTTGCTATATGCGGGATGACCTACAGACAAAAATATTCACATACTTTACATATAAATAATATTATTGAACCAACTCAAAAATAATTATGATTAAATAAGATTTCAGTTGTAATAATCCTTTTAATAATGTTACAATCTGTCTTTATCATCACGACACGCAATTAACATGAAAAGCGTAAGTCAAACTGTAAATACTTATAGATTTACCTTTTTCATTTTAATTCAGTCTATAGAAAGCAAATCCACAAACAAATAAATAATAAACGTAAATAGGAAATGACTCGTTAGCACATTCGATAAGACAAATCGTAGCGCGGTCGAGCCCTACGGGATCGGGACGTAACCCCAAAACGATCGCATCCGCCGGCTATGATATATGCGAGGGTATTTCCTGACATCGGCCAGTAGCTACTTGATTTAGCGGAAAGTCAGATAAAACCTAATGCGAACAACAAAAAATATATATCACAATACCAGCCATAAATATGACGGCCTGTCGTAAACCTTTATGTCTGTGCGTTCTAGCTGGCACGTGAAAAATGGGACTTGCGATACAAATAGAATAGAGAAACTACAACATTTTTGTGAGCCGAGCGTCGGATAGTAACGGTATTTTTCGCGAAACGTTGATACAATCCAGGCACTAGCTACATAAACTTCCATGAAAATGTTTTTTTTTATATATATAAGATAAAAATGGCGTAGCTGATGTTAAAAATATATTGGTAATTGTACCAGTACAATTTGAACATTTTACAACTAACATCAACGTGTTATACAGTTGGACCTTAACCTACATAGCAGTCGTAGGCACGTCGACAGGCAATTTTCAAAGCGAAAATCATCGCAGGGTTGAGTTATTAATATTCGTTAGATACATAACGTGTTTATTAGAGACGGCTGTAAACCCCGCGTGAGGGCTGGTTAGCCGCAAAATGGGCGCCGCGCGTGCCAGCTAAGCTCTTACAATGTTCTTGAAGCCAGGAGCGTGCTTGATGACTTTGATTTACTTATTGGATTAGCTGCTATCCATGTAGATTGTGAAAATGCAATTTGTGCACTCTCTAATATTTCACTACACGCTTGCACTCAATCGAAATGACGTTTATAGCTATAATATTTTATTTTAATAGTAATTTAATGAAGAATTGGAAAAAGGGAATACATAATCAAATTATGTGTTCAGGCCAGACGTGGTGCATGTTTGTGACTGTAAGCACGAAAGGTTGTGGGAACGATTTCCACTCAAGGAAATGAAATATTTATATTTGCTCAGGTGTCGAGACAAAGCGCGGCGTTAAGTTTCATCACTCAAAACGAAATGCCTCTAGAATTCAACGGCAAGAGAAGAGAGGATTGTCGTAACACTGGGTTTCCTCTGCCGACCCTCCTGCTATGTGCGGGATACAACGTGACGATAAAAAGAAAACAAAATACTATGTAATATACTGATTACCTTACGTATAATACGTATTAATATAGATAAAACATTTACTCCAGAACCTGATGGAGGAACAAGGGTGGAAGGTGCGGAGTGCACTGCGTCAATGCCTCGATGCTCTTATCGCGTTTCAAGTCGATTGCGCGCTGACCGGCGGCGCGCGGCACCCGCTCGTCCATCATAACGATATTAAGCTTACATCGACAATATTGTTTCATTTTCATACGAACACGTGGCAGTCACTCAATTTTACCCACTCCTCCTATACTCTTAGTTTGGTTTTTGCAAAGCACTTTACTGCGTGGTCGTTCTTGCTTCTACTACTGGATGACAAGTTAGTGTTCAACCAACTGAACTATTTTATGAACGATTAATGATTTTTTTTTGTTTCTATTTTTCCTCAAAATGTCCACTTATTCACCAGAAGACAAAAATTTAGAAAACAAATATTATATTCTATTCCACTTTTATCATTACCAAAAATATTTTGCCTGAAATATATTCAACACGCAATCACATTTTTTAAATGTTTTATTATAGTGTAAATAAGAATAGAATATGTGACTTAGTAGTAGGTATTATAAAGGTCTACTTAATAGTAGGTAAAAATAAAATAATGAAAAATGTTTATTTGACTTACTTTTAGACACTACAAACTTACTTAATATTACTGTTAATTAGTTCATTGATACGAATATCAATATATAAGATCCTCATCTTTCCAATGAAAATATTATACGATTATTTTAAATCTTTATTTTATTTAAATCGTATAATATTTTCATTTCTTAGCTCTGGTGTCAAGGCAAAATCGCTTTGTTTCGCCGGCGGAAAGTGAGAAGTGGAGTATCTTAGCCCTAGGCTACTACATACTACATGGTCATCATACAGGTATCATATAAGAACTATCTATTTTAAATAAAACTATTTTAACCGGATTAATCGCGTATATTTATTATTTTTTTATACATTTTTGGAAACTCGACGTTTCGAACACTTTGCAGTAGTCCGTGGTCACGGGTAGACTCAAGAACTATCTAGATTAAAGCACTTGGACTTCTGCATTTAGGAAATACTTAATTGTATCGGATATTGTATGTACAATATATAGCCAATATCGATACAAGTATCTACTTGTGTATCGTAGCTTGGTGCAGTTTTTGTATAATATTTTTAACAAAAAATCTCTAGTATTTGCAATATCAACAAAAACAGTCACTATTTGTAAACTTTATAAGTTCCGAACTGAAACGTATAGAAATAATAATTACCACACATGTGTCAAAATCAGCCAATACCCGAAAGGTTGTATTTGTATCGAGCTAATCGGCTTAACCGTCGCTCCGACACTTCCATTGCCTCTATGGCCCCATCCGAAAGAATCGAAGGCGTTTTGAGAATTCATCGAAATTAATTCTCAGTTTGTTTGCCTATTGTAGAGCTACCGACGACGCGACGGCGGGCCTTTGTGCTGGGGTTATTATTTATTTAATAAACGGCGACACGTCTTTGTGAGATGTTTTCTCAATCAATGCATGGAGGCGTTTCTTTGTTGCAGTACGCATTTACCAGAAATGTACACTCCGTAGTAGATACGTGTGTTTAGAAGAAAAAATGTTTAAGGTACGTATGGGAGTGGGTTTTTGTTACGATTCAGTGAATAAGTGCCACCTGAAATCTTAATTTTAACTTAATAAAAGTTTTCGTCCTCTTTTGAAATTAAAAAAAATAAATAAATTAGCTTCACGCTATATACAGCACACAGCAGGGTAGGCAGAGGGAACGTAGTGTTAAAACACTCCGTTCCCCACTTTCTGCCAAATTTTGGAGGCATTGCGTGTTGAGTAGCAAAACTCAACGCCGCGCTTTGCCTCTACACCAGAGCGCAGAAATGAAAATATACATTTAAGTAAATATTTCATCTCCTCGAGTGGGGATCGAACCCACAACCACTCGGTTTTACAGTCACACTTTGTACCACTGCGGTACATCCTCCATCGGTCCTCTTTTTACGTTTCTGTAATTTTTTATATCTTAAGTATAACGCCCTTAATTCTTTGCCAATTCTGAATAGACAAAAATAATAATCTTAGACCTACTTTAAAATATTATCTTTACATATATATACAACAATACTATATGTATAGCTCAATCTAGTTTAGTAAACAATTTATTTTGATTTTCCGATGAGATAAGGCCAGTCGTGGCGCAGTAGCACAAAGTGTGACTGTAAAACCGACTGGTTATGGGTTCGATCCCCACTCGAAGAGATGGAATATTTACTTAAATTTATATTTTCATTTCTTCGCTCTGGTGTCGAGGCAAAGCGCGGCGTTGAGCTCTGCCACTCAACACGCAATGCCTCCAAAATTCGGCAGAAAGTGGGGATCGGAGTGTCTTACACTAGGTTCCCTCTGCCTACCCTGCTGTGTGCGGGATATAGCGTGAAGCTAATTAAATTATTAATTAATTAATTATTAAATCTAAAGATACATGGAGGTACAGTATGTAGTTATGTATGTATGTATGTATGTGTGTGTGTGTGTGTTAACTTTTATGCGTAACTATAAATATGTGTATGGCAAACATCGAAAGATGCAATGTGTTCACACATGAATTATTATATATTTTAATGTATCGTAATTATAATAATTATTACTTTACATAAAATATTTTCAAGCAAACAATTATAAAAAAAAATTGACTGAAATTTGTTATTATTTGTAATTTTGAAATATCGTATTGAATGATACTTCAAAATTACAAATAAAAACCAGTTGCAGTTAATTTATTTTTTGAATAATTGTTTGCTTGGAAATATTTTATGATCTTTGAAAGCAGTAGGTACTGACCTACTGCTTTCAATGATCGATTAGGTAGATATATCGAAATTGATCAGAATAATTTCTGTAAGAAGATAAGAAAATCACCGATTTAGTAGTTATCTTATAAAAAAAATCGTCATCTTGTTTATTTATTGACTAAAAACCGACGTAAAAACAAAATAAAAAATCCGCACTATTTTTTAAACTGAAAATTAGATTCACACATAACAACTCGTTTAAAAAACTTTCATGATAAAACAACACAACCACCTTTCAATTAAAAATAAATTCATATTAAACAATTAGATCATTCCATATAATAATAAACTGAAACGAACACAGGCGCAGCCGGGCCTAACCGTTAGTGTTACAATGGTAGTAGATACGTATAAAGTATTGACGCATTTATATATATATTATATATACATATATTGAAATAGAGCAGGTGTAAAGAAAACGTATCGGGTAACAAGTATGTCAGTAATCGGGTCGCGAGCTATCGGCAGCAGTGATTAGATAAATGACGGTGCTGCAAATATTGGACTGGCAAACAATGGACACTCGCATATGCTGTTATTCCTTCTCAGGTTTTATTACATCTGATGCTATATTGGTTTTTATGCTGCTATATTGGGCGGTAGACCACATTTTTCTGTCATATTACGCATTATGTACGTGCCGTAACTGTCTTGGTAAAAATATTTTTTTATACGTTTTAAAGTCAATTTTGATTTCTGCATAGAACTATTTAGGTCAATCACTTTTGGATGAGTAACAAATATTTTAAGATCTTTTCAGTTACGGCCTACGGTCTCCAATTTTCCTACCAAAGCAACATGCAAAAACAAAAAGTCAGTATTTTTAGCTAGTTTCAATAAATATAGATATTTATATTTCAGACGTACTCGTTTCTCTCATTCTCTCGTTTCTTCTGTCGATCTTACCATGCAAAAGGTGACAGTATAAAGTGTTGTATATGATAAGAGTAGGAAATTTGATCAAGACATTGCATTATAAAGAAAGCAATATTAATTTCTATATTATTAAATTAATTTTCTAATATTTTATGTTTGCAGCGCACATACTATAATGTTTTCTAATGTGAAAATTCTACAACTCTACCAGATCAACCAATACCAATTCTACCAGAGTGAGAAAATAAAAATAGCCAGTTCCTGGTATGTGATCAATAATCGTCAATATAGTTTCCGCCATGATAGCTCAACCGGTCTTCTGGTTTACCTAAGCCATCGCCGGGCCGCGGCTATTATAAGCAAGGAGGATGCCCTGACCAAATAGTTTGGATATGACTTTCGATCGAGTGTAGCTCCTTGCAAAACTCTAGCATACAGGCTTCCCGAGCTTTTAACTAATCGCAGCCAGCCGCCAGCTTTTAATTGAACGCTGTTTCTTCTGTATATCAAAAACATCCTAGCATACTATGCAGAAATATACAGATAATACAGATAACATCCTAGCATACCATGCATATTATTAGAAAACGTCGACCAGTGCCGATATAAACTTGTTTCTTCTGTAGAACCATCCCTCGGAAATGTTTGTTAATGTGGTGAAAAGAATCTTGCTTGCTCGTTAATCATGAGGATAGCCCTATTTATCATGTCATCAGTTTTTGAGCACATTCCTCTTAAAACCTCCTATTAAGGTATTTACATTTCGAGACTGCCAGTATCGTATCCGACGGTCAAGTTGGCATCATAAAAATTGGAGGTCATCGGCAGAGCGAGACGTTACTTTATCCCAAAACACCGAATAAGCATAAAAGTAAGAATCCAAAAATGTGTAAAAGGCTTCACATTTTGGCTTTAAAAATTCTTAGCTTAAGTGCAGGCAAAAATTCTGCTTATTGGTTTTAATCTATATTATCGACACATTAACGTTAGGTACGTTTAATTTTTTTTTATAATTTTCATGTACAGAATTGAATTTTCTATCCTTTTATATTTTATATACGCAATGCGATTTCTAGCACTTGTAGTAACGACGCTCCATACCAACTATTAACTCCGAAAACACCTTCTTAGGTACTGTCTTAACACCACCTACCAGTATATGTAAAATTTGAAAATTGTAACACTTATAGCTTCCGAGATTTCTGATGAGTGAATGAGTGAGCTATCGATTTTATATTTATATATAACACTATGTTGGTGGTTGTTGAACACTTTGGTTTTTGTAGCCGACTATAAAAAACTGTTTTTCAGGAGATCCTACTCGAAAAAAATATATTTTGTTCAGATTGGCATTGTTATATTCATATTTTTTTTGAATGGAATGCCCGATTTAAATAATTCAAAAATGAAACTGCCGGTATTGAAACAGTCTTGAATACAAAATTATTTATTTGGATAAAAATAAACGTCTGGATAACAAGGTCTGATTGTAGTCAGGATTTCGATGTAAAATTGAACTGTAAAACAGTAAGTGTATTGCCTATATTACATGAGTGGGATATATGGAATTGTAAGATATTTTGCTCATATGAATATTTTATTTAATTTTGTAGAACATTCTTTTGACTATCTTGAACAGTTTCTGCAGCGCATGCGATGAAAGATATATTTGCCGTGTTTTCTTCTTCTTTTTTTTATATTATTGAAGTTTTGGTATAGATCCTTATTTTTTTTCTAGGTGCAAATATACTTTATGTTACTCAGTGGTGATGCAGCATTCTTATGGTAAAAGAATTTTTGAAAGCGGGTCAGTAGTTTTTAAGTTTTTAACTTTCATACACACATACAAATCTTTCCTCTTTATATAATAGTATACATGAAAAAAAACTCATTTTATGCTATTAATCATTTTAATATTCACATAATGATTTTATATAAATTATTTAAACGTTTTTACAATTTTGTGAAATGCATCTTGTACACACACTTACTAATTTAATTCTAAACCACTGGAATGCTCATGAAAATTCAATCACAAAAAACGGAATTCAATGTGCGGTAGCGGATGAAAATACAAGAAATAATAAAAAAACATGTCGAAGTTACTCCACAATATTTTTTATGTACATAATATACATTATCTATTTTACGCTAAATTCAAACTACAATTTTATAAATATATTTTTTGGGATACATAAATATCTATCGCTAGGCATATTCGATTATAATAATACTGAATCTTACATCTAAATATTGCAATCTGATAAAATCTGGTCATTTTTATAATGTTACCCTAAATTATAACAGTAGAACACTTTTTTCATCGATATACACAGGAATGGTAAAATGGAATGTACTATATCACTAACCTAAATATTATCTGACAATCACACAAAATAGATTTTATAGTTTATAACTCAAGCAACTGGTAACTCAATATATCTTAGTAGTTGGCAAATCAATAAGTAAATGGCATTCAATATGAAAATGATATTTTAACTAAAATATAAAATATGAAATTACTCGCTATTTGAAAATAGGAACCAGTACCTTTATTTATTCAAATTAAATAGCATATAACATTCTTTCATGTTTTCTATATTCGAGTTAATTACGAATGGTGGAATTATCACTGTTTTAAGATTTTTAAATACTTCTCAGCCCCTAATTATTTACATTTTGTATTAAATAAATATTGCGGTGAATTTGCAAAATAACATATATATATATAGAGACCAATACCGATATTCTGTTTCTATATTACCTTCACACTTATCAGTTTGTATAAACCGATTGCATGCGTCAGATAGATAAGCACACTGTTGGCACATACTAAATGTGGTAAAAGCATAAAACTATACAAGAACAAATTATCAACAACTCTATAAGAAGAATCAATCTCAATATAATATATATTGCAAAGCCGCCGCAAACGGTTAACGACTAGTTCACCACTTTTTCTTTTATTAATTTGAATTCACCACCAACACCCACTTGGTTGAGGCCCGTGTCCCGTCACCGGGGGCTGATGATGCATTGGCTGATATGGAGGTAGAGTCATGCCGAGAGACGGCAAGCCATCAGGTTTTCCGATACACGGCCGTCCATCTTTAACTAGCACAGGTACGGCGACACGTCGCGGCGAATTCAGGCTACCAACATTTAAATCGTGAGCTCCCTTTTCTTGAACAGCCCGTTTTGTTTTATATCTATGGTTCTGAAACCAAATCTTTACTTGCGTCGGTGTTAGTCGAATAAGACTAGCAAGATGTTCTCTCTCAGGTGCAGACAAGTATCTCTGCTGTCTAAATCTCCTCTCCAACTCGTACGTTTGCGCTTTGGAGAATAGGACACGGCGTTTTCGTTTCTTGTGTGATAAGCTAGAGTCGGAGCCAGCATTGAGCGGTTGATCGTTGTCATTGTCATCATCATGTTCTAAGCTGTCATGGATATTGTCATGGTCGTGATCATGCTCTTGATCGTGACGAGTGTCAACAACGGTGGGAGAGGCAGTGGCCGGGGCTGCATAAGATAGTTCTGAGGCACGAGACGTACTGTCGGGACTCGCTTGTTGTCCGAGTACTCCTACAACAAAAATAAAAAAATTGTTAGTATACTATGGCTTTGAAAGAACAACAACGTAAATCTGTAAAGTAAGTTTATTTAAACACATTATTAAGTACCTACTCTAAACGAGACTACCACATACAAAATTGTTCATGTAGTTATTACACTTATATTCAAATCTTTATTTAATCTGTTAGGGTCGCTCTATTTAACTTCAACTAAGGGAGTATGAAAGCATAATGGGACATGAAAAAATCACCGCAAATATTGCTTTGTTCATTTGTTCCATTCTCCCTACGGCCTACACATGGTTCAGTTTCACACGAAATCGTCAGAAGGCGGGAGCCTGGGCGTGGTAACCAGGGGAGTGGGGACTCCCACCCGAAGACAGCTGGCCTTTTGTTCTTAAACGTCGTTTCGCGATAAGCACATCTCACTGACTTAATAGTTATATAGCTATGTTTAACATACTAGCATTAAGAATAAAATTATGATTTAATAGATATGAAATTATGTAAATAGGTGTAACAAATCAGTTTAATAATTATGTAAAGAAAAAAAAAACACATGAATAACGCATTTACCTTAAAACACGTCTTTAGAAAAGAATTTAGATACAAACATGATTAAAGTTTCACGAATCAAAAAAGAAAATCGAATTGCCCAAAAAAAAATATCGTTTGATTGCCATTACAGCAACAATGCGTATAGAATCTGGTATAACTGTCGTCAAATAATGATGGTATAGCATCCCTAACAGCCGCAAACACCGTAATTGATAGCCAGCTGCCTCTGACTGTCTATTGGTGACAAATTCGTTCCGCATCGCACCCCTCGAAAGTTAAACAACAGTTAGCCCCCGATCTGAGGGCGTGACATTACATACTCCATTTGTAAATAATAAAACTATCTATCGTATCATGTTAGAAATGTTGTTTCGAGTGACTAGGATTATAATATAAGTAATTCAATACCAAAATAAAAATATCTTGCCTAAAACTTCAATATGGATATGGCAATAATAAATTTTGGAAATACAAAGCAAAAGTTATAATGTTTTCAGCTTAATTTTTTCAGCCATGTTATTTTCAGATTCACGGTGTATAAGCCCACTGAATTCATGTGAATAGTTGTGATGCGGCGGCGTGTATGGCGGAAGCTCCAGTGGGCTTATACCACTCTGCACACAACAGGGGCAGGTTAGGCAGAGGGAACCTATATTAGTATTAAGAAACTTCGTCATCTACTTTCCGGCGAATTTTGGAAACAAGTGTTGAGTGGCGGAACTCAACGCTGCCCATATTTTTGTCACATCACGTAATTTGCAATGCCTACCAATTGCACATACAATCTTTTAATTGGAACTAAGTACATTTATTTAATAAATAAACATAATTTTTAAGTGTACTATGTAATCTCTAAATATGTATAGGATTAGTGATTCCGAACAAGCAATCATATGTAACGACGAGTGCCGAAAATTAGATAAGCGATAAACATAATTAATGGCAGCGCAGATTACCGACTGAAAGCACTCCATTGGAGGAGCATTTCAAAAAATAATCTCGCCCTCTCAACGCCGACTACCGAACACCTATTATTTTCGAGTGGGTCAATATATTTGTGTATGATAATTCGCCTAGCACTTGTCTCCATTGAAACTGATAAATTTCAAAGATATTCAAATTGTCTTTTTATCGCAAAAATTTGTTAAGTACTTATACATATATATAATGTTATGATGTTGAGACTTTACGTTTTAATTTAGAAAGTATTTAGAAAAAAAATATATATATAATATGACATTAGGTTAATGTTGCAAGGCGGGTATCTTCAATGAGAGATAAATAAATACCCACATCGTACGTAATATCACCCTTTATCTTTTATTATCTGGATAAAAATGACATTTCGTAAAGACAAGTTAAAATTGACTCACTTTATATAACATTTAAATGTGATGTGTGATCGTGCACCAATAACAGTTCATATGAATCTGATAAGAAGATTTCAGTAAATAAAATAAAATTAAATTAGCTTCACGCTATATCCCGCACACAGCAGGGTAGGCAGAGGGAACCTAGTGTTAAGACACTTCGTTCCCCACTTTCTGTCGAATTTTGGAGGCATTGCGTGTTGAGTGGCAGAACTCAACGCCGCGCTTTGCCTCGACACCAGAGCGAAGAAATGAAAATATAAATTTAAGTAAATATTTCGATTCGGGGATCGAACCCACAACCAGTCGGTTTTACAGTCACACTTTGTACCACTGCGCCACGACTGGCCTCAAAAAAAAGATTTCAGTAATAAAATATAATATATTTCTTAATATTTTTTCACAAAGTAAACAAATTTATTTATCCTATACCCTTTGATTATTTCCTCGTCATGTAATAATTGAGTACTCGTATAGTATATTTTCGCGAGCGCTGTGACTATGATATAGATTTATATTTCAAAGTAAGTGTTCATACCAACTGTTCACACTAAGTATTTGCTATTATAGTAAATAAGCTATGAGAGCTACTCCTATAGAGTTCCTGCTTTCATACGAGATTAACGTACTTATTTAGAGAATAAATTGAAATATACTTCAATTTACTACTACCTGTTTTATTTTAAAGTATCTTAAACGGTTTCAAAAGGTATTTTTAGTGTATTTTTTATTATTATTTAAACAATAACTCACCAGCACTCTCGTGGTGATCTAAAGAAAGCCATGGTTGATGATGTCGCAGTAATTCATGTGAATAGTTGTGATGCGGCGGCGCGTATGGCGAAAGCTCCAGTGGGCTTATACCACTCTGCGGCGTTTCCAAAGCTTTGGCCTCGTTCAGGCCTAAGATATCGGAGATTTGGAAACCCGGCCGCTGTCCTGGCATCTTCATGCTGTCTAGTAAACTGAAACAATATTTACTCATTAATTTTGGTTTTGCTTTTCAATGTTAATATAAATATTAGAAGCATAAAAATTACATTATAATCAATTTTTGTCTCTAGGTCAATTAATTTATAATTTTTTTGATTAGTTTATGTTCACTTTTGCGTTTATATGCTTGCTTTGCTTGTAATATTAATGTGATATAAGAAAATTGAGATCTTTATATTTTCTGAATACCTATTTTTTACAGAAATAATTACATGAACTTTGCTTGTAACATTTAAAAGATATAATTACATAACTAGAAATATACAATTTGAAGTTAAAACTTCAACATTTAAAAATTATTATCACATAAATAGATAATATTAAAATATTGACATTTAAATTTTAAATAAAAAATAAATCAGCTTCACGCTGTATCCCGCACACAGCAGGGTAGGCAGAGGGAACCTAGTGTTTTTAGACACTCCATTCCCCACTTTCTGCCGATTTCTGGAGGCATTGCGTGTTGAGTGGCAGAACTCAACGCCGCTCTTAGCCTCGACACCAGAGCGAAGAAATGAAAATATAAATTTTAAAATTACTAAATAAAATAGGTCAAGGATGTGGACTCAGCGTATTTGCATGATTTTGAAGAAAAAAAATCTTAAGCTCAAGCTTACTTTTCAATTGTTAAGGATGTATAATTATAAAGAACTACAAAAAAATCTCTTCATTTAACCGCTCATTGTTAAGTGAGGACCTCTCCAGAAAACGTGACCTCCACAAAAGGACAGACCGAAATTTTAACAAGAGCTGAACATGCGTATGTTTATTAAATATCAAAATTACATGTAGCCGTGAAACGTTCCCTAGTTCCGTACGTGACGTGATGAAAAGGCGGCGTCATAAGAACCTCGAGCAGGTTGTAAACACATCTATTAACAGGCTCTCACTCCGTCTTTGTAATGCAGACACATGTTACATCCAAAGAAATGCACTCTAGAAACCATTATAAACTAGTTTTTTTTGAATGAAATTCCAATTCTTAGTTTTATAGAAAAATATTGTGATTTTTGACATCATTATTCTGGGAGAAATTATAAGTAATACAAATTTAGTCCGAACATCGTTTTTTTTTTAATTTAAAATACTTAAAAGATCACAATATTGAAGGAAACGTAAACAATTTTAGTTTTCTAAATCAATTGAAATGTTATTATTTCGTGTACTGTTTATTGAGCACTAACAGTCATTTTATGATATCAACGAAGTAAAAACTCAAATATATCTTTTATACGATATTGCACAAACTAATTACTTAGAAACAACCAGCATTTTTTTTAATTGAAACCAAATAAAACAACACAAGTGTAAAGAAACAATACAATTTAGAATTTAGAGCTTTTTCTCACTATGCTTACCCAGGAAAAGCGGATCGAAAAGCCGCTGGATACAGTGCTGGTAAAAAAGCAGGTCCCCATGGTGGCAACAATATAGGGCTCCAGGCCAACAAGGACGCCGGCGGTAACAGTGGCGGCGGAGAGCGCGCACTCTCTCCCTCCTCACACTTCATCTCCCTGCCGGGAGAGCTCGCTTTCGGAATAATTTTGAAAACTGACACGACACACCAGACCAAACACGTGCTGCGTCTCACGACGCTGCGCCCGTACTAAACAACCCTCGAGTGGCCCTCGGGGTGAAGAACACCCCGCGCCGCCCTCGTGCTTCGACAGCCTACTCAGATCAGTTTGAGGGTGCTCCACCGGCCCGCACCAATCGCGGCGCTCGCCCGACGGGGCGGGACGAGATTCGTCCAATCGCAACCCTCCTACAGCCTTCCCAGCGAAAAAACTGGAGTATACTTTCGAATAAAGGAGCTTTCGACGTCGCACGTTACGTTATGTTGCTTTTGTAATGAGTGCGCGCGTTAAGCCTATTGTTGAGGCCGGGTTCGTTATGGACGCCGCTCTAAATGCCCGGATAATGATTTTCATAGAGTGTTTTCAATTCAAGTCAGTATAAGCCCATGTTACATTTTTTTATATCATGAGAACATTTTTATACATGTTACTTATTTAATTCAATTGTTTATTGATTCGATTTTTTTTGTGAAATTTATCAATTATAGATAAATATAATATCGATTTTTGTTTAGTAGATGTAACAAAAAAATTGACTTTCATTCAGTAAGTTCAGCACATGTGCAACTACTTAGTGTATTGTTATTGATAAACAATGCCAGGTACGGTATAATCTTGAGAACAGGTACCCGCCTACTTCGAAAATTCAGTTATAGGTTTATGACTTGCACGTGTGCTCCAAAACTTTGGCACATTAGCGTATACCCAAGGTTATTTTAGTGTCAATATTAATAATTTGCAACCAGTACTCGTATTAGGTTGCTTTTATTAATTCCTTTATTACCATGAAACTTCCATTTTTCTTCTATTTAAAAAACTATTGAGGTGGTTTCACGATAGCCGACGACGACGAGTCCGACGCTGGATAAAGCACCCTGGGATGGTTTTTAATTAAACGATCGTTAGTCACGACGGCCTACATATTACTAATTATGTAATAATATAAAATATAATAAAGTCTAAGGCTAGTGGCGCAGGGGCACAAGGGGCGCAAGTATGCCTGTAAACGCTGGTTGTGAATTCGATCCTCACTAGGGGAAATTGAAATATTTATTAATTTCTTCGCTCTGGTATCATGGCAAACCGCGGCGTTGTTCCACCACTCTCAACACACAATACCTCCAGAATTCACCGTTCCGTCTGCCTAACCTGCTGAGGGCGGGATACAGCGTGAAGCTAATATAAATATAATACTTATACAGATAAACAAACGACATTTTATTTCTAGTATTCATTTCCCACGTAATTATAGAAAAAATCCTATTTACCTACCATCTGTTTCTTATTTAAGCATTTAGTACGACTAAATAGGATTAGTAACGCGACAGGTGTGTGATTGAGGTAAAACAATATAAATTTTAACTATTCAATATTAGAGATTTAAGTAGATCGAGCTTTACGTAGAACCAGAAGAAAACTTTAAATCTCCTTCACATGTGAAATATGTTAATTTTAATAAACTAGCTTCACGCTGTATCCTAAACAAAGCAGGGCAGGCAGAGGGAACCTAGTGTTAAGACACTCCGTTCTCCATTTTTCGCCGAGTTTTGGAGGCATTGCGTGTTGATTGGCGGAAATCAACGCCGCGCTTTGCCTCGATATTGAAGAAATGAAAATATAAATGTCAATAAATATATAATTTTCTCGAGCGGGATCGAATCCACAACCAGTTGATTTTACAGTCACACTTTGAGCCCCTACGCCACGACTGGCCTCCTGGTTAATTTTAATTTAATAAATATCATATATTTTATACATTTTAAAAGTGTGACGTTTGACACATAAAAAGAACAAGAGTTTAATATAACATTTTAGTCTACCTATTTTTATTATTAGATTGCCTGCTAGGTGACATATTTTTTCGAATTATTTATAAATACATTTATTATTTTTTATACATATAACAGATATAAATATATATACATGTACTAATTATTACTGTTTTATGTAAAAGTTGTCTTGTATCCTATATTCATACTGTAAGAATATAGCCATACGAAAAAAAAACCACGATTGAACGTGAACGTGTTATATCTATCTTTTAAATAAAATATTTTTTTACAAAATTATACATAATTTTTTTTCTGCAAAACTTATTAATGGAGTCCTCTAACATTATTACTTTGAACAAGAACAATACTGTCTGTACTTGTAAGTTGTAACGCGCCAGGTGTTCATAATCCGTTCCATATGCTGCAATTCTTTTATCTCCATTCTATTGTTTATAAGAAGTCTACATTTTACACTAATTTAAATAAATACTTCAACTTCATAGTAAATATGAGCTCATTCATTTTTTTCTTAAAGACAAAAGTGTTTAATTTTCTGGGTTATTATAATAATTTAAAACGTCCGCTATTTGAGTGAGTATTTGAGTCACCTATCTATCGTATGGTACTTCAAAAACAGGATTTGACTTGTACATTGTAGTACTGTAACTAACTATAAAATCAAAAATTATAAATCGAAAGAACATTTTAAATTCAAATATAATATTTTCAACTCATATATAAGTATAAGTAAAGTACCTACCTATTTACCTATTAAAATTTTTATTATTGTTGTAGAAAAATGTAGGGGTTATGAAAAAAATATATTTTTAGCATTTTTTAGAAAAAATAGTATTTTTCAAGTTAATTAACATATCGGGAAGGTAATATTAAGATTAAAATATATTATAAGAATTATCCTTCTAAACATTATCCAATATTCCTTAGTCTTTATACCAATACAAAAGTATGTTGATCAAATTTTGTAATTTCAACAAGCACATACCTACTATAAATAAAGTAAAATCGCACAACAGTATAGGGTATGTTATGTTATCAGTAGGTACAAACGAACCGAAATGATTACTCTGATTAAACAAAAAAAAATGGAAAAAAAATTAAATACACCTATATGTTATGTGAATGTGCCTATGTTCCAATCATCGAGAAACCCACAAATATAATGTTTTAATTTTTTTGTATGTTCATGCTCTATCCTACACACAGAGAGGAGCAGAGGGAACCAGGGAACCTAGTTTTAAGACACTCCGGTCCCATTAAGACACATTCGTTTTTCACTATCCGAATTCTGGAAGCAATGCGTGTTTAGTAAACGCCGTGCTTTGCCTCGTTACTGCGAAATTATGATATATTTCAATTCCGTGAGTATACATCGAATCCACGACCTGTCGCGTTTACAGTCGCACGCTTAAGCCCAAGCGCCAAGACTTCCAAATCTCAGTTTTTAAAATATAAGTAGATACATATATATTAAGTATTCAATAATACTTCCCTTTAAAGCTGTGCGTGCATCGTTAAAGGGTACAAATAACAAAGGGTAATTATTTATATTGGGAACCATCCCCTAAGTGGCGTGCAGGCATCGCGCCGACGTGAAACGCTTAATTGACTTATTGAGAATGATTTTTTTTAAAATGTCTACCCATCGCTTACGAACGCTATTGTTTTTACCGTGTATGCAATAATTTTAGATTATTTTATTTTTTTCATGATTAAATAAATAAGATTATTTATTTATTTATGTGTATGTATTATATATATGGTGATTAAAAAAGAGTTGTGGATAAGATATTAATATATAAATAATAAATTTATAAACAAATATTAACTAATTGAGGCGCAGGGATCACACTTTGTGTAGCTGCAATACCGACTGATTTTGGGTTCGTTCTGTTGTCGAGGCAAAGCGCGGCGTTGAGTTCTGCCACTCACGTAATGCGTCCAGAATTCGACAGAAAGTGTGTAACGGAGTGGCTTAACAGTAGATTCCCTCTTCCTACCCTGCTGTGTGCGGGATACAGCGTGAGGCTGATAAATATTAACATTTTACAATGTCTACCTCATAGTTACTGTTAATCGTTTTTTTATACCCTGCATCCCACACATAGCAGGGTAGGCAGAGGGAACCTGGGAATCTAGTGTCAAGACACGCTGATCTTATGAAAACACTTCTATTCCCCACTTTCCGCCGAATTATGGGGTCTGCGTTCTTCATTGCGCCTTGAGTAGCGGAACTCAACGCCGTAATTTCCCTCTACACTAGAGCAATGTAAAAAAGTTATAAAACACGAAATGTTACTATATAATTACGACATGCAAGCTAAATTCAGATTATTAAAAATCAAAAATTAAACGTAAAACTTTGCCTACACTATATCAGGTAAGCTGCGAGGGCCAGATTTGTGAGGGGCGGGCGGCAGGTGCGAGCGCCCTCCGCCGCATCATATGATCATATCGGTACAAACGTCGAATGCTCGCAATAATTGCTAACTTTAATGTGGAAGTTATATTATAATATGTAAACGAGTGTAATAAAAAATGCATTGAGAAAAATAATACGTTAATATATTTAATTAAATTCTTCTTTTGTCATTATATATATACAATTTTTATTTTCAGCTCCGCGCTATATTCCGCATGTAGCAAAGTAGGCAGAGGGAATTTGCCAGAAAGTGGGGAACGGAGTGTGTTAACAGTAGGTTCCCTCTGCCTACCCTGCTGTGTGCGGGATACAGTGTGAAGCTGATTTTTTAGATATAACTACTTTGAGGCCAGTCGTGGCGCAGTGGTACAAAGTGTGACTGTAAACCGACTGGTTGTGGGTTCGATCCCCACTCGACGATATGAAATATTTACTTAAATTTATATTTTCATTCCTTCGCTCTGGTGTCGAGGCAAAGCGCGGCGTTGAGTTCTGCCACTCAACACGCAATGCCTCCGGAATTCGGCAGAAAGTGGGGAATGTAGTGTCTTAACACTAGGTTCCTTCTGCCTACAGTGCTGTGTGCGGGATATAGCGTGAAGCTAATTTAATTTTAATTTTAACTAAGTGAATACTACCAAAAGAAACGTCTTGTTGCAAATACATCAATTGCCGAAATGCTTCTTGACATAAAATGAACTACACGAAAAGTAATATCGAGTGCGCCAGTCATTTCAATACATTAGCGTTACGTCTGACGATTTTAGTTCACGAAATCGTTCAAGTAGAATAATAGAATCACATCTCTTTGTTGCTTAAACTGTATTAAGCATTACTGGTTTATATAGAGAGAACTTTTATTAGTATTTAGTTAAATATATATATTTTTTATTTATATTATAGAATGTACCTTACCGTAGTAGGTAGTTTTGTAATTATTTAAATAATCTATTGGAAGCTAAAGTGTTGTATTTTATATCTTCTTATAACACAAAAAAAAAAAACAAATTACAAGCTATGCCCAAATATTATATCGACCAGGTGTATTAACTGTTAGGGTTCATAAGGCGTAAGCACATTTAGTTTGATTATGATTAATGTTGAGTAATTGTTATACAAGATAGAAATCAAATTAAGGTATCTATTTTGAGCAATAATTTAGTATATGTAAATGAAATATCATTTACAACATAATATAGAGCGAAAGTATCATTAAGCGGCAAATTCGAAAAGACATTTCGCTTATATTTGCAATGATAATGTTAAAATAATAGGGGACTGATAGCCGACACGATAGGAAAATAATTTGTGTAAAAGTTTAGAAGGTATATAATATTGTGCTGTGCCCCCCGCGCCGTCGGTGCCAAGCGCCGTTTATCGCAGAGAAAAAACTACCCTATGACCAGGGTTACTCCCTGTCATTACCTCCGCCACAGCGCGGCCCGATCAAGCAAATTACATGACTCTTTTATACGTAATATTTCCATTATCATCTGTAAATACAGTAGTGTTTATAACAACAATGCCAACCAAAACTCATTAACACAAAAAAGCTTTGTAATTACTCAAAGATAACCAGCTCCATTCGTGACAGAACACATCACCCCACAAACTCCATCATCACCTCTCCTACTTAAGGAATATTTACGGCGTACAAAGTTTCCCAATATCTAAACTTTGTAAAGTAAGAGTACAAGACGATGGGTTTTCACGAATGTTTTGTTACGGCAATCTGGTTAGGCGCAGTCGGCTTAAATGGTCGGGAGCACGGCAAGCCGCGAAGAGGGCTTCCAAACCAATTAAGGGTTCCACGAAGCCATGGGAGAAGACGCAGCTGACGTATCACGAGCTCGATGGTACTCACGGCGATTCACTGCCGGGACGATTGGCGAAAGACACGCAACCAAAACCAACCAACCAAAAAAAATGTTTATGGATTTTTTGTGACTTTGTTATGATTTATTGTTGAGTTTATTTTTTCTTATTTGTTATAAAACGTTGATGTGATAAGCTTGTGAAATTGTATAAAACAAGGTTATGGGGAAGTAGATTCGTAGTTCCTATCTACATTTTGTGACTCATATGCATTTCTTATGAATTCATGTGTACGTGATTAGCTGTATCCCAATAAATAATATTTTATTTGGTTTAATTAATTCATTTGTTTGTCTTATTATATTTATTAAATTATTAACTTGTAATTTACGCAAAGGTATCTACATACTTCCTATATTTAATTGTATTTCTAGTAAATAAGACAAAAATACAAGAAAAATCACAATAAAAAATCAAAAAGTATCTACGTGCATTAAGTCTATTTCCTTGCACTTGGATGGAATGGTAACCGTTTTGTGCAATATCACGATTACCACAATTTCCTTTAAGTTATAGTCTTCTGTCACGTTTTCTATGAAAAACATTGAATATAATTTTATTATATTAAATTAAGTGAATATTACACAAGTTAGTATTAAAGATGAGAGGCCAGTCGTGGCGCAGCGGCACGAGGTGTGACTGTAAAGCCGACTGGTTGTGGGTTCGATCCCCACTCGAGGAGATGAAATATTTACTTAAATTTATATATCCATTTCTTCGCTCTGGTGTCGAGGTTAAGGGCGGCGTTGAGTTCTGCCACTCAACACGCAAATGCCTCCAGAATTCGGCAGAAAGTGGGGAACGGAGTGTCTTAACACTAGGTTCCCTCTGCCTACCCTGCAGTGTGCGGGATACAGCGTGAAGCTGATTTATTTTTTTAGTATTAAATATTGAATTAAAGTTTAATATATATATATATTATAAATGAATTGGATATTATCTTTAAAATTGCTTTTAAAAATCGAACGGTTAAAAATAATCGAATTTTACATATAGTCTAAAAATATACATTTCTATTTTGACGGTAAAATATTGTCACAAATATTAAGATATATCCTGCTAAAACAACATTTCTTACTATTAACTGAAACAATATAACGTGATATAAATTCAACAAAATAGCCACGCTAACGCACATTTCTTTTATTTTATAAGCACTAAACATCATTTTAACGAAACATAACTTACGCATAGCGATAATCTTCTTCCGCCTGCGGCTGCCGGTATTGGTATCCAGGGTCCACATACTCCGGAGGCATCATGGACCAGCTATTGTCATAGTTGTAGTAATCGTAGCCCATCTCGCCGTCGCCCATCATTTTCATTCTACACCAAACACCAACAATTTACACCACCGACGGGGACAAAACCGATTAAATCAAATGTTTTGACAGTCTCTATCTCTAATTAGATTTATAGGACACAATCTGTATATGAAAAATCTGTCTATCTGTCGATAAGACGCGATCGTTAATTATGTATTAAGTAATTCCGTACGCTACAATGTGATCATATCGACTGATCGATGCCTCACCAGTCAATTCTTATCAATAAAATTGTATCGTTATCATATCTAACAGCTTTCCCCGACGATACGGGACTTTTATAATGCGGCTCGCACCGACGCGCATATTGCGGACAGCTTTATCAGTTTCAGATGGTAAATCGTGCCATTATCATTGGTAGTGTAAACTCCTGGAATGACAGGTTGTGTGAGGAGTGACGAGAATTTTGAACGTCGTAAACACAAAATTAAATTAATTTATGCAATACAACAATGATACATTTAAATGTATAATTTCCCCGAGTGGAGATCGAACCCACAACAAGTTACCTTATAGTCACACTTTTTAACATAAGGAACGTTTATTCATTGATAGTTTCAGGTGTTTATCCATAATGGTTGTACAACGTTAGATATTGCAAACAGATCATTTGTAAAAGTAAAGAACGGGCGACGTAGCTGGCCCTCCGTCTATAAATACATATTTCTACCCGCGCCCTTACTTCAGAGATGTAAATAACTCTCTAACATATAAAGAATATGTATGTAAAATTAAATTAGCTTCACGCTATATTCCGCACACAGCAGGGTAGGCAGAGGGAACCTAGTGTTAAGACACTCCGTTCCCCACTTTCTGCCGAATTTTGGAGGCATTGCGTGTTGAGTGGCAGAACTCAACGCCGCGCTTTGCCTCGACACCAGAGCGAAGAAATGAAAATATAAATTTAAGTAAATATTTCATCTCCTCGAGTGGGGATCGAACCCACAACCAGTCGGTTTTACAGTCACACTATGTACCACTGCGCCACGACTGGCCTCAAAGGAAGAATATGTATGTATACGTATTAATTTATATTCTATTCTTAATAACATTTTGTACTGAATTTTTACATACAAAAAAGTAACAAAAGACCTTTATCATTTCGTATTTGTATTGATTAAATACAATTTTTGGAAAAAAGTGAACATCTGTTCACTAAAATCAAAAAGTGAGCAGATACCTCTGGTGGGACTCGAACCCACAATCCTCGGCTTAGGAGGCCGATGCCTTATCCATTGGGCCACAGAGGCGCGGCGGAACGGCGCGAGAGACGCTACACGTTCTATCGGTGACGACTTACGTCACCGCGCGTCACGCTCGCTCACTCGTTCTACAATTAGCTCGATAATTAATTATGTTTCATAAATGTCACTTTAAGAAACATTTTTTTACGATTTAATTTAATATAGGTGTTGCCTAATTTTTTTTATATATCTAATAAAAGTCAGCTTTGAATAAAATTCCAATAAAACAGTTCAATAGAATTTGTAGGCATAACTGAATATTTAACAGAATATTTTATCATTATATTATCATTCTATTGATGTGGGATGCATTGGTTGCACATACTGCTGTATGTGTAATCAATGTATCCAGGGAATGCAGAGGGAACCTAGTGTTAAAAACCTCCGATCTCCACTTTCCGCCGAATTATCCTAGGCATAGCGTGCTGACTGGCGGAACTCAACACCAAAAAAATTAACGGAGTTAAGAAATGAAAATATTTATAAATAATAATTAATTTTAATTAAAAATTTAGCTTCACGCTGTATCCCGCACACAGCAGGTTAGACAGAGGGAACCTAGTGTTAAGACACTCCGTTCCCCACTTTCTGCCGAATTTTGGAGGCATTGCGTGTTGAGTGGCAGAACTCAACGCCGCCTCGACACCAGAGCGAAGAAATGGAAATATAAATTTAAGTAAATATTTCATCTCCTCGAGTGGGGATCGAACACACAACCAGTCGGTTTTACAGTCACGCTTCGTGCCGCGTCATATCCTTGTTGTTGAGTCCCTGCACCGCGACGTCCTAATTTTTTTATCGAATGTGTTTTATGTATATATTTAAAAAAAAGGCTTTCTTCCATTATATTATAAGTAAATCAACATTTACTAAGCGTGCCAATAACACCTACGTAATCATTTTTATTGCTGGTGTAAATTTTAAGTAGGTACTTTGTTTCATTTTATAATTTATTTTTTCTTAAATTAACAATGATATCAATAAAAACAACATTTAAATTAAAACTGATTTATTATCGTTTTTTACAATAATAATTACATAAATATATATATTGTTCATACAAACATTTGTAGCAGAGACGATCCTAACATAAACAGTGTGGCTAATGAGAAGTTAAATATAATAAAGCGTAAGTATAAGTAATTTAACAATGTATATAATTTTCAAATAATCCAAAATTATCATTAAAGTACTAAAAAAAGTTCCTTACTCGCTGTTTAAAAGGCCAAGTCTGATAATACGATAAAAATATCTGACCTGATTGAAGCTGCCAATTCAATGATCTAATTTGTTAGTGACCATTGAAAGATAAATAAAATTTACATTTTTTTTTGCGTCAAGCTGTATCCCGCATATAACAGGTAGGCAAATGACACGTAGTGTGAAGACACTCTATTCCGCCAAAATTTCGAGATATTGCTCGTTTTGCTACTATTGCGAGGACATAAAAATAATTCATTTCCCCGAGTGAGAATTCAGATGCTTACTGTCAGACAATGTTTATAAGGACAATGCTGCTGATTATATTTTTATGCTAAATAAAAATATTTTTTTTCAATTAAAAAGGAAAACATTTTATATATCATTTAATTCAAATAAAAATTAATAAGAAATATACAATGCTATTTTCAAAACAGGCGTAACGTGTACGTGATATATTAAATTACAATTACAAATATCAGGAATAATAGCGTGAGAGTAAGTCTTTAAGTTAAAATTATCAAACATTTCATTTTAAAATAATTTTTTTGCAAATTTCATTTTTAACCGACTTCTGTAAAAAGAGGAGGTTATCGATACGATTATGTTTTTATTTTATGTTACCTCCAAACTTTTGAATCGATCTCGATGATTCTTTTTTTAATTAAAAACTTTCCGTGTGGTTCCGTTATAATTTATCCCATTTCTAACAATGGTATCCGTGAGAAAATGTCATGTTTTAAATTTGCAATAAGCATATGTGCGACCAATGGACGAACAACTCAATATCCCGACAAGTGATTTCGATGATTCTTTTTTTATTGGAAAGAATTATACACTTGAAGGATATTTTAGTGAAGGTTTGGTTAGGTTCTAATTATGGGACTCAGTTGAAATTGAAGAAGTCGGTTTTTCTGTTAAAAATTATAATGATATATTGGATTACTTAAGTAATTTTTCGCGTATTTCTTTTATTCATTTTAATATTTTATTTACTTGAAATCATTTAAAATAATTATATAAATAGGGTACTACATAATAAATTATTTCACTTAAATTTATGAATTATAAATAAATAGATAAATTTATTTTATATATAAATTTATTCTATATACTACCATGTTTGTAGATGGAGTTTGGCTTATGATTTTAGAACTATGCAAGAAAAAATTGTGAATTAAGTGAAAATAAACGGAATATAGAGTATTCTTTCTTACTGTAAAAGCTTTTAAGCTAAGTTAATATAACAACTATATTTTCATATATTGCTTTTATCTCATAATCGTATCCCTCACGCCGTATCCCGCATACAGCAGGAGAGGGTAGAGGGAACCTAGGGTTAACATATTTGATCACGCTTCACCCGAATTTGGAGGCATTGCGTGTTACAAATATAAATCATAATAACCACGTACAAACATTAAATTTCCATGGATATAATTTTATTTATCGATTTTACACGAATAATGCACAATATCACCATTGGGATAGCGTACAAACGCGCTTTGGTTTCCGAAACGTTTCTTACAAACTGGACACACGTTGTAATCGTTTATCACTATACGCTTGGACTCGTGGAATTGTTTAGCCTCTTCTACCTAAAAGAAGAAAATAACATTAGAAAATATTATAAAATAGAGCCAGTTAAGAAAGGGGAACATTTAATATTTTTATTTCCTCGATCTGGTAACGAGGCACAGCGTGGCGCTGACTTTCACCACTCGACACGGTCACAGAATTCGGCGGAAAGTGGAGAATGGAATGTCTTAACACTAGGTTTACAAATTACCTAGCTATGTGCAAAATACAGCGCGTAGCTGAAAAAATATATTAAAAAAATTGTATGTATTTTGTTTTGCGTTCCGCTGTATTCCTCAATGCAGGGTAGGTAGTGTGTAAAAAAACACAAATAAAACATATACCTGTAAATGTTCCGCATAAAGTAGTCCTTTTAGAACTTGCGTACGTCGTTTAAGGGTCAGCTGGGACTCCAGTGCACTCTCTAGGAAATATTTCAATCTACTCAGTGGAACTGAATCTGGGAGCACTGTTAACGCCTGGAAAAATAATGAATATACATTACTAAACATGGTTTATGTTATATGTAAAATATGGATATAGATATAGATATTAGAAGTGGTGTAGCGCAGATACGTAACGGTTGTAATAAAATTGATAATTTAAGAAAGAATACGTATCTTACTTTTTGTTAGATTTTATTGGGGCGCCACCTATTTCGAATTATTCATGGACCTCCATGAATCACGTGACACGTGTATATTTGAAAAACGGGAGAACATGTTGAAATTAAAAAATTGAAACATAAGGGATATGATTGATTATTGTTTTTTCCATCTTAAGTTTGTATACTACTGAACCAAAACTGAACTACTTTTTTTAATATATTTTTTTTTGAATGAATTATTAATTTTCTGAAAGCAGGCAACGACTACATAGTGGTGGTCATTATCGAATACTATCGTTATGTGATTTTTTTATTAGTTAAAGCCTTTTTTATTTCAAATAATTGTAAAATTAAACATTTAAATACAAACCTTTATAGGTGATATTTTATCAGCATGTTTTTCCAATATACTAAGAGCTGTTTCTAGATCGGCGACGGTAGAATTAGGGTGTCTTGGTACATTCGACAAGGGCCCCGCCAATGAAGAATTTTGCTCGGGATTCAACAGTATTCGCATTAAAATGACATATACATCAACATTTTTCTCTGCAGATTTCTCGTCAACATTTTCACAATATCTTATAGCTCTTTGGACATCACCTACAAAAGAAATGTCATACATTAATATGTATGTAATTTTCTTAATTACTCTAAAATAAGTCATAAATGTCTCCAACCCCATTTTTTAATATGTCGGGGTGATATGAAGTTTAATTGCATCCCATACAACAATGTAAAAATTCTAGTGAACGCCCTATATATATATGAGCATATATATATTGACAAATATTTATATCTGAGAATGATGAAAAAAGCTTTGTGTCCCTTATCTATAGCAAAAACAACTTTTGATCTAAATGCGTCAAAAAAAGTAAAAGGCAATTATTAATTATATTAACTACTTTTACAGCTTTACGATTTTTCCCACAAAGTAGAGTTAGTAGAGGGTACCTAGTGATGACAGTGCATCCGCCAGTTCAATTTTAGAGACATTACTCGATGATTCGAGATCCGAGACTGATCTCAAAGCCGCCGTCTACCAGAGCCGGGAAGTGAAAATAGTTATAATATAAACATTCCTCCGTGGTAACCACACCTACAACCATCAGTGTATAGTCTGATGCCACGACCTCTTATTAATTTCCTCACTCAGGTAGCGAGCAACGGCAAAAAAGCACGGAGTGAGTGGTTTTAACACGCAATGATTTCAGAATTTGACGAACTTCGGGGAACGGAAGTGTATTAATGGAAACGGAGTGTCAGTACACTAGGTCCCCAAGTTCCCTTTGCCTACTTAAGTAAAAGAATGTACAATTACCAAGAATTTGGACGTAAATAGCTAAAGCCTGTTCATGTCTGCCAAGCTTGCCTAATATAACCGCTCTCTCTTCAAACAACGCGTCATTAGGGAAATGAAGAATTACTCTTTCTGGCGTATAGTGAGTAGATTTTTCTAGGAATGCCACTAGTTTAGCTTTTATATGCTGAAGTTCCTCTTCCGTTGAATTAGCTTTTTTATCTGTAATTTTTTCTCTGTACATACTAATTAAAGCGTCGTGGAACAGCGGGTTAGTATCATTCCAAGTATGTATAACGTGCTCTAAATATGGAATGACGAGAGAATCGTGCTCTCTAAGAAGGAAATCTAACACTTTTGGACGAGGTAAATTCTCCACTTCGACTTTGTCCTCGGTGAATATTTTCAAACCTTCCTCTGGGTGCTCTTTTAATATCCAATCTGAGAATTTAAATATTAGGTTGATGTGGTCGGCACCTGAAACAAGTATTAGTTTTACGATATATACACATATTTTTTAGGTTATTGTACACAATTAAACGTATATAATTAAAAAAATACGCTTTTATGAAGAAACTAATAAAATAGCAAAAATGGCTCGGACTTATTCGAGTTAGAAGTAACAGACATTGAATAAACATATTTTTTCCCAAAAAAGCGCGTGACATCCTTCGTTGGAATAAAGTTATACTAATAATATGTAAACGGGAACATCTTAAAATAATACAAATATAATTTTATAATTAATTTTAAATGTAAACTCCTTTAAATTGTACCGTGGTCCCTTGAGATTGACATTACCAAGGGTAATATATAGCGGGTCGTCGGAGCTGGCGCTCACCTAAGTGCTGCAGGTAGTTCTTGGTCCGGCCGTAGCCCCTGAGGCTGGAGTCGGGCTGCGTGGCGCGCTCGCGCAGCAGCTGCAGCGCGCGCGTGTGCTGGCCCTTGGTCTGGTACAGGATGATGAGCTCGCTGCACTTGCCGTGCTGCTGCAGCGTGCGCTCCGCCTCCTCCAGCCGGCAGTTGTTGAGGCGCAGCAGCGGCGCCACGAACGCGTCGTTGGTCTGCCAGTCATTTTTATAGTTAACTTCAAAACAAGAAATACCGCGATAATATCGCACGCTGTCGCTTCCTACCACAAAAACGGATGCTATCTTGTTATGTACTATTCACGAATATGAAACGACGAGCAGTCCATATTCATGGTAAACAACAAGATAATTGCCATCATTGGTACATATTGCGTCTAAATATATGTTGGTGCAAGGAACATTGTTCATTTAGAATGTATTTTTATTTTGAAGTTGATATAGTCAATGATAAAGAAAGAAGTAAATCATTTGAAAAAAAAAACTGCGTAGTAGTTTTGAGCTACACCACCGATATGGAAAACTTAAACAAAAACTAAAAACTAGAAAATAATATACTAATTACTTAAGTCGGTTTTATCCAAGATAGCAATATTATTAATAGATAACTCCTAAATACAATAAACTTTAATTTTATAAAATACTAAGATTAGCACTTTCCACACAATGCTACTAAATTTTTGTAAATAGTTTAACAAGCATCGTCCATGCTTGTTGGTTTACGAGTTATATTGAACATGTTAATGAAAATTTTAAACATTTTTTACATTAAACCAGCTATTGTTACGACATTTCGTTGAAACGTTACGTAAACTATTTTAGAATGGCTTAAAGAAAGTTAAAAACCTGTATAAAAATGTACCCACAATCTACATGTTTCTCAGAAATCTGGTCAAATTGATAATAATAGATGCTATCGTTTATCATATTCTATTATTATCAATAAACATTATAATCAAATATCTTTTACCTGTAAGTAGCACTTCAAAAGCGTCGTATCTATTAGTTCCAATTGCTGAGTAACATTTCTCTGATTAGTCTGTTCATCCTTGCTTCCGCTAGCATCGGTAGAATTTTTACCGATTTTCGATCTCAGCTCGACCAAATACTCTATGAGAGCATTGAGGGCATTCTCTAGATCTTTCCCTTCTAACTTTTTGCTCGTGTCAGAACTAGGTTTGTTGTCTAAGTCTGGGAAGAGCTTGATGACTTCGGCAGGATCGATGTTTAATTTGATGAACTCTTTCATGGACTGTGAATATTCTTTCTTTTCGAACTGGTCCAGAGCGAAAAGCATCTGAATTGAATGTATTGTTTGTTTCTTTTCTTCCACTGAACATGTTGACAAATTCTATAAAAATAAAGTAATAAATAAAATGGGGCGTGGTGGCACAGTGTGGTTACCTATGTAAACTATAAATAAGACGCCTGTGGTTCCCACTCGGGGGAATGAAATATTTTCATCTCCTCCGTCTAGGAAGACGGTTAGCGCGACGTTGAGTTCCACCCCCCGTTCATCACTCCCAACGGAATGTCTAGTACTCTGCACTAAGCTTGAGGAGTTTGTCTACCCCACTATAGGGGGGATGCAGCAAAATATGTGAATAATTACAACGGAGCTACTAGACACTATCAAATTTACATTAAAATTTTACTTGTAATACTTTATTTTAGAACAGATAAAATATATACTGAAGAGCAAAACATGCTTACAGCCACGAACATCTGTATCATATCTTTTCGATTTTTCTTCAAATATTTTTCCAGAGACATTTTATTAAGATCCATGTGCAACCTAAAACTTTGTAACGCACGTAACGTACTATACAGCATTCAATTACTTACATTAAGAAGTCTAATAATTTCAATTTTTCGTTTCTTATGCCTAAATCTGAGCATGACTGAAGTGCTTCACATAAAAACGTTAACTAATACTTGTTTAAAAAACGTTAACTAATTTATCACATAAATAAACCAAATGTTATTTAAAACCAACGTTTTCCTGCTCAGTGTTGATAAATTGATCTGATTAAAACAAATTTCTCATTAAAACGAGATGAACAATCAATATTATTTTTATTAATAATTTATAGTAATGGCGGAATTCTATTTAAAATTACGCCTAATTTTGTACGCTTTAAGATATAATGCTGTATTGTACGTTGATTACTTACGTTAACCTAATCTTGCACTATATACCCACAGATTTGTTTTTAGCACACAATCTAAATATTTCACTCTATATTTGTAAAGTTACTAAGGATATGATTTGATTTATTATTGTGTAATAATAAGAACTGAAACATAAGGAAAACATACATATTATATATACATATGTATATTCGGTTGTTTTCCTGAATTTTCTAGATTAAATTTTTACTAAAAAAAATTAAATTAATTAAATTAAATAGAATATTTTTAAAACATGTATAAAATTGTAGGAGATTAGGCTAACATATAACACAGGTATAAATAGCAAATCTTTTAATAGTTTTAAAAACTAAATTATATATTACTTAATAATAAAATTTTAATGTTATTATATAACATTAAAATTCTGCAGGATCACCGTGGCGCAGTAAGATAACATTTAACCGAAACAAGGTTTTCAGCCGAAACCGAACCTTTTTAATATACAATATAAATAAAGATTAACTGAACAGTAGAGGTGGTCATTATCTTGGTCATTTTTTTTACCCTATATTGCATAGTCCATAGTTTTGGTGGTCATTATTTTTACCCTATATTGCATAGTCCATAGTTTTACCATTTTCGAGGTTTAAGCCATACAAAATTATTTGAAGCAACATATTTATGAAAATAATATAAAATAGGTTTTTTTTTAAACATGTATTGGTACTTTTATGTCTTTTTTTTTTAGTGAAATATCTAAGTATATCTAAAATTGTGTCGAATCAATGCCAATTGCCAATTTAGCAGTCTGATAATTGTCTAGGATTCACCACAATAGCCTCTTACAAAATTAGCTTCCATTTGACACCAAATAAGTGATATTTCAACTACTAATTTTAAGATATTACATGGTGAACCTAAATTTAATAAAATTCTTGCCTGTTCTAACTCTTTTTATAATCATATAATTAGAAATCTTGATAAGAACTTATGGCTTATTGGTGAAAGCATTTAGACGGTTTGCAATTGACGCAAGTTCCGAGTCTAGCTAGATTTAAATATTTATTATTTTTAAACGTCTTCTACAAATATTTTTCTATGCTTAGCTTGAAATAAAACTTAATAACGGTAAATATAATAACGTATTTTTTTTTATCAGTTTCACGCTGTATTTATGTATCCCGTACACGGCAGGGCAGATAGAGAGAAGTAGAGTTAAGACACTCCGTTTCTCACTTTCCGCTGAATTCTGGAGTTATTGCGTGCTAAGTGGCGGATCTCAACGCCGCGCTTTGCCTCGACATAAGAAATGGAAATATAAATTTAAACAAATATTTCATTACTCCGATTGGGGCTCGAACCCACAACCAGTTGCGTTTACAGTCACATTTTGTTCCCCTGCCACTTGTGCCACCACCGGCCTCACTTTTAAATTTATACCGTGTAGCGTATTAAAGGAGCTCTCAAATTAATATCTGTAATAACTTTTATTCAAAAAAGATAAGAATTAACCACGCTCTTATACCTATCACCTTCAAAGCTAAAGAGACTATCCTATAAATAAATGGTTTTGTTACTACAAACAAGTCAAATTGAAAGTATTTTTGAGACGTTGATACTTAAGCATGAAATCCTTTCCACGTAATATTTATATGCATATGTTATAAATAATTTATTTTTTATATAATTTGAAATTAATAAAGTGAATTTATAACTCATGGACCACAATAATTAGCAGAGTGACGCAAAATACTTAGTTTCGGTTTGGACAAAAGTTCGGCCACATTTTGGCCGAAACCGAAACTATGACCGCACCTACGATTTTTGGCCGAAACCAAATCTTCGGTCTGTCACTAATTTAACTATAAACGCGACGGTTGAGGGTTCAATTTCAACTAGAGAAAGTAAATTTTTGTCAAAAAGACAGCTCAGAACGAAGTCTGTGTGCCGTATACGGCTTATAGCGTGAAGCTAAAACACAATACTTACGGTCAATTCAATAGCAATTTGGAACTGTTTATCCTTCAATAGTTGCTGTCGCTGTTTGGTTACGTCTACGGAGCTCAAACACCACACTTGCCCCACCGAAGATACAAATATCAAACCTCGCTTGCATCTAATATATATAAAAGGATATTATTATTATTTACACTTTAGAGACTGCAGTTAAAAGTGTGTTATTAAATGTGTTTACTTAATATATTTATGTTGAAAAATATATTTACCTATTTCATTAAATTAAATAATTTATATTTTTTTAGGTGTAAAAATATGATTTAAATAATAAATTAAATTCAGTATAATATATTAATAATAGAATATTTATTCTTTCTTAAGTTTTCAAAACAAATGCTTAATACCAGCTCATTAATTAATAAAATAATAATTTTGAAGTATGTATGTACTAAAGAGGTCAGTCGTGGCACAGGGACCCAAAGTGTAACTGTAAACGCGACTGGTTGTGGGTGCGATACCCACTCTAAGAAATTAAATATTTTTTTATATATATATAGTTTCAAAGAGGGGAACAGATTGTTTTAACACTATGTTCCCTCTGCCTACCCTGCTGTTGCTGTTTGTGGTACCCCACGTGTATACCATATCATATGTACCATATTACGTGGTGAAGCTTTCAGAAAATACTACAAAACAACAGTACAGCTAACTACTAGAAACATATATGAAACACCTTTTGCAACAAAAATTAAATAGAAATAAAAAGATTGAGAAATTTTGTTTTCTTTGTTTACATCTTGTCTAAAGCCCAAATGAATAGGCTATAATCGGCCAAGCGCTGAGCATTGTCTAAAAAATATTTGAAAAAAAGTAGTATTTAGGATAAAACATTAACTATCCTTCTTAAATTATTAACTTTAACCATATTTTTATGGATAAAATGGTCTGGTATAAATATTGTTTATTTATCCGGTCATTCTTATAAATAATTTATCAATAACATTCCACCAAGTTGGAATCAAAACCATAACCATTGCACACAGCCAGGCTTGCCTAACACATATATTAAATAATACAATTCAATATAAATGCTTTCCATTCTATTCACCCCTTCCATTCTTTTTATCCTTCATATGGTATAATATTCATACTGCTAAACTTACATTAATCAAAAATAATAAATAATGTCCACTGAGACCGTCGAGACGCAGCGTGACGGTTGGGAGGTTTTTTCCCACTCGGACAATGAATTATTACAATTTCCTCACTCAAGTAATAAGACAAAACACAGCGTAGAGTTCCAGCACTCATCAAATAATGTCCCAGAAACTAAGCGGCGGATACAACGTGAAGGTAAATAAGAAAGAAATATAGTCCAATAAAACAATATTCACTTTCTTACCTGTACATTAATCTTGCCTTGTTGAGATCAGACAAAGTTTGTATGAAGAGTGCAGGTTCCACTGTTTGTACTACAACTTGGTCTTGCATCAAACCCAGCACAAATGGTTCATCCCAAACTAGAAATTATTATGAATAGCATATTAACTTTTCTATTAATAGGGCTAGCAACACCATAACAGTAACATCCTAATTCTTATCTTGATTGTAATTTCAAGGATAAAACTACTTCCGTAAAGATAACAAGACCACCCCTCTTAATGTGTGATATTGGACATTGGTTAAACTAACTTTTACTAACCTCATCTAGTTTATTGGATCTAAAAAATATTTTGCTTACTTGTTTAAGACAAATCACTGCTATTAATTATTCTTATTGAATTCATAAGTACAAATAAATATTTTACCAACAGCTATGGGAGCTTCGCGCCATTTTATAGTCTTTTTTATTTCAATTTCCTGAGCTTCTTCAACAAGTACAGAAGTGTTATCACGACCAAGAAGGAAGGAGGTTTCTGAATATTTTGCTATTGTGGGTTCTAACGATCTTGAACTACTAGTTGGGAAAAGTTCCTTGGGATCGCGTGATGATAACTAAAAAATAAAATGGAGTGTATTATTTTATCAAATGTTATAGTGAAATCGCACCAATATTTCCCAAATTAAAAAATAGCAACCCAAATGTGAAGTGAACATTGAGTAGATCTTTAAACATAATTTGTTTGTAAAAGCAATTCTCAGTTTTTATTTTGTAATGTTTGTAATTGATTGATTATTGGTAATCAATTATGCCCCATTTTTCTAAGATAGCAAAGAAGTAAGTACATGATGTATAATATTTTAAATAACTAAATAAAAATACTATTGAATCATTTCTACTGATGTGCATTAACTCAAACTCGACTCGACTTCAAGCATTAACAAAATAATTCTACCAGTACTTTCAAGACATATTCCAGAACCAAACTAACAATATTTTTAGAGAGGTTCTAGACCTTTCAGCAAACTATAGCGATATTTCACTGTAATATCTCTCATACCTACTTCTACTGCATACAAATCTATTTTAAGCCTGTTCCTGGTTAATTTGTTATAATGAAATACTTACATCAAACAAAGTATATTCTCCTTTAAATCCAACACAAAGATACTGTTGACCCCATGCCATTACTTTAGGCACATCTGGTATAGTAAAGTCAAACAGATGTTTCTTAAATTCACCATTTTTTCCATAATAAAGTTGTAATTTTCTTCTTACAGCTACGCACAAGTGTACTACAGAATTAGATTCACCGGTCATTGATGTTGCAGACTAAAAAGTAGAATAAAAAAGGGTTTCTTAGTTTCATTAGACAAAGGAAATCTAGTGTATGTGTTCCCCAGGCACTGCCTAATTTGGGCAATGGAATGGAATTGAAAGCCATATTTTGTCCCATTTCTTTCCTTCAAGCAGGACGAAAACTAAAAACCATCACAGATGGAATATCTTAACACTAGGTTCTCTTTGTTAACCCTGTTATAAACGGAAGAAATCAAGAAAAATTGCTAAATGTCATAAAAACAAATACATTATTATTTTAAATGTAAATACATACATTTGTAATCATGTCATATTTTACTTATTAACTATGCTTATTATCATAGACATAATATGCAAACATAATTAAAGTTATAAATACAAAATAATTATTTTTACTTTATTTACCTTATTGTCTAGTGCAAAAAGTGAAGCTCCCTTTGTTTCCGAGAAAGTCTTTATTAAAGGGAAATTAACTCCATTTATATCATAAGATGAAAGAATATTATCAGTTAAGCAGAGGAGTAAGTTATCTTCTGCAAAATAATAATATTACTGTTATATTTTTTTTAACAAGAGAGAAGAGAATTTATTATAAAATACATAATAAAAAATACATAGACCCTTCATATTACAGTGATGCATAGAATGACTGTAGATGCAACAGTAATGAGTTCAATTCCCACTATGGGAAATGAATGATTCTCCTTTTCTCATTGTTTTATTAAGAGAAAGTGTGACTTTGAGCTCCATCAATTAACAGTCAATGTCATGAAAATTTGGTGGTGCATTGGGGACAAAGTGTCTTTATACTAGGCTTCATCTATCTACATCATGAAAATAATTGCAAGCTTACCAGGTATTACTTCAATTTGCTGGATAGGTTTTTTACTAAAAAATTTGCAGTATCTAAGTAATTGTAGTTCATACTTTTGATTACCATTAGTTGATGATAAAGAATACATCAATAGATGCCCTTGTCTTGTTCCCAAAAATAGATTCCCATCTAAAAGTACATCCAGTATTGAGTAAGAAAAAAAACATAACATTGAAGCTATATTAACAGTAAGAAGAACAAAGTAAGATATAAAAACTTAAGTAAAGTACCCACCATAAGCTGCAATAGCTTCTATTTGCACTGTTGCATTAAGCAAATGTGATACCTCATATGCTTCATGCATTTTAAAGATATTATTAAGTTTACGATCAAAATAAACACTAAGAATGAAATTGATTCAGAAAATTATTTATAAGTAAGTTTTTTTTAAATTCTATTTGACTTAAGCTTATGGAGAGCAACCTTTTTTATTAGCCATTTTTATAAAAAGTTAAATGAAATATTTAACTGAGTTGCTCATCAAATAAACGCCCTATAAATTATAAAACACCAAACATAAATTGAGTTTTAAACTGTCAAGTGTCAACCAAACCAATCCAATGAACACAGATTTTTTTGACAAATAAGATCATCAGTGCTACAGATATAAAATGTACACAAGTTAGAATTGCAATGTATCGCACAGGGCATGACATCAACGCTTATTTTCGCTCTAAAAATTGCGATCTTTAAGAAAAAAATAATTCAGCGATTACAGTATGAGAGCACGAGCAGAAATCCTTGTTTGTTTCTATCTTGTTAAATATGCTATGTTTCTATCTTGTTAAATAACATAATGTATATATAATTATACTAATAATATTGTTAAAAAGTCAAAATACTTGCATTTACAAGTCTAGTATTATTTACTAATATCAGTTTTACTTGTTAACTTTAGGTAGTTGTTGGACACACACGAACATTTTAGTACAGTTTTCTTTTTTTGAAAAAGAGACTTAAAATTTTGCATCCCTCCGATATTGCAGTAGTAAAAACAGAATTTCTAGAAATGTTGACGATACGTACTTTATTGACAATATTATTGTACGTATGCGGCCAGGCTAAAGTATTAAACGTGTGTTGTTTGTTTATTTTAATTATTTTTATTATTTTGTAATGATATGCCATTATTACATCTTTATTTTTCAGCTTCACTCACGGTTAAACTCCATGTTAAGACATTCCATTCCCACTTTTTCGAGGCATTGCATGTTGAGTGGCAGAACGCAACGCCGCATTTTTGCCTTGGTACGAAAGCGAAGAAGTGATAATATTCATAAATAATAATTTATTTCTGCGAGTGGGGGTCAAACCCACAACCGTAGCGTTACAGTCACACCCTTGTGCTCCTACGCCACGGCAGCTTCTACATCTTATAGCTTATTAATTATACTTTTGAAAAGTAATTTCTATGTGTATATGTTAATACATGAGCCGTTCTGCTTTTGCACAAAAGTGCTTAGTTGCTGTAAATAAAAATTATGATATCAAAAGAAGACTTAAGTAGCTATTTGTAGCTCCGTTCTCCACCTCCCGCCGTTCCGGACATGGCGTGTTGGGTGGCGGTCCCCAACGCCGCATTCGTCGCCACTTGTCACACCAGCGGGGACGCACTGGTGCGCGTCGCCTTGGGGGGACGCCCTATCAGTGCGCTCTTTCGAGATGCACGTGGCGGATGAAACGTTGCAGCCCTCGTAAGGGCTGGCAGGGGTCGCTACGAACAAGCCTTCCATCTTGGACCCCCAAGTACCGTAGCGTTTGGCGCTCCGTTCTCTCTGACTACCCCGCTAGGGATAAAGCGTGAAGTTAAGTTAAGTTTAAGTTAAGTTAAAAGACTTAAGTTAAGGTTAAGTTAAGGCATAAATCGATAAACTCCACTTTTTGAAATATATAAAATTCTATTTCTAATTCACAAGCAATTTAGGTTAACCTTAATATCATTAAACAACTTTTTTGGTAAATTAATAAATAATTTATTGTAGATCAAATTTAAATGCACATCCTGATGCAAATATTTATTATAATTTCTATTTAAATACTCTTGCACAATTATAACAATATAAGTAAAATACTGAAGTTGTTTCTTTTTATTTAATTTTAATTTAGTTTACTACTCCAAACAATTCAGTAGTATACTTGTATTCTACTAATCTTAAACGATGACTATATATTTTTCAGCTTTTTTTCCTTCATTCCTGCACTCGTATATGCATCGCCAAATTGACTAAGTACTTCACCATTTATTAAAAAAAAAGTAATATTTCTGGCGACAGCTTTTGGCTCGTTCTTTTTATATTTAATTTCGAATACTTTAGAATATTAGTTAATCATAGTAAACAGAATAGATTTCATGTTGCACCTTTTTCAGTTCAGTTAACTGTTGGGATTCCTCAAAGATGTTCAGCCAAACAGTCTCATAATTATAATAATCTTTCACGCTGCAGCCGCAGTAAGCAGACGGAAAGTGGGAACCTTGTGTTAAAACACTTTGTTCGCATTAAGAGCTTCCATTTCCGACGAATTCTAAAGGCATTGCGGGTTAAGTGGCTGATCTCGACGCCAGCTACCAGATTGAGGAAATGATAATTTTAAATATTTCATTTTCTCGAGTGGCAACCCACAAACTGTCGTGTCGTGCCTTTAATATTTAATTTCAAATAGTAATATTATATAGATGATGGTCATGCTTAAGAAATAGTTCCAATTACTTTCATTGATATAATTTGGTATGATAAAAAGAAGAAATCAATTCAATATTATAAGTAACAAGAAATACACAATTCAAATGTCCTTATTACAAAATTATCTATATTTTTAGGAACTTACATCATTCAAAATTCGGAAATCGTAAAGGCTTATGGAACTTAAATATGTAAAATGTATATAAAAACACTTGGTGGTCAGACATATAAATCATATTTTATAAAAGAAAAGCACATGGAGGTCTAAATAGTTAACTTTATTATTTTAATAATTAACTAACACAAAGTGCAACAATGGCAATAGCTATTTTATACATTGTATACATTGAAGAAATTTGGGTTTTGTTTTTATCCAATGTAATGATTTTTGATTCCTACTACCTGATTATCATTTCCTATAACATTATTTGTTTGATGTCACCATATTCATTAAATATGCACGTGTTTGACTCCCCATTTTATTTTATTTTCTAGACACTACACCCAAACGATTTAAATTCTACTTAAAAAGAGTTGAATGTGAAAAATATATTTTGGAATATTAAAAAAAACACATAGCAAAAAATATTTTGTGAAACACAAAGTGTACATTACAAATACTGTTATATAATTTTTATTATTCGACGTGTTAAGTTTAATGTTAAATACAGTCTAATATTTAAAAAAGATGTCACTAATTTATGTTTGAATATATAGTATGTCACACCACTATTCAAATTTAAGGCTATTCATTCCCCATCTTCAAGTTTAGACATGCATAGGGACACTATACTAGATTATTGAGAAAATAAAAAGCCATGCGTACTATTCATTTAATATTTACTTTTATAATTATGTTATTTCATTCATAACTAACAACGATATGAGTGTTACGATGTATTCAAATTCAGTAAAACAAATTAAAACAAAATACAAATTTCACTCACTATTAAATTTAATTTTACAGTACTAGCAATAAGAAAACTCTTTCTAAATAATTTATATAGATCAACCCCATTTCGAAGTAATGTGTCTCACGGGATGATTCTCGTCTCAGTGAACGTGCACGGGAATCGTGAAAGTGCGAGTTTCAGTGGCACGAAGACATTACGTTAGCATCGCTTCAAACGTTCAGGTCACTAGTATGTCTTAACTTTTTACACAGAAGAGGTCTTTAGAAGCAACGTCGATTACAAAAAAAATTCATAATAGATAAGACTTAATAAAAATATGCGTATCTAAACTATCGTAATACTCACTGCGCCCAGCGAACGGGCCGCGCAGCGAGCGAGCCACCGCTCTCTACCGATTAAGTTTATCAGAGTCATACCATGAAGATAATAATTATAATATATTTACACGAATTATAAAGAATGTGCCAGCAAATGAATAGCCGCAGGGACGACAACTAAGCTCTCCACTATGTGATTTGAAAACGTGCGCCGAGCGCGTTAAATCTTAAACATACTAAAAATTTATAAGTAATTAGTACATACAAATATGTAATAATACGAGCGTATATCATATACGATACGAGGGCCGATCAGTGTTGTCGTTTCCGAATGAGCGATCGGTTTTGTTACATTAGAGTAAAGAGTGAGTTGTGACAAATGCTCCGATGGTCCGACGACACGTCAAGCTGCATCCGATTCATTCATTCAACAGTCCTCCGAATTGCGAGAGGCGAACGACAACGTTCTCATTAAAATTAAATGTCAAGTGTAGTGCGAAACGAAATTGCCCGAAACACTTAAAACTATGAAAATGAGTTTAATTATTTTAACATAGTTCTGTAGCTAACTTCATACATGTCTACTATATTAATGTGTGAAGTTTTTTTACATAGCAGAAATATTTATCGAATATAGAATACAATATTATCGAAAAATCTATGACATTACAATAGGACACCGACAGTGCTTATAAAATACGTTACATTTACTCAGCGCTGGATAAGAAGGTGAGGTACAAGTACAACGCGACACGAAATTACTAAGAGTTGCCCAAATAAACGAATATTTATAATGTAGTAAAATCTAAAATTTATATTTTTCGAATTGTTTATACAAATACAATAATAGTCTGAAATATCATTAAATATTAATATTATCATGAGAGATCAGTTTACGCTAGTTATAAAAAATTTACAAGTATGCTTTTATATGCAACAAAATGCTCAATATGCAAGTTATCGTCGAATAATGCTCGGCTCTACGCCAACCGCGCGCCGCCGCCGCCCGACTACTACGTCACACGCGACCCCTCTCAAATTATTCAATTTAAAGTGCAGTTCAGAAATTACGTTTTTAAATGTGACCAAGAAATTTCAGACCCCCTCCACAATGTGTTGTCACACAATCTCACACTCCGTCAACCCCCTTTACGTGTGACGTAGTTTATTGATGGCCCCTCACTGCGAAGGGTAAATTTACGACATGGTGTTTAAAAATACAGCGATTTGAATCGGTACGGACTTTTCATTTATTTTAAAAACTGCGTTAAGGTATGTACACGACGAAGGATTTGAGCTTACAAAAGTACAAAGTAATCACATTGCGACGGTTTAATCTACGGCGGATTTACCCTTCTCACCGACTACGACAGCTCAAGCTTTATCGACAATTACGCTACAGTATCACACGATTACTCGCCGAAAACATCTATTATGCAATAAATTTCCCGATGGCCAACACGAAATGTACTATTACTAAATAGCATACGACCGACTCTCGACGTAGCGCCCACAGGGGTGGGCGGCCTAGGAGGCGCTGGGCCCGCCGGCGTCGGGCGCGGGCGCGGGCGCGGGCGCGGGCGCGGGCGCGTCGCGCGGCTGCAGGAAGTCGTTGAGCGAGGGCTGGATGGCGAGCTCGTAGTCGGTGAAGTTGAAGAGCGGCGGCAGCGCGCGGCCGTTGGGCAGGCGCGCGTGCGGCTCGCGCAGCTCGTCGAAGAAGCCGTGCGCGCACGCCTGCAGCGGCGACAGGCGCGCGCCCGGCGTGTACTCCAGCAGCCGCGACACCAGCGAGATGGCGTCCGGCGGCGTGCACGCGCGGAACACCTGCGGACATGAGTGTACCAGCTGTGTAGGTATTGTACATACTGAGATGAGAAATGCCACTTGTCGATGATTTAGAACACTGCACGCATAAAATAGAGTATATGACTATTTGAATATGTGTGCAACAAATGAAATCTTATTTAAATCACAATAATTATGAAATTTACATGAAACAACAAAATCAAATAAATATTCCTTGTTCATGTCGAACATTAAACATTTTCAAAAGCAAAACAGAAACATCTTTCTCATTGTTTCAATTGCCTAAAAGTTAAAATTAAATAAATATGTAGTCATACACTCTATAAAAAGTATGCACACTGAACACCAACAAACAATACGCAATAGGCTTAAATTTGCGGTAAACCAATTAGTGGTGACCTCTAGTTAAATCATGCCGAAGGCTATAACCGTCAGCCGACCGACAAATTTAATTGCATTACGTTACGCACGTTTGTAAATCAGCTCAAGAATCACTAAAAAATACTTTTTTATTATTATTTTTATAATTATAATATTTAATAGGGGATATGTGTTAATATAATGTAATGCAAATAAATTTCGTGACCGAATGCCTTCATTTTAAATGTAAAGTGTATTCAAAGCAAAAACAAGAAACATAACTGTAAATGTAGTATTGTAATTCCTACAAGAAAAAAATAAGTCCACATTCTTCCAGACTATAACTATACTGTTCCTTAACATGAAATATCAGCCTAAGTCAAAAATACCAATATCCGATTATTTGTACTGAGGTAATGTCAATTACATAATAATTGATCTTTCTAAGTGCTGCCTTAAAACTATTGAAATTTTAAAATGAAAAGATCTTTATAAATTTAATATATATAAGGAATAGACAGCTATACTTATAGCAATTCATTTTAACTAGCCAAGTTTACTATAAAATAACCAAAACCAGACCAAAAGTAATATTACAAAAAATCTTTTATTAAAGACTTGATTGTATGAAAATAAAAAAAAAGAGAAAACAAATTACAAATAAAAGTTACTTCAGTTAATGATTCCTAAATTTTAAATTTAAATATACTTAAAAAAAAATCTGTACTAATTAAGTATATTATAATGAAGGATAGAGAGCATCACAACTTCAAGAATAAATTTCCAACCAAATACCAGGTTTCAAGGTACCTTTTCATAACGTACTTTGTACCAGGACGTAAGTAAAAAGCAAACATCATGTTTTATCGAAAACTCGATTCTATAGAAATAAAGTAGAGATAAATGACAAATAAATGGTATTTTAGTGTAATGAAGGCACTTAGTTCACAACCGGTATCTTACTCGTATGCGCTGGTGGTGGTCAGTGGCAGACTTGGGCATCGTTCTCTCCAACATGTACTGTAAGGCGGTATTATAGTTACCCCGATAAAAATGTTAAAAAAATATATAAATAGCATACTTTTGCCAAATTATCAATCCTAGCAAAAAACGGAAATTGGTGAAAATCTTCTCCTACAGTGATGCTAACTATATAAATATATAAATAGAATAAACTATGTTGTAATTAGTGATGTGCCGAATATCCTATGTCTTCGAGAGAGATCTGAGAGAGGTTTTTATCTGTCACTGTTTACACCAATCTCGAATAGATCTAGTAGTTTTATTATACATATGAAATTCTAATAATAATTTATATAATTTGGAAATACACAAAAAATATGTTATATTTAAAAATAATATGTATTTTAAGAATCTATCTATCTACATTAATATGGAAAAAATCACATATCTAAGCATCATTCTTACTATGTTACCAAGAGTTCTACAAAGATTTTGTATTTGTAACCATAAGATAGAATTTCTAATAATCCGCACACATCACTGATTGTATCACATTTTATTAGTCAAAAAAATATAAATAAATACTTAAATATTTTCTAGTATATGTAGATATATAAAGCATCGCATGCAATTACAATATATGAGGTATTTATTACTGAGTGATTATTTTTTACCTTCGCCCAAGGATGACTTTTGATCTGCGGGAATTTAAATTCTGTGTAGTTGGGGTTCATCTCGCGAATTTGCTCTCGTGTTGGTGTACCCAGAACCTGTTTACAACGAAACAATTTATCAAATTGTAACATTAATATATATATTGATATTAAAAAAAATCGGGTTTATATCGGGCCATTACTTTTTCAGCAGTCTCTGGGACTGACAACACCGCCGTACATATATACAAAGGTATGTAGAGCGCATGGTTTATACGAACATATATTTACAAAATAAAACTGGGCTTTTATTTTGTAAATATATGTTCAAAAAATATCTCTAGATACGCTAATGGTAGAGTGGGTCAAAAATTTGCATTTTTTGTCTAGCTATAGTGAAATGTCAGGATTTTTAAAATATAAGCCTGTTAAAAGCTCTTAATTTTAATATTCGGCGGTGTTTCACTGTGATTTTTAATTTATTTATCAAGGGATTTTTATTGTATTTAATAATTACTACTGATAGCCTAATGTATAGCGACAAGTTCATTGGACCTTTCAAAGGTGTATATTAAATAATTTAATTTAAATTATAATCAAAGGAAATTATATAATTTTTCCATTTTATAGATTATCTTTTTTGTTTTCAGATTCACGCTTTATCCTGGTATAGCGGTGTAGACGGAGAGACGGAGAACTATAGCGAAAACATTAAGTTTTCCCTTTCCCCCCGAATTCGAGATATTGCGTGTTGAGAGGCGCATTTCAATATTTTGGAACCCAAAACCTTCGAATTTACGGTCCAGAGAGTGTCCCCCTGCCCTGCGTTGAGATCTTATATGTTAATTATTCTATAGTATAAATATTAATACCTTGATAATTTCCACTAGTTGATCGACACCGGAATCTCCCGGGAAAATGGGTTGTCCTAAGAGAAGTTCTGCTACAACACACCCCGCGCTCCACACATCTTTAATCAAACATGGATCATTAAGTAGTGTAAACTATACGTAAATAAAATAAAGAATATAAAAAAATGCCTTTAGTTCTTGCCAAAAATTAATTTACAAAAAAGAATATAAAGTTTTTCATTTTTATATCAAAATATTTTTTGGTTTGCAAGAACCCTTTATCAGACCTCCTCCAATACTGCCAATGTTCCCTTTTTTGAGTCGGAGAGTGACCAGCCAACCAAACTACTTCTTCTTGCCATTTCGTAAGCGAACTTCTTCTAAGTCGTTGGCCCACAAGTTCATTCCATGACGTCACCGTTTTTGTCCATCTCTCGTCTTGCAATCGCGCTATATGGCCGGCCTACTGAAGTTGGAACTTCGAAAAATGTACCACGTCGTCAGCGAAACGGGTTACTGAGGAGCGATTTTCAAGCTATTTTAATGCCTCATTTATATTAAGGTCCGAGCCCGTGCTTTACTTAATTTTTTATTTATTTACTGCGTCAGTGACTTCTTTTACATGAAATGTTCACGGAGATGGAGATTTTAAAATACATTTCCGGCTATTTGTGGTTTGCTCTTCATTACTGAGACGTTCTATTCGAGTTTTTTTTGATCGCAATTCTTTAAAAGCTCTTTTAGTACTACCAGATAATCAATCTAGAATTTTTTAAGTTCTGTGTAATACTTATAATTTTGTCGTAATAATTTTGTAATCTGTGTAATCTGGGAGACCTAGTAAATCTGACTAATGAGATCTGATACATTCAATGTATTTAATAATTTATTCATCATCCTTTAATGTAGTTTTGGTACGCTGTGAAGCCATTTCTACTTTTCTAACTTTATGTAACGTCATCCAATTAAACAATGAACTCCCTAAAGCGTCGATATCCCTCTACTTTGGTAGGTTTAGCTTGATTTTTAATTCAATAAAACACTCTATACAATATTGGAGCTTATTATAAAAACAATCAAAACAACTCGACTGTCGGTATCATACATATGCCCGAAAATGGGCAACGGGAATGAAAAAATTAGCAAAACAAAGCGATGGTCCCATTGTACACTAAATATAATATAATAAGATCTTTAATTTCATGATTATTACACATGAAATTATATAAACTGACTAATCATCGGGGTCATTCCTTTTTCTTATATTATTACATTACTATGTAGAACACTAGAAAACCTACAAATAGGGGCTTGGCTGAGCCAAAAGACAGACAAAATTTTATTTACATATACATAAACTAAATGAGTTAAATTCAACTTCAATACAATTACTTACCAATCTTAGTAGTGTAATCGATAGCGCCGAATATAAGTTCAGGCGCGCGGTAATAACGGGAGCAGATGTAGGACACGTTGGGCTCCCCGCGCACGAGGTGCTTGGCCGAGCCGAAGTCGCAGAGCTTGAGGACACCGGTCTTCGGGTCCAGGAGTAAATTCTGGGGCTTGATATCCCGGTGGCAGATGCCCAGAGAGTGGATGTACGCGAGGCTTCTAAACAGCTGGTACATGTACAGCTGGAAAGGGTAAACGTGTTACAACTTTTCTTAGCTTCACGCTTCAGCAGGGTAGGCAGGTATTATGTAATATAAACATTTAAACTTCCTCAATAGATTGACTATTTAGTTCGATTTTTAGCTAGTTAGTTAGCAGCAGTAGTTCTTGAGATTATCATGTTGAACCAAACAAACTCTTAATTCTAAAGCTTTGTAAATGTAACTATGTAAATGTAATATAATTAATATTTGATAATATATGCTTCAAACACATGTACGCTTATCAGACTTACCTTTATAAAACTAATTGGTATTGTTTGTTCATCTTTGGAGTAATGACGTGCAACTTTGTACACAGTCTCTGGTATATACTCCAGCACCAGGTTCAGGTACACTTCGTCTTTCTGCAAAACAAAAATGGCTGTAACATTCAGCTGGAACATTATAATAACAGTTTAAATTGATTTTGCTGAAAAATCATTGCATTAGCAACGAGTGAAACAATTTTGTTGAATTCATATTTTTGGCGAGAAATATGATTGTGAAACTTTATAGACATTTCTTATATTATAATAAATACACTCGAGACTCATAAAAATATTGTATGGTATCAAATGATTTAAGTGCAATTTCTGTAAAAACTAAATTTGTAATAAAGATCAAATAAATGCTGAAAGGGGACTTAATTTTTTTCATAGGCTTCAAACATTACTTAAAATTTGTATTTACTTTTGTTTATATAATGTATAACATATTATGTATATTATATTTTAGAGCTAGTGTAAATCACAATACATAATGAGACAGCTTAAGTCCTAGTAGGATATTCAAATAATCAAATATTTTCATATTTACCTGTAAAAAATCATAGCACTGTTTATTTTAATCAAAATTTTATATTGAAATATTGTGAAAACAATAAAATATAGTTTTACAATGTATTAAAAGAAAAGTATCAAAAATAAATAAGTTATCTAATTTTATATATTTATAGTTTTATTTCATAAGCTAGTTGTTACTATAATTTAAAAAATATATAAAAATGACATTGTTTACGTAAAGAAAATAACAACCAAGAAATTGGCTTATGTCCAAATGTTTTTGGTGACTGTACTTAAAAAATTGCTAAGGATTTAATGTTAGCCTTGAACTAGTACAAGTGTAATTCAGTAACCATATACTTAGTATTTTATGTTTAAACATTGAAATTTGCCTCTTTATGAACAATTTGTGGAAATTTAAAAAAGATAGAATGTTTAAAAGTTCAAAATGTAAGTTATTTTAAGATAAAAAATATTTAGAATATTGTGTCGCTTTAATTGCATTTTTTGTGGTTAAAAGTAACAAATTCAAACTACCCGTGACCACGGACTACTGCAAAGTGTTCGAAACGTCGGGTTTCCAAAAATGTAAAAACTAAATATACGCGATTAATCCGGTTAAAATAGTTTTATTTAAAATGTATAATAATCGTGAAAATCAAAGAACTTATTAAATTCAAAGTAGTTATTAAAAATTTTCAATAAATAAATTTATAAAAAAAGCCCGAAATGTAAAATAAACAGAAAAAAAAAGTTTTGTAGAAGTCACATGAGTTCTACAAAAAAATATCATTACCTACCATACTATATATAAGTGATTGACGTAACGCGAACAAAATGTCTATTATAGTTACGTCTTCTAGAGTAAAATCTAATGCAATTATTATAAAGATCAAAGGATATATCAATATAACAAGTTTATAAAATTAATGAAAGTCACCTTTAAGCATATATATTATAATATACGTACATATGTATATCATGAACGCTTCTTAGCTCCGTAAAATGTTATTATTCAAACTGGTCGAATAATAATAAACACAAAGTCATGTGATTGCAGATGACAGAAACAAGAAAAAAAATATGTTTTTTTTTGTGAATCTTTCTTTGTCGCGCAACCCTTAGGTTGTTACATTTTATATTTAACTAAGCATCAAAGTGTGATCGTCACTCATACTAAAAATTATAGTTTCTTCCAATTTTGTTTGTTATTGTACATAACATCATACCTCATCTACATTTTGCATTAAGCGATTAGAAACGATTGACATTAAAATATTAACACATAAACAAACAAAAATAAAATCAATTAACAAAACACAGAAAGAAATAAAGAAAAAAAGAAGATGAAATTTTCGCAACATACTTATATGCAAGTACATATATGTAACATATATGTAAGTACATATTTATATTTTAATATGACAGTTAAAGACCATGCGTCTCACAAGGTAGACCAATACGAGACGTACAAGGTAGCCAGTTTATAAAATGTAAAAATTACTTTTGTGAAAATATGTGGTTTCTTTTATTCCATCATTCTGAAATGTATGGCAAAAAATGATCACCAACAAAGCTAAGTGCAAAACGAAAAAAAGGAAACACAAAACTCAAGCACAACTCAAGTTTCTAATAAATTATATGATGAAGAGACAGTCGCCGGATAAGAGGTAAAGAAGTTGTGCTAATGACAGTTTCGAGTCTCATTCGATTTGACAGAAGCATACGCTATGATTGATGTGTGTGATTAGAATTGGCTGTCATTATAAAGTTGCATAAACACACAACCGCAAGACATTGCAGGTCACCGAAGTTTCTGAATTTTTAATGATATAGGTATATGGAAATCGGTAACGTCTGCCAAAAAAAACTCGGGGAACCTAAATGTGCGTTAGCACACTAGCATAATAATCTTATTTGTTCATTAGACATACTGCGACTTCTAGAGACTGCATTGCGTTTAGCAGAGAGCTAACTGCGTCGGGCACTGCCACCTTCCCCCAAATAAAACATACAAATAACATACTCATATTAAAACTATTAGGATCACATGATATAAAGAGATAAATAAATATGTTATCAATAAATTAAACAAATAGTACTCTTGTTAATTAATTGTGCATACTAATAGTTAGTATGTTCGTATAATTTACCTTTTCTCCACTGGAGTAAAAGAAGTATTTCAGTTTGACAATATTACAATGCTCCAGTCGTCGCATGATTTGCAGCTCGCGGTTCTGTAACACAACAGGTATATTTTTTTTACATAGTGTGGATTTATATAGATAATCATTATTGCATGCAAATTAAATATCTAAAGCAAATATATACAGTCAATCTGGGTAACTTTGAAACGTTCGGGTAACATTGGCAATGGGGCCTCGGACTAGTTTATGATTATATTTATATTTTTTCCGCATGATACAACGCTATTAACTATTTTTATTTGATATGTTTATTTTAATTAATAAATGTTAATTTTAAAAACGAAAAGATAGCTAAGACCCAGCACAAGGAAAACACAAATATAGATGAAGACAATGTTACTTTAGCACCGTTAACATCAAACGTGCTAAATAAATTGACAATAATAAATACGAAGATGTTTTATGTACAGTATAGATCCCAGTAGAATTAGTAGAAAAGAGCCAAGTTATACATAATTGATAACGAATTTATGGGGATTACAGGAAGGATGGGTAATTAACACTTAAGTTCTAACATTTTTTTTGTTTGCTTAAATTATTTTCGCTTGTTTTCTTTTTAATTTGCCTAAAAGTTTTCTATTTAAGGTTAGGGTTTTTAAGTATTTTTGTTGCTAATCAAAAATATATGGTATACAAATACGAAACGCTCTACGCTAATCAGTGTAGATTTTTTTGTAATATAAAACAAAACTATTGTTTTATTACATCAGTTACATCCATTATGTAATAAAAACATGAACCAATGATTTTTACATTTTTGAAGTGTTATTGCACACTTAGGAAAGCAGAATTCTTTTTAGAAAAGTTAAAACCAATGTTATATAGATTCATGAAAAGAAAGACTACTTTCTAAGAATAGGAATTTTTGCGTGAAAGTTATCCATTTGGTGAGGATAACTTGGACAGACTACAAAATTCAGATTTTCTTCCATACTGAGGTAATTTAGAAAGTTTGTGTGAAAGTCTAAGGATGTAAGGGTGTAAACCAGGGGTTCCCAACCTTTTCTTGACCAAGGACCACTTTCATATCACTTTTGGTAGCAGGGACCACTATGCATGTAGGTATAATAAAAATTAACTATTATAATCAAACAGAAACTTCCCCTTCACCATCCCCACTCATAAAATTAAAATCGTTCGCGAACCATATCTAGGCTTCTGCGGACCACTGGTTGGGAACCACTGGTGTAAACTCTTGTATTGTGCTTTAAATTTCAAAACAGTGTAAAGTATCGCTCGTATCTGTCAAAGTTATCCAGATAGACAATTGTTGTATAAATAATTAAACGCTATAGTAAAAAAACATAAATTTACCTTAAACCTTTTATCCTGGAGCACCTTCTTGATGGCAATTAATTCGCCGGTGTCACATAGCTTAGCCTGGTAGACGACGCCGAAGCTGCCGTTACCAATGAGTTTCATGTCGGCATAGCTCACTTCTTGTGGCCTATCTGGGCCCTGCCCCGGCGTCGCCACCACGGTCGTCACCTTTGATCCGTCCTTGCCTGAAATCATTCATTTTTATTACAGTAATTTTCATCAAAATACATAATTACCAATATAATATGTCAATTACTTGAAAAATTCACTTGTTTGTGACGTTGCAACATGCAAATAAAACAAATTATAAATAAATTATATTATTAAATAAAGTCATATCATTAAAGATATATTTAGTGTAATTTTCATATCTAATGAGTTCAGCTTTGTTGTATCATTTTAGTAACGAATGAATTTAAATACAACTGGACCGATTTTTTACTCTTTCATCGAGATAAGGTTACCTAATCAGGAAGTAAGATAGCCACATTTTTAATTACAAGAATAATTAATTATAAAAATGATGAAATTAAACAATGAATGGAGAATGCTCTAAAATATATTTCCTTTGCGTGCGTTGGAGTAAATCTATAAGTATGTACAGATATTACCTACATAAAAAAGCACCATACATACATAATTAAACGATCTCATTAATATAAAGGAAAAAAGCGAACGAGAAAAAAAAATTTATTACAATTATTTTACATTCAACGTTTTTTTATAAAACTGTCTCAAAACCCTATCATGACATGAACACCAATTCAAAAAATCTATTTTTCCTAGTACCTATGGACCTAGTGTTAAAACACACGGTTCTCCACTTCCCGAATTTTAGAAGCTTTGCGTGTTGAGTGGCGGAACGCCGCGCTTCGCTTTGTTACCAGAGCGAACAAATTAAAATATTACTATATTTTTAAAATATCTCCGAAAGATAATCAAATCTAAAACTGTCGCGATTGCAGTCACTCGCACGTACCGCTGCGCCACGACGACCTATATTATGAGTTATTTAATACCTATAAGGTAAGATAGGCTGTTAAAATTCGTACTTACGTAAAAATCTATTATTTTTCAAACAATTGAAATCATTCACTTTAAAGAATAATATATAAAGAGTGTTAGTCAACTTCTACCGAATAACACTGTATTTTATTAAGTGCAATTATTTATCCTGTTGTTTTCCTTGAATATATTTTAATGCAATGCACTTAGGAAAACGATTGCTTAATTTTAATTCTTTTTAGTGAAAATAATAATTATTTAGATATGGTATCAAACGTAAATCATATGGTAAATCATTTATTGCCTTTTTAACCACTATTGGTTATATTTACAACGAACATTTATACTATTATTATTAATTAATTTTCGTCTATATGTATAGCGTCCATTAACTTTAGGGTTTATTTAATTTAGTAGCCAAAGAAAGCGCAAAAGCGCTCTGACCAACTAAGCTAACGGTTGCGGAAATTTGTAAAAAATATTTTGTCGCCGGGCGATAGCAATGATTCTACACAAAAACATTAATTAATAAATATCCTTAGAAGCGCAGCGCGAATAAAATTAATGTAATTATTATTTCAATTATATTGTACTTTGAATTAAGGTCATGTCCAATATCGTTTACATTTCCTTTTTACAACTATCCATTTAACTTTGGTTTAATTTTCATTTCCGCGTTAAGAAAAACATAAAATTTACACTGAATATTTCTGCTCTTATTTTTGTACTTTTTACAATGTAACAACAATAATGCCTCATTTTGAAAATAAAACTGACAAGTTTCACTAAGCCCTTAGTGTTGCCATGCTGCGCTATTCTATTTATTTTTGATATTTTTGATATATTTTTGCAAATGCTACTGCGGCACGCGCTGCGGTCGTTAATTACATCCCCGCCATATCTTTGGACGTTCCGAATATGGGTTCTAAATAAAGTTCAAGATCTAAATTTCATTCAACAACTATATTTGCAGATAGCTGTACTCACAACTCATATTTATTTTATATTTATTTTGGTGCCTGTCAATCAATAACTTCATCTTAAAATAAAGTATTATTGCGTTTTTTTTATTTAATTTTCATCATACTTCAGGTTTTTTATTTTTTCCTGGATAGTAATTATCAATTTTTCCTGTATATATGATTCCATAATAGTTTATGTTTTTTAAATAATTTTAATTAACCGCTATATCCCACACAGCAGGGTAGGCAGAGGGAACCTAGTGTTAAGACACTCCGTTCCCCACTTTCTGCCGAATTTTGGAGGCATTGCGTGTTAAGTGGCAGAACTCAACGCCGCGCTTTGCCTCAACACCAGAGCGAAGAAATTGAAATATAAATTTAAGTAAATATTTCATCTCCTCGAGTGGGGATCGAGAACCCACAACCAGTCGGTTTTACAGTCACACTTTCTGCCCCTGCGCCACGACAGGCTTCAAATTTAAATAGTATGCTAAATTCCATATCCACATTTAGAATAGCCTTATTGGTTTACGAGTTATGATATGTGTGTATGTTTCAAAAGTAACTTGAAATGATTCGTGTAAAATGCAAATGGCGCGCTTCGAGCTTTTTAACTTGGCTGTGCACACTGGCGCGTCTTGATCGTGAAGCTCGAACAATATCTAGGCAACTCGACCTTGAAAATGTAATGTGCGTGGTATGAATTAAAAAATATATCAAATATCAAGTGTCAAAAAATTTTGTTTTTCTATTTTCGAATTCCTCGACAAATTGCTTATCAGGTTAAAGACGATGCTAGAAGCTATTCTTAAGTTTCGTTGAGTGATAATGTAAATAAAAAAAAAGCTTAAAATATTTAGTATGAAAAAGTCTAATGAGAATATTATAAAATACGTTTAAAGTATTGTCTGCAATATACAAAGTAAAATATACACAATGGGAATTTTTGCACTCATTAACTTAAGACAAAAGCCTAAATTCTTGAATGTGTTTTTGTTACTTTGAAATCATTATTATGTAAATTCATCAAAATGTTTATTTAGTTGTTCTATTTTTAAATAGAACAACTAAATAAACATTTCACGCTTTAGCGTGACTAGAAACAAGTATAAATATCAGTTGGTATCAAAGCACTTAGCAGTTTTAGACACTTTTATTAAGAGTACTAGACTACATAAGTATGACAAAAAAAACTCTCGACTCAGTTTCATCTTAAACTTCGGATATTATTATAAATAAATAAGAATTTATTTATTTATATAATCGGCAAACAAAAACAAAGAAATAATAATTCATCGGCAAAGAAATAATAATTCATTCCCCCTAGTGAGTATCGAACACACAACCGTAGCGTTACAATCACACCTCTATGCCCCTGTGCCACGACGGCCTCGAGTATTAAAAACAATATAAATAATATGTAGTTTAATATAACGTGTATATTTTATTTGTGCTATGACAGACATCAATCAAGAAATATATCATGGTTAGGTAACCTCACTGAGGCGGCTATAAAGGGAGGAAAGTACATTAGATAAACATACTGATAAACAAGGGTGTATGGGGCTTGGACTTGCGTCAATAATAAATACTTGGGTGTGGCTGAACAGGTATTTTATTAGACTTTAATGGATGCGTTGTACTATATGAATCAACTTTTTGGCGGTACTAACACATGTTTATATTTAAACAGATTAACTTTCCAAAATAATTCAATTAATAGTGTATGTACACAGTAAATTAAAATAATGTTTTGTTCAGTTTTTTTTTTTCTTTTTAATAATATCACAGAGAGTAAAATATTACGGCAATTCTGTTTTCGTGGATTATGAAAAATAAAATCCTATTTTCCCTACAATTCCCAAATTAACCTATAGAAAGTTATACAACATATTAGGTTTTTATACCCGCTTTGATTGTTTTTCAATATATATAAAAAGTACACTTATATAAAATAATAGAAATTTAAAAATAAAAATGAGTATAGGAGTTCCCGTTCATTTGTAAGGCTAGTCTATAGGTTAAAATAACATGAAATTTTACATATCATATAGGAGTGAAAATATTTTTGATGAAGTCATCATCAAGTTAATTTAAAAAAAAGAGGCCAGTCGAGTCGAGGCTACCAAGTGTGAGTGTAAAATCGACTGGTTGTGGGTTCCATCCCCATTCGCGGAAATGAAATATTTATTTATATTTTCATTTGTTTGCTCTGGTGTCGAGGCAAAGCGCGGTGTTGTGTTTTGTCACTCAACACCAAATGCCTCTAGAACTCGGCGGAAAGTGGGGAACGGAGCGTCTTAACACTAGGTTCCCTCTGCCTACCCTGCTGTGTGCGGGATACAGGGGATTTCAATTTTTTAATTTTAAGTTAATTTAATAGTTAATCTCATTTATTGGTCATTAAAATAATAATCGTTTGATTACGTCATTATAAACAAAAGCTGATCAGGTATCAACAAAATTACGAGGAACGAGCAAATATTTCTTTTCCTTATTTTATATACCTGGATTATTTATATTAACCGACTTCTTTAAAAGGCTGTCAATTCCATTGTATTTTGTTATGTTTGTTATCTCAAAACTTTTGAGTGGGTGAGCCAATTTATTTGACAGCTAGTGCATCCCTTGGTCCATTTTAGTTCGGTCCATTTCTAATAATGGTATCCATGAGAACATTACATAAATCTTCAATGTTTATTTAGTATGTGCGCGACAAATGGACGAGTTACTTAATAATGCGACCGTCAACTGATTTCGATGATTCTTTTTTATTGGAAAAGACACTACAATTTGATGGAAATTTGGTTAAGTTCTGATTATGGGATCCGGTTGAAATTGAAGATGTCGGTTTTTATTTGTTAAAGATTATAATTTCTTCAAGAATCTCAATTACTTAGATTTCTATTTACCTTTCTTTCATTTTTGAAAATAAAAAATTGTGATAAATTCCATTTTATATATTATAATCAATAGAACCTGAATAAATTTAACCAAGCGATAATTTCTTTTAGTATAATTTTTACCTATTTAATATAATAAAATAATAAATATTCCAATAAATAAAACATTTTTTTTTAACACAAAGCAATATTTTTTTTATATTGAAGAAATAATTTTGAAAAACATACTAACATACATTGGTAATGAAAAATTATATTAAAAAAGCAACAAATAACTTTTACTACAAAACAGACACACAACATTCATTATTACATCAACAACCCACATTGACAAAACTAATTACGGGTGAAATTATTTGATAGGAAAATATATATATATATATATAGATATTAATAAATGAATAAAGAATATCGTAGAACGTAAAGCGTTAAGAATAATACAGAATTAAGCAAAATGGTGATCTAAAAATACTACAACCGAGCTATCAAGTGCACCACATCTAGCACTTACGATGTGACGAAGAAGATTTCTTATCCGAAGCCAGCTCGGTCTTTTTAGGTGTATCCAAGTCGCCTGCGTTTCGTAGCAAAATACAAAAGCAATATTAAAAACATTGAAATGAAAATACACATAATATATAGATAAATAAGACAATGGTGCACGATGCATGACGATACTGAATTGGATTCTAACTTTAGCGTTTAAAAGACAACTCACTGATAGAACGTCGAAGTTTCTTACAAAAATAGTTAAAACGATCACGCGCTTTACTTAATTGACCGCTTGTATCATTGTCAAGTAGTCGCAATAGGGCCGGTTCGGAACAAGATGCCACTTCGCCGACAGGGCGCAAAGCCATAGTAGCAGCACCGTCGGAGACTACCAATGTGTCTACACATACTGGACCGACGGGGCACTCCAGCTTGGCAGAGTATCGTACGCGAGCGAGCGCCGTAGCAAACTGCCGTGATACCAAAACTCAACAGTCTTCTTGCTTCGCATTATATGGCGTACAGTACTTGTCACAACTTATAACGCTATTATGATGAAATATTAAATAAAAGGATATTATTATAATGTTAAACCGTATTATATTTATATTATTTATAATGTTAGTAAATATAAATAAACAGTAGTAAAAACTTCTAACATTTAAACTAAGCGATAACTACAACATAAAGTACGTAGCACCATATATTTACAAGAATTGGTATCAAGAAAAAATACTATCTGAGAAGATAAAATGTGGCAAACATCACAAGACAAAATATGTATATTAATTTCATCTCAAGTGTAACCAGTATCACAAAGCATGCGCGCGTGTTCGCCTTTTTATATTGTCGATGATAATTTAGTTGCGTGATGTCACAAATGCTTAAATCTTAAATTTAAAATATATATATGTATATATTGGATTGATATAAACAATATAGTTATAAAAGGTATTAAATTCAAGGTCAAAAATATATTTATTATCAAGCAATGACTGCCTGTGGTGCCTATATCCATTTTTTCCTTATGAAAAATATTTTCGAAGTCAGGCGATTTTCTTAACGTAACAAATTATGAGGTTGGAGACGTCTCTTATAAGAAACCTCGTGCTAGACTTGTAACAGTATGTACCTGGGATATAAGTTAAAAATAAAGAAATAAATAAAATAAAATATGCATGGCAATACACATAAATAACATAGTTAATTATGAATAACACAAACGAAATATTTTTCATAACATATTAATCGAGACGAGTTCGTGTATTGTCGTCCCGAATGTCGCAACCGTCGTTCTGTATATATAGGTGGTGGTGATGCTGGAAGGCAGCGGTCGAGTCGAACTCTAAAGTACTACGGTACTAATATATATGATGCACATAAAGACTCGTACCAAATGTATAATGAACATAATATGATAATTCGAAGTCTATGATGGCACGATCTTTTAGGATCGAATTCCTTATAAAGGAATTATATGTGTAGGAGCGACACATATTATGGATTAAAGTTATCTTTGACCAATGTTATAATATTGAATGTTGCTTGACGTCGCGGAAGCTGACGTGATGGGCTTATGCGAACTGTTGCAGTGACATTAACTATGTCTTGGCTGATGCCGTCTCGCAGTACGCTCGCGGTACGTAAGCTATGCTTGTATGGCGTTAGCCATTGATATATTATATACCACTTCTACGACTTGGTATACGACTAGTAGGTGTGTGGTGCTATTTTATGTCCCAGCTCCAGGTATGTAGTAGTGTCCGCCTGTCTCATACGGGTGTGTGGTGCTATTTTATGTCCTGGAACTCTGGTGTATGTAGTAGTGTCCGCCTACGGTTCGAGACACGACTGTGGGGTGTGTGCCGTGCGTTTATTTAACATATCGGCCGCCTTACGGCAGTGCGTTCGTTCCAACGACTTATATTGATCTCACAAATCAATCAACATCACGAATCACAATTCTAATATAATAATCTTAATATAAACAAGCGTAACAAGTACCTTCAGACTGATCACACACAAACGTCCCGGAGAGTTCAATGCGACTGTTGCAGCCGCAGTCTGGTAGGAATTCACGGTGTAGGGCGGGGAGGTGCCCGTACTCTTTCTTCCTTTTATTATAACTAGTTCGCAGTTATAGTGGAGAGGAAGATAGGACGCGCTCTTGGCTTTTCTTCGGACGAGCTTCGAGTTATGACAATGTTATATTGTCGAGTTTCCAGTTATCTAAATAACTGACACAAGAACAACTTCTGATGGCAAATATGTTATTAAAGCGATACCTTCTAATGGCATAATATAAAATTCTTAATACTGTTACCTCTGAATCTCTAAAAGATTTTGGGTTCCTCACGTTCACAACTATAAACGGTTCTAACCACTAGACACATCACGAGCCAAGCCATTATTTATTAAATAATATTCTCATATGAGTTCGGGATAACAGTTACAATTTGGTGCCGTGACCAGGATGGTCAAACGGCTTTGTAATAAAATACATATACATATATACAAATAGGCTTACGCCTACAATTTGTTGTCCGTGAAATGGAATGAGATAGAGGAGGTTTACAGTGTAAGGAATATTCATGTTTGGGGATTTTCAAAACAAAGCATAGTGAGGTTGGGGGGTTGCCTAGTCTGGGGGTTGGTAATAATTAAATATATAAATAAATGTAAATTCTATTTCGATGAACTCCATAGAATTTAGGGGGTTGAATGTAACAGTATGTACCTGGGATATAAGTTAAAAATAAAGAAATAAATAAAATAAAATATGCATGGCAATACACATAAATAACATAGTTAATTATGAATAACACAAACGAAATATTTTTCATAACATATTAATCGAGACGAGTTCGTGTATTGTCGTCCCGAATGTCGCAACCGTCGTTCTGTATATATAGGTGGTGGTGATGCTGGAAGGCAGCGGTCGAGTCGAACTCTAAAGTACTACGGTACTAATATATATGATGCACATAAAGACTCGTACCAAATGTATAATGAACATAATATGATAATTCGAAGTCTATGATGGCACGATCTTTTAGGATCGAATTCCTTATAAAGGAATTATATGTGTAGGAGCGACACATATTATGGATTAAAGTTATCTTTGACCAATGTTATAATATTGAATGTTGCTTGACGTCGCGGAAGCTGACGTGATGGGCTTATGCGAACTGTTGCAGTGACATTAACTATGTCTTGGCTGATGCCGTCTCGCAGTACGCTCGCGGTACGTAAGCTATGCTTGTATGGCGTTAGCCATTGATATATTATATACCACTTCTACGACTTGGTATACGACTAGTAGGTGTGTGGTGCTATTTTATGTCCCAGCTCCAGGTATGTAGTAGTGTCCGCCTGTCTCATACGGGTGTGTGGTGCTATTTTATGTCCTGGAACTCTGGTGTATGTAGTAGTGTCCGCCTACGGTTCGAGACACGACTGTGGGGTGTGTGCCGTGCGTTTATTTAACATATCGGCCGCCTTACGGCAGTGCGTTCGTTCCAACGACTTATATTGATCTCACAAATCAATCAACATCACGAATCACAATTCTAATATAATAATCTTAATATAAACAAGCGTAACAAGTACCTTCAGACTGATCACACACAAACGTCCCGGAGAGTTCAATGCGACTGTTGCAGCCGCAGTCTGGTAGGAATTCACGGTGTAGGGCGGGGAGGTGCCCGTACTCTTTCTTCCTTTTATTATAACTAGTTCGCAGTTATAGTGGAGAGGAAGATAGGACGCGCTCTTGGCTTTTCTTCGGACGAGCTTCGAGTTATGACAATGTTATATTGTCGAGTTTCCAGTTATCTAAATAACTGACACAAGAACAACTTCTGATGGCAAATATGTTATTAAAGCGATACCTTCTAATGGCATAATATAAAATTCTTAATACTGTTACCTCTGAATCTCTAAAAGATTTTGGGTTCCTCACGTTCACAACTATAAACGGTTCTAACCACTAGACACATCACGAGCCAAGCCATTATTTATTAAATAATATTCTCATATGAGTTCGGGATAACAGTTACAGACTGTCTATGTATATCTCTCATAATGCACGAGACGAAAAAAAATATAATTGTAATATGACATTTTTTTAACGTACAATACACTTTTATAAAAAATTCTTCTTTATTTAATCATAAGCTTACATTATTATTAAAAAAAATCTTTTGTGACATTTGTGGTGTTGATATTAAAGATCATTTACAAAAATGTCTTCATATTTAAAAATGTCAAGGGCTTCTTATATAAAATTAGGGGTATACTTGCGACGTCGACGACGTCTGTGTGTACGTAGTACAATTTTTGTTCGAATGTAAAATAGTCAAAAAGGTTAAAAGAGTAACTAGCACGTATATCCAGTCTTTATCAGTCTATCTATGAATGTATAAAAAAAATCTTGCAACATTATTTTAACCTTTTATTTTGCCTAATTTGTGATTTGCTTGGAAATTTGCGCACACCGGTCAATATAATATACTTATTTATAAAATGAGCCTATATCCTTGCCGCGAAGACCAATCTTCTATATATATAAAAGGACATGTACTTGACTGACTGAGGTACGACGCACGCACAGCCGTAACCGCTGTGCGTAGAAACGTGATTTGGACAGATTATTTTTATAAACTGGACATCCCCTAAGAGATTTTGAAAATTTTTTAACTAAATAAAGTTTATATGGAAACATCTTTAAATCGCCACCGATTTTTATAAAAAAATTTAAACCCAGACTGTTAAAAATATTTTATTGGACACATGTTTCGTGGTTTTTTTTGGAATTCACCCCTAAGGGTGCAAATAAGCGGGCGAAGCTGCGCACGCCCACTAGTATAACATAATTTTGTGTTGTTTAAGTATTCTATTTATTTTATTCAAAAATATTAACATTAAAGTTATTTATTTAAAATCTTGAGTTTTCTTGAAAATATCGTATACAATGAACAATTCTTACAAAAGAAATGAATAACAAGATAAAAACTTTTGATGAAGTTAGCAGGATTCTTTGCACGCGTAAAGCATTAAGAATCTGCCGTCCGATACGCTTTCGCTTTCTACTTGCGTATTGATTTATCTGTGGCCGCTCTGTATGTGATACAATAATTATAAAATATTATTTTTGCGCTTCACGCTGTATGCCGCATAGATTTTTTATCTTATGTTGGCGTTTAGTACACCTAATAAATCTGCTTCCCTATGTTGCATAAATAATAATCACCTGTAAATTTTATTTTTTTAGGTTTCACGCTGTATCCCACATATAGCAGGGTGGATAGAAGAAGCCTAATGTTAAGACACTATATTCTTCACTCTCTGCCAATATCTAAAGGCATTATGTTGAGTGGGGGAACTGAACGCCGCAATAAAAATAATATAAGTATTCCATTTTAAATGTAAAATCACAATTACGGAATCATCATCTTAATTTTAAACATATATAACAATTAGGTAATTATTATTAATAAATATTTTTGCCACATAAAGACCTGGTGCATATTATTTAATCTGTGATCCCGAAGATTTATGTCAAAAATGCTAACTTTTACTGAACTAAACAGTTACCACTGTTCAAACAAATTATCATTTTCACTCGTAAGTCGCAAAACAAATTATGTAGATTACAAGATTCAGTCATCAGTTACACCTCAAGGTCCTTTCATTGTTAATGAAAAACGACACCTAGAATAGGATGAGCAGTATATATGCTAGTCCTCTTTGAATAAAACTAAGGCAATATAGTCGCAATACTAAGCATGCATAATATAAGAACCATCTCTGACGCATCCACACGTCACAAATCAGAATGCGCGCCATTGTCATTTGCCAGTAGTTACCACGCGCACAGTCACGTCGCAGCAACTTACGGTATTGTAATATGACCTTTGTTGAATATTTTTTATTTAATTTTATTATTATTATTTTAAAAAACTTAAACAAAAGACCCCCACAAATTTAAAGTCTAATTTAACGTACCAGCTTACTTAAATAGTCATTTTGTTCAACTTACTGTTAAATAAATAAGACATTTTCGTTACTAAGATATTTTCCCTCCTCTTGGCACTGCTGTTAAGAAATACTCCAGTTATGATTGATTCTTGAACTTGGATGACCGCTGCTAAGACCCATTGACAAGTTGTACACGATGCCAAAGCGCGTCTCAAAAATAAACACCTTTTTTTGGTCGATCATGAATATATTATGTTTCACGTATTTTTGCCGCTTATATAAAATACTGTACAAATTTTCTTAAGCTCATTTTATATTACTTTTTATTTATTTTGATCATAAAACTTGTATTTTCACCAATAATATGTCAGGTAGAAAGGACTGAGCGAGCAGAAAGAGTCGAAATGAACTCGCTCAGTCTCAGGAAGCGGAACAGAGTCGTCATAGAGTCCATTCAACTAGCAATGACAATGGTGAGTTGAGTCTGCTGTGAAAAAGTCTTGCCAGTTTAAGAAGGACTGGCCCTTCCTTGCTCCTTTTCGCCCGATCATTCGAATCTCTTTATACTTAGCATTCTTTAATAACCTAACCTTGAAAACCTTAATAAGTAACAAGCAAACAACAACAAAGAAGCAAACACGACCGCGTAGCCAGTTAAACATTCCAGCTACACTCGCTCTCCGAGGAAATTCACCAGCATTTCTCATTTTCCATTTAGCTCACACTGCTCATTCCTGTCTTTCATTTTCAAAATAAATAACTCTTTGCAATAGGAAATTTAAATCTATTTTATTTAAAAGGAGTCCGACCATTTTTTCTTTCGAGGTGGAAACCGGGCTTGAAGCCTGGTTTTGCACTGCAGAGGGCTACATTTAAATCGCAAGAGTATACTGCATACTTGTATAAATGTAGCAGGGCAGATAGAACTTGCTAAGTTGTAGAGAGCGGAGCGAGGTAATTACAAAATATAAACTCTTTGTTAATGGAAATGTATATTTTATTTAAAACGAGCCCATTTCACGTTATCATTACCAGCTCATTTCCCTTTTGCGGTGGAAACCAAGCTTAATTGACCGATTGATTCTTAATGAATTCATATAAAATTCTATGAACCGAATAGAATATTTAAAATTTGACGACATTATATTTTCGTAATTTTTCCACGACGCTACTTTTTCGAGTTTTCTTTGTGTCTAATATTTAAGTTAAATTTTAAAGATTAAACAACATTTTAAAGAATAGTTTTACACATTATTACAATTATTATTAGCATTTTTCCTACCTTATTTGGTTTTACAGCTATTAGGTGGTTCTATATATAATAGATACAGGTATATAATATATTTTTATCTTTAGCTGATATTGACAATCCCTCTATCAGATCTTATCACACGTCATCGTGTATACATATATTGTACCGCATAAATTAAAGCAATAGCCATAAAAATGTGGTTAAAGTTCAATAAAAAATATTTGAATAACATGTTAAGACTGAATTATAAGATAATAAAACAGAATAAAAATTTTAAATTAAATAATCAATATTCAACAAAGTGAAATTCATTCAGTCAAATTCAAAAAAGTCTAAAAGTCAATATGGCGAAGTAATATAATCTAACAGCTACCAAAAGATGGAAAGTAAAGAAAGACCAATTCATTGCATTAAAATAAAAGTGAATGTATAAGCTGTGAATTGGTTTTTTTTAAATACTTTTGCCTAGTGAAATTCGTAGAAACGATTAAATATTGTTGTTTTATATTCGCTGACAGAAACATACCAAATTCGTTTGTTGCTATTGTTATTATTTCAGCTGCTTTGGTGTGAGCATTTCGTATTTCAGCATCAGCATTCACCGTGTAAGTACCTCGTCGGCGTAACATGGCTATAGGGAAGATCACAATTTCCACTCAAAAATGAACAACAAACGCACTTATAGTTGTAAATCATCATCATTCACTGGACACACACAAAAATACTTTAGCTTTTACATCACACCACTATGATTCCACAGATTGTCAAACTTATAAAATGAGAAAAAAATTAAATCATTAATATTAAAAAAAAAATAATGCGCACAATACGCATAAGTAGGTTAACGAACTGATTAATGATTTAGTAACATGCACCAGCCGTGGCGACCACGTCTACGTCGCAAGTTTGAATGGGTGGGCTAAGCGAAAGGCGAAAACCGAGAGTACGTTGGCACGATTATAGCGCGAATGACAGGATGGTACGCTTTTGAATCTAGTCTCGACCGCGAGATAGCAAGATCGCCGTCGCTCACTGATAACATAATAGATAACGTGGACAAGTGCGAGTATCAAACACCATTGAGACTTCCCAATATGTTATTTTTGTATTACATACATATAAACATGATTTTGTGTATTGTGTGTATTAGGGTGGATGAAAAAGTAAATTTATTTTCTTTTTTCTTAATTACAGTGAACTTGTTCTGGACACCGAAACAATAAGTCGGTTAAAAGAGCAGCTCTTATTTTTTTTATAGTAAAAGGTGTCACGTCGCGATTTTTTATATCGCATATAAATTACAAGGGGATTTTATTTTTTTTTTGTTCGTTTTTTGTTGTTACGATTAAACAAAGAGTACCTATTGGGATAAGCACGATATATATTGGTATGTTTTTATTAGTGTGCTTTTTTGTTAATTTGACGTATTTTAATATAATTCATATTGTAAAAAAAATATGAACTTAATAGTAAAGTTTTGAGGCCAGTCGCGACGCAGCGGCACGAAGTGTGACTGTAAACCGACTGGTTGTAGGTTCGATCCCCACTCTAGGAGATATTTACTTAAATTTATACTTCCACTTCTTCGCTCTGGTGTCGGGGCTAAGCGCGGCGTTGAGTTCTGCCACTCAACACGCAATACCTCCAGAATTCGGTTGAAAGTGGGGCACGGAGTGTCATAACACTCGGTTCCCTCTGCCTACCTGCTGTGTACAGGAACAGCGTGAAGCTGATTTTTAGTAAAGTATAAGTGAGATATTTTTTAATGTTTCTTAAGGAATAGTTAATTTTATTTCCTTATTACTCACCGAGTTTTACCGAATAATACTCAATAAACTTTATGTATGATATGTTGTTTAATCACTTTTTTTTTATTTTGTCATAATATTTTTAGAATTGTGGAAGACATCATATTTCATTTCAGACTCAACTTTTTAAATGAAAAAAAAAAGGAACTAATTTCCTCTTGTAAAAATATAAAAATTAAGAGCTGCCCTTCTACCAATTTTTTTTTACTTACTTATCAATATTTTTTTGTAGAAAGTTTTTGTTATAACTTACATCATAAAAATAATAAAGGTCAGTCAGGCACAAAGTGTAACTGTAATATCGACTGGTGGTGGGTTCAATCCCTATTTGACGAAAAGAAATATTAATATACATTTGTATGTTTATTTCCTCGCTCTGTTGTCGGGGCAAAGCACGGCGTTGAGTTCCGCCACTTAACACGCAATAGCTCGGCAGAAAGTGGGGGGACAGAGTGTCTTAACACTAGGCTCCCTCTGTCTACCCTGCTGCATATGGGATACAGCATGAAGCTGATTTGATTTAGTTTATTTTTAAAAAAATAATCAGCTTATATAAAAAATATGTAACAGATTGGTATACCTATAACTACCTTAATTTATATTATGTCTTGTGGTAATCATATAATTGATATAGATGTAAAGTGTGGACCATATAACTATGCCTAAACAATGTATGCAAGCAAATATATAATTTTTTTTAGTGAAATGTCAGTTATTAAACATTTGTTCCTTTTTTTCTATGTAAAAATATATATTTAAAAAGTGCTATTGCCTACTGGATAGGAACTTGTTATTCTCTAAACCAAACTTGAATGATGTAAAGTTAATATTTATTACTACTGCTATTTATAACATTTATATTTATACCAATGCCAACTCTGGCATTGGTATAAATATAAATAGTATAAACTTTCACTATACATCTTATTTAATTATTATTTTTGTTTTATCTTGGAACTGTTTTCCGCACATAAGATAGTAGGCAGAGAAAGCTAATGTATAAGACAATCCTTTCTAATAAAGACACTTTCATTCTCCATCTTTTGCCAAATTCTTAAAGTATGTAAAACAAAAATATTTTTTTTTAAATAAAATTAATCTAAAATGATTATCTCTCTCTGATCTGATTAATCTACTAACTACAAATTTATTTCATATATAGTCTTAAGCTAAATTTCTATAATTACTAAGCTGAAATATTTGTTGTTCAAAATAAAATATTTAATTTACTCGACTTAGACCTAAATGCCCAAAAGAAGAATGGGACCCAGCAAAGGATTCCCACTCTCAGTGTTTCAATCTCCATTCAAGATAACAATATATTGGAGGTTCATAAGTTATGGAAGGAACTACCACAGTTTATATACCCCTTAATAATAATATATATATATATATATATACCACAGTTTAGATATATATTAATAAGGGCTAATAGCCTATGCACTATACTAAAATTACAAATTTTACCAATTTCATGTATTATCTTGCATGTGCAATAAAGTGTTTTTGATTGGTCCCAAAAGTCTATTAATGTAAAAAAAAAAATATAATCATATTAAAATGAAACTTCTTAACAATAGCTAAAGATTTCATCATCTGTTTTTGCAAGTTCATAAAAACAAGCTATATAAGACACTGAATTATGGTTTCCTTAAAATATTATATGTTTTATTTAAAAATTAGAACTAAATAAAATTTCACATGAGTTACAATTTAACTGATTAAAATTGTCCTGCATATTTGGCGCAAATAGTGTTTCATACACTAGTTTTAATATTTCTAAGTATAGTATTCAAATTTTCCTTATATAATTTAATATTTTTTTAATTACTTACATTTAATCAATTATTAATTGTACTAACATAGTGCATGGTTTAATTTTTTTAAATTGTGTTGTTTATTGTTTTACTATATTATGCTTATTATTTAAGATAAAGGGCCACATTTATGGCATTAAGCTGAAGTGTTTTTTAACTACAAATGTTAAATCATTCATCAAACATTAAGAACTCAATAAACATAAATATCTAATTATTTTTTAATTGTATGTAGTAGTAATATGTTCTTTTATATGTATATAATTTGAAGTAATTATTTAAATGTGCAAATAAGAATGTAATCAGATATATAATGTAGGTTCTATTGTAACAAGTCAACATGTAACAAAAGTTGCAAGAAATAATAATAAGAGACCCTATCTTAATTACGTCATTAAAAAGTAACCTCAAAACGAGACTACAAATATGTATTTTTTTATTTTTATCTTACATTAAATTTAGAAAATTCTGTGAATAAATTGTATGTCGAAAATAAAACCGTACAAAAGGATATGTAATCCAATTAGTATTAGATTAAAAATTGTATTTTGACATGATATCTGTCACTCATAAACCTAGGCTTATGTGGCAAAACGGATGACCAAAAAGCTGTAGCCATTTTTATAAATCGAAGTGATGTGGACGTTTCAACAGCATTATTGATTTCATTTAAAATGACTAGGTTACAAGAAACATACGTAAATTTGGATCAAGTCTTTTAGTGTCAGTATAGGGAAACGTCACTGTGTAAGAAATCACGATGGCCGACAAAGAATGGTTAGGTGGTACTCACTGCTAATTTTTACGCCTCCTAATGGTTTCGGTGGTTGATTCTCAAATGTTTTTCGAACGGATTTGCTGCCCTCGGCGAATGATGTGGTCCTAGGGCGTCCGCTCATTATTATAGGTATAAAATAAACGACCGAATCCTGAACTTCATAGATACTACTTCACATTTCTCGTTACCACCCTTGCTAGCACTCGCACTAAACTCTCTCACTTTGCCGACTATTATTCGAAGTTAGGGATTCAATATTCAAAATAGTATCACTAAGATGTTAAAAAGATAACTTATTGTCTTGATAATGTTTTATAATATCATTTTGTTAGATTTTAAAATTTTATATCAATAACGTGAACGACAAATTTTTAGTTTCTTTGGACTTCACAGACTTTATGCTCGCTCGTTCGCTCGGCTAATTTCGGTAAATGCTCGTGCCGTATTCGTCTTCGATCAGTGACGTAATAGCCATCACTCCTTTGTACGCAATATGATTTTGTAATTTATAATATATTTATTCTGTATTTACTTATACTTATAATAATAGTATTGATGATATGTTAGGTGTTTAAATTACAAATTAGACCCACTGATTTATTTTTTACGATAACCTCAATAATATTTAATTTTCTTAAATATTAGTTAAAGCTTCAAAATTAAAAAAATATATATTTTATAGTTTTGATTTTAATTGAATATTTTTTTCTTAACTATTAAAGTACCAAAAGGAATATGATACTATCATTAATCAAGTAAATTAGCATAAAATGAAACTTTTTATGACGTCATCCACCACCATTGTAAAATAAAATATTTAATATTGAATACTGCCATCTGTTGTTACATGCTTGCAAACAAAAGTTAGTTATAATGTACATGTATATAATACAATATCAGAAAACAGTTTTACATTTATTGATTTGTTCATAATTCACATTTCACAAGGGAAAGAAATTGATCTTGTTAATCATAGAATATATGAATGACACAATATGTAGTGTAATAAAGCATACTTAACTATTATATTATTTGAAAAGAAAAATCAAGTTTTTGTTAAATTATGACAAAAACGCGGGAAGTGCCAATAAACATTAAACATACTACGCAGTATGATATTTTTTCTGTTATCGTTTGATGCGTTTTTTTATCTCTATGTGAAGTTGTGTATGTGTGCTAACAACCTACAAGTCAGCCACAATCACTTATCATTTTAGTTGCGCGTGCGCCTCGAAACGGGCGAGTGGTTTATAGTAGTACTTAGCGTCCTCCGACATGTAAAACAATAGAAAAATACGATTTAATATTAGTGTAAAATTAAAATGGAGTGCTATACATCTGATAGTTGCGATAGCGACAGCAGGGAACAAAAAACATTGGACCTTTCGAGCCGTTACTTGGACAGTTCAACGTTGTCGTCAGAATTAAGCAGCATTATTGATGAAAAGGATTGTGCCGATAATTATGAAATAGTTCTTCTGTATAGCAACCGCATCATATCGTTACCAAATACTATTAACAAGTTTACAAATTTGAAAATTTTAGACGTGAGCCATAACAGATTGACTTCGCTTCCCGATTTTCTCAATAATTGCCCGCTTACTTCACTTATAGCAAAACATAATGATTTAACAATTGAATCTTTACCGAAGCATTTTTTATCTACAAAGAATACTCTTCGAGAACTCAATTTAAGTGGCAACAAATTAAATTTCTTCCCAGAACAATTATTACAATTGACATCTCTTAAGTATTTATATTTAGGGGGCAACAATATAACAAATATACCAAAGGATATTTGGAAATTAAACAGGTTAGTAACTTAATGAAAGGTTGTTAATTTACATTACGTGCCTATACAATGTACGTTCTTTTTATTTATTTCTAAAAGGGTACCAAGGTGACAATGTTGATTATTAATATAAAATAATTGTAACTGAACTCTGTCTGTATATATTCAGGGCATTTGTTTGTAAAATATACTAAAAATCAATATTTCAAAAAATGTTTATTTGTCTGTGCGTTCGTTCATGCTAATCTCCTAAACAGCTTAGCCGGTCTTAATTCAGTGTTCTTTATTGCACAACTAAGAAAAGAAAGCAGGAAGGTGCTAGAAATATATAAACCAATATATAATGAATACAAAATAGTTTTATACATACATATATACAAATAAACAAACATACATACACCTATACAAACATACATACAACAATTAAAAGTAAAATCATATACACTTATAATATTATCCTTTTATGGATAAAATTGAAGATTTACTATTTAAGATGTTCTTTAAATATACCAATAGACTGGGACCGTCTTACTACCAGTGGCAGTAATTCCATAGTTTCACTAATTGTTTTATCAGTAAGAAAGTACCAATAGAGAGCATTTTGTGCGGTATAAAGGCATGTCCTTTATGCCGCGTTATGGCGAGAACGGAGCTTCTGGGAATGTATTGTATCTGACCCCAGAAACTTAAAGCACTTCTTGAGTTATGATAGTGTAACACTATTAAAAAGGATAGGAGGAGAGTCAATGCCGCCTTTTGCATCGACACAAGAGCGAAGAAACAGAAATATAAATTTAAATGAATATTTCATTTCTTCGACTGGGGATCGAACCCACAACCACAATGCGCATAGTACATGCCGCATAATGAGTGTTATTTCTCAAATTTTACGTTAAAAATTAAGACGGGAATTTTTTAAAAACAACTCACTTATATACATAGTAAAATTTTTATCTGTTCGATCTATTTGGCTATTTGGAATTGGGGAGGGCTGAAATAAAAAAAATAAAATATTTCTTATTTGAAATATTTCTTTTTCCTCGATAAAAACGTATGGGTTGGTGGTTAACTTTTAACATTTAGACGATTTTGGCGCGGTTTCGAGTCCAGCTACGTTTAAATACAACAACGTGTTTTTAAAAGACGAAGAATAAAATTTATTTAGAAGATATATAAACGTATTATAATAATATCGTAGTAAAATATTTTTCTATCCCTAGCTTTAAATAACATTTAAGTATTACCGGTTTTAAAACCGGTAAATACAATAAATAGCACAACTTTTGAATTTAAATATGACGTGTAAACATAACACGTAGCTCTCATATTAATATCTGAAATAACTTTTGTTCAAAAGAAGACAAAAATTAACAACGCTCTTATCCCTATCATCTCCGAAGCTACAGAGGCTATCCAATAAAAAAATGTTTTTGTTACTACAAAAATATCACAGAATCAACAAAACTAACAACAAATTTTGGGACATTCAAGTATGAAAACCTGTCCTTTCGCCGCGACTGGCCTCAAAAGTTTCCTTATGTAACCTTATGTTTCTAATTATTGAAGTCGATACGATTGTATGAATTAACAAACCATTGATATAGGGGCCGTTCAAGTATTAGATAAGCACGCGGCGGGGGGTTTGCTTATTTTTGATGACATATGGGGACGGTCAATAATTGCAAAAAAACTGCTTACGTAATACTTGAACGGCCCCATAGTAATAGCTTTGCACAATTACTTAATTACAAATCCGCGGTCAACTACAAATTGATATCCAAAGATACAAAACTTGATAATATTTATAGTTTTGATCTCATTATACTCTTATTTAATTATGTCTGCTATTGTATAATATTACAATCATTGTCCTTTATAAATTCGTCTTGGTTGTATGTACTGTATAGACGAGTGGTCAGCGAACGACTTTAATTTTATGACTGAGGATGGTGAGGCGGAGGTTCTGTTTAATTATCACAGTTAATTTTTATTATACCTACATGCGTAGTGATATAAAAGTGGTCCTTGATCAAGAAAAGATTGGGAACCCCTGGTATAGATAAGTAACATTATAATAATAAGTAGGTAGGTAACCTATTTCATGACATCTATTTTAATAAACGTGTAGATATATTATTACTAATTACAGTTGGTAACTATGTATTAAAAAACCAAACAAGCACAAGTAATGTCGCCCACCGAGGGTTCCGTACAAAAATTTCAGGTCTCGAGCTTTTACTGAAATTCAGGCTTCGCTTAGCCAGAGCCCTTTCATCTGATATATCACTTTAAATAGCGGTTCAAATACAAAATGAATGTCTAAAATACGAAAAGAGTGGCCAAATGTGAGTCGGACTCGCACATGAAGGATTCCGTACAAACAGGGAAATGGTTTTAGAAACCTCAATGCCAGAGACACATAAGTAAAATTGACGATTTCATGATACCATTCAGTATTTCAAAAACTGGTCGCATTTCATAAAATATTTCATAAAATTAGAAGTACGTTAATATATTTTTTCATAAAAAGTAAAACAGTGTGGCGTTGAATTCCGCCATTTTATTACTTTTTTATTTACTACTTGGTCCATAACATATATATTATTATTTTATTAAAAATTGTTTCTTTATTATATAAATAAAGAAAAAACTGCGCAACTTTTTTTTTTTTGACCCCACATACCGCGGATAAAGTAAAGTTTGTTCACGATATAAAAATTGTTTCTGCGTATTTAGCTGAATCATGTAAATAAACTTAAATTATAATTTGATTGTCACTCCGAGTCAGACGACATATTATCTGTTGTTATTAGTATTCAGAACAAGCAGTTATAATAATGACTATTATCTTAACGAATAAACATTTGCTATCGTAGGTATGTAGCTAATATGCTCTCATTATAAGTATTTTAACATAACTTAGTACAATTACGTAATATTTTAGTGTTTCTTATATAATAATAAAAAAAATTAGAAAACGCATATATAATAGTGATTTTGTTACACTCTCGCGGCTCGTGGGAAAGTAGTAACGTTTATGTGATTCCCATTAAATTTGTTATATGTCAAAAAATGATGATACGGTTTATATGTCAAAAAAGTTTACACGATAAAAACCTATTTATCATTCTTCTCGTGTTATCATCTTTAGCCAATATAATTTTAGAATATACATATGTACATTCATTCGATGACTGTGCAAAAAATGTGAAAAAAAAAACATCTTACATTATCTTTGCAGCTCGTAAAATAGTACATTTGAGTTATCATTTCATTATATTGGCTACATGCATGCATGTAGCCAATTTAATACATTATTTAAAAATAACAAAATTTTTATTTTAGATGCTGATATATATATATTTATAGATGGGATGAGTAAAATCAATCATAAATAATATGCGATAACTTTTATATAGTGAACTGGTACTCATATCGTAGGGGATACCAAGTGGCTTTGAAGGGAATACAGAGTTGAGTTAAAAACCCAAAAAACTGAATACTACCGCCCTCTACACCACCGTGGCTATGAGTGTACCTTTGCGCCGCTTTAAACTCCATACCTCAAAAAACGTGTAAGTTAATATTACACGATTTTTTTAAATGCTTTTATTTATACAACGTACCTATATTAGAATGCGTGTTATATATGTTGAGCTAATAAACTAACTAACTTTAATACACAGAAAAATATTTTATGATTTAACATTAATTTAGTTTGTTTTCTTATGCTAAATTTAATGTCATAACAAATAGGAAGTTCATATTAGAGCAGTGAATCTTTCACCATTCATATAATGAGTTGTAGTTAGTACAAGATTATGTAGGGTAATGGCATCAGCAAACAACCGACAGGCAAGCCATTTTGTTTAAAGATGGCGAATTGTATGTATGTATGTACACAGAGCGAAAATATTATCTTCAGTGCTAGATATTGCTTATTATTTTTTATTGTGACAGCATTCTTATACTTCTTACCTATATGAAATGCTAAAGTTATATTTCAAATAATTTTGTTATGATACTATTAGAAGTGAGCTTGTTTTTGTCGAAATAACAAATATGTCAATCAATAACTTCTTCCTCTAAATTGTATTTCTCGATTAATCGAAAGACGTCGATAATAATTATTTTTATTTACGACATATCTACTTCTACTATTCTAGAATAAATAATTAGAGCCTTTATGACAAAATTATAGCCTAATAAAAATATATGGACTTCTATATATAATCTCCTAATATAATGTAATAATGATTATTTGAAATCAGCAATAAAAACGCTACAATTATTTTCTTTTTTTTTATTTAAGCACAAGATAATTAGTATTCTGCACTCATATAATATTGTCCCAATCGATAATTAGTTGTCCATTACTGTGATGATGTGTGATAAAAATGTGCTACCTCCTAAAGATGTCAATTACTGGTGTCATTACCCTATCTATCTATACTTTAATAAAAAAGTAAAAAGAAGTGTATGTACATTGAATATATTTGCGAAAAAACAACAGGGGGTTTAAAATAAATAATAGAACATGAATCTGTACTTTTTTAATTAAAATATTAATTAAATAATTAATAAAAAAAATAATTAAATATTTAAATGTATGCATAACGAAAGTTGCAGACATTCAATTTTAATTTCTTATAGTTAATGAGTATTTTCTATTGGCATATAAACATTGAAGAGTTTGAACATCTGATGAATAATCATAGCAGTCCAGCTAAACTATAAGAACCCCACCACTAATAACAGAATCAACTAATATTTTCAACATCTTTACAGTGTTATTCCACACTTAGGTAAGAAAAATATATAAATTTGAATGTAGCGGGATTCGAACTCGCCCATCATGGGATTTCTAAATAAGTATTGAACCAACTAAATTTAAAATCTGAAAAATGTGAAGAAAATCACGGCAACAATAATAATTTATGATTTAGCTTAATTCATTAAAATTAATAAAGTGGAATTGGACAATTTTAATCTATACATATATGTCTGTCTGTAATTTCATAACAGCCGTGTTTACACTGCACTAAAGCAATAGTTATTAACACGATACTAAAACACAAACAATTTTAAATTTTTTATCTGTCTGTTTGTCTGGGCAAACCTCTGGCAATGCCAATTTGACCTTTATGGGATTTTCACTGCCCGATAGCTGCTATAGGCTACTTTTTATCCCGGAATTCCAGCGAGAATAAGGATGTACGCGGGAAAAACCACGTTTGTCCTGCGCGTTTCATATCTATCTAGGTATACCCGAGATAGATATGAAATAATTAAACATTTTCTATTATAAAATAAAGAAATCTTAAAAGATTATAATAATGATTTAAAAGTGTAATATAACAACAGTATTAATAACCAAACTATTTTCTCTAAATACACCTAAATAATCTATACATCTATTCTCTATACATATAAATAAAATTTTATTTTAATTATGTCTATCTTTTTGTTAGTCCGGGTGGTACAGCTGAACAGAACTTTTTTAAGGTTATGGAGCAACATCTTTATCCCGAACTTTATCCCGAAATTTCCACAGTAGAACGGTTATCGCGAAAAAAAAAATGTTTGTCGTTCGCGCGTTCGTAGATAGCTATGAATAACTCAACAATTTTCTTTGAAATTAAAATATTACTTAAAAATAAATTATAAAACCATCTTTGATAATGGACTAAAACACTTACATGTCTCGTTCTCCGATTCTAAAGAACCTTGATTTCTTGGAGGAAGTCGCGGGTTCTGCCGATGATTTCCTGAGTAGGTACAAACAATAGCACGCGTTAACAACATGCTTAATCTCAAAGATTTGCTGAAAGCTTAACGAATCGAAGATAAAATACAAGGTTTATCTTTTATAGGAGATAACTTTGTTTAAACAATAATCATACAAAATAAAATCTGCTGTAAACAGGAAAGAAGTCTCAAAATCCATTCCTGCTATGATTGCTTAGCCTTTAAAATACATATCTATTACGTACATATATAAGCCCTTGTGGCGCAGTGGCACAAGTGGGTGATTATAAACGTGACGCTTGTAATGTTGATTCCCACTCGAGGGAATAAAATATTTAATAATTTCATTTCTCCCCTTTGGCCTTGAAAATTCGGCGGAACGTGGGGAACGGAGTGTCTTAGCATTAGGTTCCCTCTGCCTATCCTGACAAATGTAGGATATAGCGTGCAGCTAAAAAAAATGGTACCAACGTATGTAGGTACTATTTTTATATATATACATAGATATATAAGTTGGTTCTAATACAAACTTAATAATATGATAAAAATTAATGCATTTATATGTATATTTGTTCGTTTTATATGTATTCGGTTTATATAGGCAATATTGCGTAAAATTACTTGCCAAATGTAAAAAACTGCATGACAAACTGCTTAAAAATCTGTGTAATAATTTCTAAATTTATAACCAATATTTTATAGAGTATCATTTATTTATTACAGTCTACCTCTACTCTATTTAATTTTACAAATTACTAGGCTAGTATTAAACCATTATGGCGAGCTGAAAGATGATTGAAAATGGCTGTGGGCTCCATTTTCTCTTGCGGAAATTAAAACATTTCCTGTTCGTTGCAATATATAGGTAAAATACGCCGTGCTTTGGTATGTCTTATATACCTAGATCTATATAAGAAAATGTGCAATTTAAAATTGACACAGGCTTAATAGCGACGAAAAAAAGTTTTTTGTAATACTGGTCCTGTGAAACACTGCTCTATGATCACTTAGGTTTTGTTCAAATAGATCATCACAAAGTGTAACATTTAACGACGACGTATCCCTTGGTACCTGTCTCCACAAAAATAGCTTTTACAACGCTATTTTATTCCACGCTTGTTCTTTAAAAAAATATTGTGATTTTTTAACTTTCCAGCTTACAAATCTTGTCAATGGGAGGCAACCAAATAACGGATGTTCCCGAATCAGTTGGAGCTTTAACATCTCTACAAGCTCTAGTTTTGAGCAATAACGCGATAGAACAACTGCCCGCGAGTATTGCCAATCTAAAACAACTTAGATCTCTACTAATACATCAGAACAAACTGAAGACATTACCAACACAAATCATAAAATTAAAATGTTTAACAGAGGTTAGTATTATTTTAAAAATTATCATTTAATTCATAGTTACCTACAAGTGGCCACGCCCTGCTACGCATATGGAGGCTTTCTACCACAACCAATAAATATAAAAAAATCTCGAGCAATTCACTTGCTAACATTTGCGGCAGGTCACTTTTTTATTGTTCAATATTTAATTCAAAACTCAACTATATTTTTAAGACGAATTGAATGATAGCAACTTGAAGGTAGTTTAATAATTTTTTGTTGTAATAAAAACCTAAAAAAGAAGGTAGGTGTGTAAGTATACACCTAACTCCTGTCTTTTTGTTTTTACTTAGGGAAGTAAATTAAATATTTGAAACATTTTGAGATTTAAACATAATAAATGTTTAAGAAGGCTTTAGGCTAATTCAAAGTAAAATCTAAAAATCGATACTTACACGGTCTACTGGGGAGCTATTTATAGCCTTGCTTTATATAGAGGGGACGAGAGTATCAATGGACAGGAAAGTGGCAATTTCGCAGTGAAGCCGTAATATTGTCCTATTTATTAAAATAGGTTTTAAAATATTGCTCTCGTACTACCGTTTAACATTAAGTTATTTACAAAAATAGGTAAATTATATGTATTTGCATAAAATTTTGCTATAAATATTATTATAATGCGGACTAAATATGAATAAAATGTATGCATAGTCAATAAACCAACTTACACTTTGTTACTTATAATATAAATATTTCATTTAATATTATTGAGGCCAGTCGTGGCGCAGTGGCACAAAATGTGACTGAAAAACCGACTGGTTGTGAATTCACTCCCCACTCGAGGACACGAAATATTTACTTAAATTTATATTTCCATTTCTTCGCTCTGGTGTCGAGGCAAAGCGCAGCGTTGAGCTCTGCCACTTAACACGCAATGTCTCCATAATTCGACAGAAAGTGGGGAACGGAGTACCTTAACACTGGGTTCCCTCTGACTACCCAGCTGTGTGCGGGATACAGCGTGAAGCTGATTTGATTTGAATATTATTGTTTGTCTGTTATAGTTAAGTCTACGTGACAATCCTCTCGTCGTGAGATTTATAAGGGACATGACGTTACAGCCAGCTTCCCTCCTGGAGTTAGCCGCCCGCGCCATTAAATTACACAGCATCCCTATTAACCCTGGCGATGTTCCAGCAACTTTAATCAAGTATTTAAAATCTGCTCAATGTTGTGTCAACCCTAAGTGTAAAGGTATTTTTTTTTTATTATTATTGGTGGGGATGTATACTATGTATTCACAAAAAACCATTTATAATTCTCATGTCAAACAAGACGACTAAGAAGTAAATAAAATAGGTAGTGTCAGGTGGAAACAATTTTTAGTGTACTCAGATGTATATTTGTGGCTAACTGTACTCAGTTGTCACTGTTGTATTTTTTTTTGTTTTATTTCAATCGTTTCATAAATTTAAAAAAATATACATCAATACGCGACAATATTTCTACAAAATAAATGTTTTATTGAGTTGGTTGAGTCGGACGAACGAAGTTTGATAATATAATTAAAATAAATACAAATTGAAAAACATATTAAAATTTGTGATACCATTCAACTAGCTAATTAAGCATGCATGTCAAGTATAATGGGTTCTAATATGTCTCAGATGTCTCTCTGTATGTATTGTATAATGAACTGAAGGTTAATAATTATTATAAATATATTTATCAAATCTTTTCCAGGTGTATTTTTCGACAATCGTGTGGAACACATAAAGTTTGTTGATTTCTGTGGGAGGTACAGGATTCCTCTTTTACAATATTTATGTAGTTCCAAATGTATCACTGGCAGCTGGGAGAGTCGTGAAGCAGATAGCAATGCTCCTGCACAAATGATGAGAAAAGTCCTTCTAGGCTAATTAATATGTATGAAATTAATTACTTATTTGATATACCTAATGAGTAATTAATAAATTCATAAATGTTTTCAAGTGTAAATAAAAAATATATATTATATTCAAAAGCAATAAAGACTCGCTTGTTTGATATTTCTCATAATTAAATAAGGTATGAATTGGCAAGCTTACTCATTTAAGTTAAAAACGCCAACCTTACCAACAATAATTTAAAGTCATTCTCAGTTTAGATAGAAAAAAGCTTAAAATAAATAATAATATGCAAGATTTGTTGTGCCATGAAAAGAAAAATGTATTGTAAATGTAGTAAACAAAAAGTAAAAAATGTGTAAGTGTCCAATTTATAGATTCAAAGTTACAACAAAATAAACCAATAAAATGCTTAGTTACATCTTTAATGGTTTCAAATATATTAAGGCAAGCATAGTATATTTACTATTTTCATTTCCTTAATTTGGCACTGAGACAAATCTCGGCATTGATTTCCGCCACTCAACACAACACCTCCAGAATTCAGCATATAGTGGGGAACAGTGTCTCAACACTAGATCCCCCTGCCTACAATGATATGTGAGATACAGCATGAAGCTGAAAAAAAATCATATAACATACACCATTGTATCTAATCAAATAATGAATTTATAAGTGTAGCAATTGTGTTAAATTCCAATATTTATTATAATAAACTAATAATAACATAAATTGTATTTTAATACATTTATAAATAACATATTTTTCATTTTATCTTAATAAATATCATGCGAGTTGGTTTTATATAACTATTTTATTGCAGTTACATGAAAAGATGCCATAATGTAATTAATGTGTGTTAAAAGAGAAAATTGTAAAATTAAAGACATTTATTATTATAATAATTTACTAGCTATTGTTGTTGTTTATAAAATAATTTCACATTTGTACAGATTATATTTAATAAAAGTTTTACTTAGTTATTGTCTTGTAAAAATTTCATTCTTGCTTCCTTTCCTCTAAGAATTGCAGCTTTAAAAAGTTTGCAATAAAGTTCAATTGCAACAGGAGTGTCATCATTTCCTGGGACAGGATATGTAATCAAATTGGGATTACAATTAGAGTCTACTATCCCAATAGTTGGTATTAACATTTTAGCACTGTCTCTGACAGCTGTGTGTTGATTCAAAATATTGTTTTGAGTATTCAAAAATATACAAAGATCAGGTAACCGTGTAACTGCTCCAAATTGATGATTTGCATTTGTAAAGATACCTCCTCTCCAGAATCTGGTATGCGCATATTCACCACATTCTTGTGCAGCTTTTTCTACCAAACGGGAGTTCAATGCATTTCTGTTAAAAAAACAAATAATCCCTCCTCTATATGCCACATGTGCAGTGAAATTTAATGCTTTTCTCAAATGTTCAGCTGTTACATCTAAGTCAAAAATTAAATGACCTTGTCTTGAACCATATATATATGGTATCATGAATTCATTAAGTGATCCTTCTTTATGGCCATAATGTACTCTTGAATCAAATAAGTCTTTTACACTAAAGAGATTATGTACTTGAAAATAATCTGGATGATCAAGTGGATTACTTGAAATCGCTGTTTTGGCTAAAAGTTTACAAGAATATATTTAAATTTTAAGTGTTCATTATTAAACTATTATTCAGAAATAAGAAAAATTAACTCTTAGTTTAACGTTTACTTACATTCTTGAGAAGGCTGAATTTCTGGTTTGGCTGCTGTTGAATTATTGCGATAAAAAGTTAGAGAATTTCTAACAAAAACGTATCCTAAAAAATAAAATAAAGATTGGATTATAACTAAGGTTATGACAAGAAAAATAGCAACAATTATAATTATTAATGCTAACATACGTATATGTCTTGGTATCATTTTAATTTCTATTATTCTTTATACTTTAAGAATTATCAACCACGTTACTTTACTTTAAATTTAAAAACAATTTTCATACACATTTATATATAATTATATACCAAAAAGCATATACTCTGTAGTAGAGCAGATATATATGTACATTAAACACACAACTGACATCTAAGAATATTTCATTTTTTTAACCGCATAGATAATATATAATTCGTAAACATCTATAAAGAATTTATTTCATTGTCTTTAAATAAATTTAAAAATCTTACTGTAATCAAATTCCGAATAAAAATTGCAGAATGTTTTCATAAATTATTAAAGAACACATTTATAAGTTTAATAGAGATTGTTATCAGCAGCGGAATGTGTATTAAGCGTTCCGTTCGTTGGCAGCTCTAAACGTAGCATGACTATTGACTTCTTACCACAGAGTACATTCTATATGCTTCTTACATTATAACATTACATTACACTGTGTTGTGTTGTATATCTATGAATTCAGATTTACGAATATTGTGACATATCATATATAATAGTTTATAAAATATTTATAGTATTTGAATTTATCTATATTAATTAACTAGTGAAATATAAAACATAAAGGATTACGGGGCTAATGTTGTGATCACATCAATCTAATTACATTCCTTTTACTTAACACAAAAAATGGCAAAAAAAAATATAACAGATATAGATTTATATGAATTACTTGATATACCAATTACATCGTCGGAGTCTGAGGTAATAATAAAACATTTTATAAAAACTACAAATTTGCAGTGTATATTTAGAATTTAACATTTAATCATTTAAAAAAATATATATTTTCAATTTCAGATTCAGAAAGCATATCGAAAAAAAGCATTGAAATGTCATCCAGATAAAAATCCTGACGATCCAAAAGCTGCAGAAACATTTCACGAGTTATCGCAAGCTTTAGAGATATTGACAGACAAAGCGGCTCGTGCTGCTTACGATAAAGTATTAAGAGCGAAAGCAGCTACGAAACTTCGTCAACAAGAACTAGACAGTAAAAGGCGAAAATTAATAGAAGACTTGGAGAGGCGAGAACGTGAAGCCTCCTCTGGTGGATCCACTACAAATTTAACTGATGAACAAAAATTAGCTGCTGAAATTAAACGATTACAAAAAGAAGGGAACAGATTACTTCAAGAGGAACAACAAAGAATGAAAGAAGAAATTAAAAGAACATTAAATAATTTAAATACACCTATATGGGATTCTACTTTGAATAGAATTAGAATAAGCTGGAAAGCAGAAAAGAATGATCCCACAAATGGTGGATATAATGAAGAAAATTTAAATAGATTTCTTAAAAAATATGGTAGTATAGTGGCACTGATAATATCATCTAAAAAAAAAGGTAGTGCTTTGGTTGAATATACTTCTAAGGAGTCCTCTGAAATGGCATTGGACTTAGAGAAAGGTATACATTTTTTTAATACAATTATCATAATACCAGTATTGACAGTCCCATCATATAAATGGAGATGTCAAACAAGATGTTTACAGGAGAACAGAAGAATTCATCTTGCTTTTAAAAAACTAAATTCTAAGCATATACTAAAAATAATATTTATTATTTTATTTTTTAAGAGAAATATAAACCATTCATCTACACTCCTGTATATCTGTTTTAACATGTGCATTAAGTAGGGAAGATATCTAATAATTTTTACATTTTTTTCCATTCCAAATCTAAAGTTTGTTATCAATAGATAGCGGTCTTCTGAGTAGCCAGTTAATTTTTAACATAATTTTCTTTAAAATTGATATCCAATGCACACAGCTGAATAAGTAAGAAAAAGAACCAAGTATTAAAACATTTTGTTCCCCACTTTCTCCCAACTTTTTCAGGGCATTGCGTGTTGAGTGTTGTTTCTGAGAAATATTACTACATGGGCGTATTTTTTTGTTACTTAAATTTCTGGGTTGGGCACCAGACAATTCAGGGGTGGGCTTGGCCATCCCTATTCCTACGCTCATGCATCACAGTTAACAGTAGCTGTTTCTAACAAGACACAGTGTAGTGTTAATGTGTATTCTGCAAAAACCCACATTGTCTTGAATTAAATCAGAAAATGTAAAGTGGAATAAAACACTGATATAAATAATATATTTTGAATTGATAATTGCTAAAAACTGCTCATTGTCATTGTAATTTATGCATGGGCATTTTTATTCATGCATTTTTTTTTCATTTTCATTTTTAAAGTGTAATAGTTAAATATCCAAAATAAACTTTTTATAATATAAAAAACTATTTTCAGATAGCTATTGTGTACATAAATATTAAAAAATAGTTTTTGATATATTGATCTCATATCTATTACTATATTTGTTGCAGGTCTTCCAGAAAACCCTCTTACACTGAAATGGCTCAATGAAAGACCAATATTAACAACAAAAAAACCTGAACATGTGAGTTCTCTAGTGTCGGATAGAGATTATGAATCAATAGTTTTAACGAAAATGCGACAAGCTGCTGAAAGACAAAGGTTAATAGAAGAAATGTTAAAAGAAGATCAAGAAACTAAATCATAATAAAGCATCTAAATATTTTATTTTTTGTCTTATCTTTTTAAATAGTTTTTTTCACACTGTATCTTGTATAGATATGTCAAGATATGCGAAAGAAACCATAGTGTTAAGATATTACATTCCCCATGCATCACTCAATTTTGGAGACAGTGGGATAAACTTGCTAGGGTGGAAGATGGATATAATTCATTCCTCCAAGTGTTTAATTTATTAATAGTAAATTAAATTTATAAAAAAAAATATAAAATAGAAAAATGACTACTAAATTTTTGATATTTTAATGTTATAATTTTAAAACCTCTTTTATAACAAAAGAATTATTTTATAGTATTTATTATAAAATAAACAATCATAACATGGAAATTTATGATTTAATTGTTCCTAAAAACATTGTTCCTTATGTTATCACATTATTCACAATATGTACATGTAAACATTTTTCTCAACATTAAACTTTCATTGATTGCTCAAAAGGCTTCCAGTCTTTCATAAATTCAATAACTTTTTTTCTCTGTGCATCTCCATATTCTTTTTGAGCATTTTTCCATAGCGTGTGATCCAAGTCCAACATACCACCAATGATTTCCTAAAACAAGAACAAATTAACAAATCTTCATACAGAGATGTTGAGTTACATATCACAGACCATTTTTTAAAAATTTATAGGTTACGCAACAAATGATCTGCTTATAATAAATAACATATCATTTTCATTGTTTCGTCTGTAAAATTCACACAGGTGGAGTTCTACTGAGTTGTCTCATATAATTTAAAAAGGTTTTTAAACAAATTCTAAATATATAATAAATTTTAAGCATCCAGTATAGGGTTAGGGGTTCCTTTTAAAGTATTGTAAATAATAAAACTAAGGTTTATTCAGTTCATTTTTTAAATTATGATTTTAGGTAGTTGTGCCAAATGCTATTGTAAGTATCCAATAAGAGCATTATTTATGATAGTGTATTATAAGTCAAATATACACATACCTCTGCAAAAGTTCTTGAAAATAAATTCAAATCTTCTATGACATGAGCAAAACCCGGATCCATACCAAAGTCAACCCAAAAATATGGCAATCCCTTGGGAATACATTTCCTTATATTTTTTCCTTTTAGATCAACAACTTTCTTGTTCATTGCCCATTCACCTTCACACTCTAGTAAGGCTTTTTTAAAATAAATTGATGCCATATCTCCCACATCTCTTGGTAGGGGCACACAGTTGATGACCATATGAGGAAATCTGTTTAATTTTACAGCAGTCTCATAAAATACCACATCTTTATTTTGAGAATTGAAGAACTGGGTGATCAGTTTTCTATAATTCTAAAAGCAAAAAAAATATCATTAACAAATTACTAAAACAGAAATTGTCAGTAGAATTATCTTTAATATCTTTTTGGTTTCATGATTTATCCTGTAGAGACCCAGTGATAAGACAATTTGTATTACCAGAGTAGACATTAAAATAATTATTTCTCTGAATGAAAAACAAGAAAATTACAGTTGACTCCATGCATTGTGCCAGGAAAGCCTTAGATTTTTTTGGGACCTTTCTATTTGCTATTTTACTTGAAGACATTTGGGGCCCAATACATATACAATTGTAAACAATATATGCTGTGAGCTCAATTCCCACTCAAGTTTTGATAATCAACTCCAATCACATCTGCTCATAGTCAAAAAGACTGATTGCACAATATAATATATTAAAAAGAAAATATCACACAAGTAAATAAGGTATTTAATATTTTCATCTAGTTAGGTCTGGTAAGGAGAGAAAGTGCAACATTGAGTTCTGTCACTGAAAACATTATGCCTCGAGAATTCTGCAGAAAGTTGGAAATAAAAGTGTCAATGTGAATAAAGTCTCTAAATATTAGGTTCACTGGTTCCCTCTCCCTTTTCTAAAGAGTAAAAAGAGAAAAAAAGGAAAGCTATTTACAATATTACCATTATTTCTTCCCATATATCTTCATCTACGTTTGTCACACAACTGGAATGCTGTATTGTAGTAAGAACACAGTGTCCTCTTACAAGTGATTTAGTCACAGGCAGTGCCATATAAACTCTATTACCACAACTTATTACAAGGTGTTTCAACATATTTCTTGAATCAAAGCAATAATTGCAACCTTCTAATGACCTTTCTAATGTTACATTCTGTTTTATGGCTCTTTGCTTTTCTTTCTCACTTTCACGAGCATCATTTTTATTCTTTGATATGTTGTCCAAAAATATATCTTCAAGATCATCATTTGGATTTTTGCTTTTAGTTGCAGCTTTAGCTAACTCAGCATCCTCATTATAATTTGAACCATATTTTTCTTCTTGAAACTAAAATGTTAAGCTATGTTAAAAATGAAAATATAAGTAAATTAGACAAACCAACCAACCCCCTACACCCATGGTTGTAATGAAATAATAAAATTAACTATATATCATAACACAAATATACCTATACAACTAAGATAAGTGTTCGACCTAAAAATGGACCTAATAAAATGTGAACTATCCAATCATTATGGTGAAGTGAGACAGTGTGTCTGATTATAAACATATTGGTTGTAGGTACAATCTCACTCTGTAGAATGATCATATTAAAATTATTTCTGCCTACCATACTATGGAGGAAAAAAATCTGATGCTCCTTTATATACATATTTTTTAAACAATTTTAAAGTAATATTCCACACTTAGGAAAGAAAAATACTTATTTAGAAAACATATAAAAATCTGACCACTGAGCCATACATTTTCGCCAAGCTTCGTTGAAATTTTTATACGCTTATTACAACTTATTAATGATGTTAGCATCTCTGTAGGGATATTTTTACAAATTGCCGCTACCCAAAGATAATTACTAAGAATTATTGTTTGAGTAGAGAGAAACTATTTTTTAAAGATTTTTAAAACATTTTTAAAGTGTTATTCCACACTTTCAAATTTTTATATGTTTTCTAAATAAGTATTTTATATACATAGTTTCCTAGTATTAAGTAAATATACAAACCATTTGAGCCAAATCATACTTATTATCATTGCCAAAGTATTTAATTCTTCCAGTACCATCATGAGTTTCTGATTTTCGTTTATTATCTCTGTTTTGAGATTTTTCTGAGTTATTTACTAGAGGTCTATAGTTTCCATTGCTTGAAGATGACATTAGCAACACTCTATTATCATTATCTTCCTTTCCAGCATCTGGATTATTTTTCCTATATTCTCGTGCTGCTTCTAACTTAGCTTTTAATTCTTCAACTAGCCTCATATCTCCAAGTATTTCAGCCTTTACAATTTTTGCACCCAGTTTATTCATCTTCTCATCTGACAAATGTAAACTGTTTTTGTCTCTAGTTTTAGATTTTCCACTTTCTATTTCATTTAGGTTTTGAGATGCTTTGGAAGCACTCTGAGAAACTTCACACAAGTTCTGTGATATGTCCTCTTGAAAATGTTCTTTATTGTCTTTTGTAATTTTACGCCAATTGAATGATTTGTTGACACTTGATTCTTTATGCTTTGATGTTTCATGTTTGTGGTCTTTTCTGGACGATGAATAATAGTCGTCATCATTCGAAGGTTTTAAAAATTGTCTTGATTTTTTGTAGCTCTCTGATGTTTGTGGTACACCAGAGCCACCATCTTTCCAATAAGGATTAAGTTCTCTACTACTTGTGGAAGGGTTATACGAATCTATATGATCTTTCTCTTTTATTTCTTTCTTTGGTCTAATATCATCTTTTGTATAAGTTTTCATCAATCCTGTCATTGACATCCAGTCATCGCGAGACGTATTTTCTCTTCTTTCTTTAGATTCTGTTTTCTTCTCTACCCACTCATCAGAATCAGAACTCTCTGAAGATGAAGACTAAAAATTGAAATGAAGCATTAAATGTGAATTTTTAGAGTAGTCAGTAGCGAAGATTTATACAAAAATGTATACTTACATTTCTTCGTTTATTGTGTCTCTTTTCTTTACGTTTGCTTTCTAAATTATGAGCTTTTTTATGTTTTCTATGATGACGTTTTTCTTTCATTTTTAATTAAAATGAAATGAAAATTTTATTTTGTTTAAATATTCTGCGAAGTTGTTGTTTGCTATGTGTGACAGAAGGTAGATAATAGTAATACAGATAATATATAATACATAATGTCTAAAATGTCTTTAAAATCTTATTTAATTTTCAAACCTTTTTTTTATAGTACTGTAAAATGGGGTGGATAGAAAAGTCTTTTAAAACTAAGTTGAATTTTAACAATGCTCCCAATATTAAGTATAAAACAATCTAGATTAAAACATAAGTTAATAGTGTTTATACATGCATGAACGTAAGTTATAGTTTTATGTAATTTATGATATAAAATGAAAAAATATAGATAATTTCTATTTAGACAATATATGGGGTCTAAGGATACGCCCTATGTGGAGTCATATATATCTATATAATTTATTCTAATTTGGGCTTGGTTTTAATTGTACAAATCAACATCTAACAAGTACAATAACAGTAATAGTTTTAATCGGCATTACTTAATTTTAGTATAGTTTGAATAAAAACAGTTTTGAAAATATCTTTAGTATTATGGAAGAAATTATAAAAACTAAACTAAACTAAACTAACTTCACGCTTTATCCCTAGCGGGGTAGTCAGAGAGAACGGAGCTTTTCGAAGGTCAACCGAGGTCTCCCCCTACCTCTCTTACCACTCACATTTCCATCTTGAGGGTTAAAATTTTTCAAAATCCCTTCTTAGTGGATGTCCAGATTATGAAAAAAAACATCTGTCCAAATTTCACGTTTCTACCATTAGCGGTTAGGGCTGTGCATGCGTCTTACCTCAGTCAGTCATAGTACATGTCCTTTTATATATATAGATTTCTTCGCTCTGGTGTCGAGGCAAAGCACAGCGCTGAGTTCTACCACTCAACACGCAATGCCCTCCAGAACTCGGTGGAAAGTGGGGAACGGAGTGTCTTAACACTAAGTTCCCTCTGTCTATCCTGATGTGTGTGGGATACAGCGTGAAGTAAATTTAATTTAATTTAATAAAAGCTGTTCAAATTTATGTGATTCTACGGTATCTACTGTATATGATATACCGGTAAACTATGAAAAGATATACCACTGACCTCATTAGGTTCATAATCAGCTTTTAATACCTGAAAATTTTAATACAATAAATTACAGAACAGGGGCTGAAATATAAAATATTTAAACTAATTGCGGGATAATCCCATAAGGTCCAATAATTTAATTAACATGCAATAATTAAATATAAAGAAACACAACATTTTCAAAACGATATAGTTTAGATACCAATAGTAAGTCACTTAACAGTGTAATATGAACATATGAAGTTGCTAACTTGCTAATGGATTTCCAAATACAGGTAATGGTAAAAATTAATATTATACTTAATTTATACTCTATATAAATGAAGAATAAATGCCGTTAAATTCTGGTAACATTATTAAATATGTCTATGTATTATGTGTATTATAATTTATCTATATACCAATGCTATTCTCAAACGCATTATGATTACTAATAGTTTTGTGTGACACTCATGTAGGCGAGGTGATTGATGTTTGTAAAACAAAGATAAAACGGAATTAAATAAATCTGAACTATTTTCATGAGTTGATATTGTAGTGCATATATTTCTGTTATATCTACATATAATGAATGTTTTGGTTATTTCCGATGTTTTGTTAAAATAGGACTGGGCATGGCTACACAGAATTCCATGAGAGTGAAATTAAATTAATAAGGTGTTTCAGTTGACAGGTACATAGTAGTTTGGACAGTTTTGTTTTTTATATAAAACTTTCTATAGAGCGTGTATACATTGACTACCTGTATTAATAATTATTCATAGTACTTAGTTTTACACTCGCTTTCCATCGGATGTACTTGTCGTTCAAAGTTTTAGCTTTTACTTTAACTTGTGATATACACTTTCTCAGTTCACTTGCCATAAAATGTGTTTCGTGTATAAAAATAATGATGATTTGAAAATATCAAAAACTCAACATTTTGTCAAAATTTTAATTGTTATGATTGAATTTTGAAGTTTGTTTTAGAAAATTCTACTGCATGATGTTTTCCAAGAAAAAGAAGAAGCCATTGATTTCCCCACCAAGTAATTTTGAGCATAGAGTGCACACTGGTTTTGATAAACGGGAGGGAAAATTTGTTGGATTACCTCTGCAATGGGCTTCACTTGTGGGTAATAACCAGGTGAGATATAATTGGTATCAGATTAAAAGAGCCATAGAAACTAAATACTAAATATTTTATATTTTTAACATGATTCTCAAAGTGTTTCAAGAATATGTTAAGAAAAATAATATATTTTTAAAAAGTGTATAAATTTGAATATTGGACCAGCGGGACTACCATGGGACCTGCACATTTTGAAGTTTATACATTTTCTTAAAACAATGTATATTGTAATTTTTTTTTTTGCGATATTATTTTTTACTTTATATAGGTAATATCAATTTTACAGGATTATACATTACATATACTACAAGTAAATTTATTTTATAGGTTTTGAAATCAACAAATAGGCCTCTACCATTAGTAGATCCTTCAGAGATTACACCAACAGAAATCTTGGACTTAAAAACAATAGTGAGGGGCGATCACCGGACTACTTCTATAGCTTCTGTGTCTAGGCCAGTGTCAACAAATCCAACTTGTCAACCAATACAGAATGGAGTTATATTACCAAAAACTTCTAATGTAGCAAGATCAAATTCTCTTAGAAGTACAAGCCCCCCAAGAGTACGAAGAGATCTTAGAAATCAACCAAACATTCCACCTTCTGTACCAGAAGAGTCCCCACCTGTTCCACCAGCTCCTCAGCAGTATCCAAGTTTAAGGCGAGAGCATAGTAATTATGCATTAAATAAGCCTATTTCAGATTCTCCTGTGGAATGGGCGCAGTCTCATGAAGCTACTGTGAGACCGATAACAGAAATAAATGATAATCAATTAGCAGCTATGACATATCAAAATATACAGAATGCAAATGCTAATATGCCATATCACAATCATCCTCCGCAGACTGTGGGACACGGGATAAATGGAAATAACAATTTAGGTAAGGTTATTTAAGAACCACCCGTAAACTAACAATACATAAATTTCATTGTTTTAATCCCCCCACTTAGTGTGTCAGGACATATTTTACAATTTTACATCTAATTATTAAATTAAAACAGCAGTTCAGAAATTATTGTTGTCCACATAAATATTTTAATACTAAAACATTATGTATTGAAATATGACAAAATTATGGACTGAGTATCTGTTTATAAACCTGACAATTGTTGATTCAATTCCCATATTTAGATTGTACAATGGCATTTTTGATCCAAATCCACCACTGCTATATATAAATATCCTAACCTACACTTTAAAATTGCCAAAGATGCAGTGGTATTAGTACCTGAATGAAATTTATCATTTACTGAATTTGTATATGTAGGTGATATATATGCGGCAAGGCAACAACCTGGGCCACCTGCTCCTCATGTGCCCATCACTGAATCTAAGCATGAATTACGGCTTACACATGAACAGGTAAATACTATTTTAATTATATTTTAGAGAATTATTTTTATTAATTTCTCTTTGCCAAATCTCACACAATATTTTAAATCCATACTATTGATACTATTGTTATAAAGCTGAAAAAAATATTTTTTTGCATGCTCTAATCTCTGGTACTGTTAGTTTCTAGTTAGTTTAATTGTCGCGACAACTGTTTCGATACGCTGGTCATATCTAAAATTATAAAATAACAATGAATGAAATGACGAAAGAGCTCATCATCATGAGCATTTGTTAATATAACGTTGAAAGTTGTGGGTTTAATTCCACTTGGGACAATAAAATATTGTTTTATTTCTTCGCTCTGGTAACAAGCTTAAGCTTGAGCTCCGCCATTCAACTCGCGATGCTGCAAGAAGACTTCACTGAAGAAAAGTGAGGAACAGAATGTCTTAATAGGGAACAAACCCTCGTAATGGAGATATAGTGCCAAGATTAGGTTTCCCAGCTCTGCTTACCCTGCTATGTGTGTGGTACAGTTTGAAGCTATAGGTTTGCTAATGTTATTAAAACTCAACTGCAGGGTTGGGATAATATTTACTAAATTATTAACGTTTTTACATAATCACAAAGTTTTTCCACTTGTAAAAATTACTTGAAATTATTAAAATATAATTTTAAGTAATTTTTAAAAGTAAGCTTTGTAAAGCATGTGTCAAACAAATAAAAATCCATTTACTTTAATTAACAATAAAATATGTGTAGTTAAAATTTTTTTAACTGATGTGTACTGTGTACTAAAGTTCAATTCCCTCCCAAGGTAGTCTACAGAATTAATGTGATTTTATATCATGTTGTAAACAAATAGTTTGTGACTTCCAAGTATTTGAATATATAAAAATTTCATATAATTTATTACATATATAATTATCATATGAAATATAATAATGACGCTTATAAGTGCGTCATATAAAAAACATTATCTCAGTGATAATGATACAAAAAACAAGATATAATTTGAGATTTTTTGGATCCGAGGCATGGATGTTATATTTGAGTATTACACACAAAAGAGGATTTCCTCATCAAATTGAATCTTAAAATATTTTTTGGATATAAAGAAAATAAAATTGGAAATAAAAATGATATATGTAATTATTTGGAAACCTTTTAGTGACGTTGACGTTCTTATGAATACTAAATAACGAAATAATTTGAAAACGCTTTTCGTTGTTCCTTCTTCTCGGAAACCAGGGTAGCAGGTTCATGCTATGAAAATATTACACATTATCGTCAAATTTAAGAACGTGTACAAATTTTCAAGAAAATTGAACGACTACGATGCGATAAATGTTACAAAATAAAGTAGCTATATTGTTGTACATCGATTGATATTTGATAGATGTAAATACAATATAAACGTGATAAAAAAACAAACAGTTTACGTTTTCTAAGTTGCAAGAGTTGTGATTAGCATGCAGATAGCTATTTAGTTTACTTGCTTTGTGACACTGTCCTGGAAACCTTATTTATGTAAATCGCTTTGGGATGTAGCGCACGACCTCGTTGATCCTTACCTCGCCCTTTGATACTATGTAGTCTAGATATTTATTTTTATACTGTTCTTGTATTTAGTTCAAGGCATTATATCCGATTCTTTGCTGTAATGTATCTAATTTATCACAATCGGGAGCTAATATAAATGAGCATTAAATCTATTTATTACAATCCGTCCATTTCGTTCATTTTTCATTATCGTCGTGCCGTATTCGGTCAATATCGAAATCGGCCGAATTATTCGGTTATGGTGCCGAATACATTCGGTTCGATTATTTTTATTTAGTTATTATTATTAATTAAATGAATCTCATTAATGCTATGTCTATCTCCTTCGCTTGAGCGGAATGGTGCCAAACTGGACACACATATTCACCCGCAGAGAACGATGATATATATATTCCGAATACCAAACGAATATTCGGCGCATCACTAATTTTAATATATATATTTTTTGAATAATAGAGCATACACAATTTTTGCAATTTGCAAAATCTGATAATTTTGCTACTACGTTGCTGTTCCTAATGTTCTAGTATTTATTTCCTAATGATAGTTTTCAAAATTTTACGAAAAATTTAGAGCAAATATTTTAAAAACATCCTTTCTTTGAGTTTACTTTGTGTTCTTTCCTTCGATGCCAAATAATTGTTATTTTAACTATTAATTTTAATATATTACATAGTTAACCTTAATTTAATATAATTCTTGTTTGTATAATGTATTTAGAATTGTCGAGTGGTAGAATAAAAAAATAAAGCATACGAAATATTTTTTGAAATCGTATAATGAAAATGAGGCCAGTCGTGGCGCAGTGGTACAAAGTGTGACTGTAAAACCGACTGGTTGTGGGTTCGATCCCCACTCGAGGAGATGAAAATATTTGCTTAAATTTACATTTTCATTTCTTCGCTCTGGTGTCGAGGCAAAGCGCGGCGTTGAGTTCTGCCACTCAACACGCAATGCCTCCAAAATTCGGCAGAAAGTGGGAAACGGTGTCTTAACACTAGGTTCCCTCTGCCTACCCTGCTGTGTGCGGGATATAGCGTGAAGCTAATTTAATTTTTTTTTTTAATTTAATTTAATTTAATTTTAATTTATTTATAATGAAAATTTGAATGGGTGCAAGATTCAAACCCTGAAAACGTCGAAATAAAAAGAATAATAATTTAAATATTTCTGGTACTAGGGTTGACCTTTAAGCCATAATTTACAGTTCCACCACAGTGTAATTTACATATTAAGTTTTTTTTTAATTTAGTTCCGTGCAGCCCTACGTTTAGTAGTAAGTGAAGGCGATCCACGAGAGTCGTTGACCGGGTTCAGTAAGATCGGCAAAGGCAGTACGGGCGTGGTGTGCGCGGCCACGGACACGCGCACGCGGCGGCGCGTCGCCGTCAAGATGATGAACCTCAGGAAACAGCACCGACGAGAACTCTTGTTTAACGAAGTGGTACATTTATGTTTTTGATTATTAAGTTGTTTAAGTGGAGAAAAGCAATCTGCTTTTAGGCTTGGCGAGATGATGCGATTGATGATTGGAATCGTTTCACTTTGCCTCCACGTAAATGAGCGTAATACTTTCTCGAGCGACTTTCTATAATCAGATCTTTGTTTAACAATAATAGAAAAAGTATTCAAATATTTACTTAATATGTCCCACATGCAAAAATCGAACCAACGACAATCGTGTTTACAAGTCATATACATTTGGCGCTGCCACGATGTAATAATTAGAGGCGGTTAAGTTATCAGTTGTGGCGCAGGGGCACAAAGTGAATGTAAACGTGACTGGTTGTGGGTTAAATCCCTACTCGAGGGAAACAATATTTATTTATTATTAACATTTATAAAGTGTTATTCTACACTTAAGAAAGAAAAATACTTGTTTAGAAAATGTATAAAAATTTGAACGTAGCGGGACTCGAACCCGCGCCTCCTGGAAACCGACCTCGTCGGTTCGGTGGTTCATATTTTTATACGTTTTCTAAATAAGTGATATTTATTTAAATTTATATTTTTATATCTTTGCCCTGGTGTCGAGTCAAAGCGCGGCGTTAAGTTCCACCACTAAACACCCAATGTTTCTAGAATTCTGCCGAAAGCCCACATTCCTCCTCCGAGAGCCTTGAAACTAGGTTCCCTCTGCCTAGCCTGCTGCGTGCGGGATACAGCGTGAAACTGATTTATGTAATAACAATTTGTAGGTAATAATGCGCGACTACCCGCACCCCAACATAGTGGAGATGCACGCGTCGTACCTGGTGGGCGACGAGCTGTGGGTGGTGATGGAGTACATGGCGGGCGCGTCCCTCACGCAGATCGTCACGCGCGCGCGCATGGACCCCGAGCAGATAGCCACCGTGTGCAAGCAGTGCCTCAAGGTGACACTTACCTACCACCTATTTACTACACCATTTACTGCACCTAATATTTATATACCATTTATTATATATTTCTTTGAACTGCCATAAATGGCTGTAGACTTGGAATGGCCTTGACATCGTCGTCGAAGGAGCAATCCTATACATGTGTCACTCACGCCTAACACATTTTTCTACGCTTACATACCTTTCACATTTCTATTCCTACCCTGCGAAAGAGAAGGCTGATCTGAACACTCTTTTAGACTCGAACTCAGCTTTGAATTTTCTAACTGCACAGTACTTCACAAAAATTTACATAAATGTGTAAAACAATATGGTCCAATTAGATTAATAAATTTTATCAATCTACCGTGTACATAATATGTTGCTTGAAATTATTTTATTTTTTCAGGCATTAGCATATCTACATGGCCAAGGTGTGATTCATCGAGATATTAAATCTGACTCTATACTCATGACTTCAGATGGGAGAGTTAAACTGTCTGATTTTGGATTTTGTGCTCAAGTATCACAGGTACGATATTATTATTGTTGTTTCATGGTATAATTATCACTTGGAAAGGCCTTGAAATATTTTGTTATCTTTTGAATAAGTATATATATATATATATATATATATATATATATATATATATAGATATATATATATATATATATATATTTTTAAAATATAGCACTTATACAATGCTTTATCACACATGTGCCATTATACTTTTTATGCTTAAAAATTTAACTCTCATAAACACAAATGTTACAATTAGGAGAGTACAATGCGACATTGCTTTTTTATATATACTGGTTCAAGTACCATATAACATTTTATTTTACAGTTATTTACAAAACTAATTATATTTATGTCAAAATTTTAAATGTTAATCATAGCTCTCGACGGATTTTGTTGCGTTTCTTATCAAATTCATAGGGAATAATATAAAAACAATATTGTTAAAATATTGTTTTTATTTGGCGATTTGTGACTTGTTACAATTTGGCGTTGTAACTCAAAATTGTTACGTGGGGAGTAGAGGGAAGAGTGTAGTGAGAAGAAGAGTTATTTGGCGGAAAGATATAAACAATTTAGATGTGTCTATTCAGAGTCCGCTAAGCGACTGTAAAAAAATAAATGGTGATTTGGAGGTTATTTATAAAAAAATATTTTAAATTATTTGTTTTTCTAGGAACTACCAAAACGGAAATCCCTAGTGGGAACGCCATATTGGATGTCACCGGAAGTAGTGTCGCGGCTGCCCTACGGACCAGAGGTGGACATTTGGTCGCTTGGGATTATGCTCATTGAGATGGTGGATGGCGAACCGCCGTTCTTTAATGAACCGCCCTTGCAGGTATACATCAAAATATGGTTACACATTGAGTGTTGAGTGGCGAACATCAACACTTGTTTTATTACTGTGAGGAGATGAGAGGTAGTACATTCCCTGGGTGGGAATGGGATTTACAACCGTAAACGAGTAACAGTTGTATATTGTGTTGCTGTGCTACTTATTTCAACTTTTTGTATACATACGTTATTATTACTAGGTTATATGCTCATTGTATTGGTAATGGTGTACGGTCTATTGTATACGAAACTTTGAGTCATGCGAAGAGAGGAGAAAGAAGCGTCTGTCCGTCGTCGAACCGTGTGTCGAAATATGGAAAGCGTGGGTGAGAGAGGAGGGAAAGGGAAGCCAGACAGACTGGCGCCTTCTCGCGTTACGTAACGAAGTGGTTTACCCTTGCATAAGAAGTCATCATTTGAGTTTACGGAAACATAAATGAATTACAGGCGATGCGACGTATTCGCGACATGCCGCCGCCGAGACCGCGTGGCGCCGCGCGCTGCCCGCCCGACCTGCTCGCGCTCGTGGAGTGCGCGCTGGTGCGCGACCCGGCGCAGCGCGCGCCCGCCGCCCGCCTGCTGCACCACCCCTTCCTGCGCCGCGCCGGCCCGCCCGCGCTGCTCGTGCCGCTCATGTCGCAGGCGCCCGCCGAGTGACCGTACCGGTACGTGTGTACATATATATACGTGCCCGCCCGACTGCTCGCGCTCGTGGAGTGCGCGCTGGTGCGCGACCCGGCGCAGCGCGCGCCCGCCGCCCGCCTGCTGCACCACCCCTTCCTGCGCCGCGCCGGCCCGCCCGCGCTGCTCGTGCCGCTCATGTCGCAGGCGCCCGCCGAGTGACCGGTACCGGTACGTGTGTACATATATATACGTGCCCGCCCGACTGCTCGCGCTCGTGGAGTGCGCGCTGGTGCGCGACCCGGCGCAGCGCGCGCCCGCCGCCCGCCTGCTGCACCACCCCTTCCTGCGCCGCGCCGGCCCGCCCGCGCTGCTCGTGCCGCTCATGTCGCAGGCGCCCGCCGAGTGACCGGTACCGGTACGTGTGTACATATATATACGTGCCCGCCCGACTGCTCGCGCTCGTGGAGTGCGCGCTGGTGCGCGACCCGGCGCAGCGCGCGCCCGCCGCCCGCCTGCTGCACCACCCCTTCCTGCGCCGCGCCGGCCCGCCCGCGCTGCTCGTGCCGCTCATGTCGCAGGCGCCCGCCGAGTGACCGGTACCGGTACGTGTGTACATATATATACGTGCCCGCCCGACTGCTCGCGCTCGTGGAGTGCGCGCTGGTGCGCGACCCGGCGCAGCGCGCGCCCGCCGCCCGCCTGCTGCACCACCCCTTCCTGCGCCGCGCCGGCCCGCCCGCGCTGCTCGTGCCGCTCATGTCGCAGGCGCCCGCCGAGTGACCGGTACCGGTACGTGTGTACATATATATACGTGCCCGCCCGACTGCTCGCGCTCGTGGAGTGCGCGCTGGTGCGCGACCCGGCGCAGCGCGCGCCCGCCGCCCGCCTGCTGCACCACCCCTTCCTGCGCCGCGCCGGCCCGCCCGCGCTGCTCGTGCCGCTCATGTCGCAGGCGCCCGCCGAGTGACCGGTACCGGTACGTGTGTACATATATATACGTGCCCGCCCGACTCTGAGATTTGTAGAACATCAGGTGATATCAGATTTAAATAATAGTCTCGTTGAGGGGAGGCTCTCTTTGTCAGCTAGCGGTCACAGTTTCGTAAGTGAGGGTTGGCCTTTGCTGGCTTCATAAATTTTTATCTCCCAACTTTCACCTGAGTGTCGCGAGGACAGCGGGATGTTACCTTTTCGAGCAGGACGTCCCTTACAATCAAATCATTATTAATTAAATAATCAATTTCTTTTTCAGGTCTCTAATTGGTTAGAATATTTGGATATGACTCAAAATGAAGAATACCTAAAAAAAGAGTTCCAGTTATATTACAGAAACTGATGGCAATCTAAAAGACAACTCTTGCATGCTATTATTTTTTAAGCTGACCAACGAATCATATAAAAGTAAATACAACGTCATTTTTTTAAGTAAACCTTAATATTATACAATTTTATATATTTTGATATAATATAAAATATATAAAAAAAGTTATTATCTTGATCCAATAATACTTCGCAAGTTACAGAAATTATTACTAAAAAAAGGAATTATTACTAAAACAATTTTTTTTTAATGAGCCACCATTTTTGGAGATTGCTTAATGTATTTGCTTCTATATGATTTGAAATTAAAGAAATACTTAAGTAACATATTTAATTTAATTTTTAAACATGTATTAATATTCAATATTTACTTAAGAATATTTGAAATCCAGTGAGAATCATTCCACCTTTACTTTGTACTTATAAACTATGCCTCGATATATTAGTCGTAACTTATTATTAAAAATTATTAATTATCACCCCGTCCAATTTCTATTTGATTTGTTATTGTATGTACGTTATATCGTCGTCTTAGAGTGCAAACCTGCAAATTCTCAGGAAACACAAAAATGTTTTTAAGAAACTAAGGGGACGTTCAAGTATTACGTAAGCAGTTTTTTGCAATTATTGACCCCTCCTCCCGTATGTCATCAAAAATAAGCAATCCTCTTAAAAATATTTATTTTAATACCCCCCACCCCGCATGTCATCCTGCAGTGCTTACGTAATACTTGAACGGTAGTAAACAAGTGTTCTTGGTTCAACATTATGAATGTCGAAAATTTATTTCGATTCTTTAGTATTTGTAATAAAATTTTATAATATTTTTTAACACTTTCGAATGGTAAAAAAAATGTAGGAGTAAACGACAGACACGGATTTATTGTGTTTACACTCTAAGACGTTATGAGAGACATTCTAAGATGTTTCCGATGTAACGTTTCGGATCTCAAGATACGTTCACAATATAAAGAATACACATCGGTTTCGGTTATGGGTTTTTGGGAAATTTATTTTTGAAGAACAGTTATTGAAAATTGAAATTTGCTGTTTATATATTTGTTTTCTAAAAACAAAAGTTCTTCGTACCTATTTCTGCTGCTGACCAGGTAAATATTAAATTCTGTCTCGACTTATATATTATTACGGTTAGTTTAAATTTTAAAAAATCGATAGTTTCCGTTACAGTTACGGGGCTCCATGACATCCCTGATGTGAATAAGTTGACTAGATTTTATCTTTTGTGTACATACATTTAAACTAGGTATACATATTTTCTTTGCTTCAATAATATTTAGTTTCAAAGTAATTTTACCGTGAATCCATTTTTATATATTATGATGACATTTGCAAGCAATACATAAAATTATTTATTCTTTCGAATCTTTACAATCCTTAATTAATCTATACAACTTTATTATTATTTTTTTTCATGTAATTGAAATGGTTTATAAAAGGTGTCGTAATTCATAGTGCCAGAAAAAGTGCCTTTTAATTAAATTAAAATCAGTATTATTATCGAAAATTATAAAAATAACTTATTTACTTGATTTGTTAACAACTATTTGTTAAATAATGTTGTAAGGTGGTTATTAAAAAAAATACATTAAATTTACATGTAATAATTAAATGTTTCCAGTTTTACATTCCAAGAAATTAAAGTAATATTGATTATTGCAATGTAATTTTAAAAAAAGTTACAAAAATCTTGACTGTGTGTAAACATACAATCAAGATTTATAACCAACATATAAACAGTCATCATTTGTTATTTTTAAAGAAAACTTATTGTCCTTCTTTATTGTTCTATTATAACGAGGCTTAAATTTTTCAAATTGATGCAAAAGCGTATATTTTATATAGTAAATGAATGAAATTAGTGATTTTTTGTAGCTATAATAAACTTATTATGTAGCAGCCTGAGAGCGACCCGAGGAGCTATTAAAAAGATTTATAATTTTATTTTTAGCGTTTTTTATATATATTGAGGAGTTAGGTAAGTGTTACCTGATTATTAGGTACTTAATAATTATATACTAGAGGCCGTCGGGACGCAGGGGTACAAGGATGTGACTGTAGCGGTTGTAGGTTCAATCGCCACCATTAGGTTCCCTATGGCTACCCTGCTGTATGCGTGAAGTTGATTTTTGTTAAGAATTATATCATGTGCTCTTACTAATAAGTTCTAAACTTTCCACACAAACGACTTTTATATGTAAAAGGAACGTAGCTTTAAATTCATTCATGTATTAGAAATATTTTGATCTAAGAAAAATCGATATTTAATTCCGCCTTAAATTTTTAATCCATCCATTTTACCGTTATAATGCACCATTGTTTAAATTTACTCTACGAAATTTTACTCAACTTTTTGTTTTTTTAATAAATCATAATTTTTATGACACTTTATGGAACTTTAACTCTCTATTTTACATTATTTTTCAAAGTGAATATTTTTTATTGTAGACTAAGTGCCTTATGTGGCCTGAATAGTTGTAAGCATATATTGCACCTGTTGTTGTTATTTATTAAAATAATTCACGAGTGATGTGTTAAATATAAATATAGTCATATAATGCACTGATTTTATAATGAAAATGTTATATAGTGTGAATCGAAAATAATTGAGTTTTAGAGAATGGCCATGTTTACATTAAAATAAAATACTAACATTATATACATTGTATCGTAGAATATAATTCACTTTATCAGGATTTACATTTTTTAAAAATTTAAACCAATTAATAAATTTACAGCATAGTTATATCAATTACTCAAATGAAGTCTTTTAAAGGGAGAACTTAAAAACGTATTCTTAATAATTAATTATTGTATTGATATTATTGTTTAAAAAAACTTTATTTATTATTGTGAAAGAACATTTAATAAAACAGAAAATTGTCGTTTGAACTATGTTGTTGTCATTATATTATAATATAAAAACGAAGTGAATGTTATTATTCGATAATTTCTTAACTAAATAAGATATTGAATTAATAAAAAGCGTAATTTAATCTAAATCGTAATTTTTATATGGTAACATATTGTATATCATGATCATTTGTTTGATATAAAATAATAAAGTTTAAACAATTTATGATTATAATAAAATCAAAAATAGCTTTCTTAACTTGTAAACAAAATAAATATATGGCCTAATCTGGTTTTACGCAGTTATGAGAAAGTAATAATTTTTAATTTGTCCTCCTTTTTTTTATTTGTTATTTCTCTATGTTGTGAAATAGTCTAAGCATTAAATTATAGTTGCAGAGGTTGTTCCAATATTCTCTTTACATCACAAAGCATTTCCGCCACTTCCATAAAACAAAAATTACTCATAATTATATATCATTTTTTTAAGGTATGCCAAATATATTGTATTATCACATTGTTAAATAAGAACTGTTACAAAATATAGATTTTGAAAAAAAAAAACAAATCTTTTATTTATTCCCTAATAAAATGAAATGATACTACAATTTAAATTATTTATTATTTAATTTTAATTCAGATTATTATGACAAAAAATATATTTAAACACTTATTTGTAGAATTCGTATTCACTTTCGTCTTTCTTGATATTATTTTTGTAACCCTTTTCAAAGTCTTTCGGCAGCACAATATACCTGAAACAATTTACAAACAGTATTTAACTATTTTTTTTTTAAATAAAATATTGTAAAAATATTTTAAATACCGTCCGCGAGGTATAAGGTGAGCTTAGCGTTTTTGTTGTGTGTAGGTGTGACGTCAATGGCTGTGTCTAAACGGTTTATTACTGCTGCTTTTTGACAACCGACCATGTAGTGAAAGTAGCATCATATATTTAATTCTTAATATTATTTTTTTTGGATCAATCTCTTTGAAAGATAAAGTAACAGTGAAGATGAGGCACTGTACAAGAGTGGAAAAATATACATACATTGATTACATGTCCCAGAAGTAAAAAAATGAAAAACTATTATTGAGAGTAAAAATTATGAGGATGAAATGTCTAATAATAAGCTGATGATTTCTTATAATAAACTGTATTTTTCTGGCTCTCCTTTTATAATCAAAGCTTAGCTTAAGCCTCGCACACTACAAAATGTTACTATTGTTATAGTTATTAATTTTATTCTCCCGATAGGAATCAAACCCATAACTGTCTCAATTATTAGTCCCTGCGCCACGATGGCCTTTGAAAAAAGTAAAATTATTTTACCTGTTTTCCCTAACAGCGTGCATGCCAGCTTCTTGGCAGATGGCATTGATGTCCGCTCCAGAGACTTTCTCGGGGCGAGCTACAAACTCTTCTAAATCAACTTCTTCTGATAAATTCATTTTGGCTGTTATTGTTGAGAAGATTAGACGTTTTTGACGCCTGCAATATTTACAATTATTAATTAACGAAGGTAATGTTTTTTTTTAATTTTATGTACGAAAAGAATCGATTGAACCTTGTTTGTAGAGAGAGAAATAACTTTTGCACACTACGTACGGATTTTCACTTTTATTGAATAATTTCCGGAAACGGAACTAACTCTGTAGTTTTTTTTTAATAAAAATAAATATTTTAAGATTTTTTTGTTTCTTAATCTCAATTATTTATAATAATTTCTAGTACCATCATTGACATACCTGTCAGGAAGTGGGAATTCAATTTTCCTGTCCAGACGTCCAGGACGGAGTAACGCCGGGTCTAATGTGTCGGCACGATTTGTAGCCATAATCACCTAAAACATGGTAACAAACCATTTTAAATAAAAAAGAAACAGTTATAAACAAGCCGCGGTTGGGTTTCGCCACTGAACACGCAGTCTCAAAAATTGTACGGAAAGTGGCGAAGGGAGTGACTCAATACTAGGTACCTCCTGCTTACCCTCCTATACCTGCATATACAACGTGAAGCTAAAAACTTATAGTTTTTAGTTTCAAGATGGCGAAAGAAACTATTATTTAACTCTTCCATATACTTACTTTGACATTAGTTGTCTGATCAAACCCATCCATCTGATTGAGCAACTCCAATAGAATTCTCTGAACTTCCCTATCCGCACCAGTTTGGGCGTCAAATCTGAAATTAAATTTCATTTTTACAATTTTTTTTAAAATGTTTTTTTTTTCATTTTCAGCCTTCACAGCAAGCTATGTATGCAGAGTAGAGGGAGCTTGGTGTTAAGACACTCCGCTCCCCACTTTGGGCCGAATTCCGAAGGCAATGCGTTTTGAGTGGCAGAACTGAAAGCCGCGCTTTAACTCGACATCAAAGCGAAGAAATGGTAAATATATATATTTTTTTAAATATTAATCATTTCCTCGAATCGAACCTATCCGATTCCCTACAGAGAGAAGAATTTGAATTTAATTTTCTTCTGTAATTTATCTTGTCAGCGCGACGTTCAGTTCCTCTAAAGTATTAAGATAGAAGTAGAGGTTAGTCGTGGCGCAGGGTATAAAAAAAGTATAAAAATATATATTTTTTTTTACCTCTTGGTAGCAATAGCATCTATTTCATCAATGAATATAATAGCGGGACTGTTTTCCTTGGCGAGACGGAACACATCGCGGACCATGCGAGGACCCTCGCCCAAGTATTTTTGCACGAACTCTGAACCCACTACACGTATGAATGCAGCTATAAGAAAAAATATTATTTAATTTGGATAGAAATTATAATACTTTTTTTAAAGACGTATAAAAAATTTAACGTAGTGACATTTAAATCCATGCCTCTTGAAAACCGTCCAAGATAATATATTTATGTTTCAAAAATCAGTAGTAAATAAAAAATATTTCCTTAGAGCGGAATAACACTTTAAAAATGTAAATAAACTATAATTTAATAAATAGCATTCTCACTTGCCAAACGATAATTCTAAGTGTAGGTTGCGGAAATTTCTAAAAATATTTCCCACAGAGATGCTTATAAGATAAATAAGTTGTAAATTCATTACATTCAATTCGTTTTTAATCGATTTTTTTTCCTTTTTTTTTGTTAACTTTATATATTTTTTTATGTTTGTCCGTCGATTTCTCCGTAATTTGCGGATCAGTTTTAATTTGAAACAGTGTTACAACACCTAGGTCAATAGGTCCTACTACCACCAAGTCAGGATCTGATGATGGAATTACTTCGTAATTCGAGGGGAACGGAAGGAAAATTAAAAAATAATAGATGAAATTATTGATTATTATTTATATACCTATTTACTAATTAATATTTCGCTATTTATGAATTTGGTGCCATACAAGGAAAAAAATAGATTATTAACATTATTAATGCACACACAGAGAAAATACACAGAATAAAGCTACGAAATAAAAAATAAAATACCCATGTTATTGCTATTTCTTATAATATAGCTAAATTTCTCTATATAGGAAAGTACTTTCCTAAAAGATCTAGCTACACCTGTTTATAAAAATCGTTAAATCATTTAAAGATTGCACTTCAAAAGCGGCACTAACAAAATTATTTCAACGACGTAAAAAAATATCTAGTTTCAGTAATTTTCTCCCGACTGCAAATTTCTCAAATGCACTTATACGAAGGTAAAAAAAAGTCAACTGCCGTACCGTAGACTATCTGTCAGCTGGTTGTTTTTTTTACCTTAGTTGTGTGACTAAGGAAAAAAAAAATCATTGATTATCTATCACTTGAAAATGTGTCAGATGATAGTTTACAGGCTATTAAATAAATAATAGGTGTTTTAAAGAAAAAGACTCGACTCATTAATTTGGAGGCAAGGCAACGTGGGGGTGCTTTTAATGTGACGGGAGTATGAGTTTAGTTTCTTTGTAATCTCTAGTTTAAAGAATATCTACAGTCTTAAAATTTTCAATAGAAGCATAGGATTATATCCAAGTTAGAGTTGTTTGCAGATCACCAGACTTCTGCTCCATAAGATCAAATGGATTTAAGGTCGGGATTAAAACCACGAAACCAGATGCAGAGCCACAGCAGAGTTAATAAATAATTGTGTAGGTCTAAATAATTTACAAACCTGTAGTATGATGAGCGACAGCTTTAGCCAACATTGTTTTGCCGCAACCTGGAGGACCATACATTAGCACGCCTCTCGGAGGCTCAATACCAATCTGACGATACAACTCAACGTGTGTGAGTGGCAATTCTACAGCTTCCCTAATCTCTTGCTTCTGTGTGTCCATACCTCCTATATCTGAGTATTGGACATCAGGTTTCTCATCTGAAATTATATTTTTTCTTAAATAAGTCTTAAAAGTTTAACAATAAGTTCGTTGCAGATAGACATTGTAACCCTGTTTTCCAGGCACCTCCACACATTGAGTGCGGAATTAAATTTCACACTTTGTCTAGTTACTAGTGCGAGGGAATAAAAATATTCATTACTGCCAGTCCCAAGTCCATAGCTATAGTAAGTGCAGTAAGACAAACCGACAAACATTATGTTGAGAGTCACAACCTGTTCCACAGCATCATGATGGCTACCGTTAAAATATAATTAGTATCAAAAGTGAAGCACCAGTAAAAATTGTATTTAGTTTTAGATCATTGTGGCATCATCTGATTGTAACCACAACAGTTGTGAGTTCTGTGAACTATTTTAATTTTGTCTCAGTTTTAAATTCCTTGTTCTAGTTACCACAGCCACACTCCATTATGTTATGTGAGATTGGATGTGGAGTATGCATCTGTGTGAAGAACAGCATCACAACACCTGGGTTCCCATCTACTTATTCTGCAGGTTACAACATGAAACTAAAAAAAAACTAAAATCTATTATATGTACCTGCTTGTAACATAGATATAGAGCTGTCAGCCTCTGGGGGTAACACATCTACTAATGCATTAGAATGTTTGTGTAAAGCGACAGATGCTGACGGCTTTAGCAACTCCCTGTCTATGGTGGACAAGATGCGCACATAGTAATTGGAGCCTGTTGTACTGCCGACTGAAAACATTAAATATATTAATATTATACTAAAATAAAGGACTAAAGGTGGACTCTCCCTAAAAGTTTCAAATATCCATCACATCTGTTTTTAGTCTTATGACTGATTGCAAGATTAAAACAGAAAAAAAAATCTTTCAACATTTCAACAACCAATTGAGCACATTCTTCTTCAGGCTCACTGTGACATCCATCCTGCCATTCTGTGTATCTCTTCATCGCGGATTTGATCAGCTAAGCTGACCACACATATCCTACGAAGAGATCACATCTCCACAGCATTCATCTTTCTTTCATTCTTCTTCTGTAATACCCTTGTTTTGCTGTCGTATAACAGTATCGGTACAACCAACACTGCATTTTAAATGGCCAAATGTGCAGCTGTGTTCACCAAGCCAAGACACCATTAACCATGTTACCAGCAGCAATACTCTTACATTTCACTCCTTGTATTAGTGAAAAAGAAAAAAAAAGCAATGCAGCTTCACAGAACAGGTAGCCTGCAATTCTACAGCTTAAAAGATTCCAGAACATTCCTCATCTAGCAGAGATTTTTATATTAAGTGTGAAAGATGGTTCTCGAGGCTAATCTCAAATGAAACAAGACAAAATCATCTTCTTGGATTGTTTTACAAATAGATTGCCAAGTAGGGGCCTACATAAAAAGACATGAAAATGTTCACACATTTTTATCTACTACAGTAAAATTTTATTTTCCCATTGAGATTAAAAAATATATTAAAACTTAAGGGAAGCTTGCTAAAATATAAAGTGAAAACTGAATTTAAATCAGTCAAGTCATTTCTGACATTAGTGGATTCTATTGGTGAAAAACACAGTTAAAAGACAAATTATTACCTATTCCTGTGTTCTGGTCAACAGCTTCAAGGAATTGACCAATAACAAGGGGTACTGATTGAATCCTTTTAACCTCTTCTTGAGCATGGAGGTATTCTTTTTTCAGATTTCTTTGTTCATCTTTAATATATTCTTCTTGTACTTCAAGGAATTCAAGCATTCTTTGTAACTTCTATAAATTGAATTCAATATAACTTTTTATAATTATTGTACAAAATTAAGATGACTTGGCATTATATGAGACAAAAAATCAGTACTACAAATAAGAGAATAATATAGTCATTACCTTATATTTTGTGTAAAGATCTTCTGATTCTAATTCATCAAATGTTTGTGGACCTACATATGCAAGTCCCTTGGTGTCCGGGGCTTGATCATCCTAAAAAAATAAAATAATTTATAAACAATTGGATTATTAAAAAAGTTTTTCATAATCAATAATATTACCTTTTCCGGTAGAATTATTCCAATTTCTTCCATTATTAACAGTTTATACTAAAAATCACTAAACAACGAAATGTTATATTAACACAGATTACAAAATGATTGTCAAAATATTACTCCGTCATGCTGCCAAATGTGTTTCATTTCACGTAGTAGGAATAAATTTTACAGCATTAATGCTCGTATAAGTACATTTTATTTATCTGTTATATTAAATCATAACACTTACTATACATTACGTACGAATAATATTAGTCATTGTTAAATTAAATTGTCATAGAAGTGATTGCCTATTTTAACCTAATTGATGTGGAATCGGGAGAGAATTGTAGAGTACTCTAAGTTTCGGTTAACCACGTCAAGGAATTCGATAATTAGATGTATCGCCATCAAGGGGTTCCGTACAAAAAGTAGCGGGGTAGTGACTAGTAGACCAGAAAATCTAACATATAAATGATATACATAAGAAACATCGCAGTGGATAGCACGCCTTGGGGGACGTCAGCGTGGCAGAAATGTATTTAGGGTAAAATCAGGTAAAAGGGATTTCTTGATGCTGCGTCCAGTGACAAAGCTGGCAGGGCGATCCCCTTGCATAAATTTTCGAGAAGCCGGTATGCGTGAAGTTCTGCAAGTATTGCCCAGTGCCATAGTCAATCCTTAATACCTTTGCCATATTCAAAGTAGTTGCCAGACCATCTCCTGCTTTCAATAACCGCAGTCTAGAGGTGGGTTCGGTAAACCAAAAAAATACTGATTAAATGACCATAGCGAAAGCCATATTGACAGTCTCAGGAGGAACAGGATCGTTTATTATGAGACATAACAAATATTTATATGCTTCTGTCATTGGACTGACTATACATGATTATCTACATCACTGGTTCCCAACCAGTGGTCCGCAGAAGCCTAAATATGGTCGGCGAAAGATTTTAATTTCATAACTGGGGATGGTGAGGGGAAGTTTCTGTTTGATTATTATAGTTAATTTTTATTATACCTACCCTGTGATCCCTACGTATCATTCTTGGTAGCACCAATAGAAATAAATATTAACAGTTTAGTTTTGAGAAAATTTGCAAATAGAATATAGTGTAAGAATATAATATTAATATCGAATGAAATAGAAGTTTACATGTATTTGTGTGTATTATTAAATTAAATTAGCTTCACGCTATATCCCGCACACAGCAGGGTAGGCATGCGCCGCAGCAGGGACGATGCTTTTTTACGCAATATGGCGTGGAATCCGTCCACCCGCGCGTCCGCGAACATCCCTGAGACGCTGCAGGACCGCGGCAGATTCAACAACATTCTGAAGGCATTATTATATTGTACGCGTAGTGCGTTGTAGGCTCGACGCGTATAGCTCACCCACAGTAATTTCTATTAGGACATTTGATTATTTTGAAATAAAAATATATATAAAGCTAATTATTTCTTATACGTATATTATTTGTAATATACGTATAATTTTGAATTGATTGAATTGATTTATGAACGTAACCTTCTGTAACAATTCAATTTTGTTTACTTTACTTTATTGTTTGTACTCTGAACGATAGTGCTTTAAAAATATATATTTTTATCAACAGTCATATAACCCAGACGATTCGAATGTCATTCTTTAGCCAAGAATCTTACCAGCGCGATTACTATATAATATTCGCAGGCAAACTAATGCCTTAAGTTCATTCAAATGACGATAACTTTTTTTTAATGAACCGATTTTGATGAACTAAACTTTAGGACCTAACTTGAGTTAAAACAAAGCAATTAGTGAATTTTCAAGTAAATCGGTTCAGTATTTTTAGAGAAAAATGCGGACAAAAAACTATCGACAGACAGACAGACAAGAAATTTAAAAAAAATATTTTTGCTTTCTATTATTCTTTTTAAGTGTCCCTCTATCCATTTCAGTCAAAATTACTAAACGTACAGACAAAATATTTTTACTGTCTTATTATATATAGAGATAAAAAAGTAGCGTTTCAGCGATGTATGTTTAGGTCGTTAAAGCTACGCGATAAATATCAACACAGTATACGGTAACAGATAGAGTACTTGAAGAGGTAGGTTAATGGTTCCTTTTGGGAGTACTTTTGAATCAAACAATTGTTTAAAATAAACATAAGTTGTAATTATTAAATTACTTTTTTTGCGAATATTTCATTTATTTAAATATGTTGGTTAATGAAACTCATAAATGAGGTAACCCTGGCGAAAGCTGCAGGCAAGCCACCTTGGCAACCACCACTACTGTTATCAGGTCCAAAAGAAGTAATGCCAATCTGTAAATAACAATGTTTCCTATAAGTAAGTGCGTAATAATATATTCTATAATTGTACCTACTTACGAGTATTACTAAAAGATTTTATATTAATTTATTGGATTTTTATATGTAATTCGAATAAGACTGAGCAAGGTGCAATATTCGATAATGCTGTATATACAATATCTTTAAAGTGGGTGAAATTTGAAATGATTAACAAAGTTGAACAAAGTTGTGGAGTTGAATATCGAATTAAGATCTAGAAGGCATGGCATGGTACCGATGGTATCTGTGTTAGAAAACACATATCAATTTTTTTTCGTTTTTCTATCCTATGGATGTAATAGTGTGTGATTTATTTTATTTATGTAATAGTGTGTAACAGTTCCGTGTAAAATATGTTTAGATAAAAATAAACAGTACTTACAAGTAACGGAGCGTTGTTTCTCTGGATGAATAGAGGGCCTCCAGAATCGCCTCTGCAAGTACTTGATTGACCTGCGGTGCTTGCGCAAATATTGCTCGACTGGATCACAGTTCCGTACACATTTCGACATTGATTGTTGTTTATTATGTTCATACGTCCAAAGCGTAAAGATTGGCTGCTTGTAATGGCATTATCTGTTAAAATATATTACACGTTTTTATTAATTTAAATCCTTTTATAATATCAATATGATAAAAATGTGGGCCATACTTGTATTTAATACAATTTACATAACCGAACTTAGAGACTATCGAAAGATTTATTTCCCACTTTCCACCGAATTCTGGAGGTATTGCGGAACTCATCGCCGCGCTCTAAACCGTCACTAGTGAGGAAATTTAAAAGAAAAATTAAACATTTCGTTTTCTCGAGCGGAATCGAACCCTTAATCTGTCGCGTTCAGCTATGTATAATAAATGTACACTTACCTAGTTAAAACTTTTAAAAATAGAAAGCTTTCATTACACAAAGTTCAAATGTTACAGTTATTATTTACTTAATATTTACTACTTTTCGATTATTTTTCGCTTCGATTTTGATGTTATTTTAGACAATTACTTACTATTTCCTGTCATTCCAAACCCAGATGCGGTAGCTGTTTGACCAGCAAAGTTATCATTTATTTGCGATCCAGAAGGTAAATTAATGAGCCCGATCGTGTCTGTAATAGAAAATACACATTAAACATTATTGAATGACAAAAAATAATTTAAGCTTTGGTTGAAAAAAATATAAATAATTACTTACTAGAAAGATTTACAGATGACGACAAGCGAATAATGGCGATATCGTTACGTATTTGTGATGGATTCCAATTAGGATGCATAACAACATTGTTAGTATTTATTCTAGTGCCGCCACTATACAAACGGACAGATCCCAGAACTACTGTAAATCTTGCTACTTGGTTTCGGCCATCAAACCAACAGTGAGCAGCTGTGATAAGACGATTGCGTCGAACTAGGACACCTCCGCATACTGCCTGGTTAGAACTACCCGAAAGTTGCCCCAATAGACCTGCCTGTTATGAAAAATAAGAAGACAAAATATTACATAACATATAGTACAAGAAAAATATATAATTGTTTTTTAATTTTCACATTAATTTGGACTTTGTATAATATTCTAGTGTGTATACCTGAAATGGAAATTGACCAGCAGATGCACCAGAACCATTAAAAATTCTCGAAAGTGGGTTCTTCATATATTCCTCTTCCTGCTCCTTAATCCTCTTGGCCTCAGGGACACCAATTTTTTCTAGATAGTCATAGGCAGTATTATATTTGGGAATAGCTAATTCAGCAGCGGCGAACGCTGCTAAAGAAAGAAGAACTAAAGCCAACTTCATCGTGGTGTCCGTCAATTGAAAACTAATCATTAAGCTATACTTCTCTTTATATATGTAACGAAAAGATATCGTGGAGGATTAAAATGCTAATTGAATAGATATACAGTTGTCAATAGCATAAACATCTTCATCAATCATATCATATCTTCTCGTAAAACGATGATAACTATTAATGTAAATCATTATTTAAAACCCAAAATTATAAATGAAACGCAAGCTGTTTGCGTTTGTTAAGGAGTATATATAAAAGTAAATGTTTAAAAAATATTAAGACGGGCCTAGCAGTTTAAATGTATATTCAGACCGCATCACTTATAAAATTATTTCAATGGTATATTAAACTAAAGCAAACTCCACTGGCGCGTCCCGCCAATATCCCAAAAACATCCATACGCACGCGCCGATGCCAATCGTTTCCCGCCAAAACACAGCCAACAACAATGATTACACGCGTCACCCTTTGGTCTGCCAGCCGTCCAATAAGCAAGAAGCGCGCTACTAGCATTACCACAAAGATAGTGTCATTTCTAACTCCAGTCCCCTGAAACTAACGACCCGTCTCCAGAACTTATCTAACTTTAAGAATCTGGTTAGTATTACATGATTATATACATAATGTTGGGTTTAAAATCATCGTGTATATCATCGTGTAACACATATAAATCTGTATGTCTGAATTTCTGTGCAGATAAGTTATTAAGACTGGCCGCAAATGGTCGTTAATTACGGTGCAATTTGGAATCCAAAAATGTAAAATACAGTCCATCTAAAAAAATAATATAGAAAAAAATGTATATGTCACCAATAGTGGTGGCACAAAGTAGACAAATTCACCAAAAAAAAAAAAACTAAAAATTCATTAATAAAGAAATTTAAATCTAGATTGCATACAATATTAAAATCTTATCTTAACGCCCGTAGCTATCAAAGCTATCAATTCATATGCCATATCATTGTTAAGTTATTCTTTTGGAATCATAAATTAGACTCAAACAGAACATAAAATACTACAGAGAATAATTAATACACGTCTCACTTTTCACAGAAAACATCACCCAAGAGCATGTGTACAAAGGCTGATGCTGGTACGTGTGGTACAGAACTTATAGATTTACAAAATTTACAGAATAAACTTATAACTAATGTAAGAGTACTCTTTCATAATAAATCACAGGAATCGTCATTACATGTTGCAATTGTAAACATAGATAAGAAGCTTTTCCAACAGGTAAGGATATATAGGGACAATGGAAAAGGTTTTATTTTCTCATGCACGAATATAGTTTGTAATAGTTACAAAAAATTCTTCTGAGGCCAGTCGTGGCGCAGAGGCACAAAGTGTGACTGTAAACCGACTGGTTGTGGGTTCGATTCCCACTCGAGGAGATGAAATATTTACTTAAATTTATATTTCCATTTTCTGCGCTCTGGTGTCGAGGCTAAGCGCGGCGTTGAGTTCTGCCACTCAACACGCAATGCCTCTAGAATTCGGCAGAAAGTGGGGAACGGAGTGTCTAAAAACACTAGGTTCCCTCTGCCTACCCTGTTGTATGCGGGATACAGCGTGAAGCTGATTTATTTGATTTATTTTTACAAAAAATTCTTACTTGGGATCCCCATTATAAACGTAATCTGGCTTTGTTCAATATATTTGAATTAATATGATTTGTTTCCTCGTTTTACCAAATTTTCCGCACTCGGTGTATAGATTTACTTTACGTTTTTAGATATTCAAACAAAATGTTGTAATAATTCACAAAAATGGTAATTAATACTTTACTGATATTTTACTGAAAACTAATGCATTCTCTATTTTGTCCTTACTTTATGAAAATAGTATGAAAGTTACTTATGAATAAATTAAAAAGACTTACGGTATGTATGGTAAAGTCCTAATTATTAACCTTAGAAGCTAACTCTTTAATCTACAATAGATTGAACAATTTTCAAACGCTCATCTAATACGACAGAATTTTGATTCAAAACTTCTGTAGTATTTATTAAATTATCAATCATTTTAGATATTAAAGTAAATTTGTTCCTCATTGTAGTTTGATTAATTGCGATATGATTTTTTCATATCTTACAGTGTCATTATAATCCCAAGTCCCAATAATAAATTTAATAAGAGAGCCCAGTGGATTAAAAAGGTCTCTCTTGAAACGTGTGTGTGAAACTATCTGTTCTAAATCTATCTAAAATCACGTAAGCAAGAAATAATTTTTTCGGCTAAATGTTTATAAAATATTTTGAAAGTCTTTGCATGATCTTTAATTTATTACTGTATTTTCATTTTTTTCTTTTTTAGTGGTAAAGGTCAAGGCAAACGAGCGTTCGTTTCACCTGATGGCAAGTGATTACCGCCGCCCACGACCCCTTGCAACGTCAGAGAAGCTACACGTGCGTTGTCGGCCTTTAAGGTGGAGATAGACGGGCTTTTTGAAGGTACCTATGTCATATCGACCTGGAAACACTGCCGCGGGTAGGCCTAGGGTAGTGGATTGCCACGTATAAGTGGTGTGGAGCAGGTGTTAAGTTAACCAATTTAACCAAAGGTTTGAAATTCGTAGCAACTTACGCCCTTATCTAAAGACGATTCAGACGTAGTCTGTCTTAGTCTTAGTTTTAGTCTTAAGTTAGATAAGTTTTGCTAAGCAAAAGTAATCGTTTCCTTAATTGCAATTTTTTTATACAAGGCGCCTTATTATTTGCTTGTGTCATATCATCATAATGCGTGTACCGACGGTCAGTTTCATTTTTATTCGAAACCAATATTTCGTTTTCGACTGTGTGCTGACGAGTAAATTAAGTTTGGACTTTAATTTTAAGCCCAAATTTAAAACAATTTCCTATATGCACACAGAAGACACATATATTTTCAATTTTTTTATTAGTATATATAATTAAATAAAGGTAAAATATTTCAAACCGGTATGGGTTTAATTAAAGCAAAGAAATTAATCAAGATAACTCAACAGTTTAGACGTAGGATTTTTTTTCATTTCACGATGTTTATCCATACCTGTATTTCGTGTGACGCAATCACGCAAAGATGCTAATAACGTAAACCCATACTACTACAAAAATACTACTAAAGATGAAGAGAGAAACAACTTTGAACTTTGCCGTCAATACCTACGACTCGATTTCGGAATGAGGCGTATGCGGCGGTTTCCCTTTGATAGGTTTATGTGTGCGTGCGTGGTTCTTGACAAATGGCGTTTTATTTTAAATTGACAATTTCATTATTTACTAGCGGCCTGCCCGCGGCTTTGCCCGCTTGAATTAGACGATTATTCAATTGAGAAATAGAGATATTACAAACAGCCTTAATTATTAATCTATTTATTTGGATTCACGATATTCTTTGTAAAGTAACTTATATTAGCTCCTGTAGAGTTTTTAATATTAAGAAGTTAAAATTTTTAATTAGTAACATATTTTAAGTAAATACACAATTGGTATACAGAATATACATAGAAAGCACGTTTTTAGGATTTTTTATATAATCTATGAAATAATCAACATTTTCGGTAAAGTTCAAGTCGTATATGTATAATTTATTTATTTTTTATTTATTTATTAAGGTCACTAACAGGACATACATTTTTACATTAAATAACATTAACATTCACAATTTTATACTAAATGATGCCCTAATTAAAAGCAACACTGCATTCTAAGAGGACAACATCGTTAAGAATTTAATACACATAGTTTAGGTAAAAAGGAAAAATTACACACACATACATATATACACATATATACATATATATATCCATATACATACATACACACATATACATTTAAAACACCTCTGTAACAATATTACAAACCAAAGCAAAAATACACATGAAATAACCTTATTACTTATGAGATAGTTTAAGTTTTATTGTTTCCTTGAATTTACTAAGAGAATCAAAAAAAATATCAATATCATTATTTGTTCCTAGCTTTTTAAAAGATTTGATAATTCTATTAAGAGGTGCATTACGACCAAGGTTAGTTTTACATAGTTTTTCCTGAAACAATGTCACATTTATAGATCTAGGCAGTCTAGATGGCACTGCAAAGTCTATTTGGGATAAGAGCCATTCTGCATCAGTTGAACCCCTAACAAGTTTAAATAGAAAAATGTTATCAAGCAGATGTCTTCGATCAGATAAAGAGAACATTTGAAAATGTTTTAGTCTGTCCTCATAATTATGTACAAGCTTAATTAAGCCACAGTGATAAGTCATGTGCCATTGAAATCGTTTTTGAATAGATTCTATCCTATTTTTATATTTCTTATAATGTGGATTCCAAACCACACTGCAATATTCCAGAATGCTACGAACTAGTGCATTATATAAGCAGATCTTAGTATCAGGCTTCTTAAACTCCTTACAAGTACGTAAGAAGAATCCAAGCGTTTTAAGGGCTTTTTCGCAAATATTATCAATATGCATATCAAAACGCAGTTTTGAGTCTAGGATTAGACCAAGATCTCTTATGTTCTTGACTTCCTGTAAAGGTTTATTATTGTACTCTGTGAGTCGTACTCATGACCCGACAGTTTCGTACCAGTTTGAAGAATGGAGATACACGAAAAGAATAACTTATTAAAGTCATCTTGTATCAAATAAGTGCAGATTAAAATTTGTACCTTTTTTTTTCTGTGACACAAATACGTAGTCAATTTTTTTAAAATAATTTTGGAATTTTCCTTTATACGTGCCGTAAGTTTTAACTTCTTAATAAATTTCGTGACTGTGTGTCAACGGCAAGTATGTACTTTTGATAGAAAATGCGACTAGTTTATCGTCATTTCATTGCGATGATTTAGAAGATAGATCTTTTTGTGCTCTAAGGGAATATAGACTTGAACATTGAGGTATCTAATCGTTAAGCGATGTTGTACAAAATACTCTTGACAGACAGACAAACAACAAAGTTATCTTAAAAGGATTTTGAGGTGTTATTGTATCCTAAAATACCCTTGGCACATACATACATGCAACATACAGATGCAATAGTGCAATGTCGGTACGTGTGCTTGTAAGTTATGAAATAATACTGCGGGATTTTTTTATAAACAGTGTCAGAGCATTTTTTTCGTGAGACACAATTTTTTAGAGGTTGCTCCAAAAAGTTATTTTTATTATACGTTTCTTAAAAAAATATTAATAACATAAACGAACGAACGGACTGAAGAGCCTATTCAAAATATTTCTTTGAATATTAAGTCATTCTTTATCACTGTGTTAAATAATTACGAATTAAGCTAGACTGTAACGAAGGTAAACTGTAACTCTCACCAACAATTCAATTTAGTTTACTTTGTAGTCAGTACTGTGAACAATTGTACTTTAAAACCGTAACTTACGTAAATTTATCAACAGTCATATATATAAGACGTTTCTAAAGTCATTCTTTTGCCCAGAATCTTGCCAGCACGATTCAGAAAACGACGTTTTATGCACAGCGCCATCTATAGGACTTACAATTGAACTGTAACCATTCGAACATTGTTAGAAAAATACTAATATGTTTATGTTAAATTTATTATAAGTATAGATTACACTTACACGACGTAATTAACGTTTAACAAATAATAACTCAACAATATGTTTTATGCGTTATCAACATTCATTATCATATGTAGTCAATAGATATCTATATTAGTATTAGTATGTTTCTTTTTTTTTTCGATTATAAATATCTTTAAAACTTTAAGTACATTATTTTTTGATAGAGTGTAGCGGTAACCTTTCCAAACTATAAAAAATATATTTTTTTATGCAAAGCGCCATCTATTTAGGTAAGGACAAAAAATAAATGAGGGTAGGTAAAATTAAGGACAGCTTAAAAATACTGTTTTTATGTTAAATTTCACCTAAAATAAAATTATATTAACCGAAAACGATGTTGTGCTAAAGTATTAAAATGATTAATATTCCTCCCATCGTAATTAGTGTTCAACTCCACAGAACGTTTTTTACGTTATCAAGATTCGTTAGTACCTACTATTTATTGTCAATAGATAGCGTTACTTGTATCGATTTTTTACTATCTCAAATATAACCTTCTTGAAGACTTATGTACTTATATCTTTTGATAGAGTGAAGCGATTTCAATGAAATAAACACTAAAACCTACTTTGATTTACTTGTAATTTTTATGTATAAAAATTTATTGTGTACTTTTTACGTGATACGTGTTGACATAAACAGATAAACAGACAAACAGACAAAAATTCCAAAAATGTTGGAAATGGATTCTGTTAATTATCCTTTAATACCCTAGCTATTTTTTTTAAATTATTTTCAATGTACAGAAACGACTTTTCTACAGATTTATTATAAGTATAGATTTTGTTTGAAAATAAAACATTTTGGGAAAACACAGCATTTTTGGGGAAAAATAATTTATACGTTTTCTAAAATAAGTTTTTTACTTTCCTAAGTGTGCAATAACACTTAAAACTGTTAAATTGTAAACAATTACCGCTGGTCAAATCACCCACTAACTCTGATTTTATTTTCCAACTTCACGCTGTATCCCGCACACAACAGGGTAGGCAGAGGAAACCTAGTGTTAAGAAACTCCGTTCGCCATTTTCTTAATTCTAAGTTAATAGCTTTTGTATTAAAACACACAAAACCCGTTAGTTTACATTGACGGAGTTGATGTTTAGCTGATGCAATGAGTCCCGCGTAAACGAATTCGGAGTTTTGAAAAGATATTCAAAAGAGTTTGTTTATACTTAACAAAAGCTGAGGACCCGCAACTCACCCATATCTAAATAATAGTTTACTAAAATTACTAGTGGACTGTAATAAATTAGGTTGTTTTTTCCCAAATTAATATTCAAAATTATGCAATCTTAGATAGGATTCATGGATTCATTCATTCTAAGCCAGTGGGTGGGGGTAGTCAGAATGTTCCGACCAAAAAAAATAAGGTTTTCGGCCACGCTGAATCGATTCCGCGCTACTCATTTAGCTCTATCTCTTCAGTAGGGAGATAGCTATTCTAAACAACACCACTACCTCTCAATAAGTTTCAATAATTACATAATCACTTTGCCTCTCGATAGTCTCAAAAATCTCGTCATCATCTGTCCATTACTCTTAATTACCTCCCTTTTTTACGGGTAGAGGGTGAAAGAATAAGCATGGTTTTATTTATTTCCATTCAATATTATTTTGATATATCAGTTGTTTTGTGAATAGTAATTGTTATAACAAATGACTGGATAAGTTATAATACGCACCAGACAGTGTTATATTGTCTTTTAAAAAAGTTTTATTAAATTAAATATAACCATAGTTACTACCACTAATGTGCAACATGGAAGCAATAAAATAATCACTTACGTCTATGAATGAAATGGTCAACATGAAGATGAATGAGTTCCAGCAAGAATTATACAAATCTTCGTCACCTATTACGACATCCTCCTTGGCGGCCGACTTTAATAACTTTAAGAGTTTATTCTAAGTAGAACTCTAGGTGGGCTTAGTTTAAAAGAAATCCATTGATAGAATCTTTTTTTATTTTATGTATTTCAGGAGTTTCGTATGGTATAAAATGCAATATTTTGGGCCACATAAGGAAAAAAACACATAATTTTACTACTATTACTTTACAACTGGTTTAAATTTTAATTCAGTACTCGTGAAAGGTTTCAAAATAATCCCTAGAAGAATTAAATCACAAATATGTATTAATCTACTGATATTTAATAAATTTTTATGATTTGTATGTGACCTGAGTTTTGCACCTAAATCAGGTATTATTGATTTTCATATTTATTTATTTCGTTGCTACTAATAGACGATCCTGCTTATATTTTCATCTATCTGTCTATCTTCTAGGTTATAAGTCAATTTAATGCCCACTGCTAGATTATCCTGCAAGTTCAGTATGATTCTTCCTCCAAAACTTAAATATTGTCAGATTGTTTACAAGACTTGTTTAAATGGAGTCTCCATTTAAGATTGTTTGCCCTTATACAATATAAATCCAGAGCAGATTTTTGAACTTTGAAATGAAAAATTTAAAACCTGCTAAAATTTCCATATTTGTTTTTTTCATGCAACTTCCTGTCTAACAAAAAACTAATTTGATGTATATAAGTTCTTTGATTTTCACGATAATTATACATTTTAAATGAAACTATTTTAACCGGATTAATCGCGTATATTTTGTAGTTTTACACATTTTTGGAAACCTGTTTGATGTTATAACGTCCCGAAACGCAACAATGGACTCTCCATTCGTCTTCTTTACATTTGCATATATGTGATGCAAAATTAAAGTTGCGATAGGATATGAAATAAAAAAATATTTAAACAAATAATGTTTTATTCAACTGTCCATTTCAATGCCTAAATATGTTGGTTGATAAAACTCATAAAAGATGTAACTCTAGCAAAAGCTGCAGGTCTGCCAGATTCGCAACCTCCTATATTAGGATGTGGTCCGAAAGAAGTGATTCCCACCTAAAAATAATTACATAATTTAATTTTCTATTAGTTCATGTAACGATTATGGCGATTAAAAAAGGAAATAGAAATCAGTATTGTTTGTAGTATTTTCTTTAAATAAAAAGATTTTATATTACGTTTTATTAAAAGCAAATATATTGTATAAACTAAAGCGAATATATTGTTAATAATATTTATTATGACTATTTTAATTTTATTTACATGGAAAAATGAACTTACAAGTAACGGTACACGGTTCCTCACAACAAAGAGTGGACCGCCGGAATCTCCTCCACAAGTACTGGCTCCATTTGAGGTGCTTATACAAATATTGCTCGACTGAATAATGAACGGGAAGCTTAAGGAGCATACATTGTTCGCTATTACTTGTACATTAGCATGGCTAAGGAATTGATTATTTGAAATTCCAACATCTGAAAAATTGTAAATTGTTTTTATTTAGGTTTCGGACATATTGGCATAATTATTATGTAAATTACATTATCTGATTGTTCTATGTCAAAAATTATAGTGTTAATATTAATATATTTTTAAAAGAAATAAAAATTAATGGTAGATTACTTTTCAAACATATTTAACTAAAATAATTTATTTGCGTTACCTAAGTTGATATTTTACTGATCAACACAATTAGAAAATGAACGAAACAATTAATTGATGTCGCTCGTGGTGCACAGTCACACTTTGTGTTTAACAATACGCGATAGATTGTTGGTTCGATTCCCACTGTAGGAAATGAAATATGCAAATTTACCTTGATACGAGAGCGATGAAAATAAAATATCGAATTTTCGTTTTCGCTCTAGTGTCGAGACAAAGAGTTCAGTTAATTTTAGTAATGAACTGAACTTTCGAACACACAACGTGTCCAGAACCTGGTACAGAATGGAGAACGGAGAGTCTAAACACTAGGTTCCTTCTGCCTACCCTACTGTGTGCGGCATACCGCAAGACGCTAAAAAAACTAATTGTAAAAGACATAAAGAAAATATTTCAAAGAGAAAAGAAAGAAGAAGAAAGTATTTTAAAGAAAATATATAACAAAAATGGAAATGTATCTATCTAAGCCAATGTCTTATGCTTACACAACTAGTTGCGTATTATTTACGTTCTCTCGTTTACAAGTGAAATAGATACATTTAGAGCACCTCGCCAATGAGGCTGTCCCTTTTTTTTGAAAACGCATAACGATAAATTCTTAGTTTTGTGACTAAACTAAAATAATAAATATTTTTTCTACTGGGAATAACATATTAAATACATACTTCGTTGCACGTCTGGCAAAAGAAACTATGCGAAAATTAAAATTTGATAATTTTACGAAAGCGCGCCCACTCCATGATTAAACGTATAATATATATATATGTATATGTACTTACTGTTTCCTCTAGCTCCAAATCCAGATGCAACAGCCCATTCTCCTGTGAAAGCCTCATTGAGTTGTGATCCACTAGGCAAAGCAATGACGTTAATGTTGCCTGAAATAATATCAAACATTAAGTGCAAACGTTTGTTAAAATGTTTTTGTAGGAATTAAATCGATTTTAATATTATAATATATTTCATAAAGTAACGTACTGGAAAGCGGGACAGATGATGGTAGGAAGACAATCGCAATATCATTGCGTATATTGCTAGGTGACCAGTTGGGGTGCATCACAACATTACTAGTCCTGATTCTAGTACCACCGGAGAACAAAGTAATAGACCCCAGAACTACTTCAAACATACGAGCTTGGTTTCGGCCATCAAACCAACAGTGAGCAGCGGTTATAAGGCGATTGTTTCTTACTAGGACAGCTCCACAAACTGCTATATTGGATGGAAGTGTAATTACCAACCCAGCCTGAGGATAAACCAATTAACATTCATAATTATAGTAAAATCATAATAAATAAGATAAAAAACATCATTTGGATACAGTTTTCCAGCGTCTACAGCGTAAACAAGATGTTTATAGATATTATTCCAATTAAGTGATAATTAAACTATGTCCATATCTCCGGTTTGTAATGTTTGTAATGTTAAAGTGCGGAAAGATGCCCAATATATTGAAATCGTCAAAAACATGAAACCGTGACTGTGGCAAGTCTTGATTATACGATTATACTGGGGAGATTGACATTATTTTCGGCGGTACATTTTGGTACATGATGATTCGTGTCTTATTGTATGATGTCTTTTATAAATCAGTTATTTGATAAGACTGTAGAATAACACATTTTCCCAATTTCCGCTTAAGCGGAGACGATACTTATCGAGAGACGGATCTGATCGCTAGACTTTATCTATCTCTAAGTAGGATTTTTTTCTATCTAAACTGCACCAACTATCTCTTACATAAAATAACTTTAAATATATAAAGTTAGCAAAAGTAATTAAAAAAAAAAATCTATACTTATAATAAATCTGTAGAAAAGTCATTTCTGTACATTGAAAATATTTTAAAAAAATTAGCCAGGGTATAGCAAAAGATTACTAACAGAATCCATTTCCAGCATTTTTGGATTTTTGTCTGTTTGTCGGTCTGTCTGTCTGTCTGTCTGTCTGTCTGTTTGTCTGTTTGTGTGTTTATGTGTGCACGTATAACGTTAGAAGTACACTTTAAATTTGAGCGACTTTTACACACAAAAATAACTTGCAATTTTTGTGTGTAAAAGGTGTGAGACAGTGGTCTTTAGTTTTTATTTCATTGTAATCGCTTCAAGATATTATGGATATATGTATTTAAGTTTTCAAGAAGTTTATATTTGAGATAGTAGAAATAGATACAAGTAATGCTATCTATTTATAACAAATAGTAGGTACTAACGAATCTTAATAACGCATAAAACAATGTGGAGTTAAATACTAATTACCACGGGAAGAATTTTAATCATTTTTAAACATTTTTAAACATTTTTTAAAGTGTTATTCCACACTTAGGAAAGATAAATACTTATTTAGAAAACGTATAAAAATTTGAACGCAGCGGGACTCGAACCCGCGCCTCCTGGAAACCGACCAGAATTTTAATCATTTTAATACTTTAGCACACCATCGTTTTCGGTTTATATAATTTTATGTTAGGTGAAATTTAACATACACACAGCATTTTTAGAAACAGATACGTAACGATATCTATTGACTACATATGATAATGTTTGTTGATAACGCATAAAACATATTGTTGAGTTATTATTTGTTAAACATTAATTACGTCGTGTAAGCTAAATCTATAATTATAATAAATTTAACATAAACGCTGTAGTATTTTTCTAAAAATGTTCGAATGGTTACAGTTCAATTGTAAGTCCAATAGATGGCCTTGTGCATAAAACGTCATTATCTAAATCGCGCTGGTAAGATTTTGGGCAAAAAAATTGCCTTTAGAAACGTCTTGTTTATTTGACTGTTGATAAATTTACGTATTTTTAAAGTACTAATTGTGTACTAATGTAATTGTTTATAGTACTAACTACAAAGTAAATGAAATTAAATTGTTAGTGAACATAATCTTCGTAATAGTTTAACTTAATTCGTAACTATTTCAACACAGTGATAAAGAATGACTTAGAGCACAAAAAAAAGTTATCTTATAAATCATGGCAATTAAAGGACGATGAAATATGAGAATTTATGCTTTGTTATTTGTAGTATTTTCTATAAAAATTATACGGTACTTCCCGTTGATATACAATTACGAAATTTGTTAAGAAGTTAAAACTTACAGCACATGAGGAAAATTCCAAAATTATTTAAAAAAAATTGACAACTTATTGTATTTGTGTCACAGAAAAAACATTTAGGTACAAATTTTAATCTGTACTTAATTTGATACAAAATGACAACTTTAATAAGTTATTCTTTTGGTGTATCTCCAGTCATGAAACTCGTACGAAACTCTCGGGTCATGAGTACGACTTGAACTTGACCGAAAATGTTGATTATTTTATAGATTATATAAAAATGTCTAAAACGTGTTTTGTATTCTGTATGCAAATTATATATTTAACTAATTATAATATATGATACTAATTTAAAAACTGTACAGGAGCTAATATTAGTTATTTTGCAAAGAATATCGTGAATACTTATCCAAATCAATTAAGTAATAATAATTAAGGTTGTTTGTATCATCTATATTTCCTAAATGAACAATCACGCAATTCAAGCGGGCAAAGCCGCGGGCAGGCCGCTAGTTGTATAATATGATTTTTTTGTTTTCAATATTAGTGATAACGAAACAAATTAAACTTAAAATATAGTTAATATAATATAAGAATATATCAGTTTACCTGGAAAGGAAATTGTCCAAGCGAAGCTGGAGAGCCGTTGACAATTCTTGAAACAGGGTTTCTAAGATATGCTTCCTCATTTTCACGAATTCTTTTGGCTTCAGCAACACCAAATCTTGTTAGATATCCATAGGCGGTATTATAATCCGGAATTTCGGGAAATTCGAGAATTTCCGCATTAATAAATGCCGCTAACGAGACAAGTAGTATTATTACAAGTTTCATAGTAAAAATGTCGAAGACGAATCCACAATATTGGGTACTTCAACAATTTATATATAGAGGCACAAAGATAAAAAGTCTTGATTATAATAAAAATTATAGATATCGTAATTAGAATCTAATTATCACTTAATTTGAATGCTAGCGGACCCGGACGCGGCTTCGCCTGCTTGAAGTATTCGAAAATTCATTAAATATATTTATGAAATTATTTTCAGTTTTCAGTAGGATTGCTAAGAAAACATAAGCCTAAATAATCAAAATGAACCGAAAAAGTAAATTCTTATTATTAGAAAAAAAACGTAACTAATTAAAATGAACGAAAATAATAAGTAAACGTAACCAAAGAAAAAAGTAATTAAAAAAAATTATCAAAGTAAAATATATATTTAACACGTATTCTATAATAATCTTTTATCTATACTATAATAATACAGTAAAAAATAGATAATGCTATGCGAAGATATATGTTGGCGCAGTGTATTTAATCTTTTTAAAGAATTATAATATGTTCGTTACTATACATGATTTTACACTTACCCTTATATACTCTAACTTGTATCTATCTTTAACTCCTTCATACCTCAAACAAAGATTTACTTTCATGGGCTTCCACTCGCATTCTTTCAATCACCGTTCAAGATATGACAACGTATTGGAGGTTCCATTATGTCGACCAACTGCTACAGTGAATCGTTCACCTTAAAAAAAATGGAACGAGTTACCCCGGTTCATCAGACAGTTGACATCAGTTAATGTTTTTAAGCGTCGTCTAAAGGAGAATTACCTTTCGCTATAGTCATTATATGGGTAGTTCTACAAATTAAGGAATTTTGTGCGGGTCGGCCGAAAAATATATGACAAATTGTTTTAAACTGTTTTTAGTTGGTCACTAAATGTAACAAATATTGACAATTATTTTCTGAACGAAATTACTGTTCAAAGTGCAAAATTCTCAGCATCCTGACGTGTCCCTCGAACGAAATCTAGTTCTAAATGTGTCGTGATCTACTTACTTCTGTACTCTCAAAGTCCACCAAGTACCAGGTAGTGCCTTTATGCCTCAAAAGCAGTTGAAAGTTGAAAGTACAAGTCCATATATTATCAACATACTTACATAAAACTCAACCGATCAGCGTGATGATATAAGTGTTGCAAGTGATCTTACGTTGAATTTAGAAAATCAACAGGTCTACCATGCCTTTTGCAAATTGGCCCTACTATCCTTTTCCTAGATCTATCAGTAATATAAGAAAAATATGACATCTATCTTTTTCTTGTATTAATGATAGATCTGGGATCTATATGCATGTATGATAAACATGAATACCAAATTATAGAAAACACATTAACAATAATCCGATAAATTTAAATTAAATATATTAAAATGGTAATGGTCCTGTAGCTCAACATTCAGGTATAAACAAATACTATCGCAGACTTTTTCAATAGATTTTTAAAAAGACAATATTTATATAAAACATTATTTTTATATTATGTCTCTTAAGGTTGAATCAGCGCACGTAAGAGTTCAGAAAACGCATTTTGGGCAACTTTTTTGTTAAAACAACAAAGTTCCATGTTGCTTAGCAACGATTGCTTAGTGAATTGCTTAGTGAGTAGTGGTTGTTATTAACATGGCAGAATAAATTGCTTGTCAAATTAAAATATAATTTAATATATTAGTATATATCGAAAAAATTACAATTAAGACAAAAATAAAGTAACCTATGCTCATCCCAAGACCTTCAAATATAAAAAATAGACCTTCAAGTATAAAATTTTACCATAAACAGATCAACGGTTTGACCCTGATTGCGTCACAGGCAGACAGACAAACAGACAGAGTCACTTTCGAATTTATAATATAGGTAATTAAAACGCGTTATTAAATAAAAACGTATATATATATTATTGTAATTACTATTGATACTTACTAAATATAATATATTTTTTGTTTGAATAGCAGTCGAGGCAAAACGCGGTGTTGTGCTCCGCCACTCAACGCAGTGCCTCCAGAATTTGACGGTAAAAGGCTCTGCCTAACTTGTTGTGTGCGGCATATTATTATTATAGACTAGCGACCCGCTCGCGGCTTCGCCCGCTTAAACCACAGAATTATTTATTTAACACACTGAATTATGTTCGTGTTTTGATATACTTATAATGTATGTTTGCAATGTAATGAAGTTTTTTATGAGAAAGTTGTTAAAACTTTAGGTCGCATTTTCGTACCTCCCATAAGAATCTTCAATTGAATGTTTGAAATAAAAACACAACTTATCGATACTTACTATATGTGCGTTTCTTCACGATAATCTCAGAAACGGCTTAACCGATTTAAAAACTTTTTTTGTTTGTATTCTGGCAAACTGCCCTTAAATATTAAGTATTAGTTTTATTTTAAGCAGCTTCATGCTAGTCAGAGGGAGGAACCTAGTATTAAGACACTCCGTTCCCCACTTTCTACCGAATTCGGGACGCATTGCGTGTTGAGTGGCAGAACGCAACGCCGTGCTTAACCTCGACCCCAGAGCGAAGAAATGGAAATATAAATTTAAGTAAATATTACATCTCCTCGTGTGGGGATCGAACTCAGAGAACCAGTCGGTTTTACAGTCACACTTGTGCCGCTGCGCCACGACTGGCCTCAACTGGATTGGACTTTATTTTAATCGGTTCACATAAAGTTAAAACCAGATCCACGCTTTATCCCGCCCTTAGTAGGGCAACTTAGTGTAAGATATTGGGTATAATGTGTGACTGATGTGCGAAATGAAAATATTATTAAATTATAATTCAATCCTGCATGTGTGGATCGGACCCACAACGTCGCGTTACAGTTACAATTGGGCATATAGGGTAAAATAGTTTAAACCCGTACCTAAAGAATTTAAGCAAGATACATCAACAGTGAAGACGTAGGTTTTTTTCTCATTTCACAATGTTTATTCATATCTATATTTCGTATGACGCGGTTACGCATAGGTACCAATAATGTAAACACATACTACTACAAAAATAGTACTAAAATGTTTAGAACTTTAAACTTTGCCGCCAAAACCTACGACTCGATTTCGCAATGAAGCGTATGCGGCGGTTTCCCTTTGATAGGTTTATGTGTGCGTGCGTCGTTCTTGACAAATTGTATTTTATTTTACAACGATAATTTTATTATTTATTTTTTTTGAAAAAATAACTTTTTTATTTTCGGGTTTTTAATTTAATATGTAATAGGCTTTTATAGAGTAGTTAAACTGTGGTTTCATTTAAAGTGGTCCTAACAAAAAAACTCTGTATAATTGAGCATATTTAATATTTATAGTGATTTTTTGGTGAAAAGATACCAATAGTTATTACAACCACTTGCGAAGAAGCATAGTTTAGGCAATTTTTTATTCTTATACCTTTTGAAAAACTACCAACGTTCTTAAGTAAATATATTATTTTTTCAAATTAAAAAAATTGTCTATGTCATCCTAATGGCGGAAAAATATTCAAAATGTATTGTAATACCACATTAGTATCGACAATGTAGTGTTGATAGTAATTAAAAATAGATATACTACAGGAGGATATCTTCATATGCACTGTTTTAACCTGTTTTATGTATAATATAGAATAATATATTCTATAGAGGAATCACACATTCTTTTTATTCAGTTTAGTCAATACATTTTTTAGAGGTTACTCTGTACTAAAATGGCATGCAACTCTGTTCCCGCATTTACGTTACTGATATATCGATATAAATAATAGAAATACAAAATATAGGAAGGAAACACAAATGCAATTATATTGCATTTTTTCTTTTTTTCATACTTGAAACGTATTAATAAATTACATATTATGTATTACATACAATTAATTTCTTTTGAATATAACACTAAGTTTAATCAGCTTCACGCTATTTTAACAGATAACATAAGATGATATTAAAACGTATTGACATCACCACGTGATCCATCTAAACACAATATAATTTTTTATAAACAATGAACTCACAAACAGAATTTACTTTCCAAATACTTTTTATTCTACATATCGCCATATGAGCTAATCCCAAAAAATATACTTACTTTATTATTTTTGTTAATATCACCAACGTTGACGTTTAAAATAATAGTTATGGTAGACTGAACAAATATTGATTATACTTCTTTTTTTAGCTTCACGTTGTATCCTGCACACAGCAGGGTAGGCATAGGACACCTAGTGTTAAGACACTCTGTTCCCTACTTTCCTCGGAATTCTGTAGGCATTGCGTGCTGAGTAATGAAACTCAACGCCGCACTTTACCTCGACACCAGAGCGATGAAATGGAAATATAAATTTAAATAAATATTTCGTTTCCTTGCGTGGTCATCGAACCCACAACAGTTACACTTTGTGCTCCTGTGCAACGAACGGCCTCAATTTACTTTCTTCTTTTAAAATGTGGTTAAATGAAATAGTCGTAATTTAATTATGTCGGATTACTATTAACCGACTTCTTAAAAGAGGTCATCAATTGGACTGTATTTTTATCCTTGTTACCTTAGAATTTTTGATTGTATGAACCGATTTTAATTATTCTTTTTTTATTTGAAAGGTAATGCGTCCCGTGTAGTCTTATTTTAATTTAGTTTATATTCAACAATGGTATCTATGAGAAAATCATATAAATCTCAAATTTGCATTAAGTATATGCGCGACAAATGAACGTATAAGTCAATATCAATTCAACCGATTTTAATGATTCTTTTTTTATTAGAAAGGGTACATATAAAGGGTAGTTTGGTGAAAGTTTAGTTAAGTTCAGAGTGTTAAATCCAGTTGAAATTGAAGAAGTCGATTTTTTTTATTAAAAAATATAATTATGTAATTTTTTCTACAAGAAATTCTTTATACTCCATGATAAAAACTATCCTATAAGTGACATTAGGCTTTGAACTATTACCATGCCAAAATTAATTTAATTTCATACAGTAGTTATCGGTATTTTAGGTGATTTATATTTTTCAGTTTTTGTTTTTTTTTAAAGAAAACTATCATGAAATTCGGAATGAAACCCAAAAAAATGTACCTTGAGGCCCTAGGCTAACACCATGCAAAAATTCATCAATTTCTGTCAGGTACTTTTTGCGTGATTGACGCACAAACAAACCGACAGACAGACAGACAGACAGACAGACAGACAGACAGACAAGAATTCTGCTGAGTGGTTTTTTAGGTTCTATAATCGACATATTAACCGACCTAATTTTTATTTTTTTTATATCTTTCATGTACAGAATTGACTTTTTTATCCTTTTATTATATATGGAGATTAATCACATTAATAAGATAATGAGTGCGACAAGGTCAGGCAAGACAAAACTAACATCATTTTTTTAATTCTTAAAATAAAAAATAGGTATAGATTGTTTTGTGAATTCATGTGATAAATTACATTTTATAACTCCTTTTAATTTTTGACTTTTCAGTTCGTTTCAATACAAATTTAAAATACCTTTCGTGACAAAGTGCATTTATACATCGCTCATTTACCGAAACAATGTGTCGGTAACCTTCTTTCGTCGTACCATCGTTTCTAATTCAGTAGCTTAGAGAAATAGCTGTCTCCATAGCTGACTTGGAGCCTGCGAATGAGGCTAAGGATGAAGGACCTTGTCTCTCAACGCAATAGGTCATCACTGACACACACACTGGTCCTCCTAGTTTTTCCATTTAACTACACTTCAGATAGGAGACAGCCTACATAAAAAATAAACTTTTTTAAATTATAAAACTTTTATTGAAGTTTATTCGTGTAGTAAAAAATTTTTTATGTGAATGTGTAGTCACATATATAGATCACATGTGTGAATATGTAGTCACATATGTGGACCACATGTGTGAATATGTGGTCACATATGTGGACCACATGTGTCAATATGTGCTCACGTATGTGGACCACATGTGTGAATATGTGGTCTTTCATGTGGACCACATGTGAGAATGTGTGGTCACATATGTGGACCACATGTGTAAATACGTGGTCGCGTATGTGGACCACATGTGGGAAAATGTGGTCACATATGTGGACCACATGTGAGAATTTGTGGTCACATATGTGGACCACATGTGTAAATATATGGTCCCATATGTGGACCACATGTGTGAATATGTGGTCTTTCATGTGGACCACATGTGAGAATTTGTGGACACATATGTGGACCACATGTGTGAATATGTGGTCGCGTATGTGAATTACATGTGGGAAAATGTGGTCACATATGTGGACCACATGTGTGATATGTAGTCACATATGAAGATTACATGGGTGATCATGTGGTCACATATGTGGACCACATGTGGCATCGTGTGGTCATATATGTGAACCACATGTGTGAGTAAGTATTCACATGTGCAGATCGCATGTGTGATATGTTGTCACATATGTAGACCACATGTGTGATATGTAGTCACATATGAAGATTACATGTGTGATCATGTGGTCACATATGTGGACCACATGTGTGAATATGTGGTCACGTGTGTGGACCACATGTGTGAATATGTGGTCACGTGTGTGGACCACATGTGTGTTTATGTGCTCACATATGTGGACCACATATGTGATCATGTGGTCACATATGTGGACCACATGTGGCATCGTGTGGTCATATATGTGTGGTCATATATGTGTACCACATGTGTGAATAAGTATTCACATGGGCATATCACATGTGTGATATGTAGTCACATATGAAGATTACATGTGTGATCATGTGGTCACATATGTGGACCACATGTGTGAACATGTTATCACATATGTGAACCTTTTATAAAATATATTTAATTCATTAAATGTAATATGTATATAAATAAATAAACGTAAAGAAACGTTACGTAACATCATACATAATAACAATTAAAAGGTAAACTGCAGGCTAATTGATCATCCGGTAGACATTTTAATTAAATTATCAGCTGAAGCAGAATGTCTTTGTATCATCAGAGTTGTAAACCATTTGTTCGATAATTAACTTTAACAGTTATGAACATATACTATTGTTCAAAGACGTCACTATTACATTTCAATCCTATGAAAATTTATAATGGAGAGAAGAAAGAATTTCAAATAAGATAGTGGTGCACTTACTCAATTTTGCACTTTCCAATTTCTTTAGATAGTATAGCGGAACACAAGGCTTCGCTTCGTTTGTTTTTACGGGCAGAAAAATAAATATATTCTTCCACTTAGTGGGAATTTAACCTAATTAAAATACAACTAGTGCTACAACCAGAAATCTCAGTTCTCTCAATTGTACCGTCATAGCGTCAAGTTTTAGTCGACATATTAACTTTAAACATATTAATTTTTTATCGACATATTAACCGACCTAATTTTTATTTTTTTTATATCTTTCATGTACAGAATTGACTTTTCTATCCTTTTATTATATATGGAGATTTTGTTTGAAAAAATAACTTTATTATTTTCGGGTTTTTAATTTAATATGTAATAGGCTTTTATAGAGTAGTTAAACTGTGGTTTCATTTAAAGTGGTCCTAACAAAAAAACTCTGTATAATTGAGCATATTTAATATTTATAGTGATTTTTTGGAAAATTGATACCAATAGTTATTACAACCACTTGCGAAGAAGCATAGTTTAGGCAATTTTTTATTCTATAAGAATTCCTTTTAAAAAACTACCAACGTTCTTAAGTAAATATATTATTTTTTCAAATTAAAAAAATTGTCTATGTCATCATAATGGCGGAAAAATTTCATTCATATTGTAATACCACATTAGTATCGACAATGTAGTGTTGATAGTAATTGAAAATAGTTATACTACAGGAGGACCTTCATATGCACTGTTTTAACCTGTTTTATGTATAATATAGAATAATATATTGTATAGAGGAATCACACATTCTTTTTATTCAGTTTAGTAAATACATTTTTTAGAGGTTACTCTGTACTAAAATGGCATGCAAATCTGTTCCCACATTTACGTTCCTGATATATCGATTTAAATAATAGAAATACAAAATATAGGAAGGAAACACAAATGCAATTATATTGCATTTTTTCTTTTTTTCATACTTGAAACGTATTAATAAATTACATATTATGTATTACATACAATTAATTTCTTTTGAATATAACACTAAGTTTAATCAGCTTCACGCTATTTTAACAGATAACATAAGATGACATTAAAACGTATTGACATCACCACGTGATCCATCTAAACACAATATAAATTTTTATAAACAATGAACTCACAATCAGAATTTACTTTCCAAATACATATACTTTTTATTCTACACATCGCCATATGAGCTAATTCCGTAAAATATACCTACTTTATTATGTTTGTTAATATCACCAACGTTGACGTTTGAAATAATAATTATGGTAGACTGAACAAATATTGATTATACTTCTTTTTTTAGCTTCACGCTGTATCCCGCACACAGCAGGGTAGGCATAGGACCTCTAGTGTTAACAACAACACTCTGTTCCCTACTTTTCTCGGAATTCTGTAGGCGTTGCGTGCTGAGTAGTGAAACTCAACGCCGCACTTAACCTCGACACCAGAGCGATGAAATGGAAATATAAATTTAAATAAATATTTCGTTTCCTTGCGTGGTCATCGAACCCACAACAGTTACACTTTGTGCCCCTGTGCAACGAACGGCCTCAATTTACTTTCTTCTTTTAAAATGTGGTTAAATGAAATAGTCGTAATTTAATTATGTCAGATTACTATTAACCGACTTCTTAAAAGGGGTCATCAATTGGGCTGTATTTTTTAGCCTTGTTACCTTAGAACTTTTGATTGTATGAACCGATTTTAATGATTCTTTTTTTATTTGAAAGCTAATGCCTCCCGTGTAGTCTTATTTTAATTTAGTTTATATCCAACAATGGTATCTATGAGAAAATCATATAAATCTCAAATTTACATTAAGTATATGCGCGACAAATAAACGTATAAGTCAATATCAATTCAATCGATTTTAATGATTCTTTTTTTATTAGAAAGGGTACATATAAGGGGTAGTTTGGTGAAAGTTTAGTTAAGTTCAGAGTGTGAAATCCGGTTGAAATTGAAGAAGTCGATTTTTTTTATTAAAAAATATAATTATGTAATTTTTTCTACAAAAAATTCTTTATACTCCATGATAAAAACTATCCTATAAGTGACATTAGGCTTTGAACTATTACCATGCCAAAATTAATTTAATTTCATACAGTAGTTATCGGTATTTTAGGTAATTTATATTTTTCAGTTTTTATTTTTTTTAAAGAAAACTATCATGAAATTCGGAATGAAACCCAAAAAAAATGTACCTTGAGGCCCTAGGCTAACACCATGCAAAAATTCATCAATTTCTGTCAGGTAGTTTTTGCGTGATTGACGCACAAACAAACCGACAGACAGACAGACAGACAGACAGACAGACAAGAATTCTGCTGAGTGGTTTTTTAGGTTCTATAATCGACATAGTAACCGACCTAATTTTTATTTTTTTTATATCTTTCATGTACAGAATTGACTTTTCTATCCTTTTATTATATATGGAGATGGAGATATGGAGATGGAGATTACTTGTAAATAAATAAATCTATTTAATAATTTTAACTCATAAATAAATTTCTCTATAACTAAAATACATTTTTTGATAAATCAAAAATGTTACTTTAGTTATATAATTAAAATAGTATATTAAAGGCAATGTACTGTACTGTACATTATATTAAATTCTACTATTTTAATAAGTTGCAATCTTAATATAATGCAATTATGTTTGTTTAATTAACTGTCTTAAATTAAGCAATATTTTATAAATAAAGTATATCAGCTTCACGCTGTATTCCACACACAGCAGGGTAGGCAGAAAAAACCTAGTATTAGGACACTTCGTTCCCCACTTTCTGCCGAATTTTGCAGGCCTTGCGTGTTGAGTGGCAGATCGAAACGCCGCAAATATTTAATGATGGCTTATAATTGAGTTGGAGAAGTGAAGGCGAGCGTTTGTTACCTTAAAGAAAAGAACCCCTGAAGCCTACGTCTGTTCCCTCCACCAGCTTTCACATCATTTAAAAACAGTAGATAAGATTAGTTATACCTACCATCCACAACTGATGGTTGTACAACTACCCTTCTGACTAACTACCTCCTTATTATTTATTGTGCTTAGTATTTATAACCCTTCATAATTGCTTTACTTTTAAAATCGTTTAGTTATTTATGTTTTCCGTGATTATTTGAAACTACCTTGCTAAGAGTGTTGATGTTATAAATATGCGTAGAGCCACAGTCCAGGACGTGGTCGGAGCTTTTGCTCATCTGTTTTTCTTATCGTGTCTTCTCCGACATTAGAAATGGGTTCGGAACAAGTTCCGGTCTCAATCATTTCCTCTTCAATTTCGGTGCCACCTGTCATATCGGGACCAGTACGTTGAGCGGATTAATATTCTCTTAATATTAAAATAAAAAAAAAATTAGCTTCACGCTGTATCCCGCACACAGCAGGGTAGGCAGAGGGAACCTAGTGTTAAGACACTCCGTTCCCCACTTTCTGCCGAATTTTTGGAGGCATTGCGTGTTGAGTGGCAGAACTCAACGCCGCGCTTTGCCTCGACACCAGAGCGAAGAAATGGAAATATAAATTTAAGTAAATATTTCATCTCCTCGAGTGGGGATCGAACCCATAACCAGTCGGTTTTACAGTCACACTTTGTGACACTGCGCCACGACTGCGTCTTTTAACATAGGAAAACCTCTGAAAATCTACAAAAATAAGAAATCTGGAGAGTGGCACCTCTGAGCTAACAATGTGTAACCTTGGGCTATACATGGGTCCTTAAAGTATTCTAAAGAGAGCCATGAAATACCTTGGGATTGTGACACCTTGTAGAACTATTAGTAGACATATGCATACCACAGATATTAATTACCAAATTTATAACGTTAATGAATAACAAATGATTTAATCATGACTATTCAATAAACATTACTATATTGATAATAGACAGTATGAGATTCTTATTCTACTTATCAAAACGGCAACATACGTTGGTTCTTATAATACTTGTGATGACGATATTCGTATCAATCCCGTTTTAGTATTTGTTTTCCCGCCCACTAATTCTGTTTTTCTTTCAGCTTAATGCTGTATTCCGCAAACAGTAGAGTAGGCAGAGAAAACCTTGTGTTAAGAAACTCCGTTCCTTACTTTCTTAATTATAAGTCAATAGCTTTTGTAGTAAAACATACAAAACCCATTAGTTTACATTTACAGAGTTGATGACTAGCTGATACAATGAGTCCCGCGTAATCAACTTCGGAGTTTTGGAAAGAAAATTCAAAAGAGTTAGTGTATTGGTACTTAATAAAAGCTGAGTATGTAACAACTTACTCATATGTAAATAAAAGTTTACTAAAATAAATATTCAAAATTATGTAATCTTAAATAGGAGTCATGGATTCTGGGCCAGTGGGTGGGAGTGGTCAGAATGTTCCGACCCTAAAAGATAAGGTTTTCGGTCACGCTGAATCGATTCCCACGCTATCCATTTTGATCTATCTCTTCAGTATAGGGACTCACTCACAACCTCACTATCTCTCATTAAGTCTTAACAACTGTATAATCACCTTGCTTCTCGGAAGTCTCGAAAATCTGGTCATTTGTCCATTACTCTTAGTGACCATCTTTTTTCAATCTTCATTCAATATTATTTTAAAATATTATTTCGTTTGTAAATTTCTTATAGCAAATGATTTAATAAGTTATAATACGCACCAGCCAGTGTTATTGTTCTTTAAAAAGTCTTATTTATTTAAATACAACATGGAAGCAAGGATGTTACTACGTAAAATAAAGTTTAGTATGCCAAGCTCAAATTAAAAGGTAATTATACAGTAGGAATTCTCAAGAAAGCCTCGCCATACAGTATTTCTTAAGGAGAGGCAAAACGCTTTGGTTGGTGCTGGAAAAGAAAAGGTAATATTCACGTAGTAGCACTTGACGGAGCAAGACATCGAATTTAATGTATAAATGATTCAATGAACAGGAGAACTAATTGAATTCTAAGTGATCACAAAATAGTTCCTGCAAATAAAACTACACACTAAATAACAACTTCCTGCCTAACAAAAAACTAATCACACTGTATAAGTAAAGACAAATATCCAATAAATAATTTATCATCATTATTAAAAGACAACGAAGCAACAAAAGTCCTTTCGTTTTCTTTACTTTTGCATGAGTATGATGCAAAATTTCAGCTGCGATAGGGTATGAAATAAAAAAATATTTAAACAAATAATATTTTATTCAACTGTCCATTTCAATGCCTAAATATGTTGGTTGATAAAACTCATAAAAGATGTAACTCTAGCAAAAGCTGCAGGTCTGCCAGATTCGCAACCTCCTACATTAGGATGTGGTCCGAAAGAAGTGATTCCCACCTAAAAATAATTACATAATTTAATTTTCTATTAGTTCATGTAAGGATTATGGCGATTAAAAAATGAAATAGAAATCAGTATTGTTTGTAGTATTTTCTTTAAATAAAAAGATTTTATATTACGTTTTATTAAAAGCAAATATATTGTATAAACTAAAGCGAAAATATTGTTATTAATATTTATTATGACAATTTTAATTTTATTTACATGGAAAAATGAACTTACAAGTAACGGTACACGGTTCCTCACAACAAAGAGTGGACCGCCGGAATCTCCTCCACAAGTACTGGCTCCATTTGTGGTGCTTATACAAATATTGCTCGACTGAATAATGAACGGGAAGCTTAAGGAGCATACATTGTTCGCTATTACTTGTACATTAGCATGGCTAAGGAATTGATTATTTGAAATTCCAACATCTGAAAAATTGTAAATTGTTTTTATTTAGGTTTCGGACATATTGGCATAATTATTACGTAAATTACATTATCTGATTGTTCTATGTCAAAAATTATAGTGTTAATATTAATATATCTAAAAGAAATAAAAATGAATGGTAGATTACTTTTCAAACATATTTAACTAAAATAATTTATTTGCGTTACCTAAGTTGATAGTTTACTGATCAACACAATTAGAAAATGAACGAAACAATTAATTGATGTCGCTCGTGGTGCAAAGTCACACTTTGTGTTTAACAATACGCGATAGATTGTTGGTTCGATTCCCACCGTAGGAAATGAAATATGTAAATTTGCCTTGATACGAGAGCGATGAAAATAAAATATCGAATTTTCATTTTCGCTCTAGTGTCGAGACAAAGAGTTCAGTTAATTTGAGTAATGAACTGAACTCTCGAACACACAATGTGTCCAAAACCTGGTATAAAATGGAGAACGGAGTGTCTGAATACTAGGTTCCTTCTGCCTACCCTACTGTGTGCGGCATACCGCAAGACGCTAAAAAAACTAATTGTAAAAGACATAAAGAAAATATTTCAAAGAAATATATAACAAAAATGGAAATGTATCAATCTAAGCCAATGTCTTATGCTTACACAACTAGTTGCGTATTATTTACGTTCTCTCGTTTACAAGTGAAATAGATACATTTAGAGCACCTCGCCAATGAGGCTGTCCCTTTCTTTTTGAAAGCGCATTACGATAAATTCTTTATTTTGTGACTAAAAAAATAAATATTTGTTCTACTGGGAATAACATATTAAATACATACTTCGTTGCACGTCTGGCAAAAGTTAAAATTTGATAATTTTACGAAAGCGCGCCCACTCCATGATTAAACGTATAATATATATATATATATGTATATGTACTTACTGTTTCCTCTAGCTCCAAATCCAGATGCAACAGCCCATTCTCCTGTGAAAGCCTCATTGAGTTGTGATCCACTAGGCAAAGCAATGACGTTAATGTTGCCTGAAATAATATCAAACATTAAGTGCAAATGTTTGTTAAAATGTTTTTGTAGGAATTAAATGGATTTTAATACTATAATATATTTCATAATGTAACGTACTGGAAAGCGGGACAGATGATGGTAGGAAGACAATCGCAATATCATTGCGTGCATTGCTAGGTGACCAGTTGGAGTGCATCACAATATTACTAGTCCTGATTCTAGTACCACCGGAGAACAAAGTAATAGACCCCAGAACTACTTCAAACATACGAGCTTGGTTTCGGCCATCAAACCAACAGTGAGCAGCGGTTATAAGGCGATTGTTTCTTACTAGGACAGCTCCACAAACTGCCATATTGGATGGAAGTGTAATTACCAACCCAGCCTGAGGATAAACCAATTAACAATCATAATTATAGTAAAATCATAATAAATAAGATAAAAACATCATTTGGATACAGTTTTCCAGCGTCTACAGCGTAAACAAGATGTTTTTAGATATTATTCCAATTAAGTGATAATTAAACTATGTCCATATCTCCGGTTTGTAATGTTTGTAATGTTACAGTGCGGAAAGATGCCCAATATATTGAAATCATCAAAAACATGAAACCGTGACTGTGGCAAGTCTTGATTATACGATTATACTGGGGTGATTTACATTGTTTTCGGCGGTATATATTGGTACATGATGACTCGTGCCCTATCTAATTGTATGATGTCTTTTAAAAATCAGTAATTTGATGAGGCTATAGAATAACACATTTTCCCAATTTCCGCTTAAGCAGAGACAACTCATATCGAGAGACGGATCTGATCGCTAGACTTTACCCATCTGAGTAGGATATCATACAACTACAATTCGCAGTAATATATGTATATCTAAACTGCACCAACTATGTATGTTCTATCTTATATACTCGTAAAAGAACTTTAAATAAGTAAAAAATGTTTTTCCCAAAAAAAAATTAAAAATATGATTTTGTTTGTTTTGAATATTAGTGATAACGAAACAAATTAAACTTGAAATATAGTTAATTAATGATTATAAATAATTAAATTTAAACCTACATTAAGTCATGTAAATATAAATAAATCAAATAAATCAGCTTCACGATGTATCCCGCACACAGCAGGGTAGGCAGAGGGAACCTTGTGTTAAGACACCCATTCCCCACTTTCTGCCGAATTCTGGAGGCATTGCGTGTTAAGTGGCAGAACTCAACGCCGCGCTTAGCCTCGACACCAGAGCGAAGAAATGGAAATATAAATGTAAGTAAATATTTCATCTCCTCGAGTGGGGATCGAACCCACAACCAGTCGGTTTTACAGTCACACTTCGTTCCACTGCGCCACGACTAGCCTCATGTAAATATAATATAACAATATATTAGTTTACCTGGAAAGGGAATTGTCCAAGCGAAGATGGAGAGCCATTGACAATTCTTGAAACCGGGTTTCTAAGATATGCTTCCTCATTTTCACGAATTCTTTTGGCTTCAGCCACACCAAATCTTGTTAGATATCCATAAGCGGTATTATATTCCGGAATTTCGTCAAATTCGGGAATTTCGGCATTAATAAATGCCGCTAACGAGACAAGTAGTATTGCAAGTTTCATAGTAACAATTTTGAAGACGAATCTACAATATTGGTTACTTCAACAATTTATATACAGAGGAACAAAGATAAACAGTCCTGATTATAATATCAATCATAGATATTGTAATGAGAATCTAATTATCACTTAATTTAAATTATTAATTACTGTGTTGATAAAATTTATTAGTATATTTAGTGTTAGTTCCTACTAAGAGATACGAAATTAAAACGGGATATATAATAAAAAAGTATACATTATATATTATTGTAATTATTATTAATACTTATCGAATGTATCTAGTAGAATGTATCTAGTATAGTATGTACGTATGTATGTATGTATATATAGATAGGTATACATATATACATACGTACATACATACATTCTTTTAGCCTGTTTTCAAGGTTTAAGAATGTTTAATGGTTAAGAGTAAGGAATTCTACAAGCGGACGGATTTGATAGAAAAGGAAATTCCTTTTACACAAATACAAATTGTATAGAAAGAAGAGGTGTGGCAATGGATGTCAAGTGCTAAGTTAAACTTGAGCGTAATGGGAAATTATATGATTCACACAAAGATTTAAAACGTTATTTGAGCGAAAACATGGATTAAATAGAACAAAACGTGAGTATTCCGGCGTAAGCTCAGCCCCTTAAGCTAAAAAAAGAAAATTGTCAACAGTATAGTATATCATAATAAATGATTATTACTTGTAAATAAAAAGTTTTATTTAATAATTTTACCTTATAAATAAATTTCCCTATAACTTAATTTAATTTTTTGATAAATCAAGAAGTTATAAACCACATAATTAAAATAGTATATTGAAGGCAGTGACAGTAAGTAAACATTTATCATGATAAATAATGAATGCTGTCACAAATAGTCTACAAATTGATCGATCGAAGTCTAAAAATAAAAGAAAATCACACAAAATATTACCAAAACGTACTGTAACTCTATAGACTATATTTTGGCATGAAACAAAATGTATATACGTCACCGTGATCCTTATTTTGATATATAATTATATTGTCTATATAGTTATTTCAATTATTTTTATTCTTCTCACACTTTTAGTTTCTCAGTCATTTTCAAATATGTTTTCTACTTCTATCTACAAAGTGGTCTTGTAAAGATGAGACAGAAGTTCTTATTAATTGTCAACACTTTGGAGACTATCTCGATGAATGTCTTCTACCAATAAGTCCCTTACCATCAGTCGGCTCGTTGGCATGTGGTAGTACAGCTTTGATTTTATATTTTCGTAGATATAGCTATTATTACTTTCGTAGATTCATAATCTAAAAATAATATTCATTTTCCATGCGTAAATCAATATAAATCATAAAAAATATAAGCACTTGCTAATCAATAACGCACTATGTCAATACACCCAGGAGGCGTAGAGGCGAGGAGCGGAAGCGTGTGGGAAAAATTACGCGTGCGATCGATCTCTAGCACCGCGTGTTTAATGGCTACACAAAACTCAGGAGGGTACACAACTTCAAAGCGCTGTGACGAAAATTAAGAAGTGCAGCGACTAAAAACCAAACCTGGGTGTTTTTACACCCATATAACTTTTAAGGGTTAATTCGGTTTACCCGTTTCTGATATTAGAGCGAATAAACGAACTAGCCGACCGGGTTTTACTACATTAGCCTCCAAAGGAGCTACGATTTAAGTACTATGTACATGTTTTGTATGTACTGATGTAAAGTAACATAGGTGGATACAACTAGAATCAAAGTAAAATTTTTTTCATTTATTATTTCGTTTTCTTTACATTTGTGTTTAAGGTGCTATAAGTATATTAAATAAAATAAATATATTTTTTTAAATAATATTTTATTCAATTATTCATATAAATACTTAAATATGTTGGTTGATAAAACTCATAAAAGATGTAACTCTAGCAAAAGCTGCAGGGCTGCCAGATTCGCAGCCTCCTACATTAGGATGTGCTCCGAAAGAAGTGATACCCACCTAAAAACAATTCGTCCATTGAGTTTTCTATTAGCATATGTCGCCATACACATGGTGATGGCTATGTGTATGGCGATAAAAAAGTAATTAAAAACTAGTATTGTTTGTAATATATAATTTTTGAATAAGCGAAAGTATTATTATTAAAATTTATTATGACTATTTCAATGTTATTTACATGGAAAAATGAACTTACAAGTAAAGGTACACGGTTCCTCAGAACAAAGAGTGGACCGCCTGAATCTCCTCCACAAGTACTGGCCCCGTTTGTGGTGCTTACGCAAACGTTGTTCGAGTGAATAAAGGACGGGAAGCTTAACGAGCATACATTGTTAGCTATTATTTGCAAATTAGCATGGCTAAGGAATTGACTATGTGAAATTCCAGCAACTGAAAAATTTAAAAATAATTTTTAATTACTATTTTTACGAAAATTACATTTTGTGTCAAAAATGATACTATTAATATATTTTTAAACCCTTTTTTAATTAAAATAATTTTCTTTTGTTGCCATAGTTGATGTTTTACTGATCAGGATATATATCAAATAGATAATTGAGGTGTAAGTGACTGTAACCGCCATAGGTTGTTGTGACATTCTACAATATTAAATATTTAATATTTTCATTTTCTTTGCTTTGGTACACCAAAGGCAAAGGCAAAAGGCAAAGTACGGCGTCGAGCTTCACAACTCAAAACACACAATGCACAAGGTTCCCTGCTGTGGGAGGCATATTGCGAAAGCGCGCCCGCTCGAAAGTTAAGTGTATAATAAATATATATATATATAGGTATTTACCGTTTCCTCTAGCTCCAAAACCAGATGCAACAGCCCATTCTCCTGTGTAAACCTCATTGAGCTGTGCTCCGCTAGGCAAAGCAATGAGGTTAATATTGTCTGAAACAATATTAAACATTAAGTGAAAATGTCTGTTAAAATGTTTTTGTAGAAATTAAATCGATCTCAATATTATAATATACTTCATAATGTAACGTACTGGAAAGCGGGACAGATGATGGTAGGAAGACAACCGCCATATCATTCCGTACAGTACTAGGTGACCAGTTGGGGTGCATCACAATATTACTAGTCCTGATTCTAGTACCACCGGAGAACAAAGTAATAGACCCCAGAACTACTTCAAACATACGAGCTTGGTTTCGGCCATCAAACCAACAGTGAGCAGCGGTTATAAGGCGATTGTTTTTTACTAGGACAGCTCCACAAACCGCTGTACCGGACCGAAGTGTAATTACCAACCCAGCCTGAGGATAAACCAATGAACAATTATAATTATATCAGTAGTAAAAATCATAATAAATAAGATGAAAAAACATCATTTTAAAGCTGTACTGTTGTAGTTTTACAGCATCTAATTGTAAGCAAAATGCTTATGGATTTGTAATGGATTTGTAATCGGTGTGTAATGGGAAAGTACGGCGTTGGATCCTATTAAGGATAGAAGGACAATTTCGAGATTAATAATCTCGAAATTGTATAGAATGTAGACATGACTAAAAACTAGAATATCTTGATTCTGTGTTGCCGTTCTTTACTCGACTATTCTTAAGAGATTTATATTATTTTCGTCGGTGCACAATGATACATGATGATTATGACATACACTTTTTTAATAAATGATATTTTTTAAGAATCAGTAATCTCATAAGACTATAGAATATCCAAAATAATTTGTAAAAATATGATTTTGTTTGTTTTCGATATAAGTGATAAAGAAAGAAATTAAACATAAACTATAGTTAATAAGTAAGGATTAAAATATTTTAATTTCAGAAACCTAAATTAGATAACGTAAATATAATGGTCAGCTTCACGCTGTATCCTTAACACAGCGGGGTAAGCAGAGGGAACCTAGTGTTAACACACTCCGTTCCCTACTTTCTGCCGAATTCTGGAGGCATTGCGTGTTGAGTGGCACAACTCAACGCCGCGCTTAGCCTCGACACCAGAGCGGAGAAATGGAAATATTAATTTTAGTAAATATTTCATCTCCTCGAGTGGGAATCAAATTCAGCTACTGCGCCACGACTGGCCTCAAATGATATAAATTAAAATTAAAATACCAGTTTACCTGAAAAGGGAATTGTCCAAGTGAAGCTGGAGAGCCATTAACAATTCGTGCAACGGGATTTCTAAGATATGCTTCCTCATTTTCACGAATTCTTTTGGCTTCAGCCACACCAAATCTTGTTAGATATCCATAAGCGGTATTATATTCCGAAATTTCCGGAAATTCAGGAATTTCGGCATTAATAAATGCCGCTAACGAGACAAGTAGTATTGCAAGTTTCATAGTGACAATGTTGTAGATGAATCTATGTAATTGGTAACTTCAACACTTTATATAAAAAAAGAACAAAGATAAACAGCCTTGATTATAATATTAATTATAGATATTACAAGGAGAATCTATAATTATCAATTTATTTCAATACTGTGATGATAAAAGTTATAAGTACCAAATATAATATGTTAATTTAATATATTTTGTCATAGCCCAAAATCCCAGAGACCCCAGAACTATCGATCTAGCCATCGGACTGGTCGGGGTGTTGGGAATATTTAAAATTAAAGCTTGCTAGTATAGCGTATTTTGTCCCACTTTTAAATAACCTTCAAGACGTCTGGCAGGAGTAAAGGACCACGTAAAGGGATTAATAGAGTTTAATACAATGTTTTTTTTCCTATTTATGTCTATCAGTCTGTTCGTTTGTGAATGCTAGTCTCAGAAACGGCTGAATCGGAATTAAAAGATTTTCAACTTTATTCAAAAATTAAAAAAAAAAGTTTTGTCAGTTTCACGCTGTATTCCCCTTGTTTTTATTAAGACTGGATATTAATAAAATACGTTATTATATTTATCGGTATTTATTTAAAGTAACGACTACGCATAAGCATTCAATACCGATTGAGCTAGCCGGGCGTGGAATCAGCTAAAATGTGTCCCTACTGTAAGTTCTTAAAAAAAATGAAAATTACTCAACATTTAGTAACATTTTTAAAATTTTTAAAACACAAAAATCATAAACGTTTATAATAACCACAAAGGAATACAGGTATATGCACATATTTACAATAGTAAGAAATTTTGTCGAACAATGTTATTCCACATTCAACCACTTGCGTATATTCTTACGACATCTAACAAACAAGAAATAGCTAAATGCAATCACCATAGTTGCCATAGCAACAAACAGCCCTACCGTATAATATTGTACGTTTTGTAGGTGATTCATGTTTGTCTAGTTAATGACATTGACTTCCTTTCGCTCCTCTTTAATAGAATTATTGCCCATTTTTAATTATAGAAATACAAAACACAGTACAATATAAATTTGTATTGATAGTTTTTTACTCTTCAGCTGTTCGTAATACAATAATTATCTAAAATACTATTTACTTTGATAATTTTATTTAGGCAATTAATTAGGTGATCATCAGTTTATAGCTAGGGGTCGCAATATCGGACAATTTAAGCAAAACCGGGATTTTCGATATCGACTTCAGAAAAGTCTTTTTTTAGCGCAATGAATGCAAGAGAGATCTGAAAGGCTGTTGTAGAATGCCCAAGGAGGTTTTAGACCTGGAAGAGGGTGTATGGAGCAGATTTTTTCACTCCGTATGATCACGGAAAAACTTTTGGCCGTTAACCAAAAGGCGTTTGACAGAGTTGTAAAAGCGAAATTATGAGATATACTCTACCCCGGTACAATATGAGCGGACTCTTGCTGCAGGCTGTAAAGCCTCTTTACAGAGATCAGCGTGTGCATTTGTATTTGGATAGATATATAGATCATCAAGGAGTGAAACAAAGTGATATGGGAGTAAAAGTAGGTGACCTGCATGTTAATTGCCTGCTGTACGCAGATGATGCAGTAGGATATGCGGAGTCAGCTTAGCTAAACGAATTCGCAATGAAGAGGTTCACAGAATGGTAGGTACTAGAGATGTCACGGTGAGAATGTAGAAGAACGTGCTTAGCTGGTTTGGGCACGTCCAACGAATGAGTGATGAAAGAATGGCAAAAAAGATTTATGGTTGAAAAGTGAGTGGTAAGAGAGGTAGGGGGAGACCTCGGTTCGAAAACAGAATATCAAAGATACTGGAGGAAGGTCACGTAAAAAGCCTAGAAGGACCCTGCGGAGGGCATGTATGAAGAGGTTGATGACAAATGACACATCATGACGATCAACTATAGGAGGGTGAGATTTGTTATAAGCAAAGCAGCCACCTTAAAATCGTTCATGAAATGTTTTCTGGCTACATTACAGTAATTTTACCGTAGTAATTTAAAATTACGCTTTAATTTGCCGTTGACGATTTCTACCACCCAACGGCATATGATGACTGCTCTTGACTTATTTGCTTCACTAGTTGATAGTTGTGTTTCCCCCTCCTCTAACGAAGTAGGCACATATGTCCTATATCCACATTGATGCAATAAAGCCAATGAGTCACGAAAACCTCTATATAATATAAATGCGTCACCTTCACGAAAATATTCTTTTAAAGGCCTTCCATTTCCAAATTCTTTTTCATTAATTCTGCATCAGAAGTGGTGGCAGGATACGGGCCCATGACATCTATAATATGCCCATCAGTACACACAATTAAAAATGCTTTTTGTACTTGTGCATACTATAAGTTTTTTTTATACAAATAATTGGAGCTCTTTTCCACATAATATTTCCCATCAAAAATGACTATTGGTCTGTAAGTCCCTCAAAACTTCCAAACAATGTATTTGGTATAGAGAGATTTCTTAGTACCACTTCTTCCCTGTTAATATGGTTTAAGCCGAGATTATTCAACGAATAATCTCGGCTTAAACCATATTAACAGGGAATTATGCTTAAAATACTTTTCAGCGTTAATTTTTTTTTCAATTTATTTCCTTAAGCAAAAAATCGAATAGTTCGCCCACTACGTTTAATTTTTTTTAAATAACAATCATTATCAGTTGCACAATAATTATTAAATGAGACGTCATCGCTAAGTATATATACGGGTTTTAACCTATCTATAGATATATCCGTTTGCATATTCTATAGATATATTCATTTGCCTATTCGGTAAAGAAATTTTGAAAAATTTTAGTGATCTCTAATACTCTAATATTTGTGTGCCCCTGAATATGAAGGGTTTGAATGAATCTGAATGAACAACGGCTTAATTCGTTCTTAATAAACACAAATTGTTAAATATTTAGATCGGGGTGTACAGATAAATTATTTTGTACTCTATCTTTCTGAGATGTCATTTTTTTTTATACTTTCCCTACAAATTCCGCGTCTGTATAGCTATGAGTTACGTTAGCGCTACAAAGCTCGCCTGGTAAACTTATGTTAGTACCGTAATCCATTTGTAAGGCACTTATAACGTTGTCTTTTTTAGGCACCATACGTAGCCCATATAAAACAATAGGTAAATGCTCTACCCAAGTACTGCCTATTTGATCTAGTTCGCTATTAATACTGTTTTCAATGTCCTGTGCCAACGCTCAATAATCCCATTACTTTGAGGGTGGAACCAGGTTGTTCTAAATTTTGTAACACGTAAATATCTTAACAATCAATTAAATAATCTACTTTCAAATTAGGTACCCTGATTGGTACTGACCTTGATCGGAGTCCCAAAACGTACAAAATTACAAAAACATCTTCAAATGCCTCTAGCCATTTTGTAGCGCGGTCTATTATTGTTGTATCCTTCTGGTGAAGTAGGAAGAGGACCTACTATATCCATATGTATATGATCAAAACGGTTGGCCGGTTGAAATTCGCCAAACTTTTTTGTTAATGAATACAGGTTTTCGCCCATAGACCTACGTCTCTAATTTCTATTCATATTCGTCCAAAAACATCGCTCGCCTACTAAACGTCGTGACGCTTTTATACCTGGGTGGATATACCTATATCCCGCACACAGGAGGGTAGGCAGAGGGAACCTAGTGTTAAGACACTCCGTTCCCCACTTTCTGTCGAATTCTGGAGGCATTGCGTGTTGAGTGGCAGAACTCAACGCCGCGCTTAGCCTCGAAACCAGAGCGAAGAAATGAAAATATAAATTTAAGTAAATATTTCATCTCCTCGAGTGGGGATCGAACCCACAACCAGTCGGTTTTACAGTCACACTTCGTACGACTGCGCCACGACTGGCCTCAAAACATTTATATATAGCAAAATATCAAAAAACATTTTTTCTATACTTTTTTAGTGGTATGGTCTTATATGACTCGAAGAAGTCTCACTATAAATCATCTCCTCAGAACCTGGTGAACATACCTTTCTAAGCTTTACATTGTTGGCCGTTGAAATTCTTTTTAATAACTCCTTATCATGTTGTTGTTCTAAAGCGATTTCCGAGTAATCTGTTAAAATTGGGAATGTGACTGTCTCTGTACGATAAGTTGTCCGCAACGCTATTTTGCTACCTTCTACACATCTTATATCCGTTTTCACTAATAAACATTAAACGTCTAATAAGTCTCGGTGTCTCTTTTTCGTTTGACTTTTTACTAAATGCGTAAACTAGTGTACGTCGTCCTTCTAACAAATACTTAAAATGTTGACAGCTTGATAGATGACAAGCAATTCATGATCGTATGTACTATATTTACGTTCTGTTTCAGACATTCGTTTCAAAAATTAAGCTAAAGGTTTCCATGTGTCTTTTACTTTAGTCTATAGCACTGCGCCTACGCAATCATTCGACGCGTTACACGTTAAACACAAAGGAGCGTTTTCACTTGGGTAGGTTAATAACGCTGCCCCTTGAATTTTTTTTTACATTGTAAAAATGCATTTTCCAAGCAGTCGTTCCAAATTACTGGTGATCGATCCTTTTTTCTTAGAGCAGTGCAAAAACTTGATTAACTCGATCTGATGTTGAGCCGCTTTTGGTCAATGTGCTCTATAAAAATTAAGCATTCCAATAAATTTATGCAATTTATCGACTGTTTCCGACAAAAAAAAATCATAACTAAAATTTACTTAAGATCACGTCTGGGTCAGCAATGTGGAGTTCTTGTATTATTTTTGGATATTAATAAAATACGTTATTATATTTATCGGTATTTATTTAATGAAACGATTACCTAATACAAGCATTCAATACCGACTGAGCTCGCCGGTCGTGGACTTAGACTTAAGTGCGGAATCAGCTACAATGTGCCCCTACAAAGAGATTCCATTCACCTTTTTAACTGTCACACGCTTATACCACTTTCCCACTACGGCCTCGAGCAATAAAAATATATATATATAAAGCATTTTGTAAATTGCTGTAAAATTACTGCTGTAATGAATTAGCTGAAACTTTTTTTAATGTACCTACTGCTATTTGCGGGATATAACGCGAAGCTACAGCGTATATCTAAGTAAGCTGTTAGCGCAATTAGATGACTTTTGAAGCTCAAGTGCAATTCACCCTTAAATAAAGTGCATATTTTAAAAATAAATATGCAGAACATTATATGTGGTGCAATATCCTACAATATCACAACAATTTGTGTTATAAAATTTATGGGCAAAGCACACACACTTGTACGGTTAAGCATTGTTATATATAATTACAGCTGACCTAAATTCTTATGTTGTAAGTATGGGTTCACTTCGGTAATTTAATGGTTTAAATAGAAGGTGTGATTATATAGTAGAGGTGGTTCGAGGATACGAGGACCGTGTCCATATACGCAGGCACAAATATCGTATAAGTATTTCTAAAATCTAACAATTTCTTTTCTAAATTTAACAATAACTTACATGTGAAAACTATTTTACAACCCTATCATTTTGAAAATGGAATCAACCTAAAATCTAAAAGATAAAATTTCACATCTGTAAAATAATAATAACTCAACATTCTTAAAATACAACCTTTAGTTGAAAAATCGTGTATGATTTTTTTTCTCAAATGATAAGTATCATATCCTACGATACTTTACAAACGGGGCAAGGGCTGAGCTTTTTTATTCGTACTATAATGTTTAATGTTAGGAGACGTCCCTGGATACCAAATTTGGGTTCCCCAATGGGCAAAAATTCCCTAACAAACACAAAAGACTATAAAAAAAACATGTATTGTGGGGTTGATATGAATGTAAACACAAAACGGTTCTGGTGGTAGAGAGCGATCTGATCTGCGCATTTGAATCGGATCAAACAATGGATTAATTAATTAATTTATAAAAGGTATTAATTTGTGTGATTATTGAGTACTTTCGACAATTTATTGCAAGCTATTTGATACGATACGGCATTAGAAAAAATCGGGTGTGGAACAACACATTCTAGACTTTTGAGAACTATATCAACGAAAAAAATATTATATGTACGGATCCGACGGTAGTGGATCTAAACTCAGCGCCATCTAGCATTCTTACTTGGAAATAATATTACCAAAAGGACTGGAAGAAGTTACATGAAACATTTTGAATAGTTATAGTATATTCTGTTTATTACAGATGTCGCTTTTATTCTTTTCGTTATCCTTTTGTAAGGATAATCTGCATATGAAATATTGCATTTTTACACCATCTCACACGTTTAGCTATTCCCGAAATTTCTATTTGACTATTTGAGCTAGTCCCGAAAATTTTAAAAATTATATTAATATATTTTCCAGTAATTCCTTATATTTGGTTTTTAAGTTTTTTAAGTTTTGGTTTTTAATTTGTTTAACTATAAACGGGATAAAATTCATAAAAGATTTACGATGGCCTATCACCATACAAAAATCCATTACTGTCTGGTGGTTTTTGCGTCATTAGAGTATAAACGAATAGACAGACAGGCAGACAAGAATTCTGCTATTTTTAGCTTTTATACTCGAAATGCTAACCGACTTAATATATTTTATGTCTTTCTTGTACAGAAACGACTTTTCTGTCCTCTTTTAAACTCGTATACATAATAATAATAATAATCCGTTAGTCTCACTCAATAGCCCAGTAGACAGTCCATCCAAATTCCATTCCATAGTCCTAGTTTAGATTTCCACATTTTCCATAGTTTCTACGCATTAACCGGCGACCATCTCTAGGCAATTACCTGTGGTTACCCAGAGGTGGATCCCGGCTGATGCGTCACAGTAAAACATTTGTATATTCTCTATGTGGCCTCTACGTGTTGGACCTGTGTCCCCACGCAAGCCTTCCAAAGGACCGGGTTCTTTTGAACACGTGAATTATGAAAGAGAAACATAATAATAATAATTTATAATTTTGCTTATAATTTCCTTTTCTGATTCTTTAATCTGACTATCTCTGTCTCTTACTTTGTATTATATAACTAACTAGTAGCCCCTAATCTACAAAGCATAACTCGAGGGTGGTGGTGGTGGTGACTATAACTAATTTACCCTTTACTTAATCAATAAATTTCTCACGTTATAACTCATCCATTTTCTTGTGATTCAGGGATAAGACACAAAAAAATGTTTCTATAGAAACACTTATCCACATAGTGTATTCAATATAAAATAATAATGGTCGGAACGATACCAAAGGAAAATAAGGATAAATTAACAAATCAGGAAAGAATATTATGGCACGAAGGCATCTGTAGGGATCCCTTCATTTGTTTTCTTTTATTTACCTAGGGAGTAGCACAATCTACCACCTTATCAAATACCTTTTATAAGGTGGTAGACTAAGGCACCTTTATAAAATCTATGCCATACTGCATTAGTGTCGTCTGACATGACGGTTTACTTAATAAGGATTTATTTAACATCTGGAGCAGTATTTTTTGTACCCAACGATAATTCCACCTGGAGGATCTGGCGATGTGTTACACGAAGGTAATCTAGAGTATTATCTTATATTATTGTTAATTGGTTGCGATAGTACTCATTGTACTGTCTAGCTCGTAAGTTTTCTTTATATTTTAAGTATTACAAAGATCTTTATATACTAATAGGCGCTCCATATTACATAGACATGTACCTGTAAGCGTGTACCTGTTCTGGTTATTGGCTACGTCCAAATCGGATGTAGACTTGTTACATAGATTTATTTTGTATGTTAGCTCTAATTTCTATGAATAAAATGTAATATATAATATATTAAAAAGCGATGGAAATTTGTGAATTATTTGTTTATTTAAGTATAGGGAATTACGTGTCCTGTTTTAATAAATAATGTATGCTTGCAGCGCACTTAAGATTTCCTAAGTAAAAAATATTAAAACCATAGGTTGGCATTTTCGATTATCTTTAAAATTATCAAAAAATATTATTGGGGGCAGTAAACGAAAAAATAGAACCAGAGATTAAGATATTTAAAAATTACGTCTGTTTGTTGGTTTTTCTGTTTGTCGACGCTTATCTCAGAAACGACTTAACTGATTAAAGAAGCTAAGACGCGAGCGCGGTACGGGAGCCGTAAAATCTGTTTAATTGTTTTTATTTACTTTTTATTGTAATATTCGTCATGTATGAATTGTATAATAATTAAATAACCTTTATAAATATTTTTTATGTCCTCATAAAGACATGAGGACCTTTTTTGGGCACTCTTAACTTCTTAAGAAAATAAATATTGATTAAAATACTTTTATTTATTTAATTTGTCCATGTCCATGTCCAATTTTATTAATTTAAAAGTACTTTACACGTCTTGAAATAGAATTTTTAAGATTAATTTCTTCACACCTTGGGTTGCATTGTTGCATTTTGTTTTGTTGGCTTTGTTAACTGAATGAATGACTAGTTCTTTTTCTGTCACAAGCGGAGGAGGTTTGCAAGTATTTGATTAATACCAAACGTATGGAGTATTTAAAAATTGTGTTTGGCTTCCAACCTTCTTTATGTAATACATGAAGAAGTGATTAGGATTTTATCTCCCACTCCATTTTAATATCACAAAATAATGACAATTTTGCTCGAAAATAAGAAAAATCTATGAAAAATTTAATGTTTTGTAACATTGTTTATGGCCAGACTTGAGTCCTTTAAGTGCATGAACTTGAAAATAATTATTTATTTATTTAGTTTTACTCTGTATCCTGCACATCGCAGATAAATTTGCCATCTGTAGGTTTTGATTAGTTTTTGTATTATTTTTTTGCACTCAGCTTCACGCTGTATCCCGCACACAGCAGGGTAGGCAGAGGGAACCTAGTGTTAAGACACTCCGTTCCCCACTTTCTGCCGAATTCTGGAGGCATTGCGTGTTGAGTGGCAGAACTCAACGCCGCGCTTAACCTCGACACCAGAGCGAAGAAAATGGAAATATAAATTTAAGTAAATATTTCATCTTCTCGAGTGGGGATCGAACCCACAACCAGTCGGTTTTACAGTCACACTTCGTGCCGCTGCGCCACGACTGGCCTCAAATTTTTTGCACTCAATTTTTTAATATCAACAATTTTCTTTATTTACATTTCCACAGAATCTCTGCGAAACGATAGATGAAATTACCCGTCCGCAATGAGAAAATAAGAAACTATGTCTACTTTGGTGAATGTAGGATGAGATAATATGTTTAAGTAATTATATTAACAAAAAATAATTTAAAAAATATTTTATTCCCTTGAAAATTGCAATGCTTAAATATGTTGGTTAATAAAGCTCATAAAAGACGTAACTCTAGCAAACACAGCAGCATGGCCGACCTCGCAACCTCCTAGATTAGGATGGAGACCGAAAGAAGTAATTCCCACCTAAAATAAAAAAAAAAGATGTTATTACTGTTGTAAATAAATATAACGTAGATGTTAAAAAATATAAAGATACTATAGTAAAGAAATAATCAATACTACTGTTTTTGCTATTTTAAAATTTCTAATAAGTAAAGAAAAAAACATACAAGTAATGGAGCATTGTTTCTCTGAACAACAAGCGGACCACCAGAGTCTCCTCCACAAGTACTGGCTGATGTCAAAGTGCAAATATTACTCGACTGTATAAAAGATGGAAAGAAGAGCTGGCACTGTGCGTTGGAAATAATATTCATGTTGGCAAAACTGAGGAATTGATTGGCTGGAATACCAACATCTGAAATGTGAGGCACATTTATAATTGAAATTGAATATAATACAACATAATTATAGTAAATTTTGTAGTATTTTCTAGTCAAATTAATTTAATATATTTTTTTATTCTATAAAAGGATAATGTACAAGTAAAATAAACTTCTTTCTTAAGCAGATAAACTTACTTCCTCTAGCTCCAAAACCAGATGCAGTACCCGTAGTACCTTGGAACGACTCACTGATTTGTGATCCACTAGGCAAAGCAACGGGGCCAATGGTGCCTGAAATATAAAAAAAAACATAAAAGATCTAACTATTGTTAAGGTCAGTCATATCGCAGGGGCACTAAATGTGACAGTAAATGCGATTGGTTGTAGGTTCGATCTCTGCTCTAGCAGTGTGATCGAACATGTGCGGGATACAATGTGGAGCTGATTTAATTTTTTTATTTTTTATATTAAAACTAATTATTTTATATATATATATATTTTACGTAATAACGTACTGGAAAATGTGACACGTGAAGGAAGACGAATGACGGCGATATCATTGATTACCCGTGCTGGTGTCCAATTGGGGTGCATTACGACATCTCTTGTTTGAATTCGGGTACCACCTGTGAATATAGTTATGGATCCAAGAACAACTGTAAACAATGAAGCTTGATTTTGACCATCAAACCAGCAGTGAGCAGCAGTTAGAAGGCGAATGTTGGTAACTAGGATACCTCCACATACTGCTGTATTGGATGGGAGTGCTATTACTAACCCAGCCTGAAAATATAGTAATACGTAATTATAATAAAGTGTATAATAATATAAAATTTTAATAAAAAATGATATGAGGAAAAGTAACACGCAAGCACCGCAACGTCTCCATAATACGGCATAATATATAATGTCTTAACACTAGGTTCCTAAGTTTCCTCTGCCTACTCCACTATGCGGGAAAAAAATAAAATTGTATATTTATTTGTATGTAAATATTAAAATGTGAAATGTTTATGTTATTTGTATATGTTTGTATTAAAATGTTAACCCCCAACAGAAATACACATTAATTTTTTCATTAATCTGTCCAGAGATATACTTATATACTATGGGGCGGAAATTACGAAAAATTTTGAAGATAGTAATCCTCAGTGTATTTTGGAATATGCCTCCCATGTGCTACGATAGTGTCCAGTTTGTTTGTGTTTATTTATAAAAATATTAGTCAATTAAAAAAGTTTTCCTTAATAACTATCGCGAATGATTATATGAAAGTAATAAAAATCCTGATTGAACGAACTATTTAAGCTAGGCCTTGTCTGAATTTAATTTTGTACTAAATATTAAATTAAATTAATAGATTTTTATATTAGATTTCTAAATATATTTTTATAATTCTTGCTAACGTATAAATGAAGTATTGATAATTATTGTTACTAAATATTCACCTTGACAGATCGATCTCTGAAAAAATATTTTGTAGTCAATTGTTTAAAGTAAAAAGTATCTAAACAGTCAATAAACTAATAAATCTCAAACAAATCAAATAAATCAGCTTCGCTACATCCGGCACACAGCAGGGTAGGCAGAGGGAACCTAGTGTTAAGACACTCCGTTTCCCACTTTCTGTCGAATTCTGGAGGCATTGCGTGTTTAGTGGCAGAACTTAACGCCGCGCTTAACCTTGACACCAGAGAGTAGAAATAAAAATATAAATTTAAGTAAATATTTCTCCTCGAGTGGGGATCGAACCCACAACCAGTCGGTTTTACAGTCGTACCTCGTGCCGCAGCGCCACGACTGGCCTCTAAACTATTATAATTTTACTAATATTAAAAAAATATTTATATGTATAATTTAAAATTTCTCTTTTTATGAAGATTTTAGAAGCTTACCTGATAAGGAAATTGTCCTAGTGACGCAGGGGATCCATTAAAAATTCGTGAAAGAGGATTTTTAAAATATTCTTCTTCACGTGCACGAATTTTTTCGGCTGCAGGAACACCAAATCTTGTAAGATATCCATACGCAGTGGTATAATCCGCAACTTCGGCAGCAACAAATGCTGCCAAAGAGAGAAGTACTATTGCTAGTTTCATAATGGAAATGCTGTAGACTGTAATTTTGATCAGTTTAACCCTTCTTTTATATAAAGTATAATGATAAAGTATTGATTATGATATCAATCTCAGCGATTGAGATTTTATAATAATATAATAACTAATCAATCAAATGTACGCTATATTCACGAGAATTTTAAGTTGATTCATTTGTAGCCAATTTGCGAATTTTTATCTCCATAGAATCGTAAATGTACGCTCTGACTTGAAATTATTGTAAAAAGCAATGATATTCTAATTTTGGTGTTGGGGAAAAGGATAAATAATAAATGAATAATAACATATAAATGTTAAGAATGATACATTTTATGAATCGGAAAACTATAATATAACTATAATATAAGTTTAATAATAGTATATTAAACAATAAAAAAATATAAATCACTGCCCAAAAACCCTGATTTATTTCTTAAATTTCATTTAAATTTATTGGAAAAAATATAAAAATATATCTGGCATTCGTAAAATATGAAGAATGTATAACAATTTTTTTTTCGTAATAACCTACCTACATTACCTTAGTGTGTTATGAAATGACATGTTACATCTAAGAGTAAAAGTACTAACTAACGTGTGAGGAAAATAAAATTCAAGAAAAGTTTCTAGTCCCAAACGATGCTGAATAAAATTCATGATTTTAGCTTAACATATAAAAAAAGTCGAAGAAATAAAGACTAATGTTAATATTTACTCTATTAAGCATCAGTGATCTTAACAACCAATTAAAATAATATGGTCTTTAATTTCAACTACGCATTTTGTCACAGTTAACTTTGTTAGTAAATATCTAAAATACACCAGCCAGCCAGTAGTAAGCAGTTTATAATCGTTTTTTATTGTTGAAATACGAGGAAATTCTGCTTCTGATTTATGTATATTTTGGGAATATTGTGGGAACATGACTCAGACTTGCTCATTCTAATTTTTTACATCCCGTGAAATGTTCACTGCAAATTTTGTCGTACGATTTTGGGTAACATGGCGATCCATCTACACTAAAAATTAATTTTTAACAAAAAAAATTGACTTCAAAGAACGAACTAAAAAATAAAAAAAAATAACACAAAGTAAAACGTACTTTGATTTTGTTAAACATAAATAATAAAAAAATAATTTATAATTTTGAAGTCTTGTCAAGCTACAACAACCTTACTACAGTATCGAACTACTAAGCCTGTTTATTTTACTTGGCATCAACTTGTTTAACAAATACAAACAAAATTTCACAATAGATGGTCCGCCACCCAAAAAATCATCAAAATCGGTTCACTCAGTCATAAGTTCTGAGGTAAACTGAAGTTCTGAGGTAACATAAATAAACATCGAATTGATTGAACCTCCTTTTCTTACAGAGGTAGGTTAAAAACAATAGTTTATATAGATCGTTAAAGTCAGTTAATAAATATTATAAAAAATGCAACGCGAATAAAATTGATTGACGAATGACGAGGTCAGTCGTGGCGCAGCGGCACGAAGTGTGACTGTAAAACCGACTGGTTGTGGGTTCGATCCCCACTCGAGGAGATGAAATATTTACTTAAATTTATATTTCCATTTCTTCGCTCTGGTGTCGCGGTTAAGCGCGGCATTAATTTCTGCCACTCAACACGCAATGCCTCCAGAATTAGGCAGAAAGTGGGGAACGGAGTGTCTTAACACTAGGTTCCGTCTGCCTACCCTGCTGTGTGCGGGATACAGCGTGAAGCTGTTTAATTATTTAATAAGTACTATAATTTAAAGTAACATGTTGAGTATAAAATCTTTGTACTAATTTCCAGGCTGCTTTAGTAAAATCACAACTTCATACACAAAACAAAATATTTATATAATTTTTTTCTGTTATATATTACAACGTTTTGTCTTAATTATTCAATTTTGAACTGCATTTCTACAATTGGTCCTGATAAACTAACATATAGTTCATCAGGAGCAATTGTAGAAAATAAACTTATACAAAAGCCACGAGGCAAAGGTGAGTCGAACATTTCTCTCTTTATGCGTTCTAATTTTATTTATCCATTATTATTTTTTTATATTTTGTGACAATTTGTGTTTGATATTTCAATAAGTATATAACAACAACAAACAACGAATCTAATAGCCTTTATACGGGAATACAGAAATTATTTTAAAATCGTCTAAGTAATAACTAGGCTATAACCATAGGATCAGATTTAGATTGATACAAATCAATAATAATATATATATCTTCAACGTTGATTTTAAGCATGGGTTTACTACTAAGATGATTTAATATAATCATATTACTATAGACTACTCGTCTTGTTCATGTTTTTGTGCAACTTATGCTAAAATTAAAGGGTTTATTTGTATAATGGCAAAGATATACAGCTAAAAATATCTCAAACTTTTTTGTTTTAATAGAGGCTGTAGTAGAATAATTTATTCCTGAGGTTGTTCTGTTTTTATAAAAATATCTCCAATCGGGTGGGCCTTGGGCACTTCGTATTTATTATTTTTAAAAACAAATCTCCGATTGTGAATGAGTTGACACAGAAAAACAGTGCAATCTATAGGTTTCATTAGTAAGGCTAACCAAATTTATGCTAAAAGATTAGCGGAAAGAATGTAAGAGATCTAATGGCTGTGGTGGGAGTTTAGAAAGTGACAAAGGTATGTGGATCAGATCTTTTTTCTTTGCATAAGCAACGAAAAAAGATGTTGATTGACATGAATGAATGATTAGAATTTTTCCTGAACTTTTCTGGATTTAAAAAAAGAGGTTTGTAAGGGTTGTGAGAAAGTAATTATGGGAGCTACTACCCCAAAACAATGTGAACAGGCCTTTGCTACAAGATCTAAAGCTACACGATGTATTTATTGGCATTTCGCTTCGGTTTGACATGCAATTGGATTTAAAAAAGGCTGTACCATTTCAGCTTAGTGGTTCAATTTGTATTTAAATGGCTTGGTCTCCAGGAAGTGAAACAAGTGATATAGTTGTGAAATTAGGTGACCGATTAATGTATTATCAGAATGTGAATTCACATATTTTTTTTAATCACATTTTACACTGTAAAAACCCGCGTAACTTTTATTTTTGATATGTTACTTTTCTGAGATTATCAGTGATTATCCTTATCGTTTTGTAATGTTTTAATGCATTGCCTAAGTTGTACATATCATAGTTAGTGATACGATCATCATCATTATTATTATCATTATGAAATCTAATAATACACACAACATCATAAATCAAAATAAAATCAAATAAGCAAAGCCTGCCGACCCTGCTTTGTGCGGGACACAAAGCAGGGTCGGCAGAGGGAAGATAGTGTTAAGATGCTCTTTTCTCTATTTTTCGTCGAATTCTGCAGGCATTGTATGTTCAGTGATGGAACTCAATGCCACGCTATGTCTCGACTCCAGAGAAAGTGTTAATCCACACTTAGGCTTCTGACCTCTAAACCATACGTTCTCATCAAGCTATCCTCAAATTTTTTATACGCTTGTTACAACTTATTTAGACTATGCTCCCTATATTTGATAACGTGGCAAATTCCGTACAAAATGTAGCAAAACTGGTGCATTTTTTTTTATGGAAAAGGACTAGGCAAACGAGCGTTCAGGTCACCTGATGGTAAGTGATTATCGCCGCCCACGGCCCCGTGCAACACCAGAGGAGCTACAGGTGCGTTGCCGGCCTTTAAGTTGGAGATAGACGCGCTTTTTGAAGGTACCCATGTCATATCGACCTGGAAACACTGACGCGGGTAGGCCATTCCACAGTTCCGTGGCGCATGGAAGGAAGTTCCTACGAAAGCGCACAGTAGTGGATTGCCACGTATACAGATGGTGTGGATGATATTTTAGCCTATGACGTACTGTGCGGTTAGAAAATACTCGTATCTTTTGATTGCGTCGATTAAAAAACTTTATTTTACCTCTGCCCTATGGGACTGCAAATCAAAATCTTTGTTATTAATTTCAGCTTGACCTTTGATTTTGACCATGACTTTTTGAGGTATAGAACTCTACTCCACTCTGGTTCCTAACCCGTGGTCCGTGGACCACCAGTTGTCCGCAGAAGCCTTAATATGGTCCTTGAATGATTTGAATGATTTTAATTTTATGGCTGAGGATGGTGATTGGAAGCTTCTGGTATGTTATCACAGTTATTTTTTATTATACCTACATGCATAATGGTCCCTGCTACCAAGAATGATATGAAAGTGGTCCTTGATCTAGAAAAGGTTGGGAGCCCCTGCTGTAGTGGTATTGAACTTAACTTAACTTAACTTAACTCAACTTAGCTTCACGCTTTATCCCTAGCGGGGTAGTCAGAGAGAACGAAGCGCCAAACACTACGGTCTCTACATACCTCTTTCGCCTCGTCCTCTGTCATCAACCTCTTCCTACATGCCCTCCGGGGGATCCTCATGCTTTTTACGTGACCTTCCTCCAGTATCTTTGATACTGTGTTTTCGAAGGTCAACCGCGGTCTCCCCCTACCTCTCTTACCACTCACTTTCCCATCATAAGTCTTTTTTGCCATTCTTTCATCACTCATTCGTTCGACGTGCCCAAACCAGCTGAGCACGTTCTTCTTCATTCTCACCATGACATCCTCGCTAGTACCTGCCATTCTGTGTACCTCTTCATTGCGGATTCGATCAGGCCGCTGATGTAGCGTGCTTATAAATGGTATCTATAAATATTATAAAATAGAAACGCTTTTTTTCTCTGTCTGGCCTTTCTAAGCGATCTTCTTCTAAACCACCCAACGGATTTTGATGCGGTTTTCACCATTTCATAGAGTATTTCTCAGGAAAGGTTTATATATAGTTTATTGTATGTATATTTTAATGTAATTTGAAATAAATATGATATATGTGCATAAAGTCTTACCCGTTGAGAAACTTTCACGCATGCGCTGCTTTAATGGTAAGTCTTATATGAAAACAATGTACTAGAGTATTATTCCTCTTAATAAGATCTACAAAAAAGTCAGCGACAGCATATTTGTATCTTCTAAGGATAACATACAGTGAGCATATTTCTGTCTAAAAATAATAATTTGAATATATTTTTTATTGTGAGGGATGTTTGTCCATAATGATATCAATCCTTATCCTTTTAAATACTTTATTAATTTTCTACGTTAAACGAAGATAAAATTTGCTTTTTACACAAATTGGAAATTACGAATAGTTTTAGAGAAAAACGCATTTAATTGTTGACACATCACACCCGCTATAAACCGCAGATTTGGCTCATGTTTCGTTTATCCCTTACTCATAAAGCATATAAATAAGTATATTAGTTACGTTGGCCATTTAATGGAGATGAAAACTGTCTTTTATTGTTTTTCATTTTAATAAGTACTTTAGAAGTTGTTACCCGTCCCCCCGCGCCCCGCAACCTTTTGCTTATAACAATGGATCCGCCGCACCCGCCTGTCTTCTTTCCCCCGGGCATGCAAGGAAGGCCTGCTCATCATATTGCCCAAGGCTGGGAAGACCCCGCAGCCTGAAGGATACCGATCTATAGGGTCCCTCCTTAGCACGGTCGCCAAGCTGTTCGAGAAGATATTCCTCTCACTTCTCCAGTCGCACATCCACCCACGAAGCGAGCAGTTTGGCATGCGGGTATACCACTCTGGTTATACTACGCCGCAACAGCGATCAACCGAAAGGAGAGTGCAATAGTAGTCTTCTTCGACGTAGCACGCATTCGACCGCGTCTAGCACCCGGGCCTACTTCCTTAAGTGCTCAGAGCCGGAACCCCCCAGCACGTCGCGCATGTTTTTGCCTCCCTGCCTGCCTGCCGGTCAGACGTAAGACTATTTCCTAGGGACTTTCTATCCTCCTCCAAATCCGACTCATGAGCCTTGCATTGAACCTTGGTCGTTTAAGATGGGCCTCCCCCAGGAAACCGAGGGTCTCTCCTGACTGAGTTGACCGCCTAGATGGCATTTGATAATCCTTCCAATTCCATACTGTGTCAACGCCCAGATGTCGTTCGGAGCTACTACGGAGATGGACGAGAAAATGCTTCATTTCTGCGCCTGTCTCTATAGCAAAGTAAATTTAGAAGCGATTGCACGTATTTTGGAGCTATCCTATAATTATAATGTATTTCAACGCGACATAGTTGGTTACATCTTTCCTTTAAGTATTTTTGGGTAAGAGAATAGTATCTAAGTGTGCTGTTGTTTATGATTTCTTTCGTTAAAGTTTTCTGTTGTTTGTGTCATTTGTTTAAGTGTGTTTTTTTAAACATTTGGAACACCCGTATTGGAACTACGAAAATGCGGGTTGCATTAAGGTTTAAATAATTTTCACATTGGTAATCTTAAGTGTTTTGCAAACATAGGTACATTACATGAATAATTCAGTAACTAAAGCGGGCGAAGCCGCGAGCGGGTCGCTAGTTTATAAATAATATTAAATATTTTGCAATACAGTAGAAATACCTTTATTTCTTTAATGTTTGAATTTCTACTCACTATCTCGAAGAATTCCTGAGATAGACTTTTGACAGACAGACAGACAACAAAGTGATCTTATAAGGGTTCCTTTTTGTCTTTAAAATGTACGGAACCCTATAAAATATTTTATCTTTGCTTTAATTATTTATTGGCAGGTCAAGTGCGAGTCGCTCTTGTTTACCGAGGGTTCTGTGCCAATTTAAAGACTGCAAATTAACGAGAAGTACTTACAACTTATAACACCCACACATCACGAAAATGTATCATTCAACAAAATAAACTATAACTAGAACTAGCTTCACGCTTTATCCCTAGCAGGCTTATCAGACAGAACGAAGCGAGAAACGCTACGGTTATACGGTTCATAAATTATCAATAGAAAAGTTATATATACCTACTTCTTTTAATCTTATTTCAGTAAAAACAATTATATAAAGGAACAATAAAAGACAGTGTTGGAAAATGAAAATTAATTATAATTGAAAAATATTTTTAAATTTAGGAATTCAATGGTGAAATTTTAAAGCTTTATAAGTTCTGGTTTATGAATCCAATGAATGATGACACTCTAACGAAGGCAGCTGGGTAACCGATGCTGCACCAACGTAGGCCGAAAGACGTGAGACCAATCTGAAAATTAGTTTAAGTTACAATATAATATTTTGGCGCTCTTTTTATCTTTACATTTTTTCACGCAGAGAAACTTTAAGATACAAAAGTCAATACAAACATAACATTTAAAATGTCTACAGTATACATAAATGTAAACAAAAATATAATTGAAATATAAAATAATATAATCAACTTAACACGACAATTCAAAATAATATGTTGCATAAACGTCATAAAAATTGTTACTGATCAACAAATATAGTAATATTATATATGGAAAGCAAAATATAAACATACAAGAAGGGGCTCGCCGTTCCTTTCTACAACAAGCGGTCCACCGGAATCTCCACCGCAAGTACTGGCACCGCCTAAGGTCCTTGTACATATGTTAGAGTTTTGGAAAACTAATGATGGGAAGAAGTTTAAGCAATACGAATTTTCAAGAACTGTCATGCGGCCGTGGCTTAAAAATTGGTCATCTGAAAGGTTGGCTCCTGAGAACAATAGGTTTACTTGCGTTATTTCACATGGTGATGATATATAGAAGTAAAACATAATGACATAAACATATAATCTGTTCTTTTTATAAAATATTATAATAAGTTTACTTAAACTTCAAATTCAATGAAATTTATTAAATAATAACTTGATAATGACTTACCATCACCAGTAATTCCAAAACCAGAAGCTACAGCTTCTGCATCAGCATAATTGTCTAAAAGTTGAAATCCACTAGGCAAACGAATTGGTTGAACAAGGGCTGAAAAAGAAAATCTATGTTTATTAACCATGCTGGAATTTACATACATATATATATATACATGTCAATCAAGTGAATGAATCTAAAATCTATTTTAGATAGAAAATTTCATTCCAAATTTCAAAGAAAATTTCAAAGAGATTTTTGAAATCTATTAATGTGCATGTAACTTATTTATATAATGAAATCGAGATGTGTCTAACTCATACATATATTTATATAATGGTAAAATCTGCAAAATTTAACAAAGGTGTTATTAAATGATCACGTCAAAATGTAATGTACAGACCGAGAGTTCTAATGTGAGCTTGTATTTGTATTAGTTTTCATATAAAGTAGGTATAATGTCACTTGCTTGCCTAAGCCGGTTAATCCTTTTGCATTTTTAGTCGCGTTATTGTCTATGTAATCTTTGTGTTACATTTATTAAAAAGGAAACGTGAAGTTGGCATTATCATTGTACTTGAACGGAAATATGTATATGACTAACCAGTAAAAAAAGTCGTGGACACAAGGCTGTTCTTGATAATATAAGGTTCATTCTTACGACGAAAATAAAAATTATGAGGATGCAATATTCGGCGCAGAATATTTTTTTTTATAACTCTAATTTTATAATCACTTACATGAAAGCCCAGCTTAAGCCTAGCGAACTTTTAAAATTATTAAATAACATTTTTAAACACCAATATTACACGGTACACCATTAAAATACAGTCTATCTTTAAATTGGTACTCAATTTTTTTTTCACTCATGTAACTACTAAAATTGTTAATAAAAAAAAAAATGAACGGCAACATACATGATAGTGGTACTTTTGAAGGTAGACGAATAACAGCAATATCATTGCGGATGAGCATAGGAAACCATCCAGGATGTACAACAACGTCATCAGTTTGAATCCTGACTCCACCACTGAATAATAGAATTGATCCTAATACGACTGTGTATCTAGAGACCTGGTTCACACCATCTGTCCAGCAATGAGCGGCAGTGAGGAGACGTTCTTCGTTAACTAGCACAGCTCCGCACACACTTCTGTTTGGACGTCCTTCAAATTCTCCTATTAAGCCAGCCTATTATATTAATTAGAACAAACAAATTATCAATTATAGTTTGAACGATTCATATGATTTTCACATTGTCGTGATTTTTTTTTCATATTAAAAAAATATAGAGTTTCGACGTGTTAGCTATTTTTCGCACAGTAGTATAATATACTATAAATTTCCACGCACTTTTTATTAATTATTTTTCTATAATCTTTATTTGAGCATGCTAATACAAATCTGATAGTTAAAAATCATTGGGCCGAAGTAAATCATTGCTATTTTATTTTAAAAAGGTTTTTAATAAAATTAATGTTTAATAGAAAATTAGTTACTTGATATTTGAATTGTCCAAGTTGAGCAGGGGAACCATTAAATATTCTGGAACTTGAATCCCTAGAAAGTTCTTTCTCTGCTTTTTCAATTCTTTCAGCTGCTGGAATACCGATTTTTTCTAAATATCCATATGCAGTGTTGTACTCTAGGAGATCCAGGTTGGGCTGGATAACGTTAGCTGCGGCAAAGGCCACAAAAGATAAAAGAATAAATGCTAGCTGCTTCATAGTGGTAATGCTAACTATGTATTAAATAATTACAGTACCAATCAATCTTTTTATACTTGACAGTCTGATATCTTGCTGATTCTAATATCTAGGATTTTGATCAACAAATAAATAAATATGAAACTAACTACACATGTATTTATTTCTTTAGTAAACAGTAAATGATTTATTTGCAATTGCAGCAACAGGTGAAGCTTAGTGTTATTGGCATCAGTTTTTTATAGACATTTACGATAGCTTTTATGTTTTAAAATGAATGAAATACATAACAAAAATAGAAACTTTATACATTATAATAAACCTGTTTAAAATTTAGTTTTATAGATAGTATTATATATGTGATGGCACTAGTTTGTTAGTCTCAGATTTTTTATAAATGGATTTCTGTAATAAATCACGTTTTGATAAATAGCCAATTAAGTACCCACTTGCGTCATATAAGTATGTGTAATAAACTAATACCGTTAATGTGAATAATATTATCAACGTTGTTTTTATCTTATTTATTAATATGTGATTATTGATAACATTAAATATAAGAATTGGACCATCGTTTTTATTATTTCAAACACTTTTAATTAATATTTTTATTGCATTACATTATAGGGAAGTTAACGACGACGAAAATTAGGACAAATACGCCATACTCATTTTTACTTATCAGAAGATATAGTATAAGACATTTTAAATGTTGTAGAAATGATGGTGACAATCCATGGGATTTGTACATTTAATACAATTCTATTATTGTAATATATTCGAATGTCTGTTATAGGAATAGCAGTCAAACATCTACGGATAATAAATAAAGTGTACCAAACAATCTTAGTAGATTGTGTCTACGATTCACGGCGACGCATCGTAGTATCTATGTTGGATATTAAATTTGACTGTAAGATTTTTTTTTTACTTTCACGCTGTATCTCGTATATAGTGTGTAAATTGATATAAAATTTTATTATGACATCGATTTACTTTTACAAATATCCACAGACACCAATCAACAATTCACAATATACCATTTAATTAAATTGTCCTTACGGACCATCTTAAATTTATATGCCTAAACATGAAACCTGGTTATTTATTTTGCTGTTAAACAGTATATTTTGTCTTTTATAGATAGATCTATTTACTTTAACTATTCAACTGATATACAACATTTTAAGCTAAACAAGGAACTAGGAAATCTATCTAGGATTCAGTATGACCAGTATTACTGGAGCATCACTTGTTTAGTTTCCAAATACATCGTGTTTAGAGGGCCGCATAGTTCTATATATAAATGACGTGAACACAATAAGCCTTGATTGGCTAAATCCCAGACTATCTTATAGCTGGCATGTTGGGGAGATGCAGCTTGTATAGAAGTTATGCAAGCGTCGACCGTTATATACAGATACGATCATGACATCCGGCGGGGCGCAATTTGAACAGCACTTTATCAATTTCGATATCGATCGCTACTGAACTAATTTGTTGATATTAATTACATTATCTACATTGATTTACAATATTTTAACTTATCAATGTATTTGTCATTATTTAATAATCAGTGACGTGACGACTGATTTATAACATTTTTAATCTAAAGACCAAATGAATAAGTTATATAAAAATACCAAATAGCCATTTATTATGTTTAAAAAAAAAAATTTAGAATTGTTAAAAACGTGAAATGTTATAAATATAAATTTAAATATTTTATATAAATATTTTACCAAAACGGCAGTAATAGTTCAAAATGTTTGTTGGTTATCAACAAATAATTTTATTGGGTACGTACGGTCGGTACGGTAGTATCGTACGGTCTTTATTTACTACAATGGTCTCCATACCTTTTATATTATAAGCTACATTATCAGTGGACTGATGGCCCATATGAGTTGAGTTGTACAATATACTGGCTGGTCGTTACGAAATGCATGCAGCAAGAGTGCAGAGCCGTGTATCAATGATTTTTTAAAGAGCGACCAGGATCGTTCACTCATTTCGCTCTATCTATAATTTGAACTGAAGATATAATTTTATTTTTAAAAATTCTAAAATTCATGTTATTATTAATTTTTAAACGATTTTCAAATAGGTAGCTCGTAGTTCAGAAATTGTTATAAAGTTTTGTAAAATAGATAAATTGTAATGACTTGTGGATTTAATTTTAGCTATAATCTATACCCTATATCTATTCTTATTATCAATACGTAGTTGATTGGTGTCTGCACACGGAAGATATACAAGAAAAAGAAAATTGTAATTGGGGTGATTAACGATGAAATAAACCAAAAATATATTTTTTTACTTTGTCTTTTGAAAAACTTTCTTTATTATTAAGTTTTTATTTTATTTTAATTATTACATTAATAAAAAAAATATTTCTTAAGAAACAATTATATTATTAAATTGGCTGAAAGTTTAGCTTTTAGAGTCCAGATTGTTTATTTCTTTTATTTAATATTAAATATTTATCCATATTAAATGAAAACCTAATGTCACATCGTTTGTTAAATATATAATAAGAATGTAATAGCTACGTGTTGTATCGCCCATACAACAAGCTAGATAAAGGCAAACTTAAGACATTGCGATCCCCCTTTTCTGTCCACTTTTCGAGACTCCTAAGCTTAAATCGAACCCACAGCCTATGCATTTATAGTCACACACTGTGCTACTGTGCTACGATGGCTTTTTAATGATCTTATTTTATTGTAGAAATATTGTTCGTCAACTAAAGAATTTACTTTAAGCAGGCGAGACTTTTAATAGGACTTCAGTAATGCTCTACTCGGTGATTAAAACGAACCCTGTGCGCCAATTATCGCGCTAATTAAATTTACGCTCTGGTATGACTAATTTATCCGATAAAAAATTTAGCTTGCCTCTAGCCAGGCTAAAATGCTGCAATACATTTTTTATTGTTATCCGTCGTGGCGCTAGCTCCTGAGCACGAGGGAAAGACTTCACAACGATGGTTGTGAGTTCGATCCCTAGGCTTGGGAATGAATAATTATTTATTATTTATTTTTAATATTTTTTAAAGTGTTATTATATACTTGGGAACCTTAATTATTCCGGCGACTGAATCTGCAGTGTATTCGTCAGCGTCAATGTATTAGACGCATCCTTTTGTGTGTCTCGTTAAGGTGACGACAGCGCGTGATATGCTATCGTGTAGGGCGTTGTTAATGGCTTTAGTTTGGATGATTCCTACCGAATCGTATGAAAGCCCCTGAAATTCGTTGAGGGTCAGGGTGCGGGGGGAATCTATTGAGATAGAAGCACTCGTGTGTTTATCAGTATCTAGTTGTCTGAGTAGATTCCGTTATAAACTTATTATATAAACTCATTATCCTGTAATATGAGCCCAGTCGTGGCGCAGAAGCACAAAGTGTGACAGTAAAACCGACCGGTTATGAGTTCGACCCGAGGAGACGTCGTTCGACTCGAGGAGATGAAATATTTACTTAAATTTATATTTTCATTTTTTCGCTCTGGTGTCGAGGCAAAAAGCGCGGTATTGAGTTCTGTCACTCAACACGCAATACCTCCAGAATTCGGCAGAAAGTGGAGAACGGAGTGTCTTAACACTAGGTTTCCTCTGTCTACCAACAGCGTGAAGCCGATTTAATATATATTATAATTTTATAGATATTTTATAGAGACGTCATTTTAAGCGCCAGCCGTGGTAATGTGGCAATGATGACGCCAGGTTACGTGCTGATTCTAATTGGCGTCTCTGTTCGCTGGCGTCGGTCCGTGCGGTGCGATTACCGACACTAGTGTTAACTAGTGCGCTCACGAGCGTTTTGTTCACTAACTACGCTTTTATCGCTTGTTTTTAGAAAAAAAAATCATTTGGTAGGCGGATGCTATTTGTTATATCAGTCCACAATGTCCTACGTAAATCCGAGTAGGCATAAGAAACCTAGTGTTGAGACACTCCGTTTCCCACTTTCCGCCGATTTTTTTGGAGTATTGGGCTTTTGCCTTGTGCCATAAGAGAAAGAATTAAAATATTAATAAATAATAATTCATGCCCCCAAGTGGGGATTGAAACCACAACCGTTGTGATAAAGTCACATCTTTGTACTATTGTATCACGACTGCCTTATACTTATTGCGTTACATTGTTGGTAAATATTGTATAGGATATCTTTTAACTTTTTTATAATAAATATTATATATGTAGGTATATATGTACGTGTGTTACTTGCTTTACAGTCGAAATCCAGTCAAAGTTACCGAGATTAAGCATTAATCGGATTCCGGTTTTCCAAGTGTGTGTTCATATTGCGTGAGCTTGAGTTTCACTCAATACTTGCAGATTACTCGAGTTGACTAGAGGTTTCAGCTGCAGGATGTCAAGAGGCTGTGAGGATCAACGCAATGCAGTGCACGTTCAGAAATCGTTTCAGCAATTCAATGATTGAACATATTTGTAGATTTGTTTTGTTTATGGTTAGAATTAACTGATATTAACATTTTTAGACCAAAACTAACGTTTTCTAACTTAGCAACCAATATTAAAAGTGTTATTTACAAATGTTTAACTTTATTTATTACTTCACGCTGTATCCCGCATAAAGCAAAGTATGCAGAGGAAACCTAGGTGTAGGACGCTCTGTTCCCATTAAAACACATCCGTTCTCAATTTTTCACTGAATTCTAAAAGCATTCTATGTTGAGTGATGGCATGCATCCGCGCATTTTGTAGAAATGAAAATATTAAATGAGAAATGAAAAATTTCATTTCTCCGAGCGGGATCGAACCCACAAATTCATTTACAGTCGCCCCTGCGCCACCACGTCCTCACTCTACATTAAATACTAATATTAAATTTAAATGACAATTCAATTTTGCGTCATGAATTGAGATAATGTCACTATGCTTAAGATTATTACTGTAATGCCCTGATTAAAAAATAATTGATTTGAATTTTAAATAACATTGATAGTTAATATGGTTTTTCCAACGATAGCTTATATACATACAAAATAAATATTTTCATACAAATATATTGAATGCAACGCTATCTTCCTAACGCAGCCAGAAAAGAACCGCTTCTAAAAGCGTCCCTGTCAAAATTGTTATCAAATAATAAAAAAATATATTGGAAAAACTATGTATGCGAAAGGCTAAACTTTTGTTTAAAACTCATATAAAAACGTACATATGGTCGAACAGATTTTTCAGATCAAATTCGCTTTTGGCAATCGGCTTGAAATATTTTCAGAATTAACGTTGCTAGCCGCCATCACCACTTTGCAAAAATTTAAACGTGTTAATGTGTTAAAAGGATGTCCATTAGGGGATTAAATTATTTTGCCTCTTACATTATAGCTATTGTAAGGTGCATCTAAAAGCATTTTCCCTTTAAATTTTATAGCAAAATATAACAACGGTATGACAATTTTCTAAATACAAGCTTAGATACATTTAAAATTATAAGTTCATAAACTGTTTAAAAATTTTGATCGTTCATTAATATTAATAATTATTAAAATAATTATCAAATGTTGACGTATACACATCAACGATCTAGATTAATTTAAAACGAGTAGAGAATAAACAAAATATATGGAACGACCAATTAAATGACGTACGTATAGAAGTGTTATTTGTTATCTATTGCTATAATGTTATATAACTTTTAAAACTTAATATTACATATATTAGTAATGGATACATTACACTATGAAACAAGAAAAAAAAATAACTAATGGCTGATTGCTGGTTTATATTGTGTAAATAAATAAATCAAATCAGCTTCACGCTGTATCCCACACACAGCAGGGTAGACAGAGGGAACCTAGTATTAAGACAATCAGTTCCACACTTTCTGCTGAATTCTGGAGGCATTGCGTGTTGAGTGGCAGAACTCAACGCCGCGCTTAGCCTCGATGCCAAAGCGAAGAAATGGAAATATACATTTAAATAAATATTTCATCTCCTCGAGTGGGGATCGAACCCACAACCAATCGGGTTTACAGTCGCACTTTGTGCCGCTGTGCCACGACTGGCCTCGCTAGCTTGTGAAAAATAATATATTGTAAAATCTTCTAATTATTTCGGATATTTGACATCAGTCGAAACAGATAGTGCTTTCAGTGATCCAAACATTAAAGCATAAATCGTTTTGAAATATTATAATTTTTGTACTTGAAATATTTACAGTCAATCTGAGTACGATCGAATCAAAGTCGTTCGAGTAACAATTGCAGGGAACCTTGAACTAGTTTTGATAATTTTTCCATATGATAATGTATAAGTTCCGTATGATGATATGATAATAGATGAAGATAATATTTTTAGCATTACTATTAAAATCAAATGTGCTATTGAAAATGAATTGCTGTCTGAAATAGAAAATAAAAAATATAATTAATAATTAATGACTACTTTTGGAGGGATTATGGCTTGTTTAGTTGTATAGAGAAATAATACATTTTTTGTTTGTATAAATTATTTGGCATGTTTTCTTTTTAATTTGCCTAAAAGAAAAATACTTATTTAGAAAACATCCCGCGTCGCGCCACCAGACGGTCGGTTCCCAGGTGGCGCGGGTTCGAGTCCCGCTATGTTCAAATTTTTATACGTTTTCTAGATAAATATATTGTCTCTGGATAAGCATATCGATATAATCTATAAAAAAATAATAAACTAACATAACATAAAAAAAAAAACAAGTTTAAAAAAGACAACATGAACCTTGGCTTAATTTAGTAAATGAAAATGTTATAGAGGTATGATAGGAGTTATCGTGTGCGTGCTAGCGTTGTCGTTCCAAAGATTATCGCGTTGCGAGCCCTGGCTTACTCGTAGTTTACACATTTCCGTATCGATCCCAGCTTGTGACTGACGGCTCATGGGATAAATGACTGACAATGTGTCGTTGACGGCTTTGACACTACACGTTACCGGTGTTATATTAAAAATAAACAGCTTCACGCTGTATCCCGCACACAGCAGGGTAGGCAGGAACCTAGTGTTAACGGAGTGTCCGTTTCCCACTTTCTACCGAATTCGGACGCATTGCGTTATGACTGGCAGAACTCAACGTCGCGCTTTGCCTTAACACCAGAGCGAAGAAATGGACATTTATGTAAATATATCATCTCCTCGAGTGGGGATCGAACCCACAACCAGTCGGTTTTACAGTCACGCTTTGAGCCCCTGCGCCACGACTGGCCTCAAAAGGAGTGTTATATTATTCCGTAAATATTTACTAATCAATTTTTGGCTATGTTAAATAGAGGTGTTGATAAAGTCAGCTTATTCTATTATTTTACATATTATTTTGTCGATTTCATAGATTAACATATATAGCTTATCATAATTATGAATGTGATAAGAAAAAATGTTTGTAATTTTTTTTTCATTGGGAAAACCAATTTTTGTTGGATTTAGAACGAAATCACCTTATCAGATAAGGAGCTTAAGGATAAGTGATTGAATTGAAAATATTTTTAATTAAATACAACAGTTATGCCAGCCGCGTACATTAATGTCAACGTGCTAAATAACGTTAGAGCACCCTTGTTACTGCAATTACTCCCCTAGTAAGGCATGTCACAGACGAATGTTTTTTTCCTCAATAATTAATATTAATCAATATATATAAAAATAGGAAAGTACGTATATAACATACTTACATATAATAATCCTAATATAGTAGCTTTTCACTTTCGTCTACTCTTTCTTATTTTGAAAATAATAATAAAATAAATTGAAATATATATCTAACTTTGTATTCTATCCAACTATTTCGGAAAATATAAAACAATTTAACAGTGCGCAACCTGTATAAATAAAAAAATAAAATCGATCGAAAATGTCGAATTCAGCCTTGTAAAGTTTTTTATTGCACAGAAAAAAATAAATGTTGTCGGTATAATTTAGTTATAATTTAAAGTACATTTTATACAGTACATTTATATAATCTACATATTAAAGGCCTACCGCAAAACATAATTTCATCAGAAACATGAACCTAAATAAAAAAAAATTGTTGACTGAAATAATCTATTTTCTTATATGTATAGCCATGATTAAGTTAAAATAGAAATTTTCTATTTTATTTCGTTAATAATATCTAGGAAAGTCATTTTTAGCATTTCAATTTATTATTAGATAAATTTGAACACATCATATCAATTATTTAAGCGCACTTTGAAATTTTCCCAATTTTTTTTTGATATGAATATTAAATTATATTATATGTGAACAGACAGCCTAAGCGTCTAGTTCGTGGAGTTTTTATTTAGCTCGCGACAGTTATATCGATACTCGACGTCCACCTCTAAACTATTTTTATATCTTTACATGTGAAATTTTAATAAATACTCAATAAAATTTAATATTTAGGAATTATTTGTATGTTTAGGCAGTCGTGGCGTAGGAGCACAAAATGTAAGTATAAAACCGACTGGTTGTGGGTTCGATCCCCACTCGAGGAGATGAAATATTTATTTAAATTTATATTTACATTTCTTCGTTTTGGTATCGAGGCAAAGCGTGGCGTTGAGTTCTGTCACTCAACACGCAATGCCTCCAGAATTCAGCAGAAAGTGTGGAACGGATTGTCTTAATACTAGGTTCCCTCGGTCTACCCTGCTGTGTGTGGGATACAGCGTGAAGCTGATTTTTTTTTATTTGTATATTTTTAAAAACGCAACGCGAACTTTCAAACACTGCTATATAATATATGCGATTTTTTTGGTTAAAGAGAGACAGAGACTAGCATTTAAAAACGCATTTATACCGTCACATTTCTTGTTTTAATAATGTATCTACAAAAAAGAAACAGCCATTCAATTTTAAATAGAAATATCTATATAAATTTGTAACAAAAACGTGTATATAAAGATAAACAAAATACTCGAATCATTTACATTCCACAAACAAACGTACAGTTGATAATTAATTTTGTTATAATATAGGTAAATCAGTTCTGGAAGAGAACTATGTAGCTGGTCGTCCGTGAGTGCTTCTACTTGTCTCGACAACTTAGTTGCGACGACAACTAAATTAAATAGTTGCCATAGTAAACTAGGTTGTCGTAAACAATTTGCTTCACGTTATACAGGGTATGGAATACTCGCAGGTAACATGTTAATATACTTATATAGAAAACGTATAAAAATTTGAACATAGCGGGAGTCGAATACGCGCCTCCTGGAAACCAACCAGAAGACGCGGGTTCGAGTCCGAGTCGAGTAGTCGAGTATTTTTCTTTCATAAGTGTGGAATAACACTTTAAAAATGTTTAAGCACATGCTTACATACTTGTGTCGTAGATTTGAATTCCTTCCTGCAAGTTTTTCTTATTTTTTTTTAAATTGAATTTTTTTCTGTAGGCTTTTTTTTGAATTTTTGCTTCAAAAATAATCATTTTTTGTATAGAATGTTGTTCTATACTTATAAATAGGTAAAATAGGGGCCATATAATAATACTCTTTTATATATTGAATTATTATATTTTTATTGTTTTAAAAGAATACAATTTGTAGATATTTTTCTTCATATATTTATATAGCTTGGGAAATATCTATTATCTGTAAAATGGCTATATGATCGTATTGTCAAAAGTACCATCTTTTCTAATTATCACATTTTTAGATAGTTTATAAAAAAAATTAGTAACTTAGAGTATTAAAGCGAAAAAAAAGATATTAGTTGAGGCCAGTCGTGGCGCAGTGGTACAAAGTGTGACTGTAAAACCGACTGGTTGTGTGTTCGATCCCCACTCGAGGAGATGAAATATTTACTTAAATTTATATTTCCATTTCTTCGCTCTGGTGTCGAGGAAAAAGCGCGGCGTTGAGTTCTGCCACTCAACACGCAATGCCTCCAAAATTCGGCAGAAAGAGGGGAACGGAGTGTCTTAACACTAGGTTCCCTCTGCCTACCCTGCTGTGTGCGGGATATAGCGTGAAGCTAATTTAATTTATTTTAATTTTTTAAAAAAGATATTAGAAAAAAAAGTATTCTTTATTTGATAGTTACTAAGTTTCTCAGCAATAAAATTCCCATCGGGCTTTAGACTTCTAATTTATAAACGCGTACGTCACTTGAGTGACATTTGACATAAAATTGTGATAGCTTTTCAAGTAAAAGGGAACAATAGAAATTGAAGCTCTCATTTTCAGTTAACAAATATCAGACAACAATTATTCTTCGACAGTCCCCATGCCCGGGGGAATCGGGAAACCGCTCCTTGGCTGATCTATAATGATTCGAAGCCAGAACCATTAGTCAAGTTAAACTTAAAGCTGGCTATATCGACTAGCGTGCTCTGTGCAACAACTGCCACGCGATAAATAAATTATTTATGAACTCATGATTATGTATAAAATGCACTGGAATTTTTCATTTTGTACCTTACTGGTAAACTTGCATATGACTTTAAATAATGGATTTTTAAATTTAATGTACGAATTACTAATTTACTTTTTCTTTATTATTATTATATATTTTTTAGCTTTACGCTGTATCCCACTATTAGGGTAGACATGGAATCAGGGAACCTAATGGTAAGACATTCCCTATTTACACTACCGTTCTCCGTTGTCCCCGTTGAGGCATTGAGTGTTGAGCGGAGGAACTCTCAGTGCGAGGAAATATTAAATATATTATTGTCCTAAGTGGGAATCGAATCCACAATCGTCACGTTTACAGTCTCACGCTAGTGCCCTTGTGCCTCGACGATCCTTCTTTTTATTAGCAATTGACATTTTATTTTCTATTTTATTTGCTATTTGCGTAAAAGAAGTTTAAGATACGTCGTTTCCAACTTTCGCGGAAAAGAAAAATAAAGTGAAAATAAATGAAACATTATCATTCCCTGTAGATATCGAACTTACTACTGTCGCGTTTAATGTTACACTGTCCCATTGCGCCATAACTGCCTCTAATATATTAACGACAGCTATCATTTATACAATTCAATACTACATTAAGATCTTTTAACACATTAAGATTTATAGGTGCATCTCAATGTACTCTAGTATTACTAGAATTATCTATACAGCAGCTTTGCTTTGAAATTTCACAATGTTCTATGTTTCCCTTGAAGTTAACCCTTTGTAAATCCGACCACAGGAGACACGCGCTGATATATCGGAGGGTGACTAATGAATGATGATAAATTGTTTTGGCGTTCCACGTCGCTTGGAGGAGCTAACTTTGTTCACGTGGCCGTTTAGTAAGGCTATATACACGTGGGCATAAACGCCTGTTTTAATCTGTTGAGGTTGTATTGATCGGTTATATTGTATTATTCATATAATATATATTTTTTTATATAAAAATAAATCAGCTTCACGTTGTATCCCGCACACAGCAGGGTAGGCAGAGGGAATTTAGTGTTAAAATACTCCATTCCTCATTTCTATATTATTCCATTCTTATTCCATTTTTGTTAAATATAAGTTTTATTTATTGATAGCAGCTTGACACTATTTCCCGGATAGCAGGGTAGAGAAAGGCAAACTAATTTTAATATGATGACTTTTCGAGTGTAGTAAAACTTAATGGCTGGTTCCATCAACAAAATTGGACAAACAAAAAAAACCTAAATATAATCATCCAATCCGAATGGGCATCAAACCCACAACAGTTGACGGTATTCCACTACGACTGCCTTAAGTTGTCACACACAGGAACATGTTTTTCACATATCTAAAAATTAATAAACATATTGTAATATGTACCTACGTAAGTATTTTGTTATTTTAGATTTTATCTCCATATATAATAAAAGGATAGAAAAGTCAATTCTGTACATGAAAGATATAAAAAAAAAAAAATTAGGTCGGTTAATATGTCGATTATAGAACCTAAAAAACCACTCAGCAGAATTCTTGTCTGTCTGTCTGTCTGTCTGTCTGTCTGTCTGTCTGTCTGTCGGTTTGTTTGTGCGTCAATCACGCAAAAACTACCTGACAGAAATTGATGAATTTTTGCATGGTGTTAGCCTAGGGCCTCAAGGTACATTTTTTTTGGGTTTCATTCCGAATTTCATGATAGTTTTCTTTAAAAAAAATAAAAACTGAAAAATATAAATTACCTAAAATACCGATAACTACTGTATGAAATTAAATTAATTTTGGCATGGTAATAGTTCAAAGCCTAATGTCACTTATAGGATAGTTTTTATCATGGAGTATAAAGATTTTTTTGTAGAAAAAATTACATAATTATATTTTTTAATAAAAAAAATCGACTTCTTCAATTTCAACCGGATTTCACACTCTGAACTTAACTAAACTTTCACCAAACTTATATGTACCCTTTCTAATAAAAAAAGAATCATTAAAATCGATTGAATTGATATTGACTTATACGTTCATTTGTCGCGCATATACTTAATGTAAATTTGAGATTTATATGATTTTCTCATAGATACCATTGTTGGATATAAACTAAATTAAAATAAGACTACACGGGAGGCATTAGCTTTCAAATAAAAAAAGAATCATTAAAATCGGTTCATACAATCAAAAGTTCTAAGGTAACAAGGCTAAAAAATACAGCCCAATTGATGACCCCTTTTAAGAAGTCGGTTAATAGTAATCTGACATAATTAAATTACGACTATTTCATTTAACCACATTTTAAAAGAAGAAAGTAAATTGAGGCCGTTCGTTGCACAGGGGCACAAAGTGTAACTGTTGTGGGTTCGATGACCACGCAAGGAAACGAAATATTTATTTAAATTTATATTTCCATTTCATCGCTCTGGTGTCGAGGTTAAGTGCGGCGTTGAGTTTCACTACTCAGCACGCAATGCCTACAGAATTCCGAGAAAAGTATGGAACAGAGTGTTGTTGTTAACACTAGAGGTCCTATGCCTACCCTGCTGTGTGCGGGATACAGCGTGAAGCTAAAAAAAGAAGTATAATCAATATTTGTTCAGTCTACCATAATTATTATTTCAAACGTCAACGTTGGTGATATTAACAAACATAATAAAGTAGGTATATTGTATATTGTCTCGATGTGTAGAATAAAAAGTATATGTATTTGGAAAGTAAATTCTGATTGTGAGTTCATAGTTTATAAAAGTTTATATTGTGTTTAGATGGATCACGTGGTGATGTCAATACGTTTTAATGTCATCTTATGTTATCTGTTAAAATAGCGTGAAGCTGATTAAACTTAGTGTTATATTCAAAAGAAATTAATTGTATGTAATACATAATATGTAATTTATTAATACGTTTCAAGTATGAAAAAAAGAAAAAAATGCAATATAGTTGCATTTGTGTTTCCTTCCTATATTTTGTTATTCTATTATTTATATCGATATATCAAGAACGTAAATGCGGGAACAGAGTTGCATGCCATTTTAGTACAGAGTAACCTCTAAAAAATGTATTTACTAAACTGAATAAAAAGAATGTGTGATTCCTTTATAGAATATATTATTCTATATTATACATAAAAACAGGTTAAAACAGTGCATATGAAGGTATCCTCCTGTAGTATAACTATTTTCAATTACTATCAACACTACATTGTCGATACTAATGTGGTATTACAATACATTTTGAATATTTTTCCGCCATTATGATGACATAGACAATTTTTTTAATTTGGAAAAATAATATATTAACTATAAGAACGTTGGTAGTTTTTCAAAAGGTATAAGAATAAAAAATTGCCTAAACTATGCTTCTTCGCAAGTGGTTGTAATAACTATTGGTATCTATTTCCCAAAAAATCACTATAAATATTAAATATGCTCAATTATACAGAGTTTTTTTGTTAGGACCACTTTAAATGAAACCACAGTTTAACTACTCTATAAAAGCCTATTACATATTAAATTAAAAACCCGAAAATAAAAAAGTTATTTTTTCAAACAAAATAAATAATAAAATTATCGTTGTAAAATAAAATACAATTTGTCAAGAACGACGCACGACACATAAACCTATCAAAGGGAAACCGCCGCATACGCCTCATTCCGAAATCAAGTCGTAGGTATTGGCGGCAAAGTTTAAAGTTCTAAAGATTTTAGTACTATTTTTGTAGTAGTATGTGTTTACATTATTGGTACCTACTACCTATGCGTAACCGCGTCATACGAAATATAGATATGAATAAATATTTTGAAATGAGAAAAAAACCTACGTCTTCACTGTTGATGTATCTTGCTTAAATTCTTTTAACTATTTTACCCTCAATCTTTACAATTGAGCATAAAACTTTTTATGCTCAATTGTAACTGTAACGCGACGTTGTAGGTCCGATCCACACATGCAGGATTGAATTATAATTTAATAATATTTTCATTTCGCACATCAGTCTCACATTATACCCAATATCTTACACTAAGTTGCCCTACTAAGGGCGGGATAAAGCGTGGATCTGGTTTTAACTTTATGTGAACCGATTAAAATAAAGTCCAATCCAGTTGAGGCCAGTCGTGGCGCAGCGGCACAAAGTGTGACTGTAAAACCGATTGGTTCTCTGAGTTCGATCCCCACACGAGGAGATGAAATATTTACTTAAATTTATATTTCCATTTCTTCGCTCTGGGGTCGAGGTTAAGCACGGCGTTGCGTTCTGCCACTCAACACGCAATGCGTCCAGAATTCGGTAGAAAGTGGGGAACGGAGTGTCTTAATACTAGGTTCCTCCCTCTGACTAGCATGAAGCTGCTTAAAATAAAACTAATACTTAATATTTAAGGGCAGTTTGCCAGAATACAAACGAAAAAAGTATTTAAATCGGTTAAGCCGTTTCTGAGATTATCGTGAAGAAACGCACATATAGTAAGTATCGATAAGTTTTGTTTTTATTTCAAACATTCAATTGAAGATTCTTATGGGAGGTACGAAAATGCGACCTAAAGTTTTAACAACTTTCTCATAAAAATTCTTCATTACATTGCAAACATACATTATAAGTATATCAAAACACGAACATAATTCAGTGTGTTAAGTAAATAATTCTGTGGTTTAAGCGGGCGAAGCCGCGAGCGGGTCGCTAGTTAAATAAATAAATTAGCTTCATGCTGTATACCGCACACAGCAGGGTAGTCAGAGGGATCTTAGTGTTAAGACACTCCGTTCCCCACTTTCTGCCGAATTCTGGAGGCATTGCGTGTTGAGTGGCAGAACTTTGCCTCGACACCAGAGTGAAAAAATGGAAATATAAATTTAAGCAAATATTTAATCGCATCGAGTGGGGATCGAACCCACAATCAGTCGGCAACCACTTTGTTCCTCTGCGCCACGCCAGTAATTACATAAATTTATAAATAATATATATATATTTTTTTAATTCATATAATCTATTTGGAAGAGGCCAGTCGTCGCGTGGGAGCACAAGCGAGGAAATGAAATATTTAATATTTTAATTTCCTAGCTCTGGTAACAAGGCTAAGTGAGGCGTTGAGTTCCAGCTTTCAACATGACGTGCCTCCAGAATTCAGCGACAAGTGTGAAACGGTAGTGGCTTAATGGGAACGGAATGTTTTGTCACTAGGTTATCAGGTTTTCTCTGCCTATTCTGTCAAGTGCGAGACACAGTGTAAAGCTAAAATAAGAATATAAATAAAACTTATTTTGGATAGTATCATCACAACTTTTGAATTCGCTCCAGCAAAAACAACTTCCGATGCAAACGTCCCCTGTATATTTTCCGCAACTTGGCGCAGTGTACTTGCATGAGTGGGCACTCCACTAACAACACTTGTTAAGGGAATCTAATAATCAGTACGTATAAATAAAAAAAATAAATCAGCTTCACGCTGTATCCCGCACACAGCAGGGTAGGCAGAGTGTTAAGAAACTCCGTTCCCCATTTTCCGCCGAATTCTGTCCCTGCGCCACGGTTGTCGTTACTGTTGTTTTTTTAGCTTCACGCTGTAGCACGGTAGGCAGAGAGAATCTTTGAACCTAATGTTATATACTTCCGTTTCTCACTTTCCTCCTTACTTTTTTGAGGTGTTAAAAATAAATATTTTTTCATTTCCTCGAGAGTAATGTTTAAAGTCACTAAAAATGTTATTTTTAAAAAATACAGTAGACTATAATTTTGAGTAAATTGTATGACGAAGTAGTGAAAAATAACTTCTACTGTTTCGTCATACATCTGTAAAATTTTAAACAGAAATTCGATAAAAAGACAGAAAAAATTTCAAGCATACCCATTAGGTATATGTACTTTATTTAAGTTTTTGAATAAAAAAAATTAAATAGCGTTATTACATTATGCCTCACGAATATGACACCCTCATGACGTCAGCTGAACGTCACGTCATTTCCTTTCTCTACAACAGCGTATCTGATCAAGCGTGGACAACGTCATCGCGATGTTTACTACAGAGATAGCCATTACCAATCTACGCACCGGAAGTGACAGGGGGATTGAAGCATTAAACGTAACGCCAAACGGACGGACACTGGACAAATGTTAGATTTGTAGGTTCTTATCTCAATGTTGTTTCTAATATTATAATCTGTACAAACGGTTTAGTCTAGATTTTTTTTATACCTGGATACGTGGCAATCCATTACTGTGCAGCGGAACTGTGAAATGGCCTACTTGCGGCAGTGTTCCCAGGCCGATATGACAAGGTTACCTTCAAAAAGCGCGTCTATCTGCACCTTAAAGGCCGGCAACGCACCTGTAGCTCCTCTGGAGTTGCACTGGGCCGTGGGCGGTGGTAAACACTTACTATCAGGTGACCCGAACGCGAGTTTGCCTTATCCTTTTCCATAAAAAAAGGATACTCGTGGCGCAGAAGCACAATGTGATTTTAAACGTGTCTGATAGTGGGTTCAACTACTGAAAATTTTATTTCATTTCTTCACTCTGGTGTAAAGGCAAAACGCGGCGTTGAGGTTTGCCACTCAACACGCAACACCTCCAGAATTCAACGAAAAGATGGAGAGTGGAGTGTCTTAACACTAGGTTCTCTCTGCCTACCCTGTAGTGTGCGGAATACAGCGTGAAGCTGATATATATAATTATTATAATCTAGGATCGTTTTCAGGGATTGGTTCTACGCCAAGTCAGGGTCACTGAAATAAAGAGAGAGTGGGGGAACGGAATTTGTTAAGACTAGAGACTCAGCCTACAATATCAAACACAATAAAACATATTTTTCAGAACTAATTTCATTTGTGAGAACAGAAATAAACTTTTATTATACAAACATACACACCATCGAATTCACTATACACTTAGAGGAAAACTCGCGGCGCAACATCCCGTTTGTGTTCAAACGCTGCAATACACGGAAAAAGGAATAAAATAAAACATAGTCGTCTTTAAATGCAGGTGTATAGAGGAAGTTAATAATGGACAGAGCTGTAGTGGAAAGCCTGGCTCATGTTCGTATGTTACCTACTAGTCTCTTCTCCCTAATCTTTTCTGTGTCATACTTTGGGTTAAGTTATACGATTTAAATATTATTGTAGAGTTTTTGTAAAAAAATCTGCGTACTTTTAATTGATAAAAACCCTAATAAAAAAGTCTCCGAGTTTTTTCTATATAATTATGGTAAATGTTTTAAATTCATTTAATAACTTATTAAGAAAATGTATAAAAATTTTTGAACGTAGCGGGACTCGAACCCGCGCCTCCTGAAAACTCAATTTTTTTTGTTGCTGGAATAAGTGAGTTATTATTTATATATAAGTAAGTTTAGTGTATGAAACTGTCGTTAATCATGCAATGGCTGCTTATAAGTAAAGGAACAGTATGTCAATAGTTTCTAAGACATGTTTTTGTATCCAATTAAGTGTATGTTTTGTTATTAAAGATAAGTAAATAAATTAATAAAACAAACATTTTATATACAAAACTTTGAAAAATACTCATAAAATGGTGATAAGATATGTGATACATATTGTATTAATAAGTAGTACTAACAAAATATTCACACATTTATAAATATGTTCATACGCGTTTCACAATGTCTTTATATTTTTCTACCTTTAAGCAAATCTCGCAGAGAAAGAATGTGAAAGCGTGAAAAGAAGAAAATGCTAAGATATCTCGCTCTCCGCTTCCTGTCCGAATTCGGGACACTGCTTTTTGAGTGGCGGAACAAAGCTGCATTTTTTATTTATTGTATTCCCCCAGTAGGACTCGAATCTACAATCGTCACGTTAAGTTACCGTAAAATTTTGGCCAACTGCACCACGACGGTCTTTTATAAGAACATAATATTCATTATTTCTGTTAGCTTCACGCTGTATCCCGCACATAGCTGGGTAGACAGAGGGAATCTAGGAACCTAGCACACTAAGACAACATTAAGACACTGCGTTCTTATTACGACACTTCCATTTCACACTTTCGGGCGAGTTCTGGAAGGAATGTGTGGTGGCGGAACTCAACGCCGCACTTTGCCTCGTTACCAGACCAAAAAATGAAAATTCTAAATACAATAAATCATTTCCTCTAGTGAAAATCAAACTCGAAAATATTAAATATTTAATTTCAGTAATGGTAGTAGGAATCGAACCCACAACCTGTTGCGTTTAAAGTTAAACGCTTGTGCCCCTGAGCCACGACTGGCCTCAAGTACTATTAAAATTTCATTATATAACGAAAAGTCTTTCACAACTTGGACCAAACAAAAACATTAACGTACACATATAGCACTCACGCGCCGCGATTGTTCTTTTCTGCCGAGAATTAGCAAACATTTCCAAATGCTTTTTAATACCGCACTCAAAATGTAGAGAACGTAAGGAGCTTTTAATGTTATGTGTGGGGGTACAATAATTTTGTTTTGTTTCCCGCTACACCACTGCTTTAGTATTCATATCTACCTTAATTCCATAAAATTCTATTTTTTTTTTCGTCACTCGTCACATAAAACCCATGTAATGCTTACATTTAATATATTTAAATATTTTTAAAATATAGGTAATATTTTTTTTTGCGTTAAGCTTTTTAATAGAAGGAAATGTTCTGATAGGGTCTTGTATTTAGGCTAGTGACAGTCCGTTTTGAACTTTTTGTATGTTGATTAGTTTAACAAGATATATAAGAGAATCGAATCCACAATCATCGAGTTTACAACTAGTTTCTATCACATATCCTCAAATGACGAACAATGTCTTCAAATTTCAATTATTTGCATATGGATTTATGTTTTTCTGCTCCACGTATAGCGTTTGTTAAATCACTTTGGGTAAAATAATAGTTGTGAATCAAGAGGAAGTAGTCGTGCGAATCGCCTAATGGTATTCGATTTAGACGTGCTCTCAAGCAAATGGTGGTTTACAACATGTATTACAATACTATTTTGCCTTAAGCTCTACTATCTTGATCTAGATTAAGATATTTATATGGAAAATAGTTGTAATATAAGCAAACAAATGTTATATATTTTTTTTTTAGTCACCAGCTGACACACGTACTGTGCCCCTACGCCAGCACGGGCACAGTATGTGACTGTAAAATCGACTGGTTGTGGGTTAGATATCCACTCGAGGAGATGAAATATTTACTTACATTTTTATTTTCGTGTCTTTGCTCTGGTGTCGAGGCAAAGCGCGGCGTTGAGTTTCGCCACTCAACACGCAATGCCTGTGGGAAACGGTGTGTCTTAACACTAGGTTCCCTCTGCCTACCCTGCTGCGTGAAACTGATTTAATTTTATTTTTTTTAAGTTATAACATATTTTTAATAGAATGAACATTTTTATTTTATATATATAAAGGATACCTTCTTATTTGTTATAACAATTGTAGTTTATCAGCCACAGTGATCCTTGATCTACGATCACATGCATGCTTTTTTAATTATATATTCTTTTATAATCTTTAAAAACAAACGATTTAAAAATAGATAACATTAATCTGCTTTGTACAGAATTAAAAATATTAGTAACTAATCTATACAATTTTAAATAGTCCTTGAATACTGCGAGTTCCTTGTAATAATCCTTTATGCTGATTAAAATCATAGGTTTTTTATTAATTAAGTATTATCTACATTTTAAAGGCCATTTGTGGTGCAAAGGCACAAGCGTTTAACTTTAAATGCAACAGGTTGTGGGTTCGATGCCCATACTGCCATTACATACTACCATTGCGGAAATTAAATATTTAATATTTTCGTTTCGTTGGTATCGATGCAAAGCGCGACGTTGAGTTCCACCCTCAACACTCAGTATCTCAAGAATTCGGTGGAAACTGGGGAGCGGAGTCTCATAACACTACAGTCCTTCTGCCTACCATGCCATATGCGGGGTACAGCCTGAAGCTGAAAAATAAATGGCGAATCTCAACACCGCACTTCATTTAACACATTGGTTTTAATGGCACAATTATCTTAATTATACAAATCGGAACCACAAAACCATAAATGATAAAGATTTTTTATACATTGTCATCTATAGATTGTGATATTTTATTTGAACCTATACCATATTTCTATATACAGTACTAAATGGCGTGTGGTTAGCGCGGAACATCGCTCAGTGACCACAATCTTAACCAAACACCTGTCTGAAACGCATCCTGAGCATGCCTGCCTCCACCGTCGCTGGAATGCTGGCAATATGTAATTATACGTGGCTTTGCTATTCTGTAATGGAATTGGTGATTGTTTTTCATGATACTTTTCTGCTCTCTTCTCTATTTTTAGTTATCTATTTTTTTATGGCCAGTCGTGGCGCAGTGGCAAGTGTGACTGTAAAATCAACTGGTTGTGGGTTCGATCCCCACTCGAGGTGTTGAAATATTTACTTAAATTTATATTTCCATTTCTTTGCTCTGGTGTCAAGGCTAAGCGCGGCGTCGAATTCCGCCACTCAACACGCAATGCCTCCAGAATTTTGGCAAAAGGTGTTAAGGAACGGAACTCAAAACTGTGCTTTTTTAGAGCTCAATATACTTAGTCTGTCTATCATTACAAGTAAATTATGTTACAATTAAAAATAAACGGAATATTATTTTGAATTTGGAATCTGCCATTTATATGCGACTGTTTATTGTGTTTCATTATTTTTGTAAAAATATATATTAAAATCAGCTTTACACTGCATCTTGCATGCAGCAGGGTAGGCAGAGGGAATCTAGTGTTAAGACACTCTGATCTCCAATTTCCACCGAATTTTTCGAGGTATTGTGTGTTGAGCGGCAAAACTTAACGCCGGGCTTATTGCCTTGGTGCCAGAGCGAGGAAATGAAAATATTAAGACATGACAATTCATTCGGTCGAGTGTAGATCGAATGCACAACCATCGTGTCTATTTGTTGGTTTTATTGTCGTGTCTGTCGTTACAGTCATGTCCTTGTGCCGCTCCGTCACGACGTCCGGTTGGTTTCACGTCGATGGTTTGGTTTGGTTTGGAATTAGGTATAAAGGAGTGACTGAGCCATGTTTTTGCGAAAAAGGTATTAAAATATGGGTACACATCCTGATACCATTTTTGAGAAGCTCTAGTACTCAAGCGCCTTAACAACACCATATTCAGTAACCAAGAATGGTCCCTGCGGCAAAACTCAAAAGTTATAAAGCTCGATGTACCCAATCTTGTTTTGACACGAACGTCCCAGATTTTATCAGAGCTGAAGACGGGCCTAGTCCTGATCTTCATCCACTGGACTTTATTGCATCCAATGGAGACCACTTCGAATTAGCGTTACACTTTTTAATGGTTTTATATTACTATTTATTAAACTAATATACTGTAATAGTAATAAAAGTTACGTACAATATTTTTTTCCTTTGAATTGGGAACTTTTCCATCATTCTGATAAACTAACCATCGCAATGGAATAAAGATTATTGATAGGCTACCGTTAATTATATTTATTAGTAATGATAAAAAAATATCGGAATTTATGTAATACACAAAAATAATTTTACATAAAATCTATAACTTTAAACCTTCATGAAATATAATTTAAGCGGAATATCTTGACACTGAACTCTACGTCCCTGCAATACGGTATTAAGGCATGAAACTGAAAAACATGAACCGTAATTTTTTTAATGACCACATAAGCACTGCTGAATCGATTTTTATTTAGTAAACAAAATCTAATTAAAACTTTTATCCCTAGTTTGATTTAGAGCAAGCTATTTAATACATTGTACTAATATTTGATTATTTACTCGAAATGAGATCGTCCTCTTTGGTCCTCACTAAATCTGCGTCGAAACGTTTCCCTCCGCCCTCCACTGATTAACGAACTATACAAGAGGTACAATGTACGATAATCGAATTACGTGCACCAATCCGCTCTTTGTTTTTTTTTTATTTTTCTATTTATTTATGTTGTTTTTGTTATTTTCAAAAGGATAATTTTGAGGTTGACATGGCTTTGAATGTTTCAGACAGAATGTAATGATTTTGCGAAGTGTTTTAATTATGAAGTTAGTAAAAAAATATTTTATTAATAATACACCTACATAGTCTGGCCATGAATACTGTTCCAATTAAAAATAAACAAAATATTTCTTTTCAATTTGGAATTCCTCATTTTATACGAGTGTTTTGTCATTTTCGCGTCAATGTACTGTAAAATTAAAATTAAAATAAATTAAATTAGCTTCACGCTATATCCCGCACACAGCAGGGTAGGCAGAGGGAACCCAGTGTAAGATACTCCGTTCCCCACTTTCTGCCGAATTTTGGAGGCATTGCGTGTTGAGTGTCAGAACTCAACGCCGCGCTTTGCCTCGACACCAGAGCGAAGAAATTAAATTATAAATTTAAGTAAATATTTCGTCTCCTCGAGTGGGGATCGAACCCACAACCAGTCGGTTACAGTAACACTTTGTGTCACTGCGCCACGACTGGCCTCTAATACCTCTAATAATCCTCTGTACTGTAAAATATATACATTTTTGTGATATGATAGTGGAGAGCACTTCGAATAAGCTATTTATTTTTTAATGGTATATTAACATATTAAACTAACATACTGTCATAGTAACAAATGTTCGTAGAATAAAAAAAAATGTGTTTCCGATCTGATTAGACAAAACATGTTCACGGCCCGCTACGCCATTCCTGCGTTATATTTACTTTGTGCATAAGCTTTGAACAACTGTACGAGGATTTTAATGCTTATATTTTTAATATATTTCTGCCTCAAATACAAATAAAAGTGTTAAACGTTGGCTTGGAAGTATAATCGTTACATTTTTATATTACGAAGGGAAATTTGACGGCGTACAAGACAGCGTATACTATATTCATAAGGATACGTCTTATGATTTGACATAAGAAGGAAGTTAAGGTTGCCATTTGAATAATCTATAAAACGTAGGAGAGATTCTGAGTGTTTGTTGGAGAATCACATTCTCGACAACCTACTTAAGTGTAAAGGGAAGTCTCGTCTGAAGGTTACCTGACGTATACAATACTTCATTTTACAAAAGAAACGTGACAATTGCTAGGTGTAAGTGTAACTACAAGGGTTTTGCTACGATATAAATTTCACTATAAGTCACAATAGGTGTAACTTCTATGATTTGTATTTTTGATATTATTACGTTATGAAATTTATAAAAATAATAAAAGAGCTAAAAGTAAATAAATATACTATAGTAATCCAACTCAGAACCTGTCCCGTTTATCATAATAAACACACTCACACAGTTCACAGTTAGATTCTTACTTCAGGAAATCAAATATTTAATATTTTAATTTTCATCACTTTGGCAATAAGGCAAAGTCCGGTGTTAAGTTCCGCCACTCAATACGCAATGTCTTCAAAATTAACTAGGTTCCCAGGTTCCCTGCTTACCATTTTTGTTTTCGGGATATGGCGTGAGGCTTAAAATTAAAGGCTTCTTCTGGTAATATTAAAATAAATATGAAACCGCTTTACTCAATCGAATTATACGCCAAAGTTTATGATGGAATTAGCTTTAGATCTATTTTACATATAAATTAAAGCAGCAAAGCAAGTAGCTTATAAAGTAAGTTTTAAGCCAAATATGGACAGATGGAAGCAAAGCATTTCTTTATATATATATATTGCCAGATTAAAATTTTGTGAACCTTTTAAATTCTGTTAGTTCCTTCTGGCTTGAACAACATCTTTACCTTTTCAGTAGTAAAATGGAAAATATAACAATATGCCGTTTATTATTCTCAACATTTATGGGCGCCAACTCAAAAATTACTTTATAAATTGAACTCTTTCATACAAGATCCTTGCTATATCAGTTCTTTATCGGGAATAAAGAAAATTACTTTTTAAACAACTTATTGATTAAAGCAAGGATTTTCTTGTAAAAAACTTATTTGTGAAAAATAAATAAAAAAAATTAAAAATTAAGGAAAACATTAAATTTAAAGAACATTACATTTACTTATAACATATATGGACATGTTATATTATAGACAGAGATATTATATCAGCATAAAACTGATATAATATACAGATTGTTTTTGTCATAACCACTTTAAATGAAACCACAGTTTTAACTACTCTATAAAAGCCTAATACAATTAAAAGAAAAGAGATTTTGCCAAAAATTAAAAAGTGATTTTTCCAAACAAAATAATTAATAAAATTTTTGTTAAAAAACAAAACACCATTTGTAAATAATGACACAGACCTATCAAAGTGACAACATCTCACACGCTTCATTCACGAAATGGAGTAGTAAGTTGGACGTTGTTTAGATTTATTATAAAAACTTGGTACAGACGATTCCACCCTGTATAATATATATTATGCGGGAAAATACGTTAAGCTGACAAAAATAATTCTCGAGAATTTTGTATTAAGGATTAACAATACGATATTAAGATAACGATATAATTAAGTACACTCGGAATGTGGAGTAGAGCATGTCATTACAATACGTCCGGCTTGCCCTTGTATTGTCATATAATAGACGATGCTTATTAAGAAATAACATTTAAATTAAATCAGCTTCACGCTGTATCCCGCACACAGCAGGGCAGGCAGAGGGAACCTAGTGTTAAGACACTTCGTTCCCCACTTTCTGCCGAATTCTGGAGGCTTTGCGTGTTGAGTGGCAGAACTCAACGCCGCGCTTTGCCTCGACTCCAGAGCGAAGAAGTGGAAATATACATTTAAGTAAATATTTCATCTCCTCGAGTGGGGGTCGAACCCACAACCAGTCGGTTTTACAGTCACACTTTATGCCGCTGCGCTACGACTGGCCTTTAAATGTAATTTAATTAGTTTAACCATCAACTAAATTGTAAATATATATATTTAAGTATTTTAATGATAGATACTATATACAAGCAACCTTTTTTACAGTACAAATATATATATTCAAATTATACTTAGAAATCGCACTAAGATTGAAAACTAAATTGAATTCATTTTATGGAATATATTTTTTTTACTGTAAAATTAAATGAATGTTTGAAAACAAGAAATAAAATTGTGTACATTTATTTTTAATGGAAAATAAATTATTCTGATTATTTTTATAAAACAAATAAAAATTTTAACGTAGCGGGGTTTGAATATAAATTCATTTGTAACATGCGTAGCTCGATGAGAATGAATGACTTAGCTTACGCACTTTGACGGTTTCTAGAAGCGCGGGTTCAAATCCTGCTATGTTAAAAATTGTATGTCTTTTAAAAAGGATTCATTTCTTTCCAAGAGTGGAATAGCACTTTGAAAAGTTACAAAATATTTAGATTTTTACAGATCAAGCCGTACTTTTTTAAAGCCACGTATAAAAATTATGTTTGACAATGGCATAAAGCGTCTGGGTATGTTAATAAAGTGAAGACTCGAGTACTGCTGAGTTCAAGCAGTGTCGTGTCTTATTAACCTTTTGGAAACAGTGTCTGAAGTTAGAAAATTAAAATAATAATTTACATTTTCTTTTGTTTTCGTTTTTTTTTGTTTATTTTTCTTTATTATTTATAAGACTATTATAAATCCATGTGCTCAAGCTTCACGAGTTTACCACATCACTATGAAAGAACCTAGTGTTAAGACATTCAGTTGCTGGTCAAATTTTCAAGATCTTAAATATAATTGGAATCCAAGGTAGGAATCGAATTCACTACTAACTTGTTAATAGTCTGACGCTGGATTTTAAGTAAATATAGTTTAAATTAATCTTGTTTTTACATAACTGTATACGTAAATTTATCTTACCGAATTGCTAATAATATAACCGTATTATATTATACATAATGCTTCATTAAGCCGATTATAATTTTCACTTTATCATTGTAAATAGTTTCAAGGCTACGCGATATGATTTATGAATGAGCAATTTTTTTTATCCACTGCACAGTCTCATTTACTACTAGCAGCCCCCACGCGGCTTCGCCCGCTTTACCTATTCGAATAATTATTGTATATTATTTAAATATATTTATGGAAAATTGGTTGATTATTTTAGTGTTGTTGTTGTTTATTGTGTTGTAGTCAATACTGTTATATAGCCAATAAATCGTAATATCGGAAGGTATACGTGCGCAGCAAACGCGGTTATCCCGAATAAACCCTTTTTCACTCAAAAACTACTACACCAATTATCATGAAACTTTGTACACATACTCCTAGAGGTAGTAAAAAGAACACTATTTATTAAAAATATATTTAAAAAAGTATATCTTTTGGCTATAATGTTTCATTTTCAAGTTTCCGCCAGTGAAGCCATGTTTGGTTTCTATCTAGTACATAGTCAAAAAAAAACACGAACGCTTTCGAAATTTCGCGGGTGAAGTCGCGTGCGGATCGCTAGTAAAGTATAATATGCGAAACGAATAATAATAAAGGTAAGTAGTTTCATAGGATATATTATGACTCAATTTTAAAGTGTGTTTTTTCAAGTGTGGTTCGATCCCCACTCGAGGAGATGAAATAATTACTTAAATTTATATTTCCATTTCTCCGCTCTGGTCTCGAGGCTAAGCGCGGCGTTGAGTTCTGCCACTCAACACGCAATGCCTCCAGAACTCGCCAGAAAGTGGGGCACAGAGTGCCTCAACACTAGGTTCCCTCTGCCTACCCTGCTGTTTACGTAAATACAGCGTGAAGCCGATTTGATTTGATTTTATATCTATAGCTGAAATATTTATATAGACGGTAGCGTCGCGTCGCGTCGCGGCCGCGGTCGCGGATCCTCGTTAGCCGGCCGCCAGCTAGCGTGACTGTTTATGGTCCGTGACTCGTTCACCCCTTCAATCTAAACGCAGACACGTGCAGGATTTGTACTGATTTTTTCTATGTAACCCCTAAGCTCGTTCTGCTGAATGTTCATTGATTTAATTTTTGCACCAATTATAAATTTTGTTGTTGTAATACTAAATTATTAGGGTGGGGGTGCGTGACTCTGTAACAGATTTTCATAAGGAGAGATGCTAGTATAATAAAAAAATTGTTAGATATTATTATACAAACAAAATGAATCGTATTTTATCTAGTCTACTAATAATAAATATTATTAAAAATTAAGATTTTTCGTAACGTAAAAATCATAACGAACGACTCTTTCGGATAACTTCGAGCTTTGGAACAAGAAAACTCTAACGGCAATAGAACGACTCACGACTAATTTGAAATTATTAAGCATATGACTGAGTTAAACGAGCTATGTTCTTTAAAAATCGGCGATTCATAATTACAAAGTACGTTGTAATTCTCTCATGGCACCCACAAATTGTTTCAGCGTTTTGAATCCAGTGTGTCATCCTTCATTACTCCAAAGCGTGGCTAACAGGTTTTATGACCGACAATACACGCTTATAAAATTTGCATACCTCCGCACTCTTCCGCGACTATTACCTTTCCATTTGGTAAATAATTTAGAAGCCCTCCAGGACGACGGCCAGATATTAAAAGTGATGGGTCCCCGAGGTTTAATATTAGACTCCCCTCGTATTAAATTCTCTGTCACGCGAAATTCCCAAATGCATACGCGAGATATTTTTTGCACATGTTCATATTCACACTTTTGTGCTCACATTCGATACAGAATGTCACTCCTGTCGCTATTCCGATTTGTTCTTCTCCGTTTCGAGCCCGCGCGCGAGCTTAAAGCAGTGTGCAGCTAAAGTAAAATGGAAAATTATGGAGCAATTTATGAAATATGTCGTTTTCTATTTTATTTTATAGGTTATGTTGATATATTATACAATTTAGATAAAATGTTCATTATCAAATTTTGCTTGTTTCGTTTTTATTTAATTAAGTTTTTCATTTTTTAAATTAAAGAATTCGGCGGAAAGTACAGAGTGTCTTAGCATTTAGTTCTCATTTTCCCTCCGTTCAGTACATCGTGAAACTAAAAAAAAAAACATAAAAAATATCCTATAAACATACGTAATACTGCAGAAACATCGTTATCTAAACAAAAACCTCAAGAAGAAGTAATAAATAGAAATGGAAGAATCACATCATCACATTTCAAATTCATATTACAATACAAAGCAAGTTGAGCGGGGCGTTGAATAATCGAGCTCATTGTATATGCATCAAACTCAGAACAAAACTGATCTAGAGCCCGGAGGCAATAAAAATGTCCCACTTGCAGCCACTGCATTAAAAATAGATGAGATCAAGGTGTAATCTCGGCTATTCTTATTATATTATCTTGCATTTTAAATATTTCACATTTTTCACCACTTAGCTTCGCGCCGCGAGAGTGATGTTGCCATCATTTTATATAAAGGAAGCAAATTACCCATCATATTGTATCTGGATGATACCTTTTGTGGGAGATACCTCGTTTCGTTTCAGTGACTTTGTGTTGGGAAAAATGTTTTCTCGGGTGTTTTAAATGGTTGAGTTTGTGATAAATAATATAAGGTTGACCCTTATTTTGTATATTATCACGATCACGCATTGAATGGTCGTCCATTGATATGTGTACGTAACTCGTTTGTATATTATTAATGAAATATTTTAAACTATTTTTGCTCATTTTTATTTATTAATACGAATTCTAACTAATTCTTCTTGGATTTTTCTTAAATATTTTTTTTACTTACGATTAATGACAAAATGAATGAGGCCAGTCGTGGAGCTATTAAATATTTTCGTCTGGTGTTACCAAAATACAGCAAAGTAGCAGTCTTGGTCTCTATATTTTATTGTACAAAATATATATTTTCTTTCTTATAGATGAAATAAAATTAATTTCCTCATTATTTTACTTAACTTAACATTACTTAAGTAGGAAACTAAATTAGAATAAGTTAGTCTTACACTAGGTTACTAAGTTGGTTCCAAAAAAAGCTATTTTTATTATTATTTGTATCCAAAACAAAGGGTGAGAAGTGAACATACAAATCTCAATAACAATAAGCGTAGATTTATCAAAATGAAATCTCTTTGTTAAGAGGAATAATCAAATTTATCAGTGATTAAGATCTCCGTTTGATTTGAAAGGGTCTTTAAAACGTCTCTATATTCTTTATTAGTTAGTTTTAACAATTACAATATAAATGAAGGGTTTTTTGTTAGTACTAGTTCTTATATAATAGACAGAGGTTATATTATAGTGGCGCAGTGGTAAACGTGATAATTGGGGTTCGATTCGAACTGGGGGGAATGATTTACTATTTTTAAAAATATACTTCTTCGCTCTGGTTACAAGGCAAAGCACGGCGTTGAGTTCCACCTCTCAATACACAAAGCGTCGCAAATTCGTTGGAAAGTAGGAAACGCAGTGTCTTAACACTAGATTCCATCTGACGACACAATGGTTACAACTGAAAAAAATACAATTGCTTATAATTAAAATCTTTTTTCATTGAATATTGGATACAAATACATTAATAAATAATATATTGTAACGTATATATATGTTTTAATTAACATGTGCAAATCTTATTGTGTGTTTAATAATACAGAAGCAATACAATCAAAGCACCGCATAGTAATCTAGCACACACAAGAAGTCTACGTAAATCCTACATCTACTGCCTTGTTTCTTGTATATTTGTATATAGTTATAACTAAATATACCAGTAACTCCAATATTGGTTTAAGATTTGCGGAGAAAATGGCATTGTCTGCCCTTACCTGAGTTTCTTTTCTTAAAAATAAATTTAAGGGTCCCCCTTTGATGCATTGCGAGAGGACAAATACGGTCCGACGTCCCCTATCTTGAGATACAAGGTACATTGTTTGTTCATCCTATTTTTATAAAGCTCGGCAATAAAACGTTTGCATTTTACATTTTTGGGGGTCATAATCACTTATTGCTATTGCGTACTGTAAACTCGTTGGATTATTTAAAATGTTATCACATAAGATTTTAGCTTTACGCTGTCACATAGTAGTGTAGACAGAAAGGACCTGGGGAGCTAGTGTTAAGATACTCCGTTTCCATTAAGACACGTTCTCCACTTTTCGCCGAATTGTGGAAAAAAGAATTTTGAGTGCTGAAATTCAACGCCGCACTTTGCCTTATTACCAGACTGAGGTAATGAACATGTTAAATATTTCATTTCATCGAATGGGCATCGAACCCACGAGATGTTGCGTTCACGACTGACTTCATATAAGATTTTACACATTTATCTAACATTTGGCAAATTACACTCCATTGTATAAATATTAACGTTGTCATGAACATAACAATATAATTACTCCTAACGAAATAGTTGTTGAGGTCGGTCGTGGCGCAGAGGCACAAAGTATGACTGTAAAATCGACTGGTTGTGGGTTCAATCCCCATTCGAGGAAGCTAAATATTTACTTACATTTATATTTTCATTTCTTCGTTCTGGTGTCGAGGCAAAGCGCGGCGTTGAGTTCCGCCACTCAGCACGCAATGCCTCCATTAAGCGGAAAGAGGGGAGAGTGTCTTAACACTAGGTTACCTCTGCCTACCCTGTAGTGTGCGGGATACAGCGTAAAGCTGATGATACAATAATTTACAATTTTGATTAACGAATTAAGATACCGTTGGCCGTTGCGACACTTAATCTGGCATTTCCAAATTTTGGCAAAACATGTAGGGCGGAGTGACGAAACACTAAAAATCCTATGTTTTTATCCCGCTATATGGGTAGAAGCGTGACGCTGTATTTTTTTTCATTAATTAAGAAAATATAGTCTATTAAGTTCCATATCCGGTTCTTGTGACGAAACTGAACGCCAACTTTTGGGGGTGTTCAATGAAATTAAATTACGCGATGACACAAAATGAGTTACGCCCTTTTCACTGAATTAACAAACAAAAACTGATAGTGTGAGGGGTCACAAAATAATTTTGTTAGAGGCAAATGAGTCTATTCTTCTTTATGTGTTGGCCGTTCACAATTCTATAATTTAAACTGTATATTGTTCTTGTTCATTCGGCTTTCGATTTAGTTTTGAGCTTTTATCGATGTCCATTTATATGATGCGACGCTCGCTAATACGAGTTGCTCTAATTCTATTACGTACATATAACGTGTTGGTTCGATATTGGAAACTGGAATAATGGAGTTTTGACGTACATCAGAACTACTTTATTTTCATTAATTGAGTAATAAAATATTCCTTTTGAGGCCAGTCGCGGCGCAGCGGCACAAAGTGTGACTGTAAACCGACTGGTTGTGGGTTCGATCCCCACTCGAGGTGATGAAATATTTATTTAAATTTATATTTCCATTTCTTCCCTCTGGTGTCGAGGCTGAGCGCGGCGTTGAGTTCTGCCACTCAACACGCAATGCTTCCAGAATTCGGCAGAAAGTGGGGAACGGAGTGGTTATAAAAAAAAAAACACTAGGTTCCCTCTGCCTACCCTGCTGTGTGCGGGATACAGCGTGAAGCTGATTTATTTATTTTATTTAAAATATTCCTTTTGTACCGTCGTGATATTCTGTGTTATAATATTTTTTGTTTCATTGAAATAGAATTTATGATTTTAATTTTGTTTGTAAAAGCTAAGTTTATCATAGAAAAGGGTTAATTAGTTTTAACAGACGCTAGTTATGCATATTTTAGCATGTATATTTTTTAACATTTTGAATATTATGCTTCAATTGTAGTTATTTTATAATTAAAACGAAATAGATACCTATAATATCTACTATTAAATAAATAATAATTTTCAAACAATTTTATGTTAATACAGAAATCTAACAATGTTGAAAATGTTCACGATAAAACTTGAAAATTTTTGTACCAAAAAATAAAATTATGTAAAATTGTATTCATCACATCTACATCTATGTCCACACAATAAACAATAACGACAATTTGTCATATTTCCCTATTTTACACGAAAACAGTAATTCCGCTGGTTCCCAAACTGACCACCAAATTACGGGGCACGAGGGGAATACAAAATTTTCAACGGTTCGCAATCCAATTAATTTTAAAAATCGCCATAACGAAAGGGCTTTATTGTTATGTAAATTTGGGCACACTTTGGCAGACGCTGGCATGAGTAATTGTTAATTCGGGTAATGCGCTTACTACAGTGGGACACCACAGCCGTGGTAGTAAAGGATTACACGCCCGACCTGACCGCACTGCAGTCTACGCCTTCTGTTTGCTCCTTAGGGCTGCGACAACAGATTTGCTGAGATTCGAGAAGCACCCTTTTGTAAATATAAATTAAAATGTTGGATATACGTTCCTTTTTTTTTTTTAAATAAAGCTGGTTGCGACTGTCTGGCTCTTTTCATATTTATTATGAAGAATTTGGGCCGTGGAGTAAGTCTTTCATTTATTTTTATAGAAGTATTATCTAGAATAAAAGTAATGTAAAGCATACTGTTTGTTTAAGATAATTAGAATCACCAAAATATTATTTATATATATATTTTTTTCTAGCATTGGGCTGTATCCATCACAGTGCTGGTTCACTATGTTCTCAGCTACCCTCGCTCTAAGCGAGGGATAAGACCTTCCTCCAAATTCTCTACGCGGAACTGTGTGACGGAACTCAATAGTGCGCTTTTGCCTCTTTACCAGAGCGTGGAAATGAAAACATTAAATATTTGATTTCCCTAAGTGGGAATCGAACTTAAAACCGTCACCTTTACAGTCGTATGGTTGTGTACACAATGGTTGTATACATATATATATATAAAATTAACGTATGTAGTTTGTATCGTTTTCTATCTCAAATCAATACAATCTCAAAGAAAGTTGTTAAGTCGACTTCGTCATGTCGAATGTGTCTATACGACATGAACCCTTGTCTGGCGACATATTGGCCGGAAGTAATTCCCAATAAAGACCTCTAGACCCTTTCTGTCAAAATGATAGAAGAACAAATTTCGTAATTGCCTTCATTTTTAATCTGGCAGTTGAATACTTTAATATAATATTGAACTCGGTACTCTTATTTCATACAAATCAGCTTCACGCTGTATCCCGCACACAGCAGGGTAGGCAGAGGGAACCTTATGTTAAAACACTTCGTTCTCCACTTTCTAGTGAATTCTGGAGGCATTGCGTGATGAGTGGCAGAAGTCAAAGCCGCGCTTTGCCTCGACACAAGAGCGAAGAAATGGAAATATAAATTCAAGGAGTGGGGATCGAACCCACAACCAGTCGGTTTTACAGTCACGCTTTGTGCCCCTGTGTCACGATATGGCCTCAGTCGATTTCATATAAAATAATTTTAATTTTGAGAGAACAAAATAAAACACTAAGTTATTGTTACTTATAATAACTTTTTTGAATAAAAATGATGAATATTTAACCGCACGGTAGTGTATGACGACAAAACCACTGTTTTGATTACTTTTATTGTGTGTAACATCTATAGTATTATACATTCATTTAGTTACCAGAAATCTATTGGCAGCTTAAAGCGAAATGAACCTTTTCATTTTTCACGTTGTAAATGGAAGTTCAAATATTTACTTCTTTTATAAAAAACAGAATAAATTTGAGACAATTAAAGTTAAATAAACGCGAAATACACAAAATATATGATATTTTAAAATAACAAGACACTCCGTTGCCCGCTTTGCGCCGAGTTCTGGAGGCATTGCGTGTTGAGTGGCGGAGCTCAGCGCCGCGCCTCTACACCAGAGCGAAGAAATGAAAATATAGATGTATATAAATAAAATAACTTAGTAAAACTACAAAATATTATTTAGAATAAACTAAAATCGATGATCGATGTTAATAACACAAATATCGATTTACTCATTATTATATACAATATTTAACGCCAAGTCACCAGTCGTAAGTCCTCGCTTAAGTTCTAATACGCTGGTATTAGAATTATTATTTAATGAGGTTGAAGTCCGCAACGGGAACGCCGTGAAATGAGCGATTACGCGGTCCGCACCCATAGAAAACTGCAATTAGATATGCTATGAAATTGATAAATTTTTGCACTACAATACATATATTTTTATTATTTTTTGCGGTTGTATAGAAAAGCACTAAAAATAAGTTTCTTAGTGTCAAAATTAGCAAAATAAAATTGTGTTTTGATAATATAGCTTATATACGTGACTGGGTTTCTAAAAGTAATTATTATTATATTTTCCTTTCTCCAGTCCAAGTCTCAACTACGCAAGGGCTCCAGAATTCAGTGGAAAGTGGGGAACAAAGTGTCTTAATATAAGGTTCCCTTTACATACCCTGCTATCTGCGAGATACAGCGTGAAGCTGAAAGAATGAAATAATGTTTTTTAAATTTATAGCTAATAGTAAAAGATCTAATTGTATCTTTAATATGTTTTTGATAGAGTCAACTTTGTTCCAAGTTTAGTTAAGTATTCAATTATACGAAGGAACACTAAATTCCAACTTTAAATTCATACTCGCAAATAACTTACTTAAATATGGGAACGTCGCCGTAAAAACGACAAACCATATAAAAATAAGTAAATAAATAAATAAATAAAATCGCTTACCTCTTATTAATAATTCGCTTGTATTATTTGAGGCCAGTGATATCGTTAGGGCACAAGCGTTTGGCTGTAAACGCGACAGCTTGAGGGTTCGATTCCTACTCAAGGAAATGAAATATTTTATATTTTTATTTCTTCGCTCTAGTATCGAGGAAAAGCGCGGCGTCGAGTCACTTAGCACTAAGCACTAATACCTAATAATTTAATGCCTCCAGAATGTGGCGGAAAGTGGGAAGCGGAGTATCTTAACACTAGCGGAGGTTCCCTCTGCTTATCCTGCTACATGAGGGATACAGACAGCGTGAAACTTAAAAAAAACAGTAAAAACAACAAACCATATATATAACCGCTTACCTCATATTAATAATTCGCTTACATTATTTAGCACCTAAAAGAACACACGTGAAGTAATATAAGTTACGACGTACTAGAACTCGAGGCAATATGCAGTTTGTTACGTGTAGTCGTACGTTAGTTAAAGTTCCAAGTTGTGGGTAGTTTGACAAATTCGCTAACTTCCCACCGGTTATGACGCGCGATCTGCAATCTTATCATCGGACTGCAATCTGAGGGAAGTTGCTATTGTCTTGTTTAGGCTTTGTATGGATGATTTATTAGCTAAATGTGTGAAAGTAAATAAGATTAGAAAAGGTAGACAGAGGGAACCTAGTGTTAAGACACTCCGTTCCCCACTTTCTGCCGAATTTTTGGAGGCATTGCGTATTGAGTGGCAGAACTTACGCCGCGCTTAGCCTCGATACCAGAGCGAAGGAATGAAAATATTAATTTAAGTAAATATTTCATCTCCTCGAGTGGATCGAACCTACAACCAGTCGATTTTACAGTCACACTTTGTACCACTGCGCCAGGACTGGCCTCATATAACATAAGATATAATATATCTATTTTACCAACACCACCTGTTTCTACTCGAAAAAAATCTGCGAAAAGTGGAGAACGGGTAACACAAGGTTCCCTCTGCGTGCTAGGTGTGGGATACAGCGTGAAGCTGAAAAATATGCAATTGATCATTTTAGATAATATACCATAATTATACTACTACTAATTATACTACTTTGTAAATTAAATTTATAAATGGAAAGTTGGCGTTAATAGTAAATTGAGAATACTTTTTACGATATAAATATTTAATATAAAACTACATTGTTTAATCATAATGTACTAGAAAATTTAATTTATTTATAAACGATAGCTCTTAGCATGTTAATTCAATAACATTGTATTTTTTCTGGGTAAAGTTGTATAATATTATCAATGTTTCACGCTCTATTTTAAACGACAGCGATGACATAGTACTTGAACATTCTTTTCTCTACTCTCCACCTGGTTTTAAGACACGTGTTAGCGTGTTAAGTTTAGCAACTCAACGCCGTGCTTAGTTTCATTTGAGCGGAAACATAAAAAAAAATTATACTTTTAATTGGAATCGTATCTAAAACCTTTAAGTTTACAAATAAATATTTTTACACCACCTGACCATGATGACCTCTCTAAAAAAGTCTCTAATGTTTGCATGTTCAAATCTATATTAATAACAACAAACACACACAAACCCACCTATTTATTTTATTTCAAAAAGTTAATCATACTTACGACATACATATTTTTTTTTTGCTCAAATAACTAAACAACCATAATAACCGACCCGCCGCTGCTTTGAGTGATTTTCCTTAACTCCTAGAGCTATATTAGTAATTCATATGAAATGGCATATAACAATAGTAATCAGGTTTGGAAGGCGAAATCACATTTAGTGGGCGAGGCGGTGCCAAGCACAGATTTCGTAGGCAATGTATCGTGAAATTAGTTTATTGGCACTATATAATTACGAGCCCGCTCTTTTTTATAGACCCCCGCTCTATGGGGTACGCACCCCGTTTCTGTTATGACGAAAATGTCAACCCGGTGTGTGACTTGATGAATTGTTACTATTTTAAACGTTCTTATCCCAGACCTCTCTGTAATAAAATAAAAAAAATTGACTCTTGTTGACGTTAAGAATCCATTGGTAAAGTATGGTACATGTATAAGGTATGTACGTGTAGATTTTTTTTGGAAGACATAGTAAATTGTATGTGTATTTATAAAAAAATAAAGAAACGAAAAACTATTTTCGTTTCTACAGCCATGTATGAGGCCAGTCGTGGCGCAAAGTAGGAAAAGGAAAGGAAACTGCGATTGTAAAAGTGACTGGCCTTGGGTTCGATCCCCACTTGTGGAACTGAAATATTTACTTAAATGTATACTTCCATTTCTTCGCTCTGGTTTTGGGGCATAGCGCGGTGTTGAACTTCACCACACAACACGCAATAGCTCCAGAATTTGGCGGAAAGGGGGGAACAGAGTGTCTTAACACTACGTTCGCTTTGTTTTTTAGGTAACTAAAAGCAATTGCTCTGTGAGCACGGTCTAGGTAAAGAAAGCGCTAAGTTGTTAGACGCATCATAAACACAAAATATATTTGAGACCTAAAAATAGATTAAACAAATAAAACTCGAACAAACTGCAAGATACATTTCATAGATTTATTATATAAAATCTTAACTCTACTTTGAAATTTAACTTACATAGTATAGTAACATGTGAAATTTACAGAGCTATTCCAATAGTACAGACAATAGTAAGTTAGCTATAATTATTGCGCAGGAACACCCCAAATTGGGAGATCCATAAATTTATAACCACTAAATCTTATAAAATACATACATTATCAATAAACGACGAAGCTCATATATTTACTTCTATTTATATCCGATCATGTATTTACATCATGATATGACAGAAAATATACGTATTTGCGAACAAAATTGTAATTAAAAGCACCTAATTTTATAATTACACTAATATGGCGGATATATTATGAAAATTATTATTTCATTACTTGAGCTTTACAATTTCATCAATAGAATACGCGAATTTTAAAATAAATCATCGATATAACGTTAGTATAAAATGGCCGGTATTGGTTTCATTCAGAATTTAGGGTGTTTTAGTTTATATATTATGAAATAAATCAATTGTGCTACAGTAAAAGATTCGCTATGGCGTTTTATAATAAAATACTAGAAAAAATATTTATATAATTTTGTTAATATGCATTTTGTTTGTATTATAATTTAATTCGACTGCGCTATAAATAGAGATATTGGTGACGTTAGTACAATATTATACAAGCTCTTACGTTAGTATAAATGATATGGAGTGGAATGGCTCCGTTTACACTTTTGCGGTTTTTGTGTTCAACGCTTGTTTTTCTGTTATGTTTATTAATATATTTTATGTTTCAGGACTCGAATATTCGGTTTAATACTCAAAAATAAATACTCAATGGTGAACGGAGTGTCTTAACACTACGTTCAAATACAGCGTGAAGATAAAGAAGAATTATATTAGTTAAATATGGCATACTAAAGACATTTTGTTTATATAAATATTAATATATATTTTAGCTTTGTTTATATTTTTAGCAAGCACAAAACGCTGAAGTGTAAACGAGACATTCACTTTCAAAAGGTACCAATGAGAATGATACGTGAGAAAAATCACTTATGTACTAATTATCTAGACACATTTAGATTAAATTTTTTTGTACAAAAATATGCAGAGTATTTCCTAAACACTGGTTACGATATAATATTTTCTTCACAATTTTTATAATATAAATAAATATTTTTGAGTCAGTATGCACGCAGACACAGGGAAGCGGGTTCGAACTATCACGTTTATCACGTTCTATAAATTTTTGAATAAAGCAATGTTAGAATTGAGGCCAGTCGTGGCTCAGTGGTACAAAGTGTGACTGTAAAACCGACTGGTTGTGGGTTCGATCCCCATTCGAGGAGATGAAATATTTACTTAAATTTATGTTTTCATTTCTTCGCTCTGGTGTCGAGGCAAAGCGCGGCGTTGAGTTCTGCCACTGAACACGCAATGCCTCCAAAATTCGGCAGAAAGTGGGGAACGGAGTATCTTAACACTAGGTTCCCTCTGCCTACCCTGCTGTGTGCGGGATATAGCGTGAAGCTAATTTATTTTTTTAATTTATTTAGAATTAAATATTATAATCGTTAGAATAAAAGATAAATTAATATTTCAAGAAAAATTAATTTAAATTGTTACAATAGGCCATTATCCCGTACGTCCATGAATACACACTATACTATACACTCGAGTGAGCAATATTTACTAAAATCAAATATTTATAATACATATTATTGCTGTTTCGTTCCTAATAAAATACGGTTGTACCGTAAACCTCTATTTTATATGCGCATGTATAATAGTGCGTAGAAATAAATAAAGTGATCTAACCCGATATTTTTTTATCGATTATTTAATTCTATATAAATTAATATTTACTCATAAATTTCACCAAAAAAGACTTTTAAATTGGAGTGATTCTTAGTGACAAGTTTAAAAAAGCTTTAGTAAAATACATAAATAGGTTAGACCACTTTTGCAGCTTCGAATTTAAGTACGTTTTATTTAAAAAATCTTAACATTTTATTTACTTAAAAGATATAACACATAACCAGTTAAGTTTTAATATATTTCTATATTACGGCAGTGGCAAAGGAATGTGAATTCTATTATACTACAGTCTGTGATTATATTTTAAATATATGGCATTTCTGTAGAAACTTCGTTATTAATAAGGTTTTTTTTTATTAAATTTCGATATAAATATATTATGTAAGAAACAATAACTTACATACCAGTGTTCGATATACACAAAATAAAATGATATCTCCTAAACGATTTTCTTATGTATCACAGGCTTAAATTATGTTCATTACGTTTAGGGACGTGCATTCTATAGTACACTTACTTATATTAGAAAAGAATTAGGTAACTATTTACACGAAAAAGGGGGAAAATAATGAGGCCACAACCCTCGGAGATTCGAAATTCGAAAATACGAAATACGAACCGAACAACGATACGTATTATTCACCCGTTATAGAGAGATCGTCTTGATCACTCGCTAACAAACTTAATTACATATTAGATTAAGATACGTGGCTTCTAAGTTATCTTTGATTCAAATAGAAAATTGTACTGGATTTTAATATATAAATTGCATTGAATTGTGCACTAAAATGATGCATGATTGTTTGTTATCATAAAATAAATAACTTTCGACGTACATATATATATTTCAATGTTGTTATCGAAATTACCTGGTGATAATGATATAATGTGACAAATAAATTTATCTGACACGTTAATCGAAAACGTAAATAATAATATGGAAATGCCTAGCAGGATATACTGAATAAATACAATTATTAATTATGATATATCACACGCACTACAATGGCTTATAGGCAATTTAAATGCAATGCTAATATAATAATAATGTTTGAGTCTAACTACTAACAATGACAAGCGACGGTTCTGGGTTCAATTCAATTTGGTCACTTAAGTACAGTAGTTAGTTAAAATGTATTGAAAACAATTTAATTTCGTTTCTAAGACTACTTAATCGAAGCGTACCTATTGTAATGATAGATGAAATCTTTTTACATACAATTTTTAACAAAGCAACGCACAACGCTATAGTCCTTAAGATTATAATGTTCATTTTTATCAATCACCTTCTCATGTTCCGATGCATATAGAACTTCGTGTAAAACTGTTGTTTTTCATATAGGAATTTTATTATTTTCATATATAAATATAAATATTTCAATTAAACACAATTTGTTCACTTCTCTTTACATTTATATTTATATTGATAAACGTTTATTTATTTATTTATAATTTAAAATCACTTTGGCTATACGTTGATTTACGGTCACATCACTATTTTCACAGAATAAAGGGTGTTCACTTGTTCTATTGGCTTTAGTCTATGATTTACGACACTATATTGTTTTAACGGGGCACTAAATTCACTACTGAGGTGTTCAAAATGGAGGGTACATTCACGAGAGTATATTGAAGTATTTGAGGGCGTTCGAGACGTACGGCACCGGGATGGACCCGGCGTAGTAGTTGACGGATTGAAACATGAGATAGGCGATGTTCAGAAGCTATCACACAATCTCGTTCGGGTGCGTGTTTTGATTTGAATCGTTCTGTCTCGCACATTGCTGGAAAAGGAAATTGTTTTGTTTTAAAAATTATTGTTATATTATAGGCAAATTATTATTTTTTTTCACATAAATTGTTATAGAAGTTTCATTTAAATCCATTCACCATTATAATATGATGATATTTATAAATAAACAATAATATTAAATAGAATTTGTTTTAGACTTATTTAGAAAATATAGAGGTGTAGCAGAAAATGCTCTTGAATGGTACGCGGAAATTATAAACAAATCATGTCACCCCTAAAAGTAAAATAAAACAAAAGTATAATTTACTAAGTAAACTAGAGAACCCTACAATATTTAAAATAAAGAAGTTAAATGTTATTTGACTTTAGTTCTAACGTTGAAAGAGAGTTTTTGCAGCCGCTTCCTGACACGACTCCATTGTACAAAGGCTCTTTTGTTTGTGTAGACAAAGTTAAGTTACCTCTTGTTTTCTTTCCCAAGTTTTCATGGCGGTCTTATATTTTTCGAACTCGTGACACCAATTCGAGTATATCTTTTGGTATTCATTGCTTTTCTCCGGCGGTGAACATCTGGGAAAGGATTTGTTTTAATACTTTTGTATTATGCATTTGAATTTTGAATGTATTGGACATGTTAGTTATTGGATATAATTTTTGATTCGCGCGCTTTGATTTAAGCTGAGCGAAGAAATTATTATATTAAATATTTCATTTTCTCGAGTGGGAATCAAACTCATAACCTGTCGCGTTCGTCGAGCCACAGGCTCGTGCCCCCACGTCACGACTGAGCTAAAGACTTTTTATAAACTTCAAGTTTTTATTTAGAATTTTGATGCATAATATATTAAAATAAATAAAATAAATCTTAAACTAACTTAAAATGAATTGAATCATGATATTTTTCTTACCTATGAGTATCAACAGTGATATTGTAGGAGCAGAGCAAGGAGCCTCCAAGCCAACAGTCGTACCTCCCAGCGTCGGCCTCGTTCACTGATATTATAAGTAAACCGTGTTCCGATGTCTCTATATATTTTTCTGGTTTGCTGCAAATAAAAAAAAATATATGAGTACTTTAAAAAGCATCTTTACATTTTATCAGCTTAGAAGATAAAAGTTGAGTGGACCTAAATTTAAATTTTCTGCCCGAATTCGATGTGCTCATTGTTTTAGTTTTTTTAAGCTGATATACTTTAATGTTATAAAGCAATCAAAAAAACCTAAGACTTTTTTTTAGAATCGTTGGAAATATTTATATACTAGTCTAATGCTAAAATAAAATAATATTCGGGTCACAAATAAATGTCTCACAATAACAACACCTACTTATTCGATACTGTAGTTTTTTTCTATTCAATCTACCTAATAAACTAGAGGTATATTAAAATCCAAAGATGCTATAAAGTAATAATAAATATAAGTTGATTAAAGTATAACTGCGGTGCCACAAATGGAATGTCTGCAGATCTCAACACCGCCAGACTTTGACCGAGTTGGGGATGGAATCTACAATCATCGTATTTACAATCAGATAGCTATCGCGCTACGTTGCAACGGTCTAGTATTTATATTTAAAAATTAGTGTTTTCCAAGATCCACAATGTCACTCAGAGCAGAGATCAATTATTAATTATTAAGATAAAAAATATATTGATAAACAATTTTTTTTGTTTCGTACAAAAAATATTTCGATCAATATAAAAAAAAATTGTTTCCGCTATCTATTCGGACGTCATTTAAAAACACTGTTAACCCCTTTCCCATTTGACCTCACCAAATTTGATATCCAATTATCTATCTGTATTTTAAGATATAATCATGGTACAGCGAATAAACTCTTGTTTAAAAACGTGGGATGAAACGGAATCTCGAGTTTCCGTTTGCATTTTAATTATGAAGGAAGTGGCGGTAATGGTTGGTTTTGGAAACACTTTAATTAGTGATGTAACACGCGTGTTCAGTTCGTGTGAGCAATGAATAATTACGGTTTGCCACTTTTTAGCTTTCTTGTGGCATAATTTGGGAGTTAAAATCTATTGTGACACGTGTTTGAAATAATTGTTAAATATATTTGAAATCTGTTTATATATAAGTAGGTAATATAAGAGACGTTATAGCATAAATTTACTGTTTTACTCATATTCAATTTTGTATGGTTAGTTAAATAAAAAATATACTATCAAAAAAAATCTCTTAATATCGATTCAAACCATAAATAACAATAACTTCTCGCTTTTTCCCGCATAGCTACTATTTTATCTAATTTTCGCTTAATTTTCGAGACATTGTGTGTTAATTGTAGATCTCAACGCCGCGTTTTATCTACTCGCTTTCAATATCATCACATAGTGAAATGTAAAAGTTTGTTCTCATAACATTAAGTTAAGAGAACTGACAACTTTAAAGGACTTAGCGGCGCTATTAACATACTTGAAAGTGATTGGATGTCTTCCCTTTTCTCTTGAATAGTGGTACCATGTAACTGCTCTAGGTTGAAGCACTTCCGGCATTTTGACGAAGCTGCCAAGATGTAAGCTCTGACCCCACGTGGCTGATACACTTTTTCTTGAAATCGATGAGTCGCAAATATCAGCCGTTTCGTTCGCCACGTCTTGTATTAATCTGTTAAATTAGTCATGTTTAGATTGTTGTTATTAATGGTAAATGTTGTTACAAAAGTTGATTCCTCAAAAAATTGAGACATTTGGGAAAATATACAAGAAAAATAATAAATTGTACATATGTATATATTTACATACACACTACGAGGTAGGTAGAAGGAACTTCGTAGTGTTAAGACACTCCGTTACCCACTTTCCGCTTACTTTTGGAAGCATTGCGTGTTGAGTGGCGGAAATCAACGCCTCCGCTTGGCCTTCGTACCAAATTTTAATTGCCCTGAGTAGGAATCAAATGCACAACCATCGTGTTACATACGCTTATATTACGCCCCTGCGCTACGGCTGGTATCATATATATTTTTTTCTTGTATATAAAATAATATTTAATAATAAATTATGCTACAGCTAGAGAGCTCGACCGTAGATAATAAGAGCTAACGCCTCACTGTACACAAAGGCTCTAATAGCTCACCATTATATAAACTATTTTAAAATGATCCACACACATAGTGAAAATAATGTAAGTTTAATTTAATTAATTAAAGAAAATCAGCTTCACACTGTATCTTGCACACAGCAGGGTAGGCAGAGGGAACCTAGTGTTAAGACACTCCGTTGACCACTTTCCGCCGAGTTCTGGAACCATTGCGTGTGGAGTGGCGGAATTCAACGCCGCGCTTTTGCCTTGATACTAGAGCGAAGAATTGAAAATATAAATATAAATAAATATTTCATTTTCTCGTATGGGGATCGAACCCACAATCAGTCAATTTTACAATTACATTAGACTTCGTGCTTCTGCGCCACGACTGGCCTCTTATTTAATTTATTTATTTTTATATAATATTTTTTTTAATTATTATTATCACTAGTATAAATCTTCTTTTAAGTCTATAAATCTTGTTTATAATTTGTTAATAATTAATTCATATTGACTCTTCCAGTTTTAACGAGCCCAGTCGTGGCGCGGAGGCACAAAGTGTGACTATAAAACCGACTGGTTGTGGGTCCGATTCCCACTCGAGGAGACAAAACATTTACTTACTTACTGCCTACACTGCTGTGTGCGGGATACGGCAAGAAGCTGATTTATTTATTTATTTTAAATCTACGTTATAGTAATAGGAATTTTATTCTTAAAATAAATATTTTTATTTTTTATTATTATTAAGTCCCTTAAAACAGCAGGTATTCTAAAATTTAATACCACAGTATATAGACTTAAACCAGTTACATTACCAAAATATGTTTATAATATATACCGATTACACACTTTGAATGTACTAGGGCGAGTGCGCTCTGATTACCTAACAGAATGTATCGTTATTAAATTTCACGTTGCGGTATTGGAACTCCGTACCTACAGCGCGAATTGAATACGGTTTATCGATGCTCGTTATTTTATGCGCATATTAATTGAAGTTTAGTTTGATGTTTCGAGCGTTTTTGGTGAGTTATGGAATTTTAGTTCAATTTTTCACTCTGTATCCCGTGTATAGCAGGTAGAGTAGAGGGAACCTAGTGTTAAGACACTCTGCTCCCCACTCTCTGCTGAATTTTTGAGGCTTTGAGAGTTACCTTGTTTTAAGAGCGAAGATATGAAAATGTAAGTGCATAATAACTCGTTTTCCCGAGAAGGAATCGAACCCACAACTGTCTCGTTAATATTGACATACTTGTGCCACTGGGCCCTGAAGGCCCCATTTATTATACATATATATTTGTTATATTTTAATTGAATTGATCATAAAAAGTGTGTTCACAAAAGCAATTACAATTAAGTACAAGGACAAAATAATAAGTATCGCTTCCATTATCCGCTGTATATATAATTTAGAATAGTCATTTTCTGTTACAGCCGTACGCTTCACTAAGCCATTTATTTAGATGAATTTTTAACGATTTATCAATTAAGTTAATAGCTGCTGTTATTAAATGTAAATAAACTATCCATTGAACATAATATTTCTATACAATTGATTTTATAACGAAAGTTTCCTTAAGTACTAATATTTAAATTATATTTTGTGTATAAAAATATGAACTCACCCAGCATTATTGATATATTCTTTACAGATGCCCGTGTCACGATCCCACCCGCAGTAGGGGTCGCGTGCGCATCTCACGCACGCGTCGTAGCGGCGCGTGCACAGCGCGAGGCGTAGCTGTAGCACTCGTCGGTCCGACGCCGCGTATAACGATCCATGTTCCCGAGATAGAGCCATTGCCTGTGTAATTAAATGAAAAAATCAAACTATACGTACATAAAGTCAAATTGAACTGTGCACTATCTGTCTGTTCGTTGAAGACCAAAATATTATTGAGCCCATTCATCTAAAACAATGTTTTTTTTGTGCGTTTGTGCACGCTAATCTCATTAAAAACTTGACCGATTTAAATGCAGTTGTAAAAGATTTGTTTCATTTACTTGTTTTATTTCGATCGGTCCCTGAATAAAAACTTATATCGATTTGAAGTATTGTTATAAAACTACTATTTATTGAATTAGATGAAACTTTAAAATTCAATATTGTAAAGAAAAAGCAGTTTAGATTAATAAATTGTTATCTTATAGTTTAAACAGGTCATTAGTACATACATTCCGTTTCGTTTTTCCCGAATTAAAAATACAAAATATTTTATAGATTTAATTTTGTGCGAAAATGATCAAAGGATAAAAATCGGGAAACACTGCAAATTTACTAAATGAACCCTTGATACTAAAATCATGCTAACTTCAAAATAATTTTAAATGAAATGTGAATTAGGCCACTTCGCCAGCATCCATTAGTTGCACTGTACTTTACTAGGATGTAAAATTTCAAGTTGCTATCGTAATAGAATCGTATTTTTGGTATTTTCTTTTCTCTATAATACTAGCAATGTAATGATTTATTTAATCTATAAAGAATTGCTTTGAAATAGTAATAAAATTATCTATAAAATAATTGAAATATCCAAAGGTTTGAATTTTATATAGTAAATAAAAGTAAATTAATCATTTATATTTTATATATCGGTGTTTCACTTACACAATAAGACATTCCAGCTTCGAATTCTTTCATATGACTCGCGATAGAAAAAATTACAAGAATCTATATATAATATGCTTATATATAGATATTATGTATGCATATACGTCAAACATTTTTAAACGAGAACTACACTATTCCAGTCAAAATAGCTGCATATTTAAAATTCAATGTAATCACAAAAAAATCGAGCACTCGTTTGAGTAGCAGCACTTGAAAATATTTTCGTCATCAATGTTAAAATTTCTGCATCAATTTTTATCACGTTCACACGTGAAAAGCGGGTGTTAAAATGCAATTTATTCTTCACATACCTGAATTGGTTCGCCGGGAGTAACGTCGAAGATGTCAAGCAAAGCTGACTGGCTGTCGCCGTTCCGAGTCCATTGTACGATTTTATGAATTTTTCCTTCATCTGTAACAATCATAAATACATTGGACTCTGGAATACTTTCTTCAAGGAAATGTTGATATTATTTTTATATTCCTTTTTTAATTTTTTTGCTGAATCCCGAATATAACAATGTAGGCAGCCACAGCAAGTCTAGTGTTAAGACACTCCGCTCTCCAGTTTCCGCCGAATTCTGGAGACATTTCATGAAGAGTGGCGGATCTCAATGGCGAGCTTTGATACTACAGCAAAGAAATCGTTAAATATTTTATATCCGTAAGTGGGAATCGAACCCACAACCTGTCGCGTTTTCAGTCATACGCTTGTGCTCCTGCGTCTCGACTGGTCTCAAGATTTCTATATACTTTAAAAAAAAATCAGCTTCACGCTGTATCCCGCACATACCAGGATAGGCAGAGGGAACCTCGTGTTAAGACACTCCGTTCCCCATTTTTTTACATTTTATATACTTTTTCGTAACAGCAAATATGTTAGACTTAGCTAACATATCGCAATTATTATTTCAATAAGAGAAATGGAAATAGAAACCTATCGTTTTTCCACAAGAAACACGTAAACGTACATACGAATCCATTAATTAGAAGCTTTAGTTTCAAATTATTTATTTACTTATTTCTGTTTCATCCCTTCTACCATCTCGTTTTCTCCGTAATAATTAGGTTTTGTGTAACTGTGAAGGCAGCATCTAGTCATAAGAGAAATTACAATGGCTTGTTACATCGGGGATCAATTAGCGAGGTCTGCAAGGCTGTTTATTGTATATATTATGCCTTTTGTCCGTTGTAGGTTTGCTTTTAGAGGAGGTACATTTCGGAGTAAATTAATTTGGTGATACCTTTTGCCGTTTCCTCTCGTAGGTTTTCAGGAGGGTTACAGTGTAGCATGTAGCATGTTATATAATTTACATTAAATGGAGGAAAATTATAAGGTTTACTATATTTTATATTAATATAATATTTTTTGGATTATTTGTAGTATTGTAGAAATATTTTGCGAGTTGGACACACTCATTGAATATTCCGTACCAATTTCTAAGTTAAATTGACAAACTTAATATGGAAGGATAATATACACCTATTTTGTATTCAAAAAGCTACATGGAAGTTTGTAATATATATTAAAAAAATATATTACAAACTTTCTTTTGGTTTTTATTTTATTTATATCGTAACTTCTTACTTCGTGTCAAATTTTATAACTATAGGTCCACATATCCTATAAGTTTAGATTACGCGGCTAATTTCACACAAAATGCAATAAAAACCTTACTTTAGTAAATGCAGCTAAATCTTTTCATACAAATAGCAGCAAGATACTATCGTAATAGAAACGTGTTTTAGGTATTTTCTTTTCTCTATAATACTAGCAATGTAATAATTTATTTAATCTATCAAATAATTGCTTTGAAATAATAATAAAAAGATCTATAAAATAAGTGAAATATCCAAAGGTTTGAATTTTATATAATAAATAAAAGTAAATTAATCATTTATATTTTATTTGAATCTTATAATATCGGTGTTTCACACAATAAGACATTCCAGCTTCGAATTCTTTCATATGACTCGCGATAGAAAAAAATACAAGAATATATATATATATATATATAATATGCTTATATATATATATTATGTATGCATATACGTCAAACATTTTTAAACGAGAAAAACTCGTTACGTTGAGTTAGAAACCAATTTTTTCTATGCTTAAGGCACATTTGATATTAGTTTCAGAGTGACACCTCCACGCGACCTCAAAATAAATGGTGAAACAACAAAGTGATCCAATATGGATATATAACCTATTTGGATACGGAACCCTATAAAGATAATAAATACTCGAAATCATATAAAATTAAGTTTAACAATATAAATTCGAACGCTTAGTACAAAATCTGTCGTTGACGCGTCCAACAGATTACCGCTAAGCGGGATCTGTTAGTTAGTTGCTTTATCACACACGGACGAACAGTCGGTAACTGTTGTTAGCTGCGACCGCCACACTAAATTTTGTGTTACATCAGTAAATGCAAATTTATTATTTATTATGGTTGTTCTCGTGTGACGATTTTAATGCTTATTACGTCAATAGTAAAATTACCAAATAAATAAATAAATATAGCAGCTTCAGGCTGTGTTTTTGCCTAGTGAAACCTAGTGTTAAGACTCTCCGTCTCCCCACTAAGTACCAACTAAAGCTAGATAGATACTTTAAGCAGTCGTGGCGCAGAGGTACAAGCGTGTGACTGTAAACGTGACAGGTTGTGAGCTTGTTTTCCACTCAAGGAAATTATATTTTTAATATTTTCATTGTCGAGGCAAAGCGCGCGTTGAATTCCGCTGCTAAACACCACACACCGTTCCTCTAGAATTACGAGATCGAGTGTTTTAACTAACTAGGCTCCTTCTGCCTATCAGTGTAAAATCGACTGGTTGTGGGTTCGATTCTCGCTCGAGGAAACGAAATTTTTATTTACATTTATATTTTCATTTCTTCGTTCTGATGTCGAGGCAAAGCGTCGGTTCGAGTTCCGCCACTCAAGACGCAACCTCCAGAACACGGCGGAAAGCTGAAGCTAATTTATTTACATACGTTTGTTGTTTAAATCGAAACTTACTTAAGTAATAATAAGTTAAAATGCAATATGGCCGCCAATTGAATTTGGTACGTGATCCGAGTAGAATTGTTAACATAAGGTCACAGAGTTGCAGCCTCCTTACAAAATGGCCATCAAATTAATATTCGGTACACGAATCATAATAACTAATTGGATTAGACATGTGCCGAAATTACCTAACTGAATTACATACAGTGGCGTGGAGGGTACGTGTCGTCCTTAGGGTTAGCAGCTAAGGTACTGCTTTTGTTGGGTTTGTTAATTACTGTTACAACGGATTTTTTTTCTTTTATTTGTATGCTGTTACGAAATAAGGCTGTTGTGGCGCACTCGAAAGAATGAATATTTTAACTTCTTTTGCTCAGGCACGAAGGTAAACCTGGCGTCCGGCGTTGTGTTTCGCCACTCAACACGTAATGCCTAAAAAAATCTAAGAAAGTGTGAAAAGAAATATCGTAACACAAGGTTCCCTGTGTTAACCCTGCTGTGTGCAGGATACAGCGTGAAGCTGATTTTTATTTAGTTTCAATAACGATATTAATACAAGATTCACCCCTGAGTTGTGTATATGAACCTATGTATACTTCACACTCAATATAGCAAATATATGGCAAAGCCTTATTGTTATGGTGTTTGTTAAGTTGTAGTTGTTGCGCTATAAATCAGTAATTGTATTACGTTGTTCATAATGAAGCATAATACGCAGATTGTGTGTCGAGCATGCGCGGATCAGTTTATATACATCAATATTAAATTATATCTAAGACAAGGACTGTGAACGCGACAGGTTGTGAGTTCGATTCCCACTCGAGGAAATTAGAGGAAATTATTAAATAATTAAGTAATATTTTCATTTCCTCGCTCTGATAAAATGGCAGAGTCGGTGTTGAGTTCTGCCACTCAACACACAATTAGTCCAGAATTCGGCGGAAAGTGGAGAACGGTGTCTTGAACAAGATTCCCAAGTGGTGATGCAGGAAAAAACATAATGGAGTGAGGCTAAAAAATCTACTACAATCTATATATGTTTCTGTATACGTACATTATATATAATATATATATATACATATAAAGATATACATATCGAGCTGTCTGCGTAAAATGTTTAATATGTTAAAGCCGAATTCGTATCCTTTGAAAGAAAGTTTGAGCACAATGAAAACTTTGTAGACTCGGGGAACACTAATTGTGGAATATTAATAAAGTTACTACTATAGTATTGGGAAAGACAGGCTTTAACTCCTACCTAGATAGGCACTAGCAAAACGTACTCGTATGGATCTAAATAAAAATAAATATATAATTTATATAATGTCAGTTAGCCTTTTATATGAGGCCAGTCGTGGCGCAAAGGCACAACAGGGGGGCAAAACGATTCGAACGGACGAGTTCGATTCCTCTTCGAGGAAATGAAGTATTTCATATTTATTTTTTTCGCTCTGGTGTCGAGGTAAAGCGCGGTGTTAAATCCACCACTCAACACACAATACATCAAGAATTCAGTGGAAAATGAGAAACGTCTTAACACTAGGTTCTCTTTGCCTACCCTGCTGTGTGCGGGATACAGCGTGACGCTATAAAATATAAATTACAGAAATGTTTCATTTTCTCGGGGGATCGAAACCACAACCAGTCGGATTACAGTCACACTTTGTGTCCCGATTTAGACTGATTTCTTGTATAAATAATATTATCGAAATTTATAAACGATTTAACGATTATAATTAATAGTTTCAGTTAGATATTTAATTTATAAGTGAAATCGAGAATAGAAATAAACATTACATTCAGCAAAATACGAGAGAGTGATCGACATAAACAAGCTTTGGTAATTACTTCTGGAATACTGTATGAAGTAAGTTAACATATAGAAATTGCTCTCGCAAGATCTCTGACAGGTGGAATTAGTACTATTCGATTTAAATTGTTAGAATGTAATGGCCTCTAAAATGTTTATAGTGTAGTTTCTAATTTAATACATTATTTTAATGTGATATTAGCGTGGATATTTATTTTAAAGGGATATATTTTAAATATATTGTCTACCTTATATATTCTCTAAGCACATGACACACTATTAAAATAGTAAAAAAATATCGATGTATTATTTGTTTTTGTTTTTATTTTTATTGATTTAAGTGAGAAAAATTCGAGAATGAGTTACTCAATGCTTAACCAACGTTACTGCGATCGTAATAAGTTATATATGTTACTTTAATCAGCAACAATCCGTTACCCATGATGAACCTCCAATGTGTAGGGGTTTATTAGTCAAAAAAAAAGTTTTAAAATAATATTAAAATTTTTATTTGACTTTTTCTATAGTGTTATAGTCACACTTAGAAAACAAAAATACTTCTTTAGAAAACGTACAAAAATTTGAATGTATTTTTTCTAAGTGTGGATAACACTTTGAGAAATGTCAAAAATGTTGAATAAAAAGTATTCTCATTTGCCAAACGATAATATTAAGATCTTTGGGTAGAGGAAATTTGTAAAAATATCCCTACACAGATGCTAACAACATGAATAAGTTGTAACAAGCGTATTAGCGTATAGTTTAGGAGTCAAAGCGCTTCCACAGTTTACAAGGGTTCAAATCCCGCTACGTTCAAATTTTTACACATTTTCGAAACAAGTAATATCTTCATTATTCATGTTTTTACCAAAAAAAAATCGATTTATTAAAGTATTAATGTTCAAAACAATCAAAATTTAGTGTTTCCATTGCTCAAAAACAAACAAATAAACATGATGATTTTCGCAACGGGGAGATAATCAAATCTCCGGATTATCATAACAGAGTTCAGTCTGGCATCGGCTAAATCACTTTATAGAGGGAATATTTAATCACGTGTCGTCGTGTATGGCCGTACAGATAACTGATCAGCGCTTTAGGAAAACGTTGCTGTCGTTGATATTGGTTTAGTCGTATGTGAAATTGTATTTACTTTTTTTTATAACCGTTACGTTATATAATATATAAATGACTCATTTTCATAATTCTTCATAATTTTCCGAAATGTACTCAGATAATTTCAGGATTGTATGTTAACGGGAAGTATATTCATTTTGTATGAAATTAAAAATTAAATTAGCTTCACGCTATATCCCGCGCACAGCAGGGTAGGGAGAGGGAACCTAGTGTTAAGACACTCCGTTCCTCCGAGTGGCAGAACTCAACGTAATGTTTTTCTTCTTGGATGTTGCTGTCATATATACTGCAAGTTCTTACCTCTGGCGATATTTAAATGTAGATATATGAGAAGTACCATAAAGATTCTGATTACGCTGCGAATCTCATACAAAATGCAGCAAAACTGATGCTTAAACGCTCGTGTCTTTTGATTGCATTGACTAAGAAGTTTGATTTTTTCTTTACTCAAATGGACTGTGGACCTGAATATTTGATATTAGTTTCACATCGATATATATATACAATATCTTGAGATAAATGCTTTTGACAGACGAACAACAAGTGACCCTATAAGAATTTTCGTCTTTCTTTTTGAGAACATAACCTCAAAAAAACAAACGCCCGTATCTTTATTACCTACAGAAAGAAACCTAAGAAACAATATGTTCCATGTGAATATATAATATATAAATGGAATATATAATATTATATATAAGTAATAATAGAGCCTCAATAGAAACACAACCAATAAAATAATTTTTCGACTACATCACAGCCAAAACACGTTTACATTTCAATCCATGTCATTCCAGATACAATTGAGGCAATGTGATTAGCATCAGAAGTATAATAAAGGATAATGAGAAACATATTCGGGGCAATTGTGCCAGTATAAACGTGCCATAGAAGGTAATTACCCGATACCTTAATATTTGGCCTTCGCCAGTCGCTGTATAGATCTTTATCGTGGCAACCCTAATCACCGCCGTAACTGCGGAAAAAGGTTGAAATTAATATTAAATGAACCTGTTTTAGTGTTTTTAAACGACAATAAATGAGCCGTATGAAAGGATTGTATTACACTATTTTAATGGAATAAAGATAAGATAGATGTGTATTTTTTTATTGCTTCACGCTATATCAGGCATCGGGTAGGCAGAGACAATCTACTGTTAAGACACTCCGTTCTCCATTTAATTTCTTCAGTGAATTCTGGAGGCGTTGCTTGTTGGGTGGAATTCAACGCCGCGCTTTGCCCCGTTACCAGAGCGAAGAAATGAGAATATTAAATAATCTTTTTCCTCGAATGGGGATCGAATCCATAGCTTATCGCATTTGGAGTCGTACGTTTTGTTCCACTGCGCCACAACTGAGTTCAAGATAAGATACACGTATATAATACGCAAAATATAGCAAACACGATGTTTATTGTATTGCTGTAATTAAAATATTTATATAAATTAAAACAAAAAAAAACTTCAAATAATAATACATTCTTCTTATATCTGAGGCCAGTCGTGGCGCAGCGGCACAAAGTGTGACTGCAAAACCGATTGGTCGTGGGTTCGATTCCCACTCGAAGAGATGAAATATTTACTCAAATTTATATTTCCATTTCTTCGCTCTGGTGTCGAGGCTAAGCGCGGCGTTGAGTTCTGCCACTCAACACGCAATGCCTCCAGAATTCGGCAGAAAGTGGGGAATGTAGTGTCTTAACACTAGGTTCCCTCTGCCTACCCTGCTGTGTGCGGGATACAGCGTGAAGCTGATTTATTGATTTGATTTATTTTATTCTTATATCTTAGTTTTTTCATAGTATAATATATTGAAAGTAAATAAACCATTGAATTCGGAATAAGTAAGTATTGTATTAGGTGAGTAACCTGACATGAAATAAAATTGTCACACGTAATTCCAGCTCACCCATCTAAATTCACTTTTTACCTTAACAAAGCAAATAAGTACTTTCTATTTAATTAAAATTACATAATTAATTTTTATTTAATATTTTATATATGACACGTAGAAATCATGATTAGTTTCAAAATTATAAAGAATATATGACATATTTAAGAATTTAAGCGAAAATAGAACTTGCAACGTTTTGTTAAAATCACCATCTACTTTATAGAATAAAGAGAAATAAAATAATAATAATCACAATAAAGGCAATGTTACAAAAAAAAAATAATTAAATCAATATGTGAGGATAATGTCTTCAAAACTATGGGCAAGATTTGGAAAAAAAAATATTTACAACAATTTCCATACTTTTTAAAGCTTAATTATAAAAAAATACGAATTTCACCATAAACGGAGAATGGAGGCCTCTGAATTTAGTTGTAAGTTCGTTAAGTACCTATTTTACATACATATAGGGTACTCTCACTGATGTTTCTCGAATAATGTATTAGAGTTGTTCAATGTGAAGATCAAGTTGATGCGATAATAGAGTACAAGGGAAAGCATTCAGTGTATTTGTTTGTAGTAAGATGTAGGGGGCCGATGGAATCTGTTTACAGTAACCCTATGACACGTTAGTACGTTAAGACGTGACACCTTGTGAAATGGGGACAGTGAAAGATGACTTGTTTGTAAACCAATTCGGTTTCAAATCTTGACTGTATATAATATGTATTTCAAATAGTATTTCTTTTAAATCTTTTATTATTAACATTCGGTATATTATTATAATTATTTTTAATTTCAATAATGATCAGGGGCCGAGAGTCCCTAAACTCAATTTATGTAAATTGTGTAAAGGCATCTTTAAGTAAGGATTTTTAAAAGCAAAGATGCGTAATTGTTTAATTAAATCATGAAAAAGCTAATAGGATTATTATTCAAAGCGAAGCGAGCGAGCGAAGCGTTAATTTAATATTCACCTCACGGCGTATGCCACGTAAAGAAAATTAATTAGATTCAAACATCGATACTGTATGAATGTAATCTATCTAACGTTCGGGCTTATAAATTCCCTCACTTACAGTCATTAATTCCGATCACAGCCGACTCTAGCAAAATAATTAAACAATCCCACATTGGTTGTGATCGGGGATTCCCCCTGGATCCGTTTTAGTAACGAATTAGGTACATAAGATAATATACGAAGCACGTCTCGCCGTAAACTCTTTTAGAGCCGCACCAACACTGGAATTAAATTATTCTACTTCTCATGAATCCCTAACAGATGGTATGAAATTTTATATAGCATGTACATGCGATATGTAGGAAAGAGGAAAGATGCATAAATCATAAAATATTAACATTTTGCGGCTATGGACGCCAGAGGTCTGTTATAAAGGTTGCTTTTTAATTATAGATCTTTTTGTAGCTTCACGCTGTATACTATATGTAGCGGGGTAGATAGGGGGAACATGGAGACCTAATATTAAGACAGTACGTTCGCATTACCACACGTCTGTTCCACACTTTCCGCGTAATTCGAAATTCAAAACATTGCGTATTGAATTTAACGCCGCGCTTAGCCTCGTTATCACAGAGATTAAATGAAAATGATTATAATTTCACTTTTTTCGAATGGAAATCGAACCCACAACGCAACTGTCCTCGGCACCACGACTAGTCTGAAATTCTAGAAATATATTTTATAAAATAGATATAATGTTACAATAAATTAAACATATTATTTACTTTACATAAAATGGTAAGTAAGTAAGGTTTCTCTTTGTTTAAGCATTACAAAAAGGTTATTTGAAGATTTCTTAAACATTTATTTTCCGTAAATTCTATTCAATATAATATGCCGGGGTCGAACGAAATTAGAGCCGTCAAAGCGAGGTAAGGGTTGGTGCAGGACGTAATTATGTTTTCATATTTTCCTAGCCAATGATCAGGGAACCTTCAATAAAGGTTCAAAGAAATAATCCAGCAATCCAATAAAGATTTCGCTTCGACAGGCTTTAAGTGAAAACTTTTTTCGATCCCTCGAACAATATAAGGTTTATTCGTCGGAGTGGTGGTATAAATTCCCAAACACAAAGTAGCTCTAACATCTTTATTGGTTTTCATAAAAAGTCCCCGTTTAACCTATAAGTTCGGGAGTGGCCAATTGGATAGGTTTTCACTAAATTCACATCTCGCGCGCTGACGTTAGTACCGATCGACGTTTCCACGTTTCATTGGAGCCGTCCTCATATATTTTTATCATCCTACATCAGATGTAATGAATGCTTATAAAATATTTTCGTGTTATAGTATCAGGATATGTTTGGCCGGTAAATGGAATTTTTTTTTTTACGATACAATTTTTGTTTTTTTTCTCTACTATAAATTTAAGTTGACTTAAAATAAATATAAAAAAAATAAGATTAAATTTTCCAAATCTGAACATCACTAATTAAAAACTAATCTGCTTTATGGCAACACTAAATAAAAACTTGCGATTGATATCAACGAATACGCGCGGACTTTTATCACGAATCCCAATATGTATTTTATAGGCACCGTAAATCGAGGATCGAGGCTTCTAACGTTTGCCTACGAGTTTTCCACCGACTTTTATGAGATTTGTCGTTAGAAATTTTATGTGATCGAGTGAGCCCTTTGACCGATTTCATAATATTTATGTTTTGATCGATATGAATAATTTGATGTTCCGAATCGGAAGTTTCCGTTGTAGCTATTAACGTTTAGTGGGCTTATACGATCGCGTTTTGTTTACGGGAGCATCAAAACTTATGTTAAAATCAATCGTGTGTTTGATTTTACTCTAATAAATATCAATTAAATAATATTGACTTATCTATCTATTTCGAAATCGAACCACTGCCTATTAAATTCAATAAAAAAGTACTTGAGAAAGGGTACCTGTGTACTTGTTATTCCAGATTCAAATTTTATAATAAACCAACGATTATTCCGAACACGTACTGAAGGTGTATTTTTAAAGACGGCTTTCGACCAGCATTTTGATATTCAATATACTGCGGGACCTAAGCAATCCTTTGATGAGATGTTTTATGCAAAAAACGTTGGGCCTTTAGCGGGGCGCGAATAAGCGTTCAAAAGTGAACGCATTAGTATGCCCGATCCCGACCACCGCGGGGTCCCCAGTTTTGGGGAATAAAAAATCAATGTTTATTCCCGTCGGACGCGATTTGAATACTGATTATGAGAATATTAATTGTTTGTGTTTGTTTGTACGAAGGTGCAATGGATTTTTAAATTGCTCGTTGCAAAATAGATCTGGCAACATTGTGTTACGTGCAGGAGTAAAATAAATTCATGTTTTAAAGTTTAGTAATTTATTTTGATGGCAAGACAAATAAATACTTTAGTAGATTCCTTGTTTTTTATGTTCTTTTTTTTATTTGTTATATTTATTCCTTGTATAGCAAAGTACGCAGAGGGAACCTGAGAACCTAGTTTCAAGACACTCCGTTCCCGATTTAGTATAGTAGATTCAACGGGTATATAAAATCATTTATGTAGCTAGTGTTGCAAAAAATAAATATATTATAAAACCACTATAAATTTCTTAAAGAATTTAGTTCTAGTACACTGTACGGCAAGTGATCTATAAATTTAGTTCACTCCCGTCCTATGGGCAATGTAAGTTGAAGATGCCCGCACCGACGCGATACTATATCAGAATAACTCCAAGAAGCTCCGGGAAGAATATTTCCTCGATTACGACCGACGATCGCAATATATGCCGTTACAGTATACGATAATTTAACCACCTTCACATATCATTTTACTCAAATCGCATTTCATGTTTATAGCAAAACTTGGACTTGGTGCACTCAACAAAATGGCTTTCCAATACTTATAAAAGCGATATCGTATCGTATCGTACAACACTAAATATAATGTTCTCGTGTATGGAAAGTAGATTGCAAATTACCGTTCTCAGCATACACTTTGAACGTTAAATTATTAAGTGCCGTCACGAAGACCGTATCTTTGCTAAAATAGCACGTTAAACTTTTCAATATATATTTTGCCCTTTTTTTTTCAGCTTCACGCGGTATCTCCCTTGTAGTGAAGTAAGCTGAGGGAGCCTATTGTTAAGACACTCCTCCTCCCACTTTCTGCCAAATTTTGCAGGAGTTGAATGGCGGAACTCAACGCCAAGCTTGCCCTGGTATGCTTGAAGAAATGAAAATATAAAACATTTTACGATTTTCCAATATATGGGCATTTTCCCTAACTGAATCCTGTAGAGTCAAAGAACCAACGTTACCGACTTCGAGAGTAATGGTGTTATCAAAAAGCTATCATATTTCCAGCGGTGACTCGACCGTTAAGCCGACTGTGAATTTTAAATCGTTTTTAATAGCCCCGTATCCCCCACATGACGTCAAAGCTAGCTTAGGGGGACTTGCATACTATTTGATTTCCCACTTTTTGGTAGACTAAACCGCAGCACTTTGGATGTTACGTATGTTATAGGAGCCACTCTTTTATGTTTCTGAACGTTGTAATTAATTTTGGAGTTTGTATGTTTGTCTGCGCGCGATATGTTAACGTAAATATTGCGTTCGGATGTTTACAAAGGGACCCTTGATGCTGAAGAGTGAGACTCCTCACTGTCGACATCAACTCGAGGAGTTTAATTAACTTTGTTAACTACTAAATACTCTTAACGTCTTTGATACCTCAGTTCCTTTTCATTGACAAACGGGGGGGTTGTGTACATGACAGTGGCTGTCAAAGTTTCATTAGGCCCGCGGAACGTCTCCGAGTTTCGTGGCAACACCGACTCGGGCGCGATAGAACAAATGAAATAAAGCGAGGAGGCCCGCATTGCGGGGTATCATAGTCTCATTTCTCATTGTCTGCCGCCACCTCGAGCGGCTACAACTTTGAAATGCTGCGCCGATTTTAGTGCAATTTAATGCATATTATAACGCGGTGAGCACTCGGAACGGACCGAGCGGGGAGTAATACTGCGGCGGACGGCACGAGAGAACTCTTTATTGAAAAAGTAAACTGTCCTTTTTCACGAAACGCCTCAGGCTCTTTGTGATGCGGGAGTTTTACTCAACTTATTTGGTGCTCGAATGTATATAATAACGAACTAAATGAGACGAGTTGCAGATTTTCGGATAGTACGTATATTTTTGTTTTGTGCGGTCTGAAAACTCGTAACCGTTTAGTCGAACTACCGTTTACGACCTAGAGTAGACGTAGTGTTTAAAGACTGCATGGTGACCTAGTTTGTTTCAGTCAGCTTTGTAATCAACGTACGTACCCGCAACCACAATGTGTTGGTGGTCGGGGAAAGGCTTCGCTCAACTATCGAACATCGGAACAAAGTTACATTATGCAGATTGACTTGAAGTAATTATTACAGTACGTGGCAAAAGTACGAGAGAGAGAGAGAGAGAGAGAGAAAGAGAGTACGATAGAGAACGTCAAAGGTGGTGTTTAACAATTTAATATTCCACACACAAGCATTTCAAACGCCAACTCAGACGTACACTCCTTACATAAAAGTTGTTCCGTAAACGAACTCCCCTTCGTTAGATATCTACGTGAGTTTAATCCATTCTGTAGCCTCACGGCAAGGTTCGGTCGTATACGATTTTCGTGGAAAATTGGCGAAAATTGCAACAACATACGCGAAAATTACCTTTTGCGGGTGTTGTTTGGACCGGAGGTGCAAATTTATATGGCGGTGTGACGTGAGGTTTGTGTGGTCTGTGACCAGCGACTCGGCTGTTTGCTCTAAACTACTGAAATATGTTTACTGTTTATTATTATTATTATATTAGAAAATTTTCGAATTCGGATCCATTAATTGCACTTTATATTAAACAAACAGTTAACTGTTCGAATAAAATTTTATAAATAAAAATAACTTATGTATAGTAATCGCGACGATTGTAGGTTCGACTTTCATTCAAAAGATGAAGTCAAAGAAGCCGTACTTTTTGCTATTACTCAACGAGTAATGTCTCGAGAATTGGGCGGAAAGTAGGTAACGGAGTGATCTTACGTAACGTAGGTTCCTTCTGTCTTCACTGCTGTATGCGGGATACACCGTGAAGCTATACAAAAAGTACTTATAAAAGTGGTTAGGCAAAAAAAATAGACTCTAGTAACTTACTCAATTTACTTCTTATAAAAGCAACATTTGTAACAGAACTTAAATGAAAATATTGACAAAAAAAAACGACAGCAAAATCAGAGAACCAACACACTGCTAAGAAAAGAACAACACAAGACCAGAAACTGAATTTTCAAAGCGCCAAAACTGAAGCCCTCTTTGTTATGCTACGAAATCGCCAAACGGAATGCTGTACTGGCACAGCTTAAAAGCTTTAGTGCAAGCTTTTAAAAGTTAATAAATTGAGAGTTGACAAAAAGTGTTAAAGAGTAGGTGTTCCACACGCTATTTGGCTACATACAATGAAAGTATAATCGGTTTTTCGTGTTTTGAATGGAATCCCCTGTTTCGACGAAGGTACCGTGTTGATGCTATTCGTACGCCGGTATGAATGTCCAACCGTCGGGCCGAGACGAGTTATGGCCTTTGTGCCACTTTCACTCGCGACCACTTTTTAATTTTCCCGCGCACGAAGGAATTTTTTAATTCGTGAGCTTTTATGAAATTTTATGTCCTCCCGATTGTTCCCGATGTCACCCTTAGTTTGGGTCTCTCTTATTGTTCTCGAAAAACTGGGTCGATAATATATTTTATCTAAAGTGACATTTTTATTTTATAAAATGATGTTACGGTGGAACCAAATTTTTATTAAAGAGCTTTGTAGTATTTATCGTAAAAAAAATAATCTGCCTCACGCTGTATCCCGCACACAGCAGGGTAGGAAGAGGGAACCTAGAGTTAAGACACTCCGTTCTCCATTTTCTGCCGAATTCTGGAGTCATTGCGTGTTGAGTGGCAGAACTCAACGCCGCGCTTTGCCTAGACACCAGAGCGAAGAATTGGAAATGAAACATTTAAGTAAATATTTCATCTCCTTGTGTGGGGATCGTACCCACAACCAATCGGTTTTACAGTCACACTTTGTGCCGCTGCGCCACGACTGGCCTAGTATTAATCATTATTTAATATAACTTCTTTATTACACTAAATATATATTTGTTACAATTTACACAAACTATTTGTTTTATATACCAAATATGTGATATTATCACTATTAAAGATGCATGGCTTCATCTGAACCCTTATCTAACAACAATATTAAATTACGTCAGTCAAAATTAAACCGTTTTCGATGTTTGATCAGTATTGATGCTACGAATTACATCGAGTATCTCCCACCTCGACTGCCTTAAGATCGTCGAATTTATGTTCATATTTTGAATAAATAATGCACCTTATACGTGAAATGAGAGACGTAACGCGGTTATCAGTTTATATAGACAGCGGTACTGTGGGGATTAAATAATTAGATTAATCCATTAAGATAAATCTATAATAATGTTCACTAGGGACAAAGCTTACTGACTCTGTGAAACAACCACTTTTGTACCATTAGTTTGTACTATAAAATTTAATTTTACCGTATATTTTATAATAAAATGATGTAAGAGTACATTCTTTAAGTAAATTTAAATTTGAAATCAGTTAAATTTATAAGAAAAGTCGGCACTTACTTGTTCCCGCGTAGTAAACAGTATAGTCTAGCTGATGTCCTAGCATATCCACTTTGACTCGGTCCACTACAAGACGCGTGAAGAATAGATCTCTCTTGTAGTAGATCGGCTTTTCGTGTTCGTGGGATACAGCACTGTCCATCAGTGGATGTGACCTGTTACAACAAATATTTATATGTATTTATAGCAGAGATGCCAGAGGGAACTGGGAACGTATTGTTACGAAATTCCGTTCCCGTTTCCGCAGCATTCTGGCGGCATTGTGTCTTGATTGGCGGAACTCAATGCCGCGCTTTGCCTCGACACCAGATATATAAGTAATGAAAATGTTAAAAATTTATTTCCACGGGTAGGAATCAAATCCGCAACTAGTTTCGATTACAGTGACAATTAATGTACCATTATAGTTGTTAAATCTACTCACCTAGGACATATACATATATAATAGATTTAATTTATTTAGTATAAATCATTAGCTATATTTACAATAGATAGATAAAAAATATATATGAATATTAAATCTAACAGATAATAATATTACACTCTACAAAGAATAGACAATACATGAAATATGCCGCTGATAGATGAACGGTGTTGCCAACAGCAGTTCTCAATTTAATTAAAAAATAAATTCAAAAAAAAATTCAATCTAGCACGAGAAAAATTCTATATATTATTTCCACCCGACCGGTTCAGGTGAAGTGCTAAAATCTCAACGTTTCAACGTGAGGATTGTGTAAAAAGTGGGAAAAAAAATAATTGAACACTCTCCGGGCGAGAGCGCTGTATAATTAACAGGACGTGTCGCTAGATAAAAGTGCCTACGGATTTCAATGAGGGCGGAACCCTGGAAAGACTAGCTCGTATATGTTTATAAGTGACAATTTTTATTGTCGACATTCCTTTACCGTCTGAGTTTTGATTTTTAAAAAGTTTTACTAAAATATGTTTGGAAAATGTCGTTTTTTATTTATATTATTAATTTTAATAGTATATGGAGGTAAATTATGAGAATATGGTATTTGATAACTCAAAGATAATTAAAAAATATGAAAAATTAACCTGATGAAATTCAGCACGGTGTCCGGCAAAGAAGACGTATCGTTTACACAGGTGCCTGGCCTTGGTTCTGGAACTCTGCTACTTATAACTGGAAGCCACGCCGAACTAGACGTGGCTTGCTCTTTAAACTTTCCTTCGAAAGCTTTTTGTATATCTCCAATGGTGAAAGTGCAAATGGCTGAACCCATTAGGCCGGTTGAAGCGGTCGTGAAAACTCCGTAGAAACGGCTATCGTCGCCAGGTACTTTGTAAATGCTCTCTGTGAACAAAAATAACAATTAAGACAAAAATTGAGGGCAGTCGTGGCGCAAGGCCACGTGCGGCAGGTGGTGGGTTCGATTCACGCAAGAAATTAAATATTTTATATTTCCATTTTCTTTGATTTGGTGGCGGTGTTCATTTTCACCGCTTATTACGGAACGCCTCCAGAATTCGATGGAAAATGTGGAACCGGGTGTCCTAGCATTAGGTTCCCTCTGGGAAATCCTCCGGGAAGTTAAAAAATGAAACAGAAATTATCTAGTTGTAATCAATGAAAAATAAAAGAAAATATATTTATTACTCATAGCTCATTATAAAAAACAAATATAATTTAAGAAATCGTATCACATTCAAGCAAATTGTGCCTACATTTTAGGAAACCTCAGCAATACTCTATCTTCTCATATTGCATTATGGGTGGAACATATAAAGTTAATATTTCATTTACAGCAGTACGCATTTCGCTTTTAACGCTTCCCTAGAGATTATAACTGAATTTAGTCCGATAACTTGTCGTCCTTATATTGAGGCGAGTCGTGGCGCAGGGACACAAATTGTGACCGACTCGTTATGGGTTCGAACCCCACTCGAGGAGATGAAATATTTATTTAAATTTATATTTTCATTGTTTCTCCCTGATGTCAAGCTTCACGCTGTATCCCGTACTCAACAGGATAGGTAGAGAGAACTTAGTGTTAAGACACTCCTTTCCTCACTTTCCGCCGAATTCCGGAGGCATTGCGTGTAGAGTGGTGGAACACAACGCCGCGCTTTGCGACACCAGAGGGAAGAAATGAGAATAATATATTTTTTCATTTACTCGAATGGGAACCGAGCCCACCACCTGTCGCGTTCAGTCATTGGTTGTATCAATAACCAGCCATATTTAAAATATTTCCATCATAACTATAATGTATAACGTAATAACAGTAATTTAAGTTAAAATTACATAAATTGTGACGTTAATTAATGACACAAAGCACATTCGCAAACTTATACAATAATACATTGAAATGATTCAAATTATATATCAGTACGAACACAAATTCTAATCTGTAGAATGTACATAGTTGTCAAAACTTTCATGAGTTCGCTTAAATTACTGTTGTGGCTTTGAACTTTATATCTCCGTGTCACCAGACGTTACCGTAGCATTAAACTATGTTGTACGAACAATTATAAGCATCAATCTATTAAGTGACATTCATTTTCATACATAATGTATCATACGAGGGGTCTTGAACCGGTGGCACAAGGGTGTGATTGTAAAGGCGGCGGTTGTTGGTTCGATTCCCACTAAGGGAAAAGATATATTGAATATTTTGTTTCTCATTTGTAAAACGCGAACTTATTCTGCATCTCAATGGGAATAGAGAATGTCTTGTACACTGAGTTCCCAGGTTCCCCCTGCCTACGTTGCTATGTGCGGGATACAGCGTGAATCAATAGCATGTAATAAGCAGCATATTATTCGTATATATTCTGGTTACATGCATAATGTTAAAAATAAATACCTTAAGATGTGGATTTTGTGAGATCATAAATAAAGCTTATATTAAATTTGGGAAAGGCGTAAAACGATGTTTTGGGGAAAAGCAAGCACATAATTCACAAACACAACACGAAACAGTTGTCAAACGAAAGCCCGACGCGTGCCGCCTATAAATATATTACTTTTGGCCTTATTATTTAAATACGCGATTTACTTAACACATGTTAGGTCAATGTTGTTATCCAGTTTCACGCTGTATCCCGCATATAGTTAACCCTCAATTCCCCACTTTCTGCTAAATTTTCGCGGCTTTGTGTGTTGAGTGGCGAATTTCAATTTCAAATTTCATCCCTTTAGGGTTAAAATTTTTCAAAATTCTTAGTGGATGTCAACATTATGAAAATAAACATCTTTCCAAACTTTACGTTTCTACCATCAGCGGTTACGGCTGTACGCGCACCTTACCTCAGTCAGTCAGAAACATGTCCTTTTATATATATTGATAATAATTAATTTTCCCGAGTAGGAATCGAAGCCACAACCCTGTTAACAGTCGCACATTTGTGCCACTGCACCGTGACAGCCGCAAAATTAATGTTGTTGTGCTTTACTTTTAACTAATTGGACCACAAATAATTATATATAATAAATACAATGCGTGCACAATATTGTACGAAACCTTGAATTTCGAAATAGCTCGACTAAAATTATTAATTTGGAAGGTAGAGAAACAATATATAAGCTTAAATTGGTGGAGGTTTAATGAACAGGAAGCCAGATTACATTTTGCTTACCAATCTAATCACGCTTAAACGTAAATGTAAACAGTACACTTGAACTAATACGTCCTCATAAGAAATGCAGGATGCAGTGGGGTTGCGTGAAAAACGGTGGTAAAATCAGGGTAGGAAACGTTAATATTGTATGAAAGCAGTCGCGAGCGGGGCTCCAGTCTCGGAGAGGAATTGGCTAGATTTTGTCGTTTTAAATCTTCCTATGCACTATTGAATCGAAGTGAAATGTTTGCTCGAGATTGACGGTAACTCTTTGCATGTTTGGGATTAGGGTGCAGCTACGAAGTTAGTTGGCGAAGCTTGGTAAGTCTGGATACACAGAATCGTACTTTGAAGAGGCACAGAAAATTGCTACAATATTTAGTCTTTTGTGTGTATTACTGAACTGACGAGTGGATAACGCGTTTGCTTTGTCTGTAAAACTTTCAAATGTTGTTTAAATATAAACAGAGAACAAATACCTATATGAACTATTTAAATAAAATAAAATTTGTTTTTTTTACTTACGTATTTCATTGAAGTAGAATGGAAACTCGCCGGGAATACTACAATTTAGACGAGCTTTCAGATAAGTGGCCCAGTTTTGACTTAGGATATTCTTTCCGCCCGTATCCCTCTTGCACACTCGCGCCACTCGGGAGTAGACCGCCTTGCCACAGTTGATATACTCCACCGCGGTCTCACGGAAGAAGAACAGGACGTATTCACCCACGTCGAATGATCCGACGAAATTTGGTTCTAGAACAAATATAAATTATGTTAAGTTCCACCGACACATATGCTCGGACAGTATATTTTCTTACACGACTCCGTACCAGAGATACGTAAAGGCAAAGGTATTATGTAAATACTGTCCATTCACTCTTTTCACCATACATTAATATTTTACTTAAGTTGCATACAAAAATGAAATAAATTAATAAATTATTAAAAAAGTATGATGTGATCTTTTTAAAATATATATACACATTTTTATAAGATATAATCTATCAGAAACCCAACTTTAACACTCTAGTTGCTATTTGTAAATATTAATTAAAATAATAAACTTAAATAAATTTTAATAAACATAACCCAAAAGATTTGTCACCACCATTACATTACATTTAACTGCTAACTCTGTACAGCAGTTTAATTACAAACATAAATTTTATATATCCACAGTGGAACACGGCACGTTCCCATGTTAATACCATAGTATCAAATTGCTGTTATTCCGTGTGATATGCAATAAATATTAGATGAAGCCGTGTCAATTATGTCATATACAGGGCGTTCTCAGTTCGTATTAATACGTTCTCATTTGTTGCAGGCCAAAATGAAATAGCCGCGTGTCGAGGCTTAAAGGCACACGACTCTGACGTCACATACTCTATCTCACATTGTGTTTCTATAGGTGAGATTATCTCCAGTTCTATAATGTTAAAGGAGCATTAAAATTTAATAAAGCCTCGAGATTGAAATTTATGTTGCTATAAATTATTTGATCGCAATTAATGGCCGATAAACCGGCTCATTTATTGATGAATAGATTTCCAGATATTAATATTTAAGATTAGACAATATCATATGTTTATGATTGGGTGATTTGTATGATAAATAAAGTTAAATAAAATACAGACAATATAAATAATGATTTAAATCGTATTTTATTTTTAAAAAATCATACACAACAACAGCCACTTCGTTCCCCATTTTAAGCCAAATTATGGAGTCATTGCGTGTCGAGTGGCGGAACTCAACGCCGCGTATTGCCTCGACACGAGAACGAATAAATTAAAATGTAGAGTGGGGATCGAATCCAAAATCATTCACATTACAGCCAAACACTTGTGACTGCGCCACAACTGGCCTCAAACTAATGTAAGTTAACAATTTTATTTAAGATTTATTAAAAGATGTGAAAATAATAATAATAATCCTTGAATACAATATTATGAATAACAGTTCATAGAACAACGTTAAAACAATAGCCGTAAATTAGGCTAGGTGAATTCTATTCGCTTGATCAGAGCTCAGAATAGCTTTGTATATTAAAGCTATAGTAGTGCGTTACCACAAATACTGAACTAAAATCGGTCACACGTATTATTTAGCTGGTTCATGTTGTTGCAAACGATTTATTTGCGATTGCAGAATTTGTTCATGATAACATTTTGTGTTTATTAGAGTTTATATGAATGTTAACTTTACCTGCTTTATGTTCAATAGGTGTGATTCTAGTGAAAAATCAGCCCCAAGCGAAAAAAAACATAGGTAGGAAGGTAGTTTGAAATTAAACTTTACTATTATAGAAATGTTTTAAAACTTAGTGATTATATTTGCAACGAGCGATTTGTCCGCGGCTTCTCACGCTCAAACTACTCAATTATTTAATTTCTAATCTAATATTTTTTTTATTTAAAAACTTGTAGGAATTTTGTCAAAATAAATATTTTAAATTGATATAATTGTTTCATTTATAAATCGATTGGAATAAAATAAATACTAGATATTGAACGAAATTTAACAAAATACAGTACTGAAATTAAGTCGGTAGAGCCGTTTCTGAGATTAACGCGCACAAGCACACATACAATCAGACAAAGTAAATTGAAATTATTGTTTTGTATTCCATTTCATTAGATAATATATGTATGTGCAGATGTACATTTATTCACCTAAGATCGCAGCCAGACCTACATCATTTTAGCAAAGCTGAAATATTGAGAACTATTGGTCTAATAAGTAGTTAAGACAGTATGCATACTCACTAACTTGAAAGTGAGGCCTTTTCATGAAAAGCGCCAAATGAATGTACATCTCCGTCTGGGAGGATGATTGAGCCATCGAATTGGTCTGGGTGCATATAATGAGTCTTGAAAGAGTCCGTAAATAATATATTTAAAATTAACGCTTCCTAGTATAACGTAGTTTGGCCCAATTACAAGCAATCTTTAGGACGTCTTGCTGGAGTAAAGGCCAACGTGAACGGTATGGTAGTCATAAATATACTTCTAAAAGGACCACACTTTCAAGTTAGTGAGTACGCATATAGTCTTAATCACATATTGGACTCTTAATCCTTAAAATTTCAGCTTTGCTAAAATTACGTAGGGCTTGGGGCCCTGGGATCTTAATCTAATTCTTTACTTAGATAGCAGTGAACCTATTGTTAAGATGTTAAGTCGAAGAATTTTTCAGACATTTATATGATGGTTACCGCGGCACAAATTAACGAGCAAAGATTGGGGGCACATTACAGCCCGTCAGAGCGGAAACAGTTTAATTTCCATTGTTTAGTCGCAAACAGTGCGATTCCAGTCTAATTCGTGTAAGCACCGATAATTTGTAACAATTGTTCTAATCATTACCAACCTACAGCTGATTGCAGATCACTGATGTAGCATTCACTGATTAACGAATTCATTCATCAAGCTTTCTAGGACAATGATTGCTTCTATCATTATATTGATAGTTTAATAATTTGGACGATTTTCAGTGAGCAATATAAGCTACATCGGTAATATATTTCAAATTTCTTGTCGAGTACCGTTTATTTTTGGGGAACGGAAGTATCGTGATGGGGATGGAATGTGCTAACACTAGGTTTCCAGGTTCTGGATACCATCCTAGATGTGGGATACTGTGTAATCAGCGCCCCAAATAAAATTAAATGTACAAATATGCTCTATTATTGCGGCAATTTATTAGAAAATAAATCAACAACTTACTGTCCAGCCATTTCGAATCATATTTCAAAGTCCGTTTGAAGGAGAACTCTCGCCGGCCTGTCGTCAAGTTATGCAGGTCAGTCCTAAAGATCACGGTGTCCGCTTTTGTGAACTCCGCGTTAGTTCCCGAGTACAAAGCGGGTAGGGAGCCTGGGTTGCCCTTCTCCACCCACAGAGCAGTGGAGTTGTCAGCCGGGTCGTAGGGACACTTAGCGACGCCCATGCCGATGCCCGGCACGTACTCGTGACGGGGCAGGTGCGTCAGGTTGGACTGCAACAAAACAATATCATTTATTTTTATTTCGACACGAAACACTTAACTCCGGAAAGAAGGTGTTAAAAACTAAGCAGTAGTCGTTTACTTGGAATAAAATTTTTAGCTCATTTTACTAAAACGTCAAGGTTTATATATAAAAATTTCACATCCGGACACCGTCGTTTCCACGTGCAATTAATCAAATGCACAAAAAAACAGCACCTAACGAGTAGATTTATGCGTCTAGCGCACTGCCCTCCCCGGTCAGCCATACTCGAAAACACATCTGCGACTAAATTTTTTAAAAAACCCCCACGTCCATTTCACGCTTAGAGCAATTTATTGACTGAAACTTATTATTAGAAAAAAAAACTTGAATATTTTCGGTATATTATGGGCGTATTCCAGTAAACTCCTATATTAGTATAATGCGATGGGTGGCAGTACGGTTTTCGAAATTATCATAAAATTACTAAATGTAGCATAAACGTGGGGTGGGCAGCGAGGCCCGCCGCAGTGGATTGAGACTTTATGTAAATTTTAACGACGCTGCGACCATCGAAGGCACCTGTGACCCGCCTTCCCCTCCTAGCCAGCGGCACCTGTCGAAAACCTATGTCGTTTTTATTTCAATAATCTGAGGATTAAATTAGGCGTGCAAGGAGTCCGCCACGAGCGCCTCGGGGCTAAGGGGCGGTTTTTAAAGAATGAGCCTTTATTTTTAAAGTAAAAGTCCGGTATTACACTGGTTAACATGGTAAACTTAAGAAAAACATTGATTTTGTGGTATCAAATAATATTAAATTTTAAGTATTGATACTTTTTCATATAATCGTAAATATCCTACACATATAATATAATGAAGAAATGACAATAAAGTGAAATGTTATTAAATCAGCGTCAGCTTCTAAACATATTTACATTACAGAAAACACTTTAGAGACAAAAAAAAAGACAAAAAAAAAAAACAAACATAAATAAACAAAATATTGATGTGCTATTTAAAGCAAGGGTATTATTATTTCTACGGCTAAGTGAATGTCAGTCCAAAGTAAACAACTCAATGGATCGGACGGAAGAGCTCGCGGCCTTCTCGCACAATAAGAAAGTTGTGGACAGACCCGCAACCTTCATTAGGCCCTCGCTTTGTTTGTTTACAAAATTAGCATTTTCGAGCTCTTAGAAAGGAATCGCCCGCTGCGGCAATTATTACACATAAATTGAAACTTTATAAAGGGAGATTTGCATGTTTTAAAGAGTGACAAATTTTTATACTCAACTTTTCCTTTGCAAATAAGTCAAAGAAAATGCCATTGGGTTTGTTTATTATCTTTATTTATCTTGTTATATAATAAGATATGGTATACTTTTTCCAATGAAAGCTTTAAAATAAGTATGTTATATTGTATTAAAGTCTGCTTTTCAAATTCCTTTGAGAGTTTCCTTTGAAAATTTATTGAGAATAATTGCTTAAATCAATTATAAACTAGATTGGACTCCTTTCAGCAGTGGACAACTCCTACTCTATAAATACCTATGATTTTACTCCAATACTCTTGCATTTATTTATGTTCCTATTTAGAGCTTTTCTATATCTATCTGTCTTTCCAAGACTTGATGGACTAAATTTCAATTCCTGTACGGAGGAGAAGAATACCACATTTGGAATGAGCTATTATTATTTTGTGATGATAAACATAAATCGATAAAACGAAAAAAATATGGATATATCCATTGAAAATAATATAAATGTTAACTACGTCATTAGGTCGTGTATAAATATTTTATTTTCTATAGTTAACTTCAACTTTCCTTTTTGCTATAACAACCAAGTATTGTAATCTCATATATAGGTACGCTTAAAGTAGATTGTAAAGAGAAACGTGCTATAAAATTTTTCAAGTAAAAACTTTAGAACGGTCGTATAAAGTAAAACAAGCGAACTCAGGTGTAGTGATCCCGCATTGGATCCTGCACGTCAAGTCGCGTACGTATTCGCGATATATTGATATTGAGGTTCCAGGGAGGTAGTGAGGAGGTAGCTTTAGAGACACTTCTTTATGAGAATCACCTTATTGTTTGTGAAATTTGTGCTATATTGAAAAAAGTTAGATTATGTGGTATATTCTAAAATTAGATTACATTACACTTTTTTAGCTTCACGCTTTATCCCGTACACAGCAGGAGGAGGGAGTGTGTCTTTACATTAACTTTCGTGTGCTTAACACGAAACTTAATGTAAAGACACACTCCGTTTCCCATTTTCTGCCGGTTTGTGAAGGCATTGGAAATTGGATGGCGGAACCCAATACCATGTCTTGTCGCGACACCAGAACTAAGAAAAAAATAAAATATTTAATATTTAATTTCCTCGAGTGGGGGTTGAACTCACAACCAATCGCATTTACGCACCACTATTGTGCCTTTGGGCCACGACTGGCTTTAAAATATTTAATTTGTACAAAATATCATACATATAATTACGTTTATATTTTTTCGTCATGGTTCAATGTTGCGAAGAGTTTCAAGCACAAAGGAGCCTTAAATCGCAAGTTGCCGCGGGTGAAGTTTCGGCAACTGCGTCACTATCAGATAATGAGATCGAGATTAACTTTTCTGTGTTATACAAACATACATACATCGCCATAAATAAACGTTTGTCTAAATGAAGAAAACAGAGCAGAGGTGTTGAGACACTCCGTTTTATTATTAAGTTTGTAAACTTTGTACGAAATAGGAGTTTATTTGAAAAAAAAAAATAAAGATATATAGAAACTGGGCAACATAATATTATTTTATTGTCCAATAAATTTCGTTTTAAGAGCATTACAGCGTTTACAATGGCGGCGTGACGCTATCACAAAACAATGTGCAATGTATGTAACAATACGATATTGGCTTCTAATTCCAAATGGGATAGATACTGCACCTGTGCACCAGGTCGTGTGACATATGAGCTCGATATGTCTTTGCTATCTATCTATTAATGTAAATGGATGGTAAAAATATATTGAAAATAGATTTTTTATTTTAAGTTTTTTGGTCGTTATATATGATTGTGTTGATTGTGATGAAGTAAGCGAAATCTTTTCTTATTTTCTATTTTTTTAACTCTTGCACTCCACGTGGCAGCGGAGCCACAGCGAAGTTATTCTTTAATAAATTAATTAATAATGTTTTGTTACATGACTATTCTAGGCTGGGTACGGACCACCCGGACTCCTTCTATTCCTATGCTTATGGTTTTAATAGGGTTGTGATATATAATTTCATGTTATTCCAGACATTGCATAGTAAGCGATGGGACCCAAAGTAGCGCTATTAATTAATTTCGAAATACTAAGCACAATATTATAAAAAAATAACAATATATAACATTTTCTCAAGACTCGATGTCGCAACACTAACAAATTCGTTCAAATAGCAAAGTTTAAAAGCGAACATTAGGTTTGTCATAACCGATGTTCGCGAAACTTCAATTTCCTGAGATCCCGCAGCAACTTCGCCGTGTGTTTCGCATATCAACGTTGCTTCGAACGAAGCGTTCGCAGCGGTACAAAACAACTGTACGAGGAACCGAGTTTCTTTCATAAAGTCTTATTTGCTATCCACGTACTAGAATCTTAATGAGAAGTGCGATAAAAATGTTCTAGAATAACGTTCGTATACTAGTATTTTAGACGTAGTTTTTACTAGGTTTTATGATAAAGGTAAACCTTGGTACGTAATGTTTATACGAGATCGTCCGTGTGGGAGTTGAATATGCTGTTTGGTGTATAGTGATATCCCCGAGTGCTCTCGAGTGTGCGGCGCGGTGGTGTCGCGGCCTCCACTCGTTATAATTGCGGTAATGACAGGAGCTTATGACGCTAAGCTAGCGGGTAGAGACAGCCAATTGAGAGTAAATTATACATTTAATTTTAATATTATTTTCAAAGGTGTAATTAGCAATGTTTTAAACGCTGTTATTCAGTATGTTTCTCGTTCTTTTAAAAATAAATCATCAGCTTCACGCTGTAATCCCGCACACAGCAGAATAGGCAGAGGGAACCTAGCGTTAGGACACTCCGTTCCCCACTTTCTGACGAATTCTGGAGGAATTGCGTGTTGAGTGGCAGAACTCAGCGCCGCGCTTAGCCTCGACACCAGAGCGAAGAAATGGAAATATACATTTAAGTTAATATGTCATCTCCTCGAGTGGGGATCGAATTCACAACCAGTCGGTTTTACAGTCACACTTCGTGCCGCTGCGCCACGGCTGGCCTCAATTTTAAAAATACAATTAACGATAATAAGATAGAATTATTAATATATCATATATATTTTTTAAACTTGACACTGTATCCCGTATATAGCTGGGAACTTGCTATGAGGACAATCCGTTCCCCAATTTTAGTAAAATTTTGAACGCATTGCGTGCTGAATGGTGGAACTATATAATTTTTTTACGAGTAGGAATCGAACTCACAACTTGTCGCATCCAACCAACCTGCTGTTCTTAAATATCACATAAATTATTAATTTAAATTAGAAAAATGTAAAAGTAAAATCCAATACTTTAGAATCGTTGTATTCTACTTTAACGCATATAGAGAGACTAATATTAACACATACATATAAGAGGACCACACCGTTATTACTTTTATTTCGCTCGTGTGACGAGCTACAGATTTAACGTTTTCAATTTAAATTGCAACAATCAATAAGCGGAGCTTATCGCGTTTTATTCGAACAAGATGAATGCGACGTGTTTTAAATCTGCTAGCTATACAAATTCTGGTATTGTTATGCGGGGTAAGAGTGCGTTTACATATGCTCGATTAGGTTTTTCTCAGATAAGCCTAAAAAAAACTCAAAATATTTCGGTCTTTTGTAATATTAATACATTGTTATATTATATATTTAAAGTAAAGAAGAAACCATATAAAAGGTTTTAAGACACTTTATTATGTTACTTTACTCTTCTAGAAAGTAGTTGCGTAAGCAGAGGAAGCCTAGTGTTAAAACTCTCATCTCCTAACTTTCCGCGGAATTCCGGAGGCAATGCGCATTGAACTCAACGCTGCGAGGAAGAGATTAAATATTTGCTCCAATGGGAATCGAACCCACAACTTGTTGCGTTTATAGTCACACGCCTATGCTACTGTACAATTGGTCTCATATCAATTATTATTCATACATTGCTATATTATGTTTTGCAAATAAAATGGAAACCATATAATATGTTTTGATACTTTTTACTTTATATACCTGATATTTACATCTCAATGCATGTATAATGGAAGTCTAAGACAATTGAAAAATAAAATAGATTAATAAGAAAATATCGTCTTATAGAAAACGTGAACAGGTTCCACCGTAGTAAACGATACCTTTCTTTGTTTCGAATAACTTTCATTTTATTGCTTGTTCCGACTAATCTTTCAGCGTTGCGATTGAATTTCGTTCTTTTTATTACCCTTTTATAAGCAAGTCTCTGGGTATAGGTTTATATTTTTTCATTTCAATTATTATTTATGAAAACTTTTATAAATAAATTTAAAATTTAGGAAAGAGATAGGATTTATTGAGTAATATATATTTTATCAAGAATAAAAAATTATAATAAGTACTTTGAGGTCTGTCGTGGCGCAGACTCACAAGAATGTGATTGTAAACGCGAAATATTATGGGTTCGATTTCCACTCGAGAAAATGAAATAATGTATTCATTTCTTCGCTCTGGTGACGGCCATACAGCAGAAAGTGGATAACAAACGTGTCTAAAGACTACGTTTTCTCTGCCCACCGTATAAAAAAGCTGTATAAAAGCGATAATCTCGAAAAATACACAAGTACAACAAAAATTTTATCAGTAGGAGCGCTCAAAGTAGCTACAATAAAAATCAAGCGGTCGGAATGCAATCTCTTCCGTCATTTGTTTCGGATGCCCCTCCATCGCAAACCGCCATTTGTACTAGAATAGATATAAATTGATGACTGCAGTAAGGCCATGCCCACACGTTGCAAGTCCATCTCGTTTGGCGTAATGTTGTTTCGAGAGTAGCAAAAGTGATTTTAAAGTAGCGTCCCGTGCCTGCGTTTTATAGTCGAAAGAAATTTACATAAATGTTTTTAATGGCCTCGTAATTTGAATTATGTTATAAACCAGCGTCCCGCCCGCGGTTTTGCTTGCTTAAGTTGTGCTATTATTAATTTATTATAGTGAATGATATTCGTGTACTAATACATTTTTGTGTCATTATCATAGTATCTGATTAAAAAAAATACACATTGTATAAATAATGTAACGTTGAGCAGAAATATACTTTGTAAGATTAATGTTATATAGATAATTATATTAATACCATTGAAGGTTTTAATAAAATAATGTGTCCCCATATGCCCATTTTATTGTGTATTTATTGTATCGTTTCTGCTTTGGACCAGTTCCATTTTTTAACAAAACGAGTATATTCAAAAGACTTTCCAATATATTGATACTAGGTAGTATATAGTAAATATTAAAGTTAATCTTTTTAGATAGATATTTGTAAATAGAGAGGAAGTTTCCAGTTTTATTATATAAACGCTAATTTAAAATATCTCTCTGCAGCTACCGAACCTATAAACCTGCATGCATGGCTGGCTATAGCCAGTGCGTAACAATCACTGCCCTATCAATCGCGTACATGTGATTTCACTCAATTTTTGAAACTGACGCGCCCTTACCCTCGTGAGGGAGTGAACGCATTACTCAAACCACAGATTATATTCCAATATTTTTATGTTCTTGTTTCTAATATGTCATCTGAGCACAGATGATATATTTCACGATTTGGTCGCTAAATATAAAAATTAAATTGTCTATGAAATGGGAAAGCAAAATCCATTGTATGTGTTATTGTTTTGGTAGAAATACACTTTTTTTTTATTTTTTTTATAAATGTGAATCTTTGCAAGGATGGATGTTTTTCCACTTTCACGCATAATCTATTGAATATACTGTAAGTATCGCACAATAACAAAACTTATGTAAACATTTTTTTAATAATATAACTATGTGTAGGTACAAGCGGGCGAAGCCGCGCGTGTGCCGCTAGTATAACTATTCAATTACCAAAATATATAAGGTAAAATTGGATGGCCAGTAGAAATATCTCTGTAAACAAGCTAACCTGTACAATGGGCGGGCGGGTATCAATGTTCGCATTCAAAGATTCCTACCCCGCAAACCTAATATATTTTCAATTTTCAGCCGCCCGCGTGGGGTTTTCGACGTTTAATAGGATTTATCGCTTCAAACAGTTACTAATATTATAGAAGACTAATAAATAACGTATATATGTTATTAAATAAATGCTTTTATTATATGATATAATATATTGTTTGTTATATAGATTTTATGAAGAGTTAAAAATGTAAGATCACATTTTCTTTTCACATATTTTGAGGACTACAGCGCGTATCAGCATCAGTAGCGTGTTATAACTATATACTCATAGGTATCATTAATGTTCCGCCGGTAACATTTACAGTTTTTTGTTACCATTGTGTGAGCGGCGAAGGGGAGATATAACAAAATGGATGCATTTCGGTTGATAACATTCTATTATCGTATTCATATTTTTAAAGTGAAAATTTGCAAAATAGTCATAAAAACCGCCATCCACTCGGCCTGAAGCGCGATAAAACGTGTGAAGGGTCAAAACGACCGCCGATACATCATAAAATTATATGAAAGTCAAGAGCAGGGAAAGTGAAAAGTGAACAGAGTACAGCAAATTTATTGCGGCCTGCTTTCGATACCTATTGTGGAAGCCTTTTTTACGACTTCAAAAAAATAATTTCATAAAAACATTTAGAGTTTACATCGCACCGACTCGGCTGAAGTGGTCAAGTGGTGTTAATATATTTAAAATGTCCTCATAAATATTATTTTATTTAAATATTATTTTATAATTTCTTTTTTTTAGGTTCACGCTGCAGCCCGCATGTAGCAGAAACGGCAGCATAGCTTAGCTTAGTGTTAAGGCAATCCGCTCTCCTCTTTCCGCCGAATTCTGGAGGCATTTCATATTAAGTGGAGGAACTCAACGCCGCACTTTCCTCTGACACTAAAGCGAAGAAATGAAAGTATTAAATATTTCATTTACTCAACTGGAAATTTAACTCTCGACACGCGACCACTGATCTCAAAATACTATATGAAATGGAAATTTTGAGTTAAAAATGTTTACAGGAAACACGCTTGCATCTAAAATTGTCATTGGACGCCGGCTTTACGAACTCGTTCGGTTAGAAATTTCAACGAGGGAAAAATCTTCTCTCATCTTACGGCGTCATTTGAAGTCAGTATCCGTAAAATTTGCCGCGGTTGCCGGTGCGAAGCCACTGCGCCATGCGGATGCATTTGCAAGAGAAATGGGAGCTTAAGTGTGAGCCGTGTAAAAACGTGCAATAAAAGGAAGTGTTGTTTCGTGTTTTATTTATGAACATGGAACACTTGTGCGGTGGTCCTGCGAACTGTTGCGTCGCTGGCGCCCGGCCAAGCCTCGTGTAGGAATCTCTTGTGGTGGCTCCAAAGATAATAATAACCCCTTATACTGAACTGCCAAGATATCTAGCTGTATGGGCAACAACTATTAGTTAATGTACGAAAAAATCTTTTTATTAACGCAAAAACATTCCAGTTGCCAATTTCACACGTGTTTTCGTACTTGTGCAATTAAATTCGAATTTTTCAGATAAATTAAGTTAACTCGCTCGAATAATCAGTTTAATAGGGTTTAAAAGCATTTATAGAATGTCTTTTATATTGAAATTTAACAGACAATAAATATGGAGACATGTTTTTCATTAATTGATTTTATGCAACGACATGTCTTAACGTTGACGACAGTACTCATTATATTAATTGTATATAAAGTACAGGTAGTGTTTTATTTCATACCTATTATAATCATACGTGGGGAACGGAGTGTCTAAACACTAGGTTCCCTATGTCTACCCTGCTGTATGCGGGATACAGCGTGAAATTGTTTTGTTTTTAATTTGTTATAATCATCATTCACATCATTGAAATTATACGTTTTATTGTGATTTATAATATAATGTTTGTAGATTATAAAAAAACATAAATGGACTCTTTAAAGTTATTTTATAAAACCATAGTTTCAATCACGGGAACGGACACTCCGTCCTTAACACTAGTGTCCCCCTTTCTACCCTGCTGCCTACGGGAAACAGCGTGAAGCTGACAAATTAATTCTCCAATTTAAATATCGCTATAGACAAATAAGATTTAAATCACCTATCTAGCTTATGTTGGTATTAGAATGATCAATGCAAACTTGTATAGTAAATAATACTCACATAAAGCACCCAGTCTTTAGGGCTGTGCGCGTTGGTGCCGCATACGTAGAGCCGGGATCCATCGCCCATCGGCTGGATCACTCTGACGTGGTTCCGACAGTCAAAATGCTGAAACAGTATATATTGTTAATATAAACATAACACATTGTTTTAAGATAAGGTAAGTATCTTTTAAAATAGATAAATAAAAAGATTATTATTAATTTTATTTTATATTTTGGGTTTTGTTTTATATATTTTAATATGTATATATGGATGTGCTTAAAGTTCAATCGTTTGGTAATATTCTTGTATTATTATGTACATGAACATATCATACGACTACGATGTAGAATTAGAAAGAAAAATATTGTGGAATATTTATAGAGTTTACAGCTTTATCGCAGTCCATTTAGTTGAAGTGCCATTGAAGTTGAACGCATAAATCAGAATCAAGCCTAATTACTACAGTAAATTCACTCATTCTCTTACATTTCAATCAAAATTGGCGCAATACGGATAATTGGTTAGCCGATACGATAAATAAATGAACTGCAGTCTACAATGAAGGAATACATATTGAGTGCATCGAAAATTTTATCGAAATAATAGTAATTCGGGTGAGTGTGGGTGAGTGTGGGTGAGTGTCCGCTGGCAGTGATTATGCAAATTTGCGTCCAACATAAATATTGAACGGACATTAATATTCCGTACGACAGGAATATGGGATGACCGCTTTAGTGAATAAAACGCGATCCACGAACGATTGCACCGTGTTTGTGTTTATTAGGTTTTATAATCAATGGACAACATTTTTAACTAATTTTATTGTAAACTCATATAGTTGTCGTGTTTCCCGCCGAATAATAAACGTGCGGTCGCCATCTTCGAACAGTCAATAAGTAATACATGGAAAACAATTATTTAACCGTTTCCAAATGAAATGGACGTGAATGTATAAAATAAACAAAATATCATCTGTGAATCGTCAGTTGTTTCGTTATATTTTCAAAAGCAATATACCAAGTTGCGGGTATAGCCGGGTCTGTGGTGACCGTGGCGGGACGGGAGACTGAAACTAATTTTCTCTACGTCACGACGAGAGCCGTCCGGGAGCGACTATTGTGCGGATATTCTGTCAGATTTTGAAATTTGCGAAATACACGGACGGAAAGGAATATCACAAATGCTTTTTGTCCGGCGGGGATGTCGCATTGCTTGATTTAAGTGTTATCACGTTGCAGATATTTTTCTTATTTTCAATACTGCTGTATAGTTCATTTGCAATAAAAAAAACTGTTGCATTTGCTATTTTTTTTATGTTTTACATAACATAACATAACAAAAATATTTTGACTACTTTATATTAATAAATCTATTTATTCATTTTATTAGAGGAACTTATGTTTCCCATCGAAAACTTCCACCACATACCCGTACTCACCCGTCCAGGCTCGCACTCGCAACTTTTCTAGAGATTGTTCTAAAGTAATTATAGGATTAATATACTTAGATCGTTTCACCCGTTGTACTGACGGGAACAGAACTGTTTCGCGCTCGGAAACAATCAGAATTAAGCAGGAGAACAATCAAGCTCACGTCTAAGTTTCTTTTAACGGCACTTAGCCGGGCGCTCGCATAACTTCGCTTGGAACTAATGCTTTCGATTGGTCCATTTCGTTAATTATTCGCCACTTTGTACGTAAGTAGATTTACGACCGGCTTTACGTTTCCTCGGCATTTTTTCAACAAATGGAGAATCTCAATGAGGACAGGAAGTCGTATTTTTTTTTTCAAATACCTAATATCTCTTTTGTGCAGATCGGCGAACCTTCCATTAACAATGCAAAGTTCTCGCATTTTGTCTTCTCTTCTCAAACAATTTAAAAAATATTCTAAATTGAAGAATAGGTCCGATTATTTTTATTGAAATATAGCAAATTTTAATTATACTTATTGAAGAATTTGGAGTCTTTCGATCTTTTTTTTGGCACGGCATATTGTTTTATTTATTATACGTTTAAATGTTGTTTTTCAAGAAATCTTTATTTTTACAATATTTTCCAATCAACACAGAACAACACAGGATCTACCGTCAAATCTGAACATTTAATAGAATTTTAACTGGTCACAGTCTGTACATGGAAGGTATATGAGAAACTCTCCTATTTATGAATATAATAAAATTCACAACAGAGATTTTTAATTATTTTATCTGCTTGCCGGTTTGTCTGTTTGTTTGTGCACGGTAATCACAAAAATGGCTTAACCAATATCAATACAGTTGTCACTATCATAATTCTGTAAACTTTCAATAAGATTTATTTTTATTTATTTATTTTAATCAATAAATATATAAAAAAACCTTAATACAAAAATTTAATTAAATTAACGTAAAGCATTTTGTTCTACAATATTACTACAAAATAAATGTTTTATTGAATTGGCTGAAACTTTAGTTTTCAATACACTGTCTTTATAATATTCAAGTTAGAGACGTTGCAAGTGTGTCGCTGGTATACAATACGTAAAAAAGTAAAATAAATATATATATTCTACGTAACAATAAGAGCTATGAACTTTAAACGGCATGGCTACTCGACCCTGCGGCTGTCTTATAGAAATGGTTTGGAGAGTTTTCCCAGCCTTTTTCGTGTAACGACACCGTGTTTAAACAAAGGAAAACTTGCCTATAGTGAGAAACTTTGATTATAGCCTTCACGAGTACCCGCTCTTCCCGTGATCAGGGCGATAGACGCCGGGATATTTCCTTTTTATGACCTCTTCTAATACTAATAAAACAAATTTATTTTTGTTCTCAGTAAGAGGTTTATTATGGCGTATGCCAAATTGTTTTTTTTTGTACTTGACTACTTTTCTTTTATGTTTCTTTTTGTCTAAGTGTAATATCTTCGTTTGAGGAAATGGTATCTTTTTCTTTTTAAAAAGTTCGATTAAAATATAAGACAAACAATCATCATATGTATCTATCGATATTTTCTTTCCAGTGATATTTCCACTTTAAAACGAATTGTATGAAAATTAGTTTTGCCGTTGTACAGACACTATCACAATGGACAAATAGCTATTAAATTCGTTTGTGCATGGTCATGAATAATAAACGCCTAAAGTGTGAAGTGAAAGCCAATAATCAATAATTAATATATTTTTGGTTATATCCTTTTTCTACATACATTGATGTGATGATCTAACATCACGACGTGATGGACTTCCATACTAAGTTCAGATCTAATTGACTTCTTCTTAATATGTTTTCCATGGAAAATCATAGAAATAAACACATTCGTGAAACGTAAAATACGTTCCACAGCAATAACCCACACAACGCACTCGCTATATATATTACAATCGCAGCGGGTCCCCAAAAAATAGAGGAGTCACTCGAGTGAAGAAATCGTTCGCGTCTTAGCCATTATCGAATTAGTGGTTCGTGCGGCGCGGCAACTCGAAACAATCACCGCATCTTACTAGATGGGGACTAAAACAAATATTGCTTTAACGTTGCGATTGTAAATCAAAATTAACGACCTTAATATAGCGAGCGAGAGGTGGCTTCGAGCTCCCCGCTATGAAGATGAAATATGCCAGCAGCCGTTGGCCATTTAGTTAAAAATGGGATTAATCCCTGATGGAAATAGTGGTAGTTGTGTGCAATTTAGTACTGAACAAAGGAGTTGCAATTGATTTAATGAGGCAATAATGGCAACTCCTCCCGGTGAAGTCTCGCTACATTTATCATGGAACTAAATCCGGCTATCTTTTATTCTCCGGCTATGAGATTCTGAGTTATTCGAAATTGAAATTTAATTTTAGTGCTAGTTATTATATTGTACGTTTTTAAATTTTGCGTTAAGGTTTTTTGATATTATATTGCATTATTGTGTAGTTAATTCGGTTTTTAATATATTTTTGTGTTTTTACCATATTAATAACATCATTTTCAATTAAAAAAGTTCAAATTTATTCTTTGCATGCCTCAGTAGTACAAATTTTGTGACTGAAAAGGCGTTGGTCGTGGATTCATTGCATCTATCTATAGGGTATAGGAAATGTTTATTTAAAATGAATTAAGTATATGAATTTACGAATTTACAGCAACGTACGAAACTCTCTTAAAAATGAGCAGAAAGTGGTAAATGCGGAACACGCACGGATACAATAAAATATTTATTATTATTGTTTTATTTTACTACCGCGCTTTTGCTCGCATTCAGAAACTCAACTCCGCGCTATGTCTACAACAGCGGAGAATTAAAAATAATAAAAAAATATATTTACATTATAGTCCTTTCTTCGCTTCGATTTTTTAAATTTGGAATTGAACCAACAACCATCACGTATATAGTCAAAAACTATCTTACAGCGCCACAGTAGCAACAAAATATTATATTATTAAATTCATAAACGAATAATGAGGCCAGTCGTTGCGCAGGGGCACAAAGTTTGATTGTAAAACCGACTGGTTGTGGATTCAATCCTAACTCGAGGTGATGATAAATTTTCTTAAAATTTATAATTCCATTTCTTCGCTCTAGTGTCGCGTGTAGTTCTACCACTCAACACGCAATGCCTCCAGAATTCGGCAGAAAGTGGGGAACAGAGTGTATTATCACTAGGTTCCCTCTGACTACCATGTTGTGTGCGAGATACACCGTGAAATGGTTTTTTTTTTCATAAACGAAAATATTGCTGTGGATCTGCAATAACTTACTTCTGATTTGCCTTTGGAGACGCATTGAGCTACGTTACTCGGCTCCAAATTTATAGAATCTCTCTGTGAACAAATAAATTATTGGATTATTTAACGCAAAAATGGGATAAAAAAGTGGAAAATATCTTCAAAAGTAATAACTTACGTCACATTGTGAGGCGCTTATGTTTTTCATATTAAGCCGGTATAATCGGTCCCTGAAAAAATGTAGATCTTTTATAAAATGTACGTAATGAATATGCATGCATTTTGGTTTTAAAACTATATAAATATTCACACATTATTTATCAAAATATTTTATTAATAATTTCATTTATTCGCTCTGGAACGAAGGCAAAAGCGCAGCGTTAAATTCCGTTTACCACACGCAATGCCTCGAAATTAGGAGAAAGCAGGGGAACGGAGTGTCTTATACTTAGACTTAGACTCCCTCTGCCTGTTGTGCATGGGATACAGAGTGAAGCTGAAAAAAAAATCACAGCTGTTGTTAAAAAAAAACAACACGATAATAAGCTAACAACAAGTAATTCCTAATCTGAACTTATTTCTAACATACTCGTATCACGCGAGAAATATTATTTAAACAGCTCAAAATTACCGCTTTCCTCGAAGAAATTATTTACGTAAAGTTACAATCGAACGATTACCTGTAATCGTTTTATAGTACAAAATGCGATGCTTTATTACTTCTGATGGCATGTTTAAATATCTAGCTGTATAATAATACCAAATTATCACTTTTACTACTCTAGTATATTTAACTATTCTTGGATAACAAAAATCAACGCAGCATTTAATATTTTCATTTCTTCGTTACGATATCGATGCAAAGCGCGGAGTTAAGCTCCGCCACTCAACACACAACGCCTCCAGAATTCGGCGAAAAGTAGAGTTGTGTCTTAATACTAGGTTCCTTCTGCCTACCCTGCTATGTGGGATATAAGGTGAAGCTGAATATAAAAAAAGGAATAACGAAAATAAACCTAGGTACTACTAGGAGCGTATTTATTTCCACATTTTCGCGTCATGTTCAATATTACGGAATTTACTATTTATGTGCAAAAATATGAAATACAAAACTTACATCGCACCGACGTAGAGCGCGTCGCGTTTGGAATCCACAAAGAAGGTCCTGTAGTAGAGAGTGCCGCAGGAGAATTCTCGCACATGATCTGAAAAGAACGAAATATTGCTATGAATTTGCAATAAATTCCAAATTTACAATTATAATTTATAGGAAGAGTTAAAAATAATATTATAAAAGTTATAAAATATACATACAATTTTATTTAAATTAAAGCCTAAATTTATTTTTGTTGTTCAAGGAGCTTTTGAGGCCAGAAGTGGCGCAGGGCATGAGCGTGTAACTGTAAACACGACAGATTATAGGTTCGATTCCCATTCGAGAAGCTTAAATATTTCGCTCTGGTAACGGGATAAAGCGCGGTGCTGAGTTCCGCCTTTCAACATGAACAAAGAAATGAAGCTTTTCAATACTAGGTTCCCTGCCTGCTGTGTGCGGGATACAACGTGAAGTTAAAAAAAAGTAACATTTTACACTCTTAGTTGCAATATCAGAGTATATAAATAAATATGTACAATTCGTATAAACCAATACATACATATTTCTGTTGTTCCGTGATATCATCGATCTCGAACTATAAATTTAATTAATTTTGTATCACTTAAAATATTACATATCAAAAGCTCGTTATTGGCGTCAATGAAATTAATATTCTTTATTGCATAAAAAATTGGGAAAATGCTTTTCTTTGATGTATTTAAGTGATTAATTCACGCTTATCTATTATTAAGGCGGGATGGGACACGTGAGGGACGCGGCCAAAGGGGACCATGTCACGCACCAAACACCCAGTACTTTTACAACCAAAAGTAATTTACGTAGAAAAGAATACCGTTCAAATAGCAAACGAATAAACTAGAAATCGTAAAAGCTACGTGATTCCAGCAAATATGAAGAAGTTTAGCAAATTGTTTTGATATTAAGTTTTATATGTATTTTTATGTTACATTTTCGCAAACACGCGATTGACATCGGTTAATTTTCTATGGTATGGAAGCAATTTGAGAAACAATAAAAACTATAAACGGTCTTATCTTTTTATTGATGCCATTTGATAAGGGGAACCTTAAATTCCCCTATAATAAAAGGAAAAACCATATACATAATTCAATATTTCTTTTCAAACTAAATCCATATGTTCTTAAATTTAATTGATATAAAATACTATTCAATTTACGGTAACCCTGTAAACGAGAAGTTAATTAACACCAAACAGAAACATTTAACTATCGTTTACTCTGTACTCAATGGCGGCGTGCACAAGTTAAAAAAAACCACCATCTCGTCTGACGGGTAAGACTAGCTCGCGCGGAAGACTTTTCAATGGTTTCACCTATTCCGCCCGACGCCTCTATGCGAGAATACATTTTTCACGAAGCCAGCCATCACTGTCTTTTATGCATTTTATGTTGAATAAAGAAATTAAAGTCATGACTCGTTCTTCACATTTTCTATTTTTATCGTTTCTCTTGTGGAAGTGGAGTGTGGTATAAATTTATATGTTCGCTAACGATGTTTTGAGTTGGAAACACGTGTGTTTTTCGAATTCTATCTTGTTTGTTTTAAGAATTTCAAATACTGAAAAGCACCTACATTTTCACAAAGAAGTTATACAGCACGTTAAATTTACAGTAAAGTTAGAAACTAGCATCCTAGTCATAAACATGAAATGTTTAGTACGATTAAATATACTTACTTAGTTTGTAGTTCCTACGAACTTCTGTCAAAAACAATGTTATAAAGAAAGTTCAAATGGAAAACACTAGAAACGGAGCAATGCAGGCACGTACAATATCAGCTTCCACTGTTTATTTCAATAACTACTTTTATATCGGATATCTTTTATAAATTTTAGTAGACACAGTATTTTGTAGTTTTCAATAATTTAGTTTTTAGGTTCACGCTGTATACTGCAATTTTGAAGGGTGAAAACCTAGTCTTTGACAATCCGTTCCCCGCTTTTCACCGAAATTTCGAGCTATACGCCTTAGTACCAGAGTAAAGAATTAAAAATATTGATAAATAATCATTAATTCCTCCGAATTAAATATCGAACTTGCATCCCTCACGCTGGTGCACCTGCGTCACGACGGCCACCAATCATTACGTAGTAATAAAACCTTTTTATATCCGCTTAAAAAAGCTTTAACGATCGAAACATTAGATAATTCAAAAGTTTATCTTATTTTACGGCCGGGATCGTATAGAATTGGAAATACGATTAATAGTATCGATAAAGTGACAATGTTTCATTGCGAATGAAATTAGAATAGACTGCAGTGGAACAGAACAGGTGCGAGTCGGGCGTCGGTATTGCTTTTCGACGCGCGCCGCTGGGACTGCAACCTTGTATCACGAATTTGCGTTTGTGTGATGTTTCTAGTTATTCCGTTTACACGTTTTGGTTGTGTGTAGTAGAGATTGTAATTTTGTAAGGATTTTTTGTGAAAAAATGTTTTTTTTTTATTGTAGATCTTTGTCTCAATTGGTTAGATAATATTTATAACTATGACGTCATATGTTGAAAGATTAAACGTGTGTAAAGTTGAGAAACAAGTCATATATCATCAAGTAATTAAAATTGGGGAACGGACTGCTGTGTGCGGGAAACAGCGTGAAGCTGAATTAAAATTTAAGAGTATAAAATGTGTAACTAGTATAAATGAGTAGATGTGCTTTTTAATTAAACATAATCCATGGAGGCCAGTCGTAGCGCAGGGACACAAAGTGTGATTGTAAAATTGACTGGTTGTGGGTTAGATCACTTGATTAGGAAATATGTATTTAATTTTATATTCCATTTCTTCGCTCTAGTATTTAGACAATCCGTTACGTTCCCTCCCTCTAGAATTTAACGGAAAGTGGAGAATGAAGTGTCTTAGCACTAGATGCCCTGTGCCTACCCCGCTGTGTGCGGGATACAGCGTGAAGCTGATACTGATACTTATAATTTGCTTAATATAACATTACATAAATATTCCGTTAATTTGCAGATAAGTAATATAGTCAACGAAAATTAACTATAAATCAGTTTATCCTCTAATTAAAATTTAATATACAATCGAAAATCCAATCGACCCAAATAAATTTGAAATTACAACAATCCATGGCAGGTCTCAGTGATAAAGTTCTAGAAATCTTGACGGCGGCCAATTAATTAGGGCTTTATATTTTTAATCTTATTAATTTTCTTGTTTATTTAAAACGAGTCGTGTTGTTTCAGCACTTGAATCGTTTCCATCTAATCGGTGGCTTATTAGCATAAACATACTTTATATTATTTTATTTAGGCCTTACTATGGGGTGTAATGGGATGGGGCGGGGGTAGCACGATCCTTAAGAGGCTGTCGACACGCAAACCGTTTAATAGTGACAGGCATACACAATCAACGTGTTCAGTTGCCCTGTCCTTCCCAACACTGGAGAAATTGATATCGTATTTTGTCATATCAACTTCTCCAGAGTAGTGATTAATATTTGCTTAATCACTAGAATGTTGTTTTTTTTTGTACTCTTTCTATGAAAGAAATAAAACACACGGCATTCAAAACCACAATCATTCAAAATAATATAAATTCGTAGGTACAGTAGAGAACCATACAACACTTTGAAGAACTTTGACTTTTCCTTTTTTGAAGATATTTTACCGTCATAAATATTTTTTGAAACTTTACGCTTGTATTAGTGGGAAGGGAGAATTTAGTGTCAAGACACTCCTATCTCTGGTTTTCATCCGATTTCGAAACGTTGTGCGTTAAAAGTGGAATCCGACGCTGCGCTTTTATTTACCCCAGTTTAGGATAAGAAACATATTTTTACACTATACATCCGTAATAGTAATAAGTCGCAATATAACCAAAGACAACACCTATAGCAACATTTTTATTTTACTTCCACGGAGGTTCTCGAAAGAAAATTAATCGAGCCAAATAAATTAATTAGATATTAAGATTTTATCTATAGTTAACTAGCTTTTATTGAGGTTTCGTATAGTTTTATTCGATTTGTGAATTCATGTTTCCAGATTTGGAAGGGTAATTATTTTATCGCATGAGTGCTCGGGCGCTGTTCGAGTGGTCAGTGGTCAAAGGGGGAAAGGGCCGAGCTCACAGCTGGAGCCCAAGAAAGTTATACAAGCCACGTTCTGAGATGGTATCATGCTAAATTATTTTGGTCAAGGGTATTTTGAGCAGACCACGCACTTGGACGCTGTTAGCGGCTTTATTATATTGTCAGCTTGCATATAGATATAGGTTATGCTGTATTATTTTTGTAAGATTTATCAGGTTTCTGAGAATTCTTATTGGTTCCTATAGAAATAACTGGTTAATAAGACACTCCGTTACCGCTAGGTTCTCAGGTTCCATCAGCCTACTACGCTATTTAATTTTAAATGTTAATATTTATTTATTTATTTTATTTATTATTTTTATTTACAAAGCCAATAAAGAGTTACATTAAGACATTCAACCAGAAGAGAATAAAAAAATTACAAATAGTCGTTTTTTTTTTTTTTTTTACAAGAAAATCGCTTGAATGTCGGGAATTTGAACCTTGGATATCTCACTAGGATGCCCTGTGCGGAGATAACCAATGATTGCTGTACGGATCTTATTATTGGATTTCAAAATTAGAACAATGAGCTTTAAATGAATGTAAATTGTGAGTGAAATACATATGAAAATTATAAGAATACATAACATATAAGTATATATACATAAGAGTAATATAATAAATATGTTAAAAATATTTATATATATACATATATGTATATACACATACTTACATACATATACATTACATATATATATTTTATTAATATTTTACTGTGGCAACTTCATAATATCTTCTATTTCATCATAGTCTAGCGAATGTAACCATTCGTTTAGTGCTTTTTTTGCATTGTGATAGTTAAGTTTGTGGAGATTTAGCTTTTTATTGATTTTATTTGCAACGTACGGGCCTAAAAATGCCGAAAATCTTTGAGTAATTCTTTTCTTAGTTATAGGTACTATGCCAAAAAGGTTAGTCCGTTTTTGGTTGGTTTTATTATTATATTTCTTAACTAATTTGTATTGATTTAATAGGAGTTGGAGCAGAAAAATTTTGCGAACCGAGTGAACTTTACTATATTTATATAACTCGGTCGTAGGAAATTGATAATTTTTAAAATGGATAATTTTTAAAATCATGCGTTGAGCTTTTTCAACCATAAGTACTACTGACTTTGATGCACCACCCCAAGAGGTGATACAATATCTAATTAACGACTCACAAAGAGCTTTATATATCATAGTTACAAAATCAAAAGAACCCAAATGTCGCAGGGTTTTAAAAATCCGTGCTAGTGCTCTAATTCGAGATGCTAAGAGGCTTGCATAAGCCTCCCACCTTAGATGCTGATCGACAATCACACCAAGATATTTAATTTGATATACTTTTTCAATTTTTAAACACTCACAGCCATTATAACTGGGTCGATTAAAGTTTTGACAAGAGTGCGATTGGATCTGGAAAGATGAGGTTGGTTGAGAGGATAAATTAACGCTAAATATAATGTATCTTGTTTTATTCAGGTTCAACGTTAGTAGGTTATTATCAAGCCAACTCATTATTCTGCTCAGACCGCGTTCGGTAATATCTTTAAGACCCTCCCAGTCGTCACCTTCAAATACGAGCACGGTATCATCTGCATAAGATATTATTTTACAATTTTGGATTTGCAAAGAACAAAGGTCATTTATGTATATACTAAAAAGGGTTGGGCCCAGGACACTCCCCTGTGGAATACCGAAGAGGAGACTTCTCTCACAGCTACTCTCAGAGCCTATTTTTACACGTTGTGATCTATTTGTAAGGTAGTCAGCAAATAACTTATGACAGTTACCTCTTATTCCTAGCTTAAATAGCTTGTTGAGAAGGATAGAAGCAGAAACAGTGTCAAAAGCCTTAGCTAAGTCAAGAAACACTCCGATACACTTTTTACGTTTGTCTAAAGCACCTGACACCGTATTAATTAGGTCGCTTAAAGCGTCTTCAGTAGACCTATTTGCTCTAAAACCGTATTGATTCGAAGAAAGGATATTATTATTCTCCAAGTACCTTTTTAAGCGGTTGTTAAGAATATGTTTAAAACTAAATGACATTTTAGTTACATCAAAACAGACACACAAAACAATATAAGAATAGAATATACCTAATAACAAAAGACGATTACAACGATTAAGAACGACAGGATATCCCTATATTTTCCACTCCTCAATCGCTACGGTGCCTATATCGCGGTACACGCCGCCGATTAGATTAGGCACACGAGCCAATTGGCTTACATGAAAACTTTGGCCTGTTACCTTGTAATACCTACTTGGGTTGTATTAATTTAGAACGTGCCCCGCGGTGTTTGTGTTCGGCGTTATCGCGTCTGTTTTTAGCGAAACACGCCAAAGTCCAAATTAAATATGTTGTATGGTTCTCTACTGTACCTACGAATTTATGTTATTTTGAGTGATTGTGGTTTTGAATGCCGTGTGTTTTATTTCTTGTTGAGTAGAGAAATTGTATTCTTGTAGGTGTATCTCTCTTTTTCTATCTCTCCCTCTCTCTCTAGGGGTCCATAATAACCCCTAGATTATTATGGATGACTAATAATAAGTTTCAAAATAAAGTTAATAAATATATTATAAGTTTTAGTATGTAGGTTAAGATATGCTAATAATTCCTCTCCGGACTAGTTGCCTGTGTTAGAGGATGTGTAATTTGTTTTATATTTATTTTGTGCATTTGTGTTTTTTTTAATATAGCGTGCAAGTTTTTATATTATAATACATAAGTTGTGTCGAAAATTTATTAAAAAAAATACCAAAGAACATAAATCGAAAATTTGTACCAGCATGAATTCTTGCAATTAGAATGTGTGCAGTTAGTCGCAGATTATGAAGTTTTTTATAAGTAAAAGAAGCATTGAATCTCTGCAAATTTAAAATGCTGAGTAGATAATCTTTACGGCTATAAAGATAAGAAAAATAATAAACAGATTCCTTTAGAAATCAGTATTTCACGATTATGATACGAAGTGTGAAAATAAACAAAATATATTATTTCGCGTCAAATTTTGTCAAATATCAAGATTTCCATGGCTATTTTAGAAGTAAATTGACTCGCCTATAAAATATGATATGTTAGTCACGATCTCTTTGAATATACTGTCACTTAGTCAAACTGAATTACCTCAAGTAACAGCTTCGTCGTCCCAAAGAAATAGTTAACTATACCTAATACTGTTACGGGCGAAGACTTTAATATTATTGAAAACCATATATATATATATATACATATATATATATATATATGCTTTATATGAGACATATTGAGTAAATTTTAAATGTAGGTAATTTACAACATTTAACTATTTTTAAATGAAACTATTTTTACCGGATTTATCGCTTATATTTAGCATTATACATAAATTTTTGGAAACTCGATATTTCGAACACTTTCCAATAATAGCGAATTGCGGATATATAATCGATTAATCCAATTAAAAAAGTCGAATTTAAACTTATTTATTACATATTAATTTAAAATTACAAGTACTTAAATCATATAAATATTTTTTGAATTAACCATGTTATAATTTAATTTTATATTTTCAGACATTTACTTTTTATGTACTTATTCAATAAGATAATAAAGCTTTTGATCCAATATTTAAAAAAAAGTGATATGCGGATGCTTTCTTCTTAATTAGAGATTTCGACATTTGGATGGAATCGGATATGGTACTTTGCTTTAACAGGTCTTGCTTAAAGTTACAGCGGAAATAAACTCGGTCGAAATTAGAAGTGAGAACCAATAGCTACATTTTTTATTTTTTATTTTTTTTAGTCCTATACCCACTGACATTCTCCGCTTTTCACCCGAATTGCAAGTAGAGTGGCGAAACTCAACACCGCACTTTGTCTATCAGAGTGGAGAAACAATATTAATAAATTCCCCAGATTGGACATGAAACCTCGAATAATATTATATCTGCTCGTATTAAATACATTTTCATTTACAAAACGCGTAGTAATAAGAGCAACCGCCTTCTAGACTACCGCAAAACTAAATTAACTTGCTTTTAATATGAGATTTTAGTCACGATTTCCTTGAATACACCGTTACTTAGACGGCAAGTCGAAGTGAGTTAAGCGAGTTAATCGTGACACGTGTCGTCGACTCGGCTCCTGCATAAACGTTGGACCGTTTTGCATAGATTTTATGATCTTTCTATAGAATATTAATAAATAATGTTTATTTTTTATGTGGGTTATAGTTAGAGATTTGTCTGTTAGTGAGTTAAATATTGAAAAAATATATATATTATTTGACTCTTCAAATAAAAAAAATCAAAATTATATTTACAAGTTTTAGTCATATAATTTATGTAGTTACCTTTATCCAAATTATACAAAAAAAGTACATACAGATTTTTTTACTCATTTATTAAACTAACATTTGAAAAGTTACATTAAAATCGTATTGTATCGATTAAAATCGTCCTCATTTAAGACGAAGGTCTTAAATGAGGACCACTTTCTATCAGTTTCATACAAAATTGTTCATTTTTCTCTAGAAAGATAAACATTTTGCCGTTCCATTCTCGAATACAATAGTTAAAATGAGTGTCGCTTTATCCTTTACTCTTAGAACAATTGAGTGTAGTCGTACAAGGGAGAATTAACAAAGGATGCTGTATAAGTAGTGTTAACATTAAATATTTATTTATTTTAAATTGTATTTAACAAAATGTTTGTACTACTATCGTACTGAGAAACGTGAAACACTCCGCTCCCCATTTTCCACTGAAGAAGCCTTCTGCAGGTGTTGCTGAACGAAGAAACTAAAATATTAAATATTAAATTTCCTCAAGTGGGAACCGAACACCGAACCGAGCGTTTACAGTCACTCGCGCCATGGCTGGTCTGTATAATAATCTTGTCTTATCTAAAAGCTCGATTTATAAGCAAAAGAAAATAGAGTCTCTCGTCTCAGCTATAATTGCGTGTGATCTTCCATAATATCACGATATCCATAAAACTGGGAAGTACCTACAATGTCATATATCTTAAAACTGTGGCCCTTCGAGTGTACGGAACTAGGGTCAATGGAACAAAATAGCGATTAAAAGTGTCGTAAAACGAAACCATGTAATCTCATACGAACCGTAATAAAGTATTAGGAGAGACTTAAAAGAGGGCGCCACACGACGCCTCCTTATGAACTTATGAACAATGTAATAAACCAGTAAATTTCAACCATTAAAACTCCATATAAATTTTCATTTAATTATGTGTATTAAGTTGGCTCTACTCCATCGTTAAAAAGCTTTTAGCTTAAAATTGTTAATTAAAAGAAAATATATATATTTTTAAACGTCTTTTGTAGGGTAGTTTTGATACGCGATAGGTTCAATTTTAAGGTTAAGTTGATATGATATGTTGTTATGGTCACTTATACCTAACACACGATACAATAAGTAAGCTTTAGAACATACTAAAATATATTTTTTTCGAATCTTTCTTCATAAAGTTTTTATTAAAGTAATTGGCATATCTTATATACATATTATAATAAATCACTTTAGGCGTAAATAAAAAACTAGTCAAGAGCAAATCGGACAAATCCAGGCTTCAGTACCAATTTTGTTATTAGAGGTTAAGGGGAACGATTTATAAAAGTTACGTTTCCATTGAATTTAAGTTTTTGTAACATGAACATTGGATTTGTCTGAAATGAATTAAAAATATAAATTTGTATAAATTTTAATTTTTTGGACTTCTTCCCGTACTAATGCTTTAAGCACGCTGTGATTACGCATTATAAATTCATCATATAAGGGTTTTGTTTTTTTTCTTTTAATGCATAAAACCCATACAAAATCATAATTATTTATTTATCATTTTCTCCTTCAATTTCACACGCTATTCGTCCAGAGTTCGGCAAAAAGCAGGGAACGGAGTGTCTTAACACTTGGTTCCGTCTGCCTACCCTACCGTGTGTGGGATACAGCGTGAAGCTAATTTTTTTTTACGTTTTCCTCAGAAATACACACATAATATAAACAGATAGTAAAAGGTAATACGATTTCTAATTACCTATTGTGGTAAAATTTGTGGTAAAAATAAATAAGAAAAAAATCTTACAAACATATGTATGTACACATACTATTATACAAAATAAAAATATGTTTGGTCCCGTTTTATATGTAAATTAGGCTATTTAATAAACACGAGGGAATATTAATTAGGTACTACACAAGACGAGTGGCGGTGGATGCTGTTATTTAATATGATGCTCCTTCATAAAGTGCTATGAAACTGACAGATTACTTAAATTCCACCGTTTGCTGCTTATTATGTGAATATTATTAAGTACGACAGACATCAAAATTCCTATTCGTTATAATAGATAGCGGAAACGTGAAATTATACAGCTTTTATCATAATATTATAGGTAATTTTTACGATAACACCATATTAGTTCATATAAAAAAAATACACTTATGTATTTTTTTTTGTTTCACGCTGTATCCCGCATATAGCACGGTAGGCAGAGGAACCCAGCGTTAAGGTACTGTGTTCCCACTACCATACTTTCGTCCTCACATTTCGCCAAATTCTGAAATAATTTGCGTGAAAAAGTTCTATTTTTAATAAAATCTAACTTCATTGAGCGTCTTCTAGAGTAAACTTGAGGAACGAATGAAAAAAGTTCAGAAAGGATATTAAATTTTCCAGTAACCGATAAAAAAGTTTGATATTACAGCTCCCAAAAACGATCCAGTCTGTTAGCTATTGTAATCCTTTTACCACGCATCTCACCAGACACGGAAAGGCTCTCCCGTCCGCCCGTTCTCGCGGACTAATTTGGAATGCATCTGCAATCGTAAAAGAAGTCGTAAAGAAGCGAACCCCCCTCCCCAACAAGCGATGCACGGGAATCAGGGAACAAATAGTTGATTTCTTATTGGCTTCCGCCCAGAGCCAGATTGAAAATTCGCCATAAAGACATTTGAACACTCCTGGTCGGATTAAAGGGGGGAACTAATAAAGAAAACTTTTGCGACACCGTATTTTTACCTAACGTGCACTTAAAACTTTAGATCTTTTATTAGGGAATCCGGAGTAATAGTTTAGGAAACGTAGGGTTTTTCTTTGGAGAGTCGGTGATTGAATTTTAAATTTACAAATTTTATCTTAAATTTTTTTTAGAAACTTCAAAGTCTGTTTTATATAATAAATATTTAGATTACAAACATTTATTTTATAAATTATGTTTATAAATGGCCGAGGTCAGTGGTGCCACAGGAACACAAATGTGTGACTGTAAACGCGACTGGTTGCAGCTTCGATCCCCACTATATTGAATAAATACAATTTATATTTTCACTTATTTAGCCTGGAGTAGCGCGGCATTGAGTTTCGCCACCGCCTCTTACCATACAGTGCCTCCAAAATTCGACGAAAAAAGAGGAGCGGAGTGTCTTCACACTAGGTTCCCTACTGTGTGCGAAATACAGCGTGACGCTGTATATATTTTTATTTCTATTTGATATTAATACAAATACTCAGTTATTTTATAAATGATATAGAGCTACCAATAACTAAAACATAGCGTTGAAGTAGCACACACCGAGTATGTATTTCACAAACCATTTAAAGTACGATAAAACCGTCCGTATACTAGTGCAGAAGTAGCAAAAAAATATGAAATACAGCACCACCACGCCGACAGAGGCTAAAAGTAGTGACAGGAAAGACAAGATAATAAAGACAAAACAGGGCAATAAGCGCGCTATGAAAACATGTCAGAGCGCGTGCACGGGTTCGAATAGGAAATGGGGTAATGTGAATTTCATTTACATACAATTATCTCGCAGGAAAAGCGGTGTCTCCGCGTGGAGGTACTTCACCTTTGGGGTGCTTATTTACACGACGATGTGGCCCGTGCGGGTTAATTGGGTTGTGTTCTAAAAACGTTACTGTTATATTTTATATGTGGGAAACTAGCTTTGCATAAATGTATCGTCGTAGTTGTAGAACAGGAAAAATAGCGTTGGTGCTTTAAACATTTTTTATATAATATTTGTGACAAACTAAACGAAAAAACTGGAAAGTAGTTGCTAAGAATCTATATAATATTGAATATGGTACAAAATAACTCTTTAGATAGACTGTGTAATTTTGAATCAGTGCCTTTTAGATACAAAAATATTTTCTATTTATTTTTTGTAATCCGAGAGTTTTATGTAGCGAGAAAGGGGAAAAACATAGGAACTTGACACCAAAGTCTTATTTAACAGAAGCAAGAGGTAGAGGTAATAAATAAACTTTCTATTATATAATATGAAGGGCTCGTTGAAATATCTTTTAGACACATCAGCGTCGCCATACAATGAAATCCACTTACAATACTTTCACGCCTCGGGGAGAAGTTGTAAATTTTGACGCCGCGCTGAAGCTACATCATTTTACACACGCCTCAACTCATCGTTTGGTGAAATATTTTGGTGTATAAAATTTTATTAGAACCATTACCCCCTTGCCGGCCGTCTAGGCGCACTGCTTAAGAATGTGATTGTAACGCGATGGTCGTAGATTCGATCACTAATCGGTGAACGAAATTTTCATTTTTCTTCGCTCTGGTATCAAGGCCAAGCGTTGAGTTCCGTCATTCAACACGCAATACCTCAATAATAAATCAACGGAAAGTGAGGAATGGAGTGTCTTAACACTAGGTTCCCTCTGCGTACCCTGCTTTACGCGGGATAAAACTTGAAGTTGCGAAATATTTAAGTGTATAAAATTTTATTACAACCATTACCTCCTCACCGAGCTTTTGTTTCGCTCCCCCTCCAGCACCACGTACGGACGTTGTGAGCTTTCACCTTACTTCATTTTTCTCTAATGTTACATTTATGTCTTAATAAGGCACCGTATTACATTTCGAACGCTCACATTGTTTGATTTTTAGTCCCCCGAGATTGCAGATTTGCTTTGCTTTGCTAATGGCTGTTGAAAAGGGATTTTTTTGAAATATTATATTCCCCTTCGATGTTGTTTGTTATTTAGACAAGTCATTACTTTATCCGATCCATCTGTGATGAATCATCTTCGTTCTCAACTATTGGAGAAGTTTTAAAAAATTAAATTAAATCAAATCAATTGAGGTCAGTCGTGGCGTAGGGGCACAAAGTGTGACTGTAAAACCGGCTGGTTGTGGGTTCCATCCCCACTCGAGGAGATGAAATATTTACATTTATATTTCCATTTTCTTTGCTCTGGTGTCGAGGCAAAGCGCGGCGTTGATTTCTACCACTCAATACGCAATACCTCCAGAATTCGGCAGAAAGTGGGGGACGAAGTGTCTTAATACTAGGTTCCCTCTGCCCACCTTGCTGTGTGCGGGAGAAGTTTTAAATAAAAAAAAAACGATAATATATTATAAAGTCCAATGAGGTGTTTATTTTTCCAGCACTCGACGCGGAGCATCAGGCAAAATCCAATGAACTCCGACACATATTTGCTTAATCCTTTTTAATGTTATTTACACAAACTATCTTTTATAGCGCATTTAAAGCCTGTGCATGTTTATAGCTGATTACAGTTCACTAATGTAAACAAATTTGTGATTTATTTGAAGTTTAAATATGAATTAACAGTTTCTATTGGCAGAAATTGGACATGTGAAAAAGGAAGTAGTGTGGTTATAATCGGGACGAATATCGAGAGAGCACGTCCGCCTTGTATTGGTTTATCACGTTTATTGTTATCAACACATCAATATGACGTGGAAGATTTTTAATATCGATGCTGTAGGTATTTTACTTTTATCAATTAGTATAGTCATTCGTGTTTCGTATTTGATAATAAAATATTTCAATCAGTCAATTAAATAGACAGATTGCATTAAGAGTTAAGACATTGCCAAAAATAAATAATCTTACCTAAAATTATTTATTTATTTTTCTTCGTTTTTCAACTGATTAATATATTTAATACGTGTAATAAATACCCATGTAAGAAATAAAAATAATGACTGTAAAACCGACCGGTTGTGGGTTCGATCCCTACTCGAGGAGATGAAATATTTACTTAAATTTATATTTCTATTTCTTCGCTGTTGTTGTTGCAGTTCTGCCACTCAACACGCAATACCTCCAGAGTTCAGCAGAAAGTGGGGAACGGAGTGGCTTAACACTAGGCTACCTCTGCCTACCCTGCTGTGTGCGGGATACAGCGTGAAGCTGATTTATATCCAAATAACGTTACTCACACGATCAAAACAAATATATTTTGTAAGAACACGTTAAGCTTTGCTATAATTTAAAATTTGTTAGATGTATTTTTACAGAAGCGCTCCAAAATAATTTACATAAAATCTTAAGCAAACGCAGTGAATTGAGTAAACTTCAATCACAGGATCGTCTTCCAGTCTAGTAGACACGATGCCTGTATTTTTCTACTCGAATCACGATGTACTTTAACAAAGTGGAAAATATTATCAAGAAAATTCATCTAATTACGTACCTTAATTTTACGAACATCCAACAGATACTTGTACATCATACAAGGCAAAGTAAAGAAATGTTATATTCCAGTTTATAGTTAAGCTGTAAAATTTAAACAAAATTTAGTTTACACATACAATCTTGATTTTTTTTCAAGTATGCGACAAGTATAGATCCAAAATAAGGACGAAGCGATCTTCGTGAATGTTTAATGAAAATATCTCATTAAAACTAACTGACATGTGATACTACTCGTTTTTTTTTAAAAAAAAGAGAAGCTTCTTGAAAAGACACGGAGATACTGGTTAAACTCTGTTCTCCACTTGCTTTCCGTCGCTAAAGTCTGTCAAAGTTACTTAAAGATCTGTATTATCATTAATTATAATTTATTAAATTTAATCGAGGCCAGTCGTGGCGCAGCGGCACGAAGTGTGACTGTAAAACCGATCCCCACTCGAGGAGATGAAATATTTACTTAAATTTATATTTCCATTTTCTTCGCTCTGGTGTCGAGGTTAAGCGCGGCGTTGAGTTCTGACACTCAACACGCAATGCCTCCAAAATTCGGCAGAAAGTGGGGAACGGAGTGTCTTAACTTTAGGTTCCCTCTGCCTACCCTGCTGTGTGCGGGATATAGCGTGAAGCTAATTTATTTATTTTTTATTAAATTTAATCAATTCACTTAGTAAACGTATAATATCATTAAAATAAAGTTCACTGGAAAAAGTTAAAAATAACAATTGAAATAAACCTAGCTCAATAAACGGGATATTCACTCAGTTGAAGCATTATTCAAATTCTTATTGAAAATAAATATTTCGTCGACATTATACCTTAACGTAATGTAGAAGGTAAAGGAACCTTTCCTTTATGATAGTGATGTATAAAAACTCAGGTTTGTCTACGGCGTGGAATCCTATTGCAATTTATGCTCATTGAACCGGTAAACGTGTAAAGGGAGACTAAGGTCGCTTCAATTCTTTTATTGCCGCACGAAATCAATAATACACGTGACGCTGCTAATGCTTACGGGGGCTTTATATTTCGATTTTAGGTTTCTTTTTTAGCTTTACGTAACAGGGTAAGCAACTTGAGAACCCAGTGTTAGGACACTCTGTTACCATTACCAATACTAGGAAATGAAAATATGACATATTTCATTTCCCTGATTGGGAATCGAATCTACAATCTTCAGGTCTACAGTAACACGTTCGTTTGTTGGCGTTTTGGCTTAAATCAAAGTGATTTTAGGTAATGCTTACATAGAATTATATATATATATTTGAAAAATGTTGATTGAAATATTTTATTTAAATTTAGAGTTCAAATTTACAAATTATCCATTGCTAATAATAAATGTATATCTACAGATATATTTGAGGCCAGTCGTGGCGCAGTGGTACAAAGTGTGACTGTAAAACCGACTGGTTGTGGGTTCGATCCCCACTCGAGGAGATGAAATATTTACTTAAATTTATATTTTCATTTCTTCGCTCTAGTTCTGCCACTCAACACGCAATGCCTCCAAAATTCGGCAGAAAGTGGGGAACGGAGTGTCTTAACACTAGGTTCCCTCTGCCTACCCTGCTGTGTGCGGGATATAGCGTGAAGCTAATTTAAATTTATTTATTTTTTACAGATATATTTAATTTTTTTAACTAGCAGCACTCCAAAAATCTAGTAATTTATAAAACAAATCAAACTCACAACTTAACTCAATACTCACCAAGTAAGAGCGTTCATAACTCAAGGCGCCGTAGTGGACAAAACGACCGTACACCATTATACATACATCAACCGTATTCATTATGCCTCTGGGGGCCAAATTCAATCGGTCTCTGTACTGGGAACAATTATGCAGAATACGTTACCGTCGCCAAACTGGCCACGCAATAAGTCACTGCCTCCTCGAGGGAGGAGCAAGTCCAGGATCCATAATTGGAAATTGGAATTTGTTTAGGACTGGGTTGGGTTCCTAATTCTATTATGGCAACACCTCCGCGTAATAACAATAAATATAATCTGGAAATCACAGTGTGCAACACAGTTTGGGGGTGTTCGTGTAATCTTATTTTATATTAATTTTCAAGTTTTATTATGTGATCCTTTGGTATGTATGATTGTTTTTACAAATTTATAGATTATTAATGAAAAATTTAAGTTATAGTACAAAAATGGTTTGTTTATTAGAAACAGATTTAAAATATTATTTTAATTGTTATAAGTATATGTAATGTTATTTCAGTAAACATACTGTATTTAGATATATTTATATGCATTCTCTTATTATAATATACGATACACGAAAAAAGCAGACGAAAATAAGAGAAGGCAAATTTAAAATATAAAAGTAATAACCTCCATTTATTTTTAAGTTAAATAAAGATTTTTTTTAGCAAAAAAAACGCACGTTTTTTTAACTGTTTAAGCTTAAAGTTAATCATTGTTTATGTTACGTTAAAAATTATGGAACGCCTCTTCGATTTCATTTCGAATATGAGTGTGAAGTATTAAGCCATGAATATATCATTTTTATTGAGCACATAAGCCCGTACTTTATCACGTAGCGGCAATAATTGTGAAACGTATTTTACACCTCTTTACCAGTTTCGATATGTTTTTTCTATTTTTTTTCAGTTCCACACTGTATCCCACATATGGCAGAGTAGGCAGATGGAACCTGGGAACATAGTGTTAAGACACGTCGCGCGCCGATCCGTTTAAGATACTTCCGTGCTCCACTTCCTACAGAAGTCTCGAGGCATTGCGTTTTGAGTGGCGGAACTCAACGCCGCGTTTTGTCTTGTGCATCAGTGCGAAGAAAAGAAGACAAAAAATCATCCTTCCGAGTAGGAATCAAACTCATGATCATGTGCCAACGCTCAAATCTAAAATTTTTGCTTGTGTTTATCCCATTTATTATGTCAGAGATTATCTTTTGAGATTACTTTTATCTTCAGAATGTGTTTTTCCTACAGTATCTACATATAGCTCCTTTATTCTGGTACATTTTTTTATTTAAATAATATATTATAATAAAGAAATGTGTGTACATAATCTTTACTTATATTTCTCGACGCATTATTTTGGTAAAGGACTTAATTTACGGCTATGTATGAAGGGGAATAGACTAAATGTAAAAAGTGTAAATAAACATTTTACATTCGCGAGAATTAAATTCCTGACGGATGCTAGTGCTGTTTAACAGGGGGATTCTTGAACACTCAAATGGGGAGTTTCAGTTAATTAAATATACTCTGTGTTCCTGTTGTTATTTTTTTTTCAGTAAAAAAATATTTTCAATAATCTTAAGCTAAGTGCGATATTACTGTATACTGGTTTTGTGAAATCAACTGCTGTGCAGACATTTTTGTTTCCTATAAGTGATTGAACTTGTATATATATATATATATATATATATATACACTACATTTTTCTACTGCATCCCAAACTAAAATATTGATTGTCGTAATGCATATTAGAAATATGAACAATTATTTTGATATATGTATTCAAACAAATCCTGAAGGTGACCTTGTCCATATAAAGACAATATATACATTTTTTTCTCTTAATATTATAATTGTTTTGTAATTATTTTGAATGGACCACTCTACTACCGAATTTTGAATAATAACGGTTCCTATAATTTTTTTGTAAGTATGTACACCTAAGGTTACCTGTGAGAGATCACTAATAGTGATAAGGTCGCCTTTGCATGCTACAGTTGTATTTATACAATATCATCGTCTCTTTTTTTGTACTTGTGATTTATATACTGTGTATGCAATAAAGAATTTTATCTATCTATCTAATAACTTATTCAATTACTAGCGTTCAACTGTTTCATAAATCAATTAATTGTGACGATTAATTATTAAACTAATATAAGCAATATATGAATGTATGGGACTTTTTAATAATAGTCCAAGTGAGCGAACATTTTCTAATCAAACCATCCATCCTGACAAGCCGGTAAGTGATACAATAAGCGACAATGCAAATATTAGATGAAGGATATATCCCTCAAATAAAGACAATATTATGAGACGCAGCCGTGCGCGACACGAGCAGTGACAGAAACAAAAGTACCCCACACGTGAACATTCTATATTGGCAATATCCAAGAAATTCCACAGATACAATAGAGAAACACGTTCCATTATTAGCTGGGGGGTAACTTACTTCCTTTGCCCCCTCGCTATCACTCACCTAGCCGTATCACTCGCGCCCCCTCACCTACTAATCACAGAGGATGTGCCATAGACGCTCTATGCATATTTATTATTGCCCTCCTTCCAATTCTCACCGTTCGATCCGAGTGGGACGTGGGTGTTTTTCATTTGCCCATGTTATTTATTTAGTGGGCCTCAGGTAAGGGCTTAATGTTTGATGAGCTGAGATTCCCTAATTTCTGTACGCACAAGGCACTGTCGAATTATTTTACGTCAGTCACGTTCTTGCGGTTGTTGTGTACGTTTACTTGATTATTCATTTTTTTTTTAAGTATAACAAGGATAGCAGTCGTGGTTCACCGGCACAAGTGTGTGACTGTGAATACGATAGGTTGTGGGCTCGATTCCCACTAATGGAAATTAATTATTTAATATTTTCATTTCTTTGTTCTGGTGTAGCTGTAGAGGCAAAAAGCGGCGAGATCCGCCACTCGACACACAATGCCTTCGGAAAGTAGGGAGCCGAGTACTTTAACACAAAAAAAAAACAATAACAACAAAATATTCGTACACGGTGAAATCAAAGCAAACACATTTTAATATACATAATGAGAAAGTTGCGGCTCGATTTTAACAATACTTAGTGATAAATTATGAACGCAAAATCGTCAAAATTACGAGGCAGCCAGCCAACACGAGGGATAATGTGACCGCAACAAACAATTTGCGTTGGACAGGTCCGAGGAGACACGGCTTTATGAAACGCTGTCCACGCATTGCATTCATTAAAACTTTTGTAACTAAAAGAAAATTCTATAAAAACGTTGTTTTCCGTTTCGCCGACGACTATGTATGAAGGGTCATGGGGTAATAAAAAAGTGTAAATAAACATTTTACATAAGGTCCGTCGTGGCACAGCGGCGCAAAGTGTTACTATTAACGCGACAGATTGTATTCGAGGTTTGATTCCCACTCGAGAAAATCAAATATTACATTTACATTTATTAAGAAAGTTGTTTCTTTGCTCTACTGAGGAGGAAACGCGCGGAGTTGAGTTCCGCTACTCGACTTATAATGTCTCCTTAATTCTGCCGAAAATTTGGAACGGAATGACTTAACATTATGTCCCCTGTGCCTAATTTGTGTGCGGGATACGCTAAAAAACAAACATTTCACATTCGCGAGAATTAAATTCCTGACGGATGCTAGTGTTGTTTAAAAGGGGGATTCTTGAACACTTAAATGGGGGAATTTCAGTTAATTAAATATACTCTGTGTTCATTTTCGCGAAAATTATTTGACCTGCCCCGACGCGGGCTCGGCTCCGCGCTATTCATTCAGCAAGATCGCAGACTTAATTTGATTTTATTTTTGCTCTGAGATACTCTAACTACGTCGGCCGTCGTGGCGCTGTGGCATAAGCGTGTGACTATAGAGGTCGGTTGCTGGTTCGATTTCCATTTGAGGAAATAAAATATTTAATAGTTTTATTTCTTCACTCTTGTCTTGAAACGCAGTTCAGCTAAGAATAGGGAAACACTCCTTTCCCTTAACTTAACACTAGGTTCCACTGTCTACCCAGCTATATGCGGGATACAGCGTGAATTTATATTGTATATATTCTAAATACCACGTCGGTGCCAAGTTATGTCCCTACACGGCAAAGTTTCTTTGCTGCGAAACTATATTTAAGCACATTAACTAACTTTATTGTCGTCGCTCTAATCGGCTAAGTATCACGCTCCCGTATTTATTTTTAGCAAAGACTTCGAGCAAGTGTAGTGTAGTTCTATATTTTTTTACTTAAAGTAGTAAGTTTAATTAAATACTTTCTTTATTTAAGCTGTATTCTGCACATGGCAAGGTAGGCAGAAGGAACCTGGAAACCTAATGTTAAGACACTTCCGTTTCCTCTTTCCGCTGAATTTGGAGATTTTGCGTTTTGACTCAAAACCGCGCTTTGGCTCGTTACCAGATCAAGGAAATGAAAATAAAACAAAATATTTTGTCCTTATATTACAATCTAGCTTTAGTGCTGGTACATTTTGTATCAAATTTTGATCACATAATAAAGTTCGATACTTTCTTGCCATTATTTCAGAAAGTTCTAACATATTTCCTAAACTGCGCCAACCAAAAGCTATTTAGGTAACCGTATTATAAGACATTAGCTACACCATCTGGGCGTAGAGCAGAGCTGTAATCTTATTAGACCTCCTAACTAAATCACGTGGAGGTACTATCTAAACAAACCCGAAAGATTTACATTCTTCGAGTGCATACGACAGCGTGCATAATTTAATAATTACCATTAATTAAAATTTTGCTATAACACGTTAGTAAGATGCCGAAGGGTATAGTGGGGTAAAATGGGAAAATTAAACGGTCCATAATAATTTCGTTATGCCAGTACCATGATTAAAATCTTACAATTAATTAAGAAAACTTCGGGTGTCTGGCATAGGGGATGCTTTGTATTGTTTAATGTGGATTTATGATATTTGGCTATTTCCCTCGTGGTGGTTGAAATGAAAGTGAAATATGAATTATTAAAATCGATTTTTATTAAATATTTTCGAGTTTTGTCTCGTAACATTGTGAAATATCAATAAGTTTTCCATAGCAAGTCAAATTGATTTAAATTTAGCTATCAATATATAAATAAATATATTGATAGCTAAATTTAAATCAATTGGACTGGAAACTGGAAATAAATTCATCATCCACTGTGAAGTGAGGCCAATCGTGGCGCAGTGGCACAAAGTGTGACTGTAAAACTGATTGGTTGTGGGTTCGATCCCCACTCGAGGAGATGAAATATTTACTTAAATTTATATTTCCAATTCTTCGCTCTGGTGTCGAGGCAAAGCGCGGCGTTGAGTTCTGCCACTCAACACGCAATGCTTCCGAAATTCGGCAGAAAGTGGGGAACGGGAGTTTCTTAACACTAGGTTCCCTCTGCCTACCCTGCAGTGTGCGGGATACAGCGTGAAGTTAATTCAATTTTTTTTTTAATATTCATCATCTACTACGAAATATAATTATTTAAATAATAGCTAAACTCAAAAGTTGAGTAAGCGGTAACAGTGAGAGAGGAGAGGTTTTCATTCGAAATCGAACGCATCGATAACTTCCACGCTACGGTGCGATAATGACTAAAACCAGCGATCGGAGGTGCTAAACTTTGCCGCCGATAATTGTTCGAGTGTGAACGGGTGCCAGTTCCCAGAACGTGCTATAGTTCAATTTGGCAATTACAAGTCGCTATGATTCTATTCTTCAATGCAATTAGCAATAGTATGACGATCGTCGTTACAAATGAGATCTAAGCGTACCTCCAAATAGGAGGAAATACTTTTTTGTTTGGGTTCACGCTGTACCCTGCATATGGCAATTAAGACGTGGAACTCAACGCCCGCTTTACCAGAGCGAGAAATAAAAAAAAAAAATTGGAAATAGTTTTCTTGTACATATGAACATCATAGGTAAAATAAAAAAAATATCGTTTAAAACATTAAAAAAAATCTTATTTTAAATATAATAACTAAAAGTAAGTGAATAATCTATTAATTTCACCAACGTACACAATATCGATGCTGCAAGTAGAATAGATCGACGTCGGTTAGACTCGAGAAAGTATATCCCATTTCGCAAGCGCGCCGCCTGAATTATAAATGCGCGGGCGACGTCGCGTTACTCCGTCACTCGTGTGATTTTGAGACAATCTGATTTTGTGTTTTCCCCGTTTTGCTCGTTGAATCTTTTATGAGGCCGATTCGGGGTCTAATGACACCGTGGTCGCTTATTGTACGAACCACCTTTGTTTATATTACACATCGACATCTTTCCCGTTACTGTTTCTTTTTTACGCTCCCAGGAACGTGTCACGATAGATTTGCGATTCCGTTGTGAAAGTTTCGTCACCCGTAATTTTGATGCATCTAAAGTTGAATACTGTAAACGGTTCAAGTACTTCTCGGCCCTATAGGAAAGGGATAACGGGATTTAGTTCAATCAAGTATGAGAAGGGGTCGAAGTTTCCAATAGCTGTTTATTTATGTAGCTCGTTTGATCCGTTAACTTTGGTTTGGTTTTAAAGTTTTCTTTATATGCTGGGGTGAGCTAATGAGAAGGGTTATTTGACAATTTGAAAGTAATAAATTAATTTTGTGGACTCATTTTGTATGTATTGATGTTATGCATAGATTATTATATACTATTTTTAATATTTCTTTATTTAGGCAAAGTCAGAATTTTGCGGAAAACGGTGACGGAGTGTGCTAATTTTAGGTTCCCTCTGTCTACCCTCCTGTGTGCGGGATACAGCGTGAAGCTAAAAAGAAATTATATCCACATTACTCTCAACCTAAATTCATATCCAAATTACTCTGGATACCTACATTGGAATTCCGAGTTTAGCAAATTTCGGTAATAAAGGCCGATTTTAACATCCGTAAGCGGAGTCGAATTACACTTACAATTCCCAGGAGCCGTGGACATTTATTGGCGGCGATAAAACAATAAAGAACGTTTAACTGCGTTTTAATGTGAACAAGAACATGGCCATTGTCCGGCTCACAAGGGTGCTGCGAATTTGCCACGTTGTCCAATAGCGTAGTGCCGAACTGACCGTTGCTTTAATTACTATCGATATAAAATATAATCACATAATGATTTTGATACAACTTTAATTTATATTGAAAAATTATAAATTAGTAAATGGTTTATAATTTTCTTAAGTTTCCATGTTATATTCATTTATTTATATTCTTATAAAATAAAAAAAATAAATAAAAAGTATTGTCTACAAGTGTAAATTGGCAACAAATATTAAGTCATATAAAATTCAATATTCCATTACAACGCTCAAGTGTTTCCAAAAGTTCCTTTAAAACACTCCGTTCCCTATTTTACACTATTTACTTCATATGTACTAATAACTGATTATATGTCAAAATTGAGCTTGATTTGTTAAGTAGATTGAACTCTTGATACTACCAGCAACTAAATGTAATATAAGTGGATATAATAAAAAAATATGACATTAATTTAACGTCGAACGTGGATATTGAACGAGGGGATTGCTATATTCTTTGATTAGGTCATGGGTCATTTCAAATATCCTCCCTATTTTGGCTGACCAATGCTTCTAACCGAACGTTGAGTAAAATAATCGTATCATACAAAATCGAACCACGTAATATATTTGTATATAATAAAATAAATATTGCGGAACTCTAAAATTTTGCGGAAAGTGGGGAATGGTTCCCAGTTTCCCAGGTTCCCTCCACAAAATAAAGCTTATATTTCCTGTCTAAATTTGAAAGCATTTTTTCCCATACATTCATAAATAAAATATTTTAACCGTAACAATTTCTATGCAATCCATAATCGCGTTGAGCACTTACGCGCAACACAAACGTACATACAGATGTATATGTAAGTAATAAACTTGCCCGCATAAACCGTTGGATTGCTGACCGGCATCGAACTGCCAGTGTGTGCCCTTTGTCCGTGTCCGGCCGCAAATTGTTTAAGAAATAAAATAAAATCTAATTTACCGCTTTGCTACGTTTATGGGAAACTGTTTTACGAGTGCTGACTCGAGTATGGTTTGTTCTACAATATCCTTTTATTGACATCGACGACATGTCTGCGGTCGCTCGGAGGAAAACCGGTTACTTTTTTGGTTTTAGTCATATAACTTTTTGTCTGTCTGTGTAGTTTAAAATAGATTAACTTATTGAAAGTACAAGAACATTTTTAATGTTATACACATATAATGATACTGTATCTGGTAGCTAGTTTTAGTTTTAATTGAGCTTGATATAAAAATAAAAAGTTTAAGCGGGCGAAGCGGTTTGGGTCGCTAATTTTATATAAATTTAACCTTTTACCAAACTTACTCAATGTAAATCTAATTTATGTTAACAACATTTTCACTTGGCCTCGCCACTCTCGTGCATTACTGGACAATGGGAATTTGGAACATATTCGATGATAATGGAGTTACGCAGTAACAGGGGTCGAAAGAAATGCATTGCTCATACAAACAGAAGAATGGCCTTGGGCAAGCTGCAGAATGTCCAAAAATACATTAGGCGCATTAGAAACACCGTTACGTTCAGATAACAATTAGGGTGGTTCGGTCTTAAGGGGAATTAATGTCGCGTAGAATGTTAGCACTGCTTTCAAATGACGAGAAAATGCTTTTAATATTGTGTTGGCTTTTGTCAATTTTATTCAAAATTAAACAGTAAAACATTTGTTCTTTATCTTTAGTAAAATACGATATCATATAAAAGAATGTATTGTAGTAACAAACACAGTTTTTAAATCTCTCAGACTCTCTCTCTCTCTCTCTCAACTGTGGTGGCAATATAAAAAAGAGTCTAACAACCCCATCGGATTTAACAAGATTCATTCATATTAAAGACAGTACGCAGATAAAAAATATAAAAATGAAACTCCAAGACCAAAGGAGGTCGAATAAAGGTGACACCAAAATTCTTCTAAGCAGAGACGCCGAAGAGTCTTACAATATGCATAACTTGTTGAGAGAGTAATCAAAAGACGATATAAAGTGGAGAGGAGGACACGGTAAAAGGCTAAAAATGTAAACCTTCTCTTAGATTTCCTCGAGCCAAGACTGGCGACCCTCCGGCGAAACTTGCTATAAGATGGGAAAAATTACCGAGCCCGGGAAAGTTTTTTCGATTTGAATTATGAATCCTTATTTTACGCTCCGTCCCAGGGAAGTTTGTTTTACATTGGCCCCGACTCATTCTTTGACGTTACGCGAATATTAATCCTGTACATTGAATAGACACTTTACGCGATCGTCACTGGAGCGAACTTCCGAGATTTATTTTATGTTTTTTGAACTTTAATAACATTTCTAAGTTAGCAGAAAACAGAATTTTAAGTGATATCATAATGAGTTTGATATAAGCATTGGATATGAGGATTAACTTATTTTACCTACAGTTTCGAAACATAAATAAAACCATATTACGTAATTAATATGTTTTATAAAAGTGGCTGAAAGAATATATATATAGTGAAGACTATGATACAATTCCTCGGCTGACTGGACAAGATATGTATATTCTAGCGATAAGTCCAACCATATCAACAATTTCCTCAAAACATCACTACAGCAAATTCAAATTTATGCAAAGGTACAAAAACCTTTATGTGATACGGATCCACAATTTCCATAGTATTGTGGGCATGACACAGCTAGATTATCAAAAAAGAAAATTTCCAAGACAACTATTTTACTATTATTTATTTTGCATAAGCGAACGTAACTGGTAACTTAAATAAGAAAATATTATCCATTAATACCGAAAGTTAAAATTTATTTCGTTTGAATATGTAGGCCAAGTTGTAATAATACCGCATCTGCACTGCGTTACTCTTGCTGCTTAAAGTAGTATTAAGTTTAAAATGAACAAGAATGCCATAACACGCTTATTTCCGTTTGCGTATATTTAAATTAAAATAGCACAAGTTTATACATAAAGCGAGCTGGTAGGCGTGTTCTTAGGCTGAGTGCTAGTGTATGCAAACTTTTAAATTGTATTTGCATTTCATATACGCGGGAAAATATTGGTCTCGTGCTTTAGCTGCAGTCGTGGTCCAAAAGTAAACAATTTTGCTGCAATGAAAAATTAACTCGATATAAAGAACGCCTTTTATGGGGATACGTATATATGTAATGTTATTAAAAAAATGATGTGTTTCGTATATGACAATTTTAAAGGTTATCAAACGTCGCAGTCGTTCTCATCTAACGAATATTATCTGATAGATAAAAAATAAAGACCTTATAGAATAGTATCTTATAGAATAAAATCACATTTTCGAAATTTACTGTTTGGGATTTATTCCTCTTATTATTATTATAAATATATATTGTATATTTTTTTACGTCAGTATAGAGAAAAGATAATAGTGATATAGGTAACATCTTCAGATACAAACAGGTATGAAACGATACTTTAAAAAAATAAATAAAATAGACCAGCTTCACGCTGTCGCACACAGCAGGGTAGGCAGAGGGAACCTAATGTTAAGACACTCCGTTCCCAATTTTCAGCGGAATTCTGGAGGCATTGCGTGTTGAGGGGCAGAACTCAACGCCGCGCTTAGCCTCGACATTAGAGCAATGGAAATATAAATTTAAGTAAATATTTCATCCTGGAGTGGGGATCGAACTCACAACCAGTCGGTTTTACAGTCACACATCGTGCCGCTGCGCCACGACTGGCCTCATGATACTTTAAAAATGTTAAAAAACAATCAAAATATTGTCGCTATATACATAACACAACGACGAGGTGTACAATAAAAACGAAACTAGTTTATGACGCTCTTCGTCGCCTCCATACATTTTTAATCAACGTTTGAAAATTCTGTATTGTTTGTGAATTCTAAAAGTTATTAAAAATCGATTTCACTTATTAGGTAAGTGAATTTCGTGGAACCACAAACCTTTTCCGTTGTATTAATTAGTGCAAAATTACTTTTTGAGAGTCGAACGAGACCTTTGTTTGTGCCCTTTTGGTGACCATAAACGTCAAGGAACAATAAACGAGGACCCCGGGATAGTGACCCCAGGTACCTTTTGCCAAGTTCTTACCCTGAACCGCCCTTCTGTCCAGGCACACCCCTGTCAAAGGCCAGAGAAATCTCCCCAGGGAAATTATTGTCGGGCTTTAAAGGGCATTGCTTACGCCAAAGTATAAAAAATACAGTAAAGTTATAATCGAAGACCTAAAATTGTATTGGATATTGGCCACGTGACAGCAGTTTTAATTGCGAAATTAACGATAATTAGAATTATTTATACTAATCCTAAGTAACATTATTTTTGGTTTTTATTTTTTTTTATCACCAGAGCCAAGGAAGGCAAAATATTAAAAAATAATAATTCATTCCCCCGAGCGGGAATCGAAACCTCAACCGTCGTGTTAATCGCCCTCGTCGCGAAATAACTATAATATTCCAAGCTTTCAATTGCTATATTATAGTTATTTCTATTGTAAAGTTGTTATAGGACATAGTGCGTTTTTATTTACAACCTTTGAATGTAATAGATTCACCCTCAGTCCTCCGCATTTGCTTAGAGGCTTAAGTACCTCTAGGCAAACATCACATCCAACGTTATTTACTTGGGAGGGATAAATTTGTCAATCAGGATCAAACGTCCTACAAAAAAAAACTCCACAATAACATTCACATTGATATTTTACCAGTACTTTTCTCTAAGCTTCGGCTGTTGCGTGTAAAGTAAGCAAAATTAAATAAACCACTCTCAGAGAGATAAAAGGTCTAGGCGGTGACGAAAACCGGACATATGATGCGTTGCGTTTTAAAAAGTTAGGGGAAAGTTGACACTTGGACGATTTTAACCTACCATTGTATTAATTATTAAGGGTGGTGCTTTCGTATTTTGAGGTGCGCTCGTTGAGGGTAATTTGTTTTAGACGAAAAATGTGGATGGAATTTGAGGAAGGGTGTTGCAATGAATCTCGTCGGCGTCTGTAATAGCCAAGGTTGGGAAAAGTTTCATAATATTGTTTTGGAATGTTGCGTAGAACGAGATTAGTTTCGTGTTGATTTTTTGATTTCGAGGATTTACAAGTGTCGTCAATATACAATAATATTAGATAGATTTTTTACATCTTCAAAAAATCTTTTTGTTTGAAATTTAGATAAACAAAAAAGCTATAGTGTACATACTATAGGTTACAATTTTAATTGTTCTGTTATCGGGTTTACATTTCTTACCATACATTTCTTAGCTGTTTATAATTTATCGTGCGAAATGTCAATTAAAAACTTAGTAAAAATAAAAAACCAACGCTGGCACACTTAAAATTATTAAAATACCAAAATTTGATACAAAGTAGTGTCCAGTTTTACTTGACTACAGCCGTTGTCTCAAAAATACAAAACCTCGCACCTCTACTTATTTTATACAAAAATATAACCATCCCTTGACATATGAAGAAAATGTTCTGTCTAAAGTTGCTTTTAAAAAGTACTTGTTTTTTTGCACGTCATTGATTAAGTGCACATTGTGAGAGTGAAATGGTGGTTCAGCACACAAAAGAATATTTCTACAGCAATCTCATTTGTAGATACTGAGGGAGGCTTAGCGTCCCGCCCGGAATACTTTAACTTTTCAATTGTAACTTTTGATGGGTTTTCGAACGAAATAATAATCGCTAGTATCGTGATGGGGTGCGCGAATCAACAAACTGTACAAAAGAATGCCAATTTTTATGCAGAAAATTAAGTTATGTTTCGGGTGCATTATTTACTGCTCGGTTGTGTTGTATTGTATTGCATGCATTTTTGATGAGATAGCTTTTATTTGTATAGTAAGTATGGCGAGTGTATTATTTTATAGTAATAATTATAAAAAATGTGATTATTATTTATATATTAACGGTCCCTAGGTATAGAAAGTGAAAGATTACAAGTAACTTTTATTGCTGTTTTGAACTACTAATAGGAATTGTTTTCGATTTACATACACGTTTAAAAACGCATCAAGAACTATGTTTTAAAAATTCTGAAAAAAAACTTCACATTGCACAAAATATTAGCGATTTTTCGCTTTCGTTATTTTATCTAGAGACCATCGATATATAAATAAAAAATAATTTAATGGAATTTATATTATTCAAATTATATATTTAAAACTTTATATCGTAATAGAAATAAAGAACCTATTTTGGGCAAATATATTTTATAATAAAGTGTACACGGTACCATTAATTCTATCCAGACACAAGTCGGGAACATTCAATAAATTCACAAGCTCACATTTCATGGCTGATAAAACTCATGAATCAGTACATACACGAAAACGAAAGTAGGTGGTATCCTTAAAAAATCCACTAAGAAGAGACGGGACGCGAGTCGAATTTCCTGTTTGATATGAATCTTCCCTATTCGGTTTAAGGTGATGTATATTCCTATCCCTACCCTCGGTTACTAAGAGGTCTGTTTCTTCTTGACGTCGCCTGCCTTTTCCATGGAGGCCCCTTCGTTAAATTGATTTTCAATTTGTTTGAAATGTGGTCCACAGTACAGCCGGCAATAAGGAGGCGGAATAGCGTAAAATTATTTGACTGAACTTGCGTTTGATGAGATTTAAACTGAATTAGGAATATTTGGGCGGATAACAAATATGTGTATCTATATTTGTATATATATTACTTAGTTAATGTATTCTTCATTCTTCACTTTATGTTATTGTAAATTAATTAAAAAGTATATAACTATAAACTTTTTTTAAAAATAGAAAGGGTCCATAACTCATCACGAGCTGTAATTTGACAAATAAATTGTGTCTTTTCTATAATATAACGGTAATACGTTTATTTTGAGTCCGTATCGTTGTATTTTCGTGAAAATAAATATTCATGAAGGTAGACAATAGGCAAAAAGCTTTTCACGAAAGCTACATAATTTAAGGCATCTCTATTTATACTAGCACACGTACAAACGATAATACAATACATTTTTATATTTTTCTAATAATACACGGAGTATTATAAAACAAACGCTATTTGTGAACATACATTATTTAACTTGACAAAATTTTTAGATAAGAACATTGTTGTCGGGATTTGACATAAAAATTCATCACGGACCTGTCTCCCTCGACAGTAATAAATTTCTATTAACTTCTTGAGATGTTACTTTCATTTTATTGTGAAGTGATAGGGATTAATTCGGCTGACTTATAACTGCCATACATCCGCAGATCTTTGGGGGTTTAAAGGGGGAGGGCGGGGGAGTATAAAATAAAGCTTCCTCGCGATTATATTAATACGCTGTGGGGGCCCTGGCAAGTGATCCGGGTAGATGAGGTAAGCCGTCTAAGTGGCGGGTTCAGCTTGCCCGTTGGCCGCAGCATTTGATAAGTCTTGGAGACAAGTAAAAGTATTAAGGTCATAGACTGAGGTACTGTGAACTATCCGATTAGTTCGTGTCAGGTAAGACTACCTGTCTTGAGATATAAATTTTTAATTTATAAATACTTCATACTGAGGCCAGTCGTGGCGCAGTGGCACGAAGTGTGACTGTAAAACCGACTGGTTGTGGGCTCAATCCCCGCTCGAGGAGATGAAATATTTATTTAAATTTATATTTCCATTTCTTCGCTCTGGTGTCAAGGCTAAGCGCGGCGTTGAGTTCTGCCACTTAACACGCAATGCCTCCAGAATTCGGCAGAAAGTGGGGAATGGAGTGTCTTAACACTAGGTTCCCTCTGCCTACCCTGCTGTGTGCGGGATACAGCGTGAAGCTGATTTTTTTATTTTATTGTAAGACAACTTTGCGAATTCTGTTTATACAATATAATTTGTTTTTCTTTTTTTTGGACTTTCATTAGTCAAGATTCGATGTTTTTAGTTTATGTGTATTTATGAAGAATCTTGAAAATTTAAATTTCGTTTCATTATTTTAAAATAGAATATTATTTGCTTTATTCTAACAATCTGTATAATACCAACATAATATATAAAATTAAATCAAAATTCAATTATTGTTATCAAACTTAACGTTAAAAGCTATTTTCAGTTGCGGAAATCTAAGTTAATCATATTAATTTCACGTGATATTTGATATGTTCATCTGACAGGGTCAGATTATGGGGAGAACTGACAAATGAGTAGATTTTCGTGTCGCTAGCTCGTTGAGGGGTGGGGATTTAGCAGCGGCGACACAACAAAACAGTTTTGATTAGTATTACCTACTATTATATACTTTAAATTTAAATTCAAATTCAAAATATTCTTTATTCAAATAAACTCTAATAAACACTTTTAAATCAATAAATCATAAAGTTTTAATAGGTGCTATCTAAAGTGGATAATATATTGAAGAACAAAGGTACAATATTTAAAGTATTAGAGGATTATTTGTGAATTGTGTTTTTTGGATATATGTCACAACATGTGTATCGTTGCGTATAGGGTGGATAAATTTATACTTTATCTAGGTAAAAAATTATATAATTTAAATATATAATCAATAAAATCCTAATTCTGGAGGAACGGCGTGTTGAAAGGCGGAACTTAACGCGATTTTGCTTTAACACCAGAGCGAAGAAATGAAAATATTGAATACTTCATTTCCTCGAGGAATCGAGCTCACTATCTGTCTCGTTTGCAGTCATACTTTGTGCTCCTGCTTCACAAGTGGTCTCCAAATATTATTTTTTATAATACTAACAAACGCTTAACATATACTTATGTTTCACATAAAAAAAATATTTATTTTTAAATTCAGCTTAACTAATTATTATTAAAGCAAAAAGAAAAATCCTAATTTATAATATATTGTAATAGTATGAATGGAGCTTGTTATTTATGTTCTCGTAAGCATTTTGTTTGTAGTACATTCATAGTAACTGGCTTTGACGTCAAGCATTCCATTGTTGTCCGTCCGTTGAAACGTTGACCAGGTTTTTGTAATTTACCATTTAGTTGCTCCTTCTCATACTCTCTTTGTAACTGCGAATATCTTTTTGAACATCTTATTAAGAACCTAAATTAGAAGCTTACCTAGTACTTATTTGCGTTGTAGCAATTTTTACTCCGCTTACACAGCCATTCGCAAACAAATTTTAATTGGGTTTTTCGTGTCTCCGTAAACTTGTACTGTCCGTGGAGTAGAAATAAATTTTCTAATTTTTTTTTTAAAACAAATTCCACGAAGTATTCAACTGTGCTTATTGCTTTACTTTAATAATTCAATTCTGTGAACTCATTGTTCATTTCTTTTATATTACTGAAATTATTATACTACTATTTTAGTTACCAAAAAATAAAGTTAAAATTAAAGTTAAAAATAAGCCAAAATCAACCATAATATTATAACAAATATAATTTTTAATAAAATTATTCATACTGACATTACAAAAGGGATGATACAATTTTTTTTTACAAAAGAGTGCTCATTATCATTTGCAAATCTCATTTCAGGGCGACGTGTAGTCACGGTGACTTTTTAATGGCGTTCTCTGAGACGCCACGAAATGATACCATTACGTTGAAACGCGTATATTGCGACATTATTCTCAAGATGCTGGCAACTTCAGCAATCTGAGACGTCGCTAATAGGACCACATGAGTTTTAATAATACTCCCTCGCGTTTCAGCCCTGGATCGCGATTTGTCGTGTGACGGCGCGTTAGGCGGGATTGAGTGGAAATGAGGTGTTCCGATAAGGATTCGTGGAGTTTGTATCAGTGACAATGGAAAAATTTCAAATGTAAAGCTATTTTAGGAGAGTCAACGTGAAAATATGTACACGTTGTGAAATGTGCGAAGCTGTGACATGTTGTGTTGGTAACTGTTTATGTATTTTTTTTAAATAATGCGTTTAAAAAATCTGTAAGTGTAATACAATTGAAACAGAAGTTAATTCTGTGCATTGAATTAACATTTATATACATGTTTATACAAGTAACAGAAGCGATAAATATAAATAAAAATATTTTGTAAATTTTTGTCAGTCTATCTGTTGTTCGCTTTCGGCGCAATTAACGATTTTTTTTAGGTTCACTCTATATCCCGCAGGCAGAGGGAACTTGAAAACCTAGTGTTAAGACACACCGTTCTCATTTATCTCATTTTCTGTTGAATTCTTCATGTATTGCGTAGTGACGTTATGAGAATATTATTTTTTTCATTTCTCCGAGTGGGAATCGCACATACAACCATCAAGTTTACCGTCGCGCACTTCTGTCCCTGCGCCGAGACGGCCTAATATTTATAATAAAATATTTTGTTATGTTTAAACAAAACTGCCGAATAAATATTAAAACATCAACGTAATAAACAATCGCCTCATCTTAAAAAAACATCTTAATTGTCTCATTTATAAAATGTATATTAAGTCGTTCAGACTACAGTTTCAATGAATGTTTGACAAGTTCACATTTTATATAAAACCAAGTGCGCCGAGGTTTGTTTACCTTGGGTGCAACTGCAACATTTGGTGTAGTGAAACACCCCCATGTATTCCTCGGGGCATTTCGCCCCACTCATTATCCCTGTAGTTATTACTGTCATTTTTCAACTCGTTATTTACTCTGAGTAGCGCTGATATCGCGACATTTGCTGGCAAAGACCTTTGTAGATTGAGGGTGGAGGATTTTCGGGATGAAGTAAGGATTTTCGCAGGCTCTCGAGAAAATTGAAAATAGCCTTGAAAAAATAATCTGTTGTTTTTTTTTTCGTAGATGTTGTCAACTTTGAATAGGTGACAAATGTAGCTAAAATTTTAATTGTTAACAATGTTAATAATAAATTAACTAATTAATAAACTAATGTTGTTCGTGACGTATTGTTAACTTATATTCTAGAAACAAAATTACAAGTATTACCTATATTGCTTTGTTTCTAGAATAAACACGAACACATTACACAAATTACATTACATTACAAAAAAAAAATTACATTTTCACAAATTAAAACATCTAAATTAAAAAATTCTTTCATTTTCAAACAGTTCAGATGCGACAAAGTCAGCGACACTGACGCTTTTAAAATAATACTATCTCGAAGACGATTCTACAGCATCTATATAATATGAATAGTTCGTGCCTAGATTCAATATAGTACAGCTTTTATCATTCTCTATTGACATTTTTCATCTCTTAATTTACTCGCTGCAGGCTATATGGGGATTCCTATTGAATACTACTGTTATCAGCCATCTTTTCAATCTAACTGACATCTTAACATATGTATGTATGTATAACGTGAAATATCTTGTTTTTCAACGATAGGAATTGTATATTTGAAATTTTAAAAACATTATTATTGTTTTTCGATTTATTTGTGATGTTTAGTTTCAAATTTTGTATTGAAACAGATTTTGAAATTATAGAAATAGGAATGATTTTCATATATCATTTTCTTATGATTTCTATTTTGATTACCAATAGAAATTGATTAATTGTGAAGTTGAATATTATTATTATGAAAGCAATCACTTATATGACAAACAAGCCTCCCAGCCGGTTAACAAAAATACACCAGATAATGTTCTATAATGGTTTGACAAATTTAAATCTCTCAAAGTTCATTTGGTACATTAATTATTCTTAAAAGCTTCTCCAGTTACCCAAGTAAGCGTTGACATCACTTTGTCAAACATCAATTAAGTTTTGACATTGATCAACGATGGAGTGGTCGGCCTGGTTCACCAGCTGGCAGGGATGTCTTGATTTTGATTGTGACGTTGCACAATTTTACCATTTTTTTTCTGATTTTTATTAATGGGTTATTTTACGGTCGCTAATTTCTTATCAAACTTTTTAATATAAGCTATAATGTTTTTTTGTGTGTTTTGTTTTTGTTGTCGGATATCATTTTTGTTTTTGTAATAATATATCTAATGATTTCTGTAGTAAAAATAATGTGAGACTATTTCTTTTTTGATTGAAATATTTAGCTTTATTGCAATAACATAAACGAGATCTGACAAATTTTAATAAAACAACAAAGATGTTTGATTATTAAGTAAATAAGGTTAGGTAAGGTATACTTAAATTTAAATTTTAAAGAAAATTACATTTCAAATATATAATATCGACCATTTCACCCGTTGCGCTCATAATAATTTGACAATATAATATCGTTGACTTTTTGCTCATCGCGCACGCGATCCCATTTAAGTAGGTAATCATTTATTAGTTCGTGACGAGAAATACGGGAAAGAAAAGTCAACGCGTCTAGACCGTGGCCCATTAATTTCTAACGATTCAAGTTAACACCGCCTTACGAGGCACCGTAGTCGCTAGCATTGTTCACGAGGTGAAACTACCAAAAGACAAACATACAATAGTATTGACATTTTGATTGGTCACCGAGCAATTTTACATCGATTTCTGTAATATCGATGTATCATAAGCTGCATTCGTTTTGTTTTGACTACAGCCTGTACCGGCCTTTATATCACCCTACCGCAATACGATAGGGCGAGCATTTATAAAAGCCCACATAATGGATTCGCGGCCACTCGGAATTATGCTAGCATAAATTATTTATTTATGCTATCTATGAACGAGTGATTGACAGACGAGCGCTCCCCGGCGTAATGTATTGAGAAAATGACTTCTGTGATGCAGTTTCGCAGTGCATTTATTTCAACCTGCCACTCTTTATCAGGCATGCACTTCGATCTAATACATTTTGTGATACACGTACAATATCATTTCGAAAGCAATAGTAGATATTTTTCATTTAAACCAAATGACAGCGATGTAGAGTAGTATGTTCTAATTTTATATATCTTTGTGAGATATCGATTTATTGGCTAATATGTAATATTGGAAGGGCGTGTGACTGTCAAAGGGACACGTTGTGGGTTCGATTATTATTTGTGGCCTTATAATTCGAGGAAATGGAAATTTTTATTTCTTCTGTTGTGAATAAAGGCGCGGCGTTATATTCCGCCATTTAACATTATATATATATATATATATATATATATATATATATATATATATATATATATATATATTCTAAACATTTTTAATTTTTTTACAGTACATATTGGTTAAAACTTAAAAAAATAAAAACTATTGCGTGTAATTCTTTTTTCACTGCTTTTATTACATCTTATTACAAATAACTCTACAATATTTAAAATATTAACGAAAACAAAATGAGCCGGCCTAAGTTAAACCAATCAATACATTTCCAAATTAATTTATATTTATCGTAAAATAGTTTTGAATCAAAATCAACTCGGGTTGATATCGGTCTGATTTATGCGTTAACATTATATTAATACTGTTTAATCGTAGTGGATCCCAACAATTAATTACGTAGTACCGGTAGGCTTCTATTGGTATTAAATTTTAATTTATGATATGTTTATGCTGCTTCAGTGTAGTCGCATGTACCTGAGCGTTAACTACTTTGTAGATGCAAAGCAGGTCTGGATTAAACACCTGGTTAAGATCACCGGAACGATCCTTAGATGTTCAGCTTCACTCTGTATCCAGCATATAGCAGGATAGGTAGAGGGAACCTGGTGTTAAGACACTATGCTCTCCATTTATTTCAGATGTTGAAAATTAATAAACATTTAATTCCATATAGCGACCGTAAAACACTAAATGTATGAACGTTCTGGGACTAGAAAATTAACCGCGCTAAAACTCGACCCATGTCGCAAAATATGTAAATGAAGAGGCGACTCATTTGACGAATTTTAATGGATATTTAACTGTGTTAATTATAAACTTTCGACTTGACTCGATTTGGCAGAAACGCTCGGTCTGGTGGCTAGCACAGATGTATGTTTGTATGTTTAAAGAGATATTTGAGCAAGTTAAACTCAAATTATATGTTTATATTGGCGAAACTATTTAAAAATAAAACAGAACCGTTTTGAACAAAATGTATATAAATTATAACTAAGACTTTTGGTTGTTCGGTTATGTCCACATTTGTTAGTTATTACTAAAATATTTTTCTCTTACTTTTAGAAGATTTTATTTCTCTCTTTTAATCGTACCTGTAAATAAAAAAAAAAAATATTATTAAACACAAATATAAAGCAACACAAATCAATAACATTGATAAAAATTTGGCAACACTTAAAGTTTTACTTGAATAAAGAACATAATGGTATAGTATATAAAATTAATAAAATATAATTAAATTTAATTGAATTTTGTTAATTAAACACCTCTCTCTTAATTACTAGTGAGGGTTTGTTAATTTATAACATCAGACGGACGTTCAAACTCGAAGACCAGGAAGAGGATAACATCGAAACTCCCTTAAGATTAATTTGGCTAGGTTCTCGTGAACTTTAACTCGTTTGCTTCTGACCGAATTCCCAGTTGGCCCTCAGTGTTTAGAATTAAATTTAATGAAATAAATTGAGGGAATCAGTAGTCGGAACTTGCGCCTAGAGACTGTCCGGCAGGAACGGACACGCCGGATAGTTGCGGCTCGTGCGTCTCACCGTGGACGTATTAGCTTTGATTAGATTGTACAATAAATAGCTTTATCATATGTTATATGTTATATTTAGTTGAGTATGGTTTCTAAACATGGTAAATAATATCGACGGTCCGAATAGTTTTACGGAAGATTGAGAAAAAATATTGAACTCAAGAATAAAATAAAAATGTGAATGTTTGTATATTATATATGAACTTTAATATATTACCTCAACAAAATTTTACCTTATTAAAATTTTAGTTAACTCAAACCGACTATTTCAATATAGTCTTACAATGCAACATCTCAGTAATAATCGTTAGCTGTCATCAAAATTGTTGCTGTTAGGGACGTGACTCTAATGACACCCGCAAAGTTTTCGGACTAATCTTACTCTATACCGAAAGGTTTGTCGATGGCAAAAGTTATATTTATTTAGGAAACGACAGTTTATCTTTAATATGATTAGAAGATACTTAAATTAGGCACGTCTGCCATTTTGTATCCGCCTACGAAGTCCTATAAAAGTTTGGGGCAGCTTTAGGGAGTATACGTAAAGCCATACGATCCCATACAAGGTTTAGTATATCGTGATGACGAATCACGAAATTATTGAACACGCACCCCTGTCGCTGTCCTCATTTAATATTACAGGTAAGAACCGGCGACAGTGGAGGGAAACTTTTCGTGGAAATTTAATTAAGCAATTATGTGTAAAAGGATCGCTTAATCTAACGAGCAGGACGACGGAATAAGTTAAAAGCTGAGTGTCAATTCTGGCTATTCGTAAAGTGTGGCTGTTGTGGCGTAAGAGGGAAATTAAAAATTGAAAAACGCCGCCATGATGGCTGTGGCGTTAATGGCTGTACATAATAAATAAAGCGGGCCGCGTAGGCTTATGTGCGATTCGAGTGGGGGGTGTGGTCGGGTCCGCGAAAGGCCCCTCTTAGTGACATCTGAGACGGGCCCTTTGGAGTGCGACTCCCGCTTCGGCCTGTTTCATATCACCCAGTGTGCTGCTTGAGAGCTCCTTCACTTTGACTTAACAGAAAAAGGTCGTTTCGATGATACACTTCTTGGATCATTTTGCGATTTAGAAAGAGAACTTCAATCGCTGTGAATCTTAAGAAATAAGCAAGTATGTATGTGCAAATGTATAAAATTCTTGTATTTCCATGTGCTTAAGTAAATGGTATTTAATAGAAAGGACGTTTTAAGGACACTTACAGTATAGTAAAACGTATAGATAATATAAAGGAAACAGTTTATTTAAGATTATGTAGATTACAATTAAGCGTTATGTTTATCTGAACGACAAATAAAATAAGCAAATATGAAATAATCTATAATATGAAGTAAGTTATTTTTTATACTATAAATAATTCTTAATACTATTAAATTAAGATAAAATTATTAAAAACATTTTAAATAGTAATACAAGCTTCAAAAACATTTTTTGCTTAATAAACAATAATATGACATTTTTTTTTGTAATAAAAATGTAATAACAAAACAATCCTTTTTAAAATTAAAACGGCCATCTTATTTTATTTCACACGTCAATCTGACATTTGACAAGCAGCCATTTTGAAAAAACTCGAGAGCGGCTTCCTTCCGCATCGGTGGGCCGTCATGAGAACTATCGTGTGGCGACACCCCCTTCGCTTTACATACATCGCATTCATTGTTTTAGAAGTGAGGTGTACATACGGGAAACTTTTGTTGTTTGACGCACCCCGACACGAAATTCGACCGGGATGTCAGACGGAAGAACGGCTATAAGTGATTCAAATATGAGATTTGAAAATCACTTTAAAAAGTTCTCTGTAAATATATAGTCTGTGGCGTTCAACAAGAACTGTTTACAGATCGGGCTGTGTTTGTTTGAATAGAAATGGCTACAGAGGGAGAATACTCTTCATTTTTACTTTTTTGTGCAGTCTTTGCATGTATCAAAACTAAGAAAGGAGACTTCATCTCTGTATAGTAAAAAGAGAAACTATTGCATAGCAGACTGCTAACAACCAAGGGAAAGGTAAGGATAACGTCAATGGCTTTAACGATCTACTTAATGAGCGGAGGCACTATTTTAACCCACACATCTACATAGTCGTTAATGTTGAAACCTTTTTATTCATTTTTTTATAATCAAAAGGGTTAGATTTCTTTTTAGTAGCGTTGATGATATTGTTATTTTTCTTATTAAATCCTTATATTTGTATTGTTATTTATTTTATAAGAATCTTAAATTTGTATAAAAATAAAATAAAGATTTTTTTTTCAAGTCAATACACATCGTGACGTTACATAATTTATGTATACAACTTTATTTTTTGAAGTACGAAAACGACGGCGCCAGAGACATCATTTGCTTCCACTTACTAGTTACTCTGTGGGTTCAAGCACTTTGTTGTGTTGATATTGAAATTTGAACCTTATTTGTATAAAGATAAAGTTGCCAGAAATAAAGAAGCAAGGTACCAATATATGTGGTGCACTGTATGATCCCTTGCCACTTATCGTTTTAATTGTTGCCTCTGAGCGGTGGGAGGATCTAAGCCTCTTACGATTTTTGTACATCGAGTTCAAGTATAAATATAAATATATGTATGTATGTATGTGAACAAACGTTCCCCAAAAGATTTGTCGGCCATTTTAAACCTTTAGGAATTTTTAAGGAGTATGTGATCGATTCTTGTAATGGGATTGTTATAGTTATTGTTTTTAGAAATAAAGATAGGTAGGTAGATATTGCCTTACGAAAACTGTACATTTTACAACATTAATTTCGTATTATAATGTAAAGTATAAAGAAAAAAGTATAAAAAATTTAAAGTATAAAGAAAAGAATGATCCTTACTTAAATACAAATTTTACTGAAAATGGCCAAATGAGCAGTATGGGTATATAAGTATTTGTTAATATGATAATAAATTTATAACAATCATTACGTTTTTTTTTAGAAAATTATATAAAAAAGGTTGATAAAAATTTCAAATTAAAAATAAATTTTACCTGCCACTAACAGAATATTAAAATTAAATTTCACTTTTAATTAATTTTTTTCAGATATTTTCGAATAAATATTGGCCTGTTAATAAAATGTAATTACAAGTATAGAGAGAGAGGAACAATGGTGATGACGGGTAACAAAATAGTGCCGGCGGGTAGGCAAACATGAGGGTGCCCTTGTAAAAACAATCAAAGTATGGGTCAAGATGTATCGTTTAGTTGCACTGAATACAGAATTACAATAACCATAGAAATATTTGAAAACTACTGCAGTAGAGTATCGTTTCCTTTACAAAATATTTAAAGTAAAATATATACGTATATACATATTTAATTTTTTTAGGCTTTATCCAACATGTACAAGCAGTACAAGCAAAGAAATGAATTTTTTAAGTATGTAATTTTCTCGAGTAGGTATCGAAGTCACAACCTGCCGCGTTTATAGTTGAGCCTGTGCGCCACGAATGGCCTCACTTGTCTGATATCTAATCATTAAGAATCATAATACTGTAGGCCTACTTACTTACTTTTTCACGTAAATAAAACAGAATCTATCCTTTAAGCACAATTTCTTTTATATGCTTTGATTTTTTTAAATTAACAATTATAAATTTAATTAACGTTGTAAACAATGTTTATAGTAAAAACTACCTTATTTTAAATAATGATTACATTAAATAAATTTTAAGTTTCGTTACAATTAAAAATAAATTAGCTTCAACAGTTTTGAATGAAGTTTGACTAAAAACAAAACATTATAATATTAAATACGCCCGTAATTTAAATGTAGGTTTACTTTTTATATATTTTTTTAGTAAAGATACGTTTTTATTATAACAAATAATTAAAAATATTTATTATACGATATGTATTATAATCACACATCATATAATGACCACAAATTACATTTGATAAAAAACAAAATTGTAAGAAACCTATAAAAAATAATAATTCAATCAATATTCATTTTATTAGAAACAATAAAATATTTAGTAAATGAACTTAGTAAAAATGACAATTTCTATAGTTTTGTTTATTTATATATACATATATGTAATTCTAAAACAGGAGATAAACAACAAAGGCGAAGACAACAAATATTGACGCCACCTTGTGCAATCATAGAGTCGCCTAGCCTTATTATTTACCTAGTTCTTTTAGAAAGAATTGCTTGTCAATATACGAAATAGAAAAGACACTACGACAAAAACGAGAAAAACAGAAAAAGGTACAAGCGGGATTATGATGATTAAATGGGATACGAAATGAATTTGATTTTACTTATAATATCGTTTAAATGTACCTACGTACTCGTATATTGTTATAATAATTTGCTATATTTTATATAAAAAAAAATTAAATTAAATTAGCTTCACGCTATATCCCGCACACAGCAGGGTAGGCAGAGGGAACCTAGTGTAAGACACTCTGTTCCCCACTTTGTGCCGAATTTTGGAGGCATTGTGTGTTTAGTGGCAGAACTCAACGCCGCGCTTTGCCGCTTTGCCTCGATACCAGAACGAAGAAATGGAAATATAAATATAAATTTTTATATATATATTAAATATTGTACATGAAATTATTTTCATTATTATAGGAATTGTTTTAGTTTCCTTGCTTTGGTAACAAGACAAAGCACCTATGGCGCTCAATTCCACCCAACTTTGTGCATGTTTCGGAAATTGGATGAAAACGGGGAATGAGAGTATTATTTGCTTTAGGTTCCCTCTGCCTACTCTGTTAGTATATTCGGTATACAATGTAAAGTTAAAAAAATAAATCAAACAAACACAACCAATACGTTTAATACATTTATACATAATATTGAATTTAATAGATAGAGATAATAATATATTGAAGTATATTATTGCATTTTCTTTACACTTTTTAAGTAATAAATATATAATTTATTTATTTTTTTATATTACATTTAGATTGTTGACCTATCTATAAATGACTCAAATGAGAATGGACATCGAGATATTTATTTCTTGTATTTATATTTTCGATTATCTCTTTTTTTTGTTTTCTATTTCTTTTTTAATTATTTTATCCCTTGTTGTAGATTTTTTGATATACTTTATACACAGAGTTTGGTATTATTTATTATTTAAAAAAGAGTCACAAAAAGCAATTACTAAATGATAGTATCATATAATTATTAACACTACGCTAGATAACGTTGAAAATTAATTTACGCTTTTTACTGACGTATAAGCGTTTTTTTATATTGAAATGAACCGTCGTCGAAAAACCAAATCTATTCAATCCAAATGCAACAAAAGTATCAATAAAATGAAAAGAGACGCAACAACGTGCTAAGCCGCCGAACGTAGAGCCATCGTATTGGAGCTGTCAAAAAAAACCCGAGCTCAATACACGCAAGAGGATTATTTCCTGAGTAAGTAAGTGGGAACAAACAAAAAACCGTTTCCGTCGCTGCACCCGCAGAACTTTCAGCTCTAGCTCTACCTCCATAAATAAACCTTCGGTTTTGCCGGGATCCCCGTCGATTGCAAATTTTGCACTGAAACTCTAAAGTCACATAAATTACTGTTCCCGAGTCAGAGAAAAACAAGTGGAAAGTAGCACTTAACAGCTTGACTAATCGCCGCCAATGACAGTTGGCAGGAATTTGGCATGACTCTCGACCACAAGCAAATCGGCTAAAGCACTATTTTTTTTGTTTCGTTTTGATTTACGCAAATGCATTCAATGATGTACTGTCGTTGTCTCGATACCGCAAGTACTACGAAATAATAGAGAAAAGATTTTATACTACACTCTTCTATGACAAGAATTTTGTTAAGCAATCCTGTTCCAATATTTTTCATTTCACAAAAAATCAAGACAAATTACATAAGTGTGTGACTGGAAACGCGGCTGGTTGTTGGTTCTTCTTCTAATAATTTATATTTTATTCTTTTCGCCCTTAACACGCATTACCTTCGGAATTCGGCGGAAAATGGGGAACGGATTGTCTTAATACTAAGCCCTCCTCCTCCTTCCCTCTGCCTATTCGGCTGTATGCGGGATGCAGAAAGTGAAGGTGATAAAAAAAAAACAATTATAATATTATATAGTGTTATTTATAGAGCTCTTAAATGTATTAAAATACTCAATCACATTACAATCTCAATTATAATTGCATTCACAATACAAACATTCCCAATCTCCCCTATTTGGAATTTGTATATGTACATACGTACGAGTGTTCAAAATGTACTGCCCATATATTTACTTCACGTCTCCTGCCTGCAAATAAATCACAGCCCTAGTGAAACTTTTAATTGCATAATCCATATACATATATATGTTGGTTCAGTCTTATAGAAATGTTGAACCTTAGGTCTCATGTAGGAATAATTACATTAGAGGCACCAACTTTGCACCTATGTTTCTAGCATTCTTGATTCTCCCCAGTTAGTGACGCTCGTATATCTCAAAACAGGGTACTTCATTTGTTTCACGCCTCATGGCCGCAAATAAATCACCAGCCCCGTCGACTGAAGTAAAAACTCTAATGGCGTTTCGTGCAAACGTATGTTTTGGGTGTTCTCTTGTTAGAATTGTGCAAATCTCAATAAAATATGTTTTATTGAATTTATAATCTATTGTATTGATTTTAATCGTTTATTTTGGATATTTGGATATAGGAAAAATGAAACTTTGGTTACCTTCAGATTTGAAGCGGTAGAAATAGAAATTGTAATTACCATGTACCACCATTGATGCAGTTATCACAGAGATACTACGCTATATAGATAAACGTGTTCAATTTAATAACAATATTATTTTGATATAGATTGAGCGAGTATATACACACACTGATATATTTATATAACTAAATACAAACAAACAGGCTGTCGATTCACACACGCTAGGACCGCAGTCTAACTTTCTTTGTTCCTTTAACTATTGTTTGGAGTTAAACTTACTCCGGATACCGAATGGACGATCCTGACTTCGAGAAATTGTTTTGTGTAAGTTCTCCAAAGGAAAACATTTCGTAAGCAGCTTAAGCAAATTGCTTAGCGCCTCGCGCTATGACCGATTCATATTTTATGGGCTAATGTGAGTTTAATTGCTGTTCCTGTTAATCGCAACGAGAGAGCTCCGATATTCTTTGTTTACTTTAACACAGTGTACAGAGGCGTGTTGACAATTATGTTTGTTTGTTTGTTTAGTCTTGTGCGAATTGTTATTGTTAAATTATATAGCAATGGCTATTAATTTGCTATAAAAAGCCTACAAGATCCTCTTATATCACATTTGACTTAGAATTTAAGCAATTAGGGTAAATAAATTTTAAAAAATATGTAGAAATTACGGGTCGTTACTGTGCATTCCTGAACAACAACATAGATTGACAAAAAACACAGTTATTATTTTATAGAAATTGATAGATTTCCTTATAAATATTATTATGCTGTATATAATTTAAAGTAAATTTTCAATGTTTTTGCAAGTATAATATTTCTGCCATCAAAACATCTTTTTGATTAATGAAAACACTGTAAAGAGAACGCTTTCTGAATTATTAATAGTCTAGAAATGATCATTATACGTGATCAATATCAAAACAGAAGTCAATATACGATAAAAGGTCTCGTATCCTCAAAACATTTTTATTATTAGAATGAAGGAACAATCGGCATGAAATGGATCCATTAATATATGTGATCTGTGAGTCATCTGAAAAGAATGGATGTGATCTAATAAAATTATAATAAATAAATAATCCTGTTAATTATATTTTGATGTTTTATTTTGCTTATTTCGCTAACAGAATTCCTTTTTTTTTTCATTATATATCCTATGAATAGCGTGGCAGAGAGAACCTTACATCAAGAAGCTCCATTCGCTGCTTTTACCACGATTTAGAGACATTGTCAAATTAGTGGATAAAGAACACAATTTAATTATGCAGTTAAATCAAATTTCCTTACATTATCTACGATTAACATAAATTTTTATATTATTTTCTAAATCATAAAACGTATTTTAGTTTTTTGATCAACATTTGCAATTATTATTTAAAAACTGCTTCACTAATACTTGTTCAACAAACTGTATCAACAATTAAACATTAAAATTACAACAAAACAAGTAAAATAAGCAATATATTACAATGGGATTAGAGGGAAATTAAAACTTTGTTCGCTAATAACAACCATATATTACGAACGGCCGCAGCTGAGGCAATTGCAGCGCAACTTTTTACATTGTTCACGGATTTCGGTAGCGCCATCTTGTAAAACTGTTCTAATTTTACAGCTGTCTACTACAGCTACAGCATTTATTGTATAAAATTATTTAAATTTTAAGAGGGGAGCTTATATTTGTTTCTGAAATATGTCTATTTATTTTTTAAGCTTCACGCTGTATCCCGCACTTAGTTGTACAGAGAAAACCTGGGAACCCAGTGTCGAGACACGATGCCATCTATATACTTCCGTTCACTACTTTCCGCCGAATCTTGGAGGCTTTAAGTGTTGAGTGGCGGAAGTCAACGCTATAATTTGCCTCCTTACCAGAGCAAGGAAATTGAATTATTAAATATTTTATTTCCCAGATTAGTAATCGAATCTTTATTGACAAAATAAACTTTGTTCTCATTAAAATAGTACAATATGCAAGTTCTTTGGAAGCGTGAAAACTGCAAGCGTCATAAGATGCTTTGTTAAAGTTAAGAATGACGCAACAAATTTGGGAAAGCTACTCGACACAACGCGGGCGAATTAAAATGTTTTGTTTTTCTTAATTGCTCAGAGTGGTTGCTAACTATATTTTGACGAGTCATTGTTTTCAAGGAGTTAGCGTGAAGGTGGAGCAAGCATTTTTTATAAAGTCAACATTGTGGAAACAGCAGCACACCCACTTTTTGCTGACGTAAAATTTTTAAATTAAAATTGTACAAAACATTAACGTTTTGTAATCATAACTGGAGGTTAAGTAGTATTTATTGGCTACCTTTCATTACATTAACGGAAATTATGTTGAAAGAACCAATATTAATCTAAAGTTTAATATTAATATTTTATTAGAATCGAAACGCTTATTTCTCCAATTGGAAAGTGCTGGCAAACAAAGTCCCGATCTCTATAGCCGGCACCCGAAACAATCACTCAAATAGGCTGTTCATATTGAATATTAATCGCTATTTTCACTGAAGAATAGGAATAATCTGAAAGGAGAGCCTTGAGGCTTCGGGAAATAAATTTGTAATGCAAAGTCAGAAATTCCATTCCTGTGTTACTGATAAGTAAACACTCTTATGCAGATCGCCGCACAAAGACAAGAACACGCTCCGCATTTTACTTTCAAACGCCGACATTATTTAAAGAAACGAGTTGAGAACTTGACGAAAATAATCCAGTGCCGCCCGAATGGTTTCCGCTCTGAGCCAATAAGGCCTAGGTATTCCGCAATTTATTAGCCTTGCAAATTCGAAGCCATCGCACCCTCGATGAAATATAGCAGTGGTCGCTACAACCTTGCGCCGGTATTACACCCCTGTTTTAGCTCTAATTAAAAAGCCATCAAAGAGTTTTCAGTCATTAATCATGAAACCGTTAACGGTGGATGCCGTCTTGCCTTAAGTCCGAGCCGAGTTGAAAAGGAGAATTGGGATATTAACAAAATATCTAAAATATTCAGGGTTAGCGGAGTGGCAATCCGCTTGCAAAAAATACAGATTTAGCGAATTTAATGCGGAGGAGTCTTCGCGTTGTTTTTAGCGGTTTAAAGGATTGGAAACCCTTCGTTTTTAAATACAAGGAATAATGCCAGCGATATTTTTAAGCTTCGTAATTGACTACAGCGGTTGGTCTGTTTCTTTTTTTTATCTTCTTTTTCTGGTATTTGGAAATTATATTTGAATTACGATACTTAAAACGGTGGATAAAATGGTAAACGTTCATAAAAATGGATTAAATGGGATTTGTTTAGAGACAACTTTATTGGTTTCGGGTTTTATTACTCTGATTGAAAAATTAATGGAATAATCTATTGGAGATTATGAAACTGTTATTTGTTATAGTGTAGTATTTTTATATGAATTTATATTTTTATTATTCACTAGAACCATTAATAATCAATGAATGAATGAACTTTTGAACTTAATAATTATGAAAAGATAGAATTTTCATTTTTCTAGGCATAATAAATAAACTCTCGCACCATTTTTTACTGTAAACGCTTAATTTTAAGATTTACCTACTTGACTTTTGTAAGTAGATAATTAAGAAGCTAACAAATATTATCTTCCAACAAATGGCAGCAACATTTTTCGAATTTAATTTTTATTGTTTTGTAAATAAGTGTTAGGTATCTTCTAAAATATATATAACAATAACTTTTTAAACATCAAATTGAATTAATTAATGTCTATTTACAAATTTATTAATTTTGTCTTTAAATTTAGCGAATTTTTATTTACAAACAATGCAACTAAAAAACGAAATGGTTAATGTTAATAATTATGTTTGGAGTGGTTGTGGCCTAGAGGCACAAGGGTACGTCTGTAAGCGCGACAATCGTGGATTCGATACCCACTCGGGAGAATGAAATATTTAATATTGCCATTTCTTCACTCTGACTCTGATCACTCGTTGGGATTGAGCTACTCAACACGCAATGCCTTCAAAATTGGGCAGATAGTGGTGAATGGAAGTGTCTTAATGGTAGTAGTAGGTCATACTAGGTTCCCTCTGCCTGCTCCTGCTATGTCTTCAGGGAACAAAAATAATCGATAGAAAGCGAAATACATATGTAAAATATTTTAAAAATAAATATAAAAAGCAAAACACGTAAGTATTTCTTTAACCACTAAACATTCTTTATTCGTAATGAACAAAAACGGTCATCTAAATGTTTATTTTTATTTTTTAATGTAAAATAATTTTGTTAGGTTGGTTTAAAATAAAGTCGTCTATCTGAACTCTACGTGGAGCTGCGGGCGCAATCTGATTATACCGCTTTGACAAATAGTATTATGTGACGGAGTCAGTATAAGCGACATGACCACCGTATCAATTTGAACACTAAAATGTTTTATTTACTTTCCTTGAGGCCAGTCTGGTTGTGGATTCGATTCCCACTCGAGGAAATGAAATATTTACTGAAATTTATATTTCCATTTCTTCACTCTGGTGTCGACACAAAGCGCGGCGTTGAGTTCTGTCACTCAACACGCAATGCTCCCAGAATTCGTCAGGAAGTGGGGAATGGAGTGTCTTAATACTAGGTTCCCTCTGCCTACCCTACTGTGTGCGGGATACAGCGTGAAGTTGATTTATTTTTATCAAACAACTACGACACAAACAATATTTTTTGAAAAGGAAACAATAAATATCATTTCAACTACTATTTTAAGCTGACACTTGGAAACGTTCCCACAATTTTTAATAATGACATAAAATGCTTTTAAATTAAAAAAATAGTAAGTAAAGCAAAGCTTGTGTTAATTATAAGCATTAAGTACGAAAGTCACTTACTTTGTGGTAAAAGTGTAAAAAACGCATGTTAACTTAAAAAGTGAGCTACTTTAGTTGGTTTTGCGAAAGATACGACAGAATTCTATGCACATTACAAAGTAGATTTTTTTAAACGAGTTAGTGCTTCAAACGAAATGCTTTTAATGTTGAGGTTCCTTGCAGGTCGTTTGTTCTGCTTGAGATTATTCTCAACTAGGGTTTTAATGATTCAAAAGAGCTTGTTTAAGCCTACTAAGTTATTACCATTTTTTTCTATAAGAACTCGATGCGCCGTTTTTACGATTTAAAAACCCTTGAAAAGGCTGCTTAATATTGTATTCAGGGTTTTTAAGGTAAAATCGTAAGGATTTAAAGAAAAATAGTCCAAAAAATTAAGTATTATTTGAAAGTATTCACAAAATTTATAATCCAAATACATAATTCAGGCCGACGTGAATACCTAAAATGTATTAACCGAATTTGGTTTCTATAGGGTGATAGGTTCTGGCGTGAAGCGTGAGTCCACTAATCCGCAGTCAACAGCGTGATAAAGGGGTCATTGTTTCGGTGGCCCTCAACAAGCGATATCAATCGCGATTCGTATCGAGTACTCTCAAAGTGTTCTCGATCGGTCTGCATGTACGCCGTAAGTGCCTACGTGATATTGGCTTCCAAAACAGAAGTCTGGTCACGAGCCCCGATACGTGGTATGTACGTTTTAGAATAAAAATTGATTGTATTATTAGGTTATAGTTGATGTTTGTTTTGTATTTGTACTGAATCAAAAAAAATAATCTTAAGATATTTTTTTTATTCAGTACAAGGCTCTGTAGTTGTATCTTGTATTTTTATCGAAAATATATTTTTTTGCTTCATCAAACGCATTGTTCTTTATATATAAAATAAATTAAGTCAGCTTTACGCTGTATCCCGCACACAGCAGGGTAGGCAGAGGAAACCTATTGTTATGTCACTCCGTTCCCCACTTTCCACCAAGTTTCGGAGGCATTGCGTGTTAAGTGGCGAGACTCAACGCCGCGTTTTGCTTCACTTTGCCTTTCTTTATGAATCATGTAAAAATAACAGAAATATGGTATTATAACTATTGGAAAGGCTAGAAAAATAACAATAATTTATTTGTACATCAATAAAATTAACAACTTTCCCATATGTTCAAGTTTACCCGTACACCAAAAGTTAATAGAAGAGCAAATAAAACCCTAAAACACAATACAAAATAGCCTTACAAAGCCAAACCAATAACGCAGTTTATAGTTATAGTAGCGTGATCCCAAGCCAATTACGTTAGTTCGGGGGAAAGTAAAAAAAAGTATAACAATAAAATAATATAATTTAGACGCAGCGGCGGGTGAAGTCGTTACCTATTTGTATCGAGGGAGGGTCTAATTTAATAAAGGATTGGGATTCATTTCCATCATTATTATTTTTATATAGAAATAATACTAGAAGAGAAGAGCATTTATGTATAGATTGAATAGTAATCATTTAATTTCTTTGGATAACTTAAAGATGTACTATGAATAATTGTGTTGTTATTTATGTTTTTACTTTCACGCTCTATCCCGCAAATAGCAGAGTAAGCACACTTTGCCGCGCTTTGAAAATATTAAATATTTTCTTTCCTTTAGTAGGGAAATCGAACCCACTAGAAGTCACACACTTGTCTCCTTGTCCCTGTGCCACGACTGCTCTCAATTTTAAATCGTTTATACACCTGTATCCATTAGTACAAAATTCAATCACACTAATAACTATATTGAGGCCGTCGTGGCCCAGGAGCACAAGGGTGTGACTATAACGCAACGGTTGTGGGTTCGATCCTAACTCGAGGAAAAGAAATATTATTTAAATGTTTGTTTCCATTTGTCACTCTGGTGTCGAGATAAAGAGCGCCGGTGAGTTCCATCACTCAACACCTCCAGATTTCGACGGAAAGTGGGGAACAGTGTCTTAACACTAGGTTCCCTCTGCCTACCCTGCTGTGCGCGGGATACAGCGTAAAGCTGATTTTTTTTTAATTATAATAATAAAATAAATAACATAAAAATATACCTATATACCTTCGCAAATTCCGAACGCTCGAGCGATAGTTAGCATAGTAATAGCAAACACGATTTCGAAACAGACAATGTTAACAAATCGTCGATATAATCGTCGAAGTTCAATAAGGGCCCGAGGCGGACACCTGATAAAGGCGTTTTATAATTAATTCCAAGGCACCGCGCCGCCTTATTTGGATGTAATTTGGTGGGTTGAATTTCCTACGATGTTACTATTAACGGGTTGTAAAGGCTATTGAGTGAGCGTACATGACTGTTAATGGTAATGCTTTATATAATGTACTAGCAACGGAAATGAGGCTTCGCCCGCTTAAAGTTGTTGTTATATAATAGTTGTATTATAGAAAATCTTTACATGATTTGTAACCTATGTTTTATTCTGTATGAATGTAAAGTTTCATTTAAATCCGTTCAGTGGTTTTTGTGGGAACGCGAAACAAACATTCATCTTGAAATGAAACTACAATAATATAGCTTAAGTATCAAAATAATACAGGTTACAATCTATACAAAGAAGTGACGGTCGCTAGTAAATATATAAATTAAATATCCTTAATAAACTTTAGGGATAATTAAAAACTAGATTTTTTTATAATCTACAAACGATTGTATCTATAGTAACTAGGTATATAAAAATAGGGATACTTTATAACAAACTCCTTTAAGACTAATTAAATGTGTCAACAGTGCGTACGGTTGGAACGAAAGCAACGACGATACAATATACAACTATACATAAATCGTAAACTTTCCTTTTACAATGTCATTAGGGAAATTGGCATCGTTAATTTATAAAGGCCCCTTTTACTGCTTTGCTATCGACGGATTTAAATCCGTAATCCTGCGGTTTGTTTTATAGCGGTGATATCAGGCCGCTTATAAATAATCAGCTTCATGCTGTATCGCATTGCATGATAAGCAATGGGAAAGTAGTGTTAGGACACTCTGTTCCCCATTTTCCGCTAAATTATGGAGGCATTGTGTGTTTAGTGGTGGACAGTTAGTGGTCCACAACAGAGCGAAGATATGAAAATATAAATTTAAATAAATATTTCATTTCCTCGAGTAGGGATCGAACCCACTATCAGTCGCGTTTACATACACACAACTCCTGCGACATGAGTGGCCTCATTATTTACATATATCGTGATCGTAAATGTCAGTTTAATGTTGTGGATCAATTTTGTTTCGCGGATTGTATAAAACACACGGTTGACGATAAACATTTGGAAAGACGAATTCCCGAGTTCACGAAATGGGCTATTATATACATCATCAATATTCCAGCCACGTATCGTTATTTACAAGGTTATTAATAATTTCTGTTTGCTTAACGGAACATTTTTGATCGTAAATCAACCGGAGTTTGTGAAATTGAAAAGTGAAATTGTTTTTTTTTGTTTAGTATTTTAGGTTAGTACACCTAAACTAAAATACAATTACGCTTTTCAATTTCACATCTATACACATAGTAAGAAACATTAAATATCTAGATAAAATTTTGCTATTATTATCTAGATCTAGATATATTTCTTCACTTAGGTAGTGCAGATATAGAAAAACATGACTACATTTTTTTACTCAAAAATATAAACCTGATTATTCAATACATTGCGTGATTAGCTGTTGGATAGTGGAAGCCAACGCGATATTCGACGAGACGGGGAGACAGACGGGGTGGACACTTACGTTTTAAATATTCAAATTTTACGTGATGGGATCAGAACCCACTACCATTGCGTGCAGTAAAATGTGCAGTAAAAGTCTTATATTTGTCACGAAAGCGTAAACGTGAAGCGACCACATTATATTTTGATCAATATCGAAAGCTGTATTGATATACATATATTTTCTTTTATTTATACCTTACAAAGTTTATTCCTTACTATTATTATTGCAATAATTAAAATATTTATGAGAAAGTTTATGTGGATTGTTGTTTGTTTGACTTTTACGCAAATAATACTGAACTAAATTAGATACAACTTTACAGTACTGTATCTTATATATCGGGATTAAATAACTAATATTGAAATAAATTTTGAGACCAGTTTAGTAAAAGATTTCGCCGTATAAAGTCAGTGGCTTTCTACGTATTGTTAATAAAAGAAAAATTTCATTTCACAAAAGGAATGTCACATTTCCTTTTAGCACATGTATTGCATTAAATCAAAGCACAGGTAAATAATTTCGATTATATTATATGGTGCATAACAAAATTACAAATTTTAAGGTATTTCATGTATTGTGAATAAAATTTAAACTGGAAAATGAACAAGCGAAAGAAGAACAACGGAACTTGTTTTGGGCTATAAGGTTGTTTTCAAGTAACTGTATAAAATTCAGAAGAGGACGCAAGACGGCTGCAAAGAGTTTATATTTTTTGTGTCACAGAAAGTTTTCACAAATTAAGAATTTGAGTAAATATTTTTTTTTGTGGGTCTCCCTCCACGAAATCTTCTTGCAGTTTTGACTGACAGAACACTCATACTGTATATATATGTCACTATAATACATTATCACTACTATACTAAAAGTCCATCAAAAACCAATACGTAGTAATCAATTTTATTCATAAAATAAGTTCTTCTATACAATTTAAAATTGTATATTAATACATAAGATATAATCTTTTAATATAAAACTCTTCCGTTTAGCGTGTAAGAACCTTTTTTACTTGTAGAATGACTTCTTACGGAAGCACTGAGATGTGGTTCCCCGATATTCCCATGGGGAAGGGAGAGATGGATTTTTAGTCCCTGTAAACGAAGTTGCGGGACACAGCTCGTTAGTCTCCAACCTCACTAACAACGTTACACGCCACATTATACCTAGTTTTCGCTGTCCAGTAAAGGTCATATCGTCGCGCGTCTTAATCTATAAATGTATATAAACTTGCGTAGAAATGTGAAATTTGGACAGATGTTTATTTTTATAATCTAAACATTCACAAAGGAGGGTTTTTGAAAAATTTTAATCCTAAAGGGATGAAATAGGAGTTGAAAGTTTGTATGGACTTTTTTTAAAACAGCACCGATTTTTATTTCATTTGAAATTCATACTCTTTAAAATGTTTCATTGAACGCGTGTTTCATGGTTTTTTTTAAATCATCCCCTAAGGGTTCAGATATGGGGTTGAAAGTTTATATGGAAGAATCTTTAAATCGCCACCTGGAAAAATCTTTAAATCGCCACTTTTTTTTAAAAAAAAATATATTCAGACCGTTAAAAATATTTAATTGAAGACATGTTTCGTGGTTTTTTTAGAATTCACCCCTAAGGGTGCAAATAAGCAGGCGAAGCTGCGCGCGCCCGCTAGTTGTAAATAATTATATAAGTTTTATTTTCTGTCAATCACCTTCTAGCAAATACAAGTAAAACATTTTTTTGTTGTGAATTTTATTTCAACATTTTAACATTTAGTTGTATAAATTACTTGACACTATCTGTAGGCTATTTATCTGAAGTTAGTCTTTATAAAACAGACAAAAAACAATTTTATGAGAGCAGATTGTATAAATGTAATGTTATAATTACTTCAAACAAATATATTGAGATGTCAGACCGCCACTACTGGTCTCAGCGGCATAAGCGTATGATTGCCAGACAGAGATGCGACAGGCTATAGGGTTCGATTCCTCTTCGATGAAATGAAATATATAACATTTTTCAAATCTTCACTCTGGTGTCGGGATAAAGCGCGGCGTTGAGTTCATCCACTCAACACGTACAAATACAAATAATAATACAAATAAAAAGGCAATCGATCTCAAATGATGTCAAAGGCGTTATACACCTTTCTACAAAAACATTTAAGAACAATGCGCTCTTGAACACAACATATTTTTTTTATCAATTTTATGTTTTGGGTTGAAGTGTCAATAGTAACACGAACGTCGGAGTGTTGGGTTACGGCAAAAACAAGGCAAAAACAACTAAAGGCGTATAAGTGCCAAAACAAAAGGACGTCGAATCGGATCGAATTACCTTTGACGAAATGCATTCGAACAAACCGAATGTACGTATTGATTCTACACGGTATTCTTGTGGGAGAGTACTCCTGTGGGACACACGTCAGAGTATAAAGGATTATGATTTTTATAAAACGATTATGGCTGTGGTTTAATTATTTTGAATGACAGGTTTATTTTTGAGGTCGCTTCGGTATTTTGGGAATTTTATGTATGCGACGGTGATGACGGTTCTAATTATGAAGGTTCATTTACATAGTGAAAAAAGTGTGTGCTGTGTTTCACGTTGTATCTTGCAGATACTAGGGTAGATAGAGGGAACCAAGTGTTAAGACACTCCGTCTATCCGTCCCCACTTTCAGCTGAATTCTGGAAGCATTGCAATATTTCATGTCCTCGGGTGGAAATCGAACGCACAATCTGTCGCATCTACAGTCACATGCTTATGCGCCACGACTGGTTTCTGATATCTGTGATAGTGACTATTATGGAAAAGTAACCTCAAAATAGATCACCAACTACATTAAATGGTATAGGAAATAAATACAGACTACATCCAGTAAATATTCCAATGAACTAACAAGACAAACTAATTAAACTTACTCCATTATTTTCTTGGATAAAATTTAATTTAATGGAATAAGAATAAATTTAAATATAATGAATGTGTTTTTATTATATGTTTAGGAGTTATAACGATGTTTACTATAATCACAATAAAAAAAGTGTTTTATTTGTGTGAATTTGATATTTTTATATGTAAGTATATAAGGAGGTAGGTGTTAATATTATGGCATGGAAAATATGCCTTTTTAGCTTCTCGCTGTATCCCGCACATTCATACCTACAATGGAATGGTATGCAAAGGGAATCTACTATTAAGATACTCCATTCCCATCTCGTTCTCCGGGTTTCCCTGAATTATAGAGACATTACGCATTTACTACAACGCCGCGCTCTACCTATTTTCTCCATGTCATTTCTCTATTAAATTTTCTCGAGCGGCAACCCAACCCACAACCTGTCACGTTTCCAGTCACACTCTGGAGCTCCTACACCATTACTGGTATTCATTGGAATCAAAAAATATTCACAACATTTTATTTTTCCATAAACTAATTTAGGATCGCCTTATCAGTACACGATACTTAAAATATTAAGCGGTAGCACTTACACTTAACCAGTTATTTTAAAAACGTAGCGACGACGTCTAAAATGGAATAAAATTAACATTGCAAATGCTACTTAGACACCGCTGTGTAAGCCGCGGAGTACATTGTTCATTTCCACAAAGATCTCCGCAAAACTTTATTTCTTTTACAAAATTTTAGAGTAAGAGAATAAATTTTATATGTAAATTTGTTAAAAATAATGCACGCTCATACGTATGTATCATCTCAAGTTTTTAAATAATACAAATTAGCATACATAATGTGTTTATAACATTTTCGCTACATTTTTGTTTTATTTGTTCGTTGTGAAATTGTGATACATTTTATAATTATAAATATTATAATTATAGTATCAGAATCTAGTGTTAAAACACTGCGTTTCCCATTTTTTGCCGAATTTGCTATCAGTGCGTGTCGAATGATAGAACTCAACGCAATTATAATTCATTTCCCCGAATGGAAATCGAACCCACCCCGTCGCGTTACAGTCACTCGCTTGTGCCCCTGCGCCACGACGGCCTCAATTTTTTAAACCAAAAAACCGTCTCAAAAAATACACTATGCAAATTTAAGACATATGTGATTTTCTCATGAAAAACATTGTCGAAACTGGAAGGAATTAAATTATAGGACTATAAGAAAGCACCAGCTTTAAAATAAAAAAAGGATCAATCAGAAATCGGTTCACACAGTCCAAACTTACTTTTTTTACTATAATATTTATTTATTTATTACTTAAAATACAATCGAATTAATAACTCTCTGGTTTACAGAAATTGGTTAATAAGTCAATTCAAAGACTACATATAAAAAAATACAATTACATCGCGACGTTGGCGCTCCAAACGTCAATTGGTCGCGATACAGAGTTGCCATTTCGAAAAGTATTGATGAACGAAACATAAAGGGATGGAGCAGAGATTAGGTAACTTGTTCGGCTTCACCGTTCGGCCATTCTGGACACAAAGGCTGGATATTTTCCAGACGATAAGAATTTTGATTCCTCTCACCAACTATAGTTGAAGTAGACGTCAGCGCTCGTGATGAGTATTTTATGAGTGGAATTCGTGGATCTCTTTGCAACCTCAATTGTTTTAAAGTGAACAAAGCAACGCGTTATAAAGTTAATGTGGACGGCTCAAGGTCTAAAGGGGATAGAGTGCTGAGCAAAATTTAATTTATATACCGCGGCAACGTAACTAAGGATGCGAGGATTAATTTCATAAAAGATGACTTTAATCTAATACTGTGAAGCCTATTTATGGATGAAACTCGAAGCGCTTTTACGTTTATATTTCAAAGTAAACTTGATATTATATATTTTGTGTTGGGTTGTTTTGATTTTGGTCAAAATATAGGTTGTTTCTATATTTTTCGTTACAATTATTTAATATTAGGAAATATTTAGGAAGAAAATAATAATTTAGTCTCGCCCGCTTACAGTTAATGTTATATTATATTCAAATTATACAATACAATCTTTACATAAATTGCAGCCTATGTGCTGTTATGATTTATAGGCTATGTACTGTAATTTTTTATTTAAAATCGTTCAGTAGATTTTGCGTTAAAAAGGTACAAACAACCATCCTAACAAACTTCCACATTTCTAATACTATTAAATAAGAATAAGAATAGTAGAAATTTTGTGTTTAAGTATAAAACTACATTGTAAGTCTAATAGTAGCGCCGTTATTTATCCATTAAAGTATTTTCATATCAAAGTTCGTAACCTTCGAAGATTATGAAAGAAAAAGGTTTACCGTCCACTTCGAATAAGAGCATTTGTTCGAGTACTTGGAAAAACTGAAAAGAGTACGGCTAACTATTATTTGTGAAACTGACCCCGGCTTTTTTATTCTTTGAGTATACTTATGAATTAAATACCACAGTTTTAAGAAATTCTTGTAGGCGGAGGGAACATAGTGTTAAGACACTCCGTTTTCCATTTTCGACCGAATTCTGGAGGCATTGTGTGTATAGTAGCGGAGCTCAACTCTGCGATTTACCCCAATACAAGCGAAGAAATGAAAATAAAAAATATATCATATCCTCTAGTGGGAATCGAATCTAGAAACTGTCGCGTTCACAATCATACGTTGAAATTTTAAAATGGTAGTCTAAAATTTTTTAATACGTTTTTCATTTATACACATAGCATGTATAATTTATTAACAAAAACCTACCAATATATAAATATATTATTTCTATTGCTAATATTAGTAATGATTAAGCAAATTTGTCGAAGCGTGAACGTAGCCAAGATAAAGTGAGTTGATCAGTCGCGAATGCCTTAACGTTTGAATCCAAAAAGCGGTTTGACGAAGGTAACCTTCCTTCTCGTCCTCAACCCTTTGTCTCGTGAGAATACAATGGACAATCGCAATACCTATAAGATACGATATGGGATACCCTTCTTCTGTACATACGTGACCAAATTTCGAACAAAATGTTTTGTGGTACAAATGTCTAAAATAAGTAATGTCATCTCTCCCTGGCATCGAATGTCGTGTACATTCTGTAAACCTTTAGGGAAGAGCTCTTTCTTTAGCTCTTTTATTTAGATTTTAAGTTTATGATTTAATATTTTGTTATATATTGATATATACCATTTCCTTTACCTTACCTTTACCTTTTGTCGTTAGATCGAGATTTCCGATATACTAAATTCGTTTCATAACAGAATTCATATAATAAGGATATTTATAATATAAATTTACTTTAGTTTGAATGAGTCGTGGTCAGCGGTCAAAACAAGTTTTGCTTTAAGTTATGGACTACGCCGGATGTTTTGTGCCGTCCGCTCCTTTACTTATTGTGTTTTTCCCTTTCCACTCTGCCCAGCTGAGTGTGTTCTTTCTTTCAAATCTTTGTGCATTTTTTATGTACTCTGTGCTAGCTGGATTTGAACCAAATGGAATGAACACTTGCTTTCAGTCCAGTTTACTAACATGAAATGTTAATAATAAGTCCAACTTTGGCAAAACAAACATATATAAATATAAAGATTGGAACATCCAAAAAAATAATTAAATCTTCTATATTATGTTATGATAATGCTTAAACCTTAAAAAATCTTTTTTTTTGTAAACAGCAACAGCCTGCCATCAAAGTTTCATTATTTGGACAGCTTTTTACACTGAATAGCAAAGAATCATCATAAACTTATTCATCCCTTTCAAAATGTCCCACCGTTCATGGCAACAACCCTTGTAATTAGCGACACGGCACTATTATCCCTGTTATTTTACTTAAAATTTTAAAGACACTCGGCTTAAATTAGCTATGCAACGAAAATTTCGTTCGTGCTTTTTTACTAAAGCTGTAGTACATTTTTAAAATAATTTAAGTTTAGCAGGCGAAGGGATGCACGGCGTCGTGTGTGCAGCTGACGCTAAAAATATGGTATTATATTATGTCCCTAATCTAGTTCACGGTTGGATGGACGGAACTCCGCTGTCGATAACAATAATCGACTTAATATGCCCGATAATCGGTTTTGCTATTTGGAGATCCACAGTGATTGACACTTTTGATGACATTTGAATTAAACAGCCCGCTTTTGCAGTGCAGTGATGGTGTTCCCATAATACTTTGAGAAGAGGGGAAATATACTGAATGCACAAATTAGATGTCTGTGAATTTCGATTATGTTTATAAATATAAAAAAATAATGTTTTCATATGTATATAGTGGTTGTGGGTTCGATTCCCACTTGAAAAAATATTTATTTAAATTTATGGAAATTAATGGAATGAAATATTTATTTAAAATTATATTTTCATTTCTTTGTTCTGGTGTTGAAGCGCGTCAAAGCGCGGCGTTGATTTCCGCCACTCAACACGCAATGCCTCCAGAATTCAGCGGCACGTGAGGAGCGGAGTGTCTCAACACTAGGCTATCTCCTGCTAATTGTGAAGCTATACATATTAAACACAAATTTAAATAATTTTCCTGTATGTATGTACGGCCTTGCAAATTTTCATTAAGTGTGAAGAGTCTTAATGATTCAAGTTACCACAGTCATTATGGTCTAAGCGAACTGTTTTAAGCCACCGTTTAATGGAGATGGTAAATTGCACATTAATATTTCGGCTTAGATGACCACATTCTGGACCGAGAAAACTGAATTTATAATACAACGTAAATAAGGCGATGTACGGCGTGTAGTATAGAATAACTTTTTTTGTAAATATGATTGAAAATTCAATTCAATTTCTTGTTTTTTTTTTCTTAGCTATTTGTGTATATATATGTTTTTATGTGTACAAAATAATTAAAAATTGTATATAATTTATATTTTATCTCCATACAAAATAGGTCTGGCTTAAGAAAAGTTAATAATAAAAATTATATTCTTAATTTTATTTACTTATTAAAAAGTTAGTATTTTAAATATTGAAAAACTATAAATCATAATACAAAAAATTTTTGGTATTGCGTACACAGCTATGACTTACCTATACGTAGGTATATACTATTATTTATTTTAAAAAAACAATACCACAGTTAATATACTTTTTATACACATAGAAATATTTAGTGATGTATGAAGGTATCATCAACATACCGAATTAGGCACTAGTCTTCCAGAAAATCGACTTAAAGAGAGAAACATTAACTACAACTGTATTAAAATCTCCCGACATCATCAAGGAGGGCAATGAAACAAAAGCGATGTTTTGTTTCATTTTTCACATACAAAGATATATATTTGTCTCACTTTATATCACGTACCCTTAAAGCGTCGCGGTTTGTATGTGTAAATGTGTAAGAACATGTGTAGGAAACGCGTACATGTAAAGAGTTTTGTATATTTCTTTTAGTTTCACGCTATATCCGCATGTAACAGGGACGGCAGAGCGAACCTAGTGTTAAGACACTCCGTTTCCCACTGTCCACCCATTTACCGAGACATTTCGTATTAGATGGCAAAACATGGGAAATGAAAATCATTTATTTATATTATATGTGTAGAACGTCTCAACACGACGTTCTAAAGTTTTTTTTACGTTATCCGTAAAAAAATATATTCAAATAATTAACTTAAAATGTATCCAATTAAGTTTCAACGTATACCACCCCACCGGTAAATATAAAATTCTAATTTATTAAAAAAACAAAAAACTCACCTTTTCTATGTCTCACGTGGTATTTATTTTTGATCACTGGTCCTGTACAACACGGTTGTTCATAATAAAAATTGTAAGAACTGTCCACTTCGGAACTTTGCTGCACAGCTTGGGCTTGTACCTGCCAATCTACACCCACCAAGAGGCAAGCACACCAACGTAGTAGAACTAAGCTTGAGAAACCCATCGTTCTCATTTTTTTTTATATATCACAGTCACTTTATAACGTACTTACTAAACACTATCACAAAGTATTTGATAAAAATTGTCTAATTGATTGTTACCATTATTTTTGACACTGTAAGCAAAAAAAAATCTATTAATTGTGCGTCTTGTAAAATATATTTATCAAATTTTAGCTCCAGCATTAGTAAATTAAATAATCATTATGAATATAAAAAGATATTGAGAACACGCTAAAAGATTTAGGCCTAAAACTCCATACATAGAACGCACGGATTTTAAAATGAAAAGTATGTAGTTATGATATTCAAACTCGGAAGAATAAAATAGGAAAAAATATTAAAAATATTATTCTTCAAAAATAAACATTGTGATTGCACATGTTATTTGATTAAGCAAAACAAAATTAATATTGAATAACATGTTACCAAACCAACAAACGTTAGGGCAATTACATTTCAAATACAAACACAATGGAACCAATAATGGAATGATGGGATAAAAAAGAACTACAACAATACGATACTATAAAATATGTCAATTTTGCCTTTGAGTTTATATTGAAAAATAGTTGTGGGGTACGTTAATGGTCCCTGTGAACATTACGATCGTCGATAGCATTAAACACACCTCGTGTAATGGAAACCACGATATGCAACTACGGTTGGATGGCAAAACAGAATTACATTATAATTTACATATTATTTCAATATTTCACAATCTATCTAACCCATTAAGATATTAAAATATAATCACTCATCGTTAGCCAGTTATCCAAAGAGATGGTAATCGTGGGCATCAGTGAATAAATAAATGTCTTCTGGTAAATTTAACCCGAATCTTTAGGGCCTTCGTCATGTGGCCGATATCGTGAATGCGGTCAGGGTCTGAAAGAGTCCTGTGATGAATTAAATAGATAAGCCCCAAAAAAGGGACCACGGAAAGGGTGGAATAGGCTATCTATATAAGACATGTTACTGGATAATCAACACAATCTTATTATATCATACAAAAAATATTTTATTGCAAGTAGCAAATTAGATGATAATTTAAAAAAATACTTAAAAGTATATTATAGTATTTAAAGATGGATGGAAAGTACTATTTTAATCTTGGATATATGCATTATATGGCTTTACATAATATATTTATAGAATCAATGAAACCTCCATTAACAATGATAATGGAAGTATAAATAATTCATAATATAAATTTCATACAGATGAAGAAGTGAAAGAATTTTATTTCATTTCATTTTAAGATTATATATGAGGGGTTTCAAAATTTGATAGCAAATGATTAATGACATGAGATTGGCTCATGGATGATTTCGGAAGTACTTATGGGCGTAATATTTTTTATATTTTGTTTATCCACTGGCTATGAAATGTCGACCAATATGTATTTTTCATAGGTTATTTATAACATTGTAATGTAAATTGATGAAAGTGGCTAATGTCATTTTAGCTTGTTTGTTTCTATTTTTGGTCTTGTGTTCTCGATTAGTATATATTATTAGGTTCCGTTGTATAAATTTAACTTAGCTTGACTAGAATATAATCGTTAATAACGATGAGTCAATTCAGCCAAATATATCTCCGCCGCTGTCGAACCATAAATTTCTGAGAAATGTGTCCGTGACAAATCTCCACTGCATGTTGTTCCATCGTTTCAGCTACTTAAACCGGTTTAGTAATGATGTCTTTATAAATAAATCCTTCACACTTTTCTTTCACATAATATTTAATCTTAGTAATAATATTTACAAAGTTTCAAATACAATAAAAACCTCCCTAGTTTTAAACCGAATTTCAACCGATAATTCTCAAAGCAAAAACTTAAACATCAAAAGGAAATTAGCCCGATTCTACTGCCAAAAATCTAAATAGTATCATTACTTTATACGAGTTCATTAAACGCATTTTAATCGCCTTTTATATCTGTCGATCTCATTTCGTTCGACAATAACACCGTTAGTGCTGTCCATTGCACGACAGCGTTCGCTCATTATGAGAGAAGAATCTTGAGAAATTTCATCCTATAACCCATTGAGGCAGCCCTCCCGTTTGTATGAAGGTGTTCAATTGAATGGTAGGAGGAAGGGTATGGATATAATAAAATTATAAAGACCACTGAGCCCGTAACACAACACTTGATGTTTCTCCACCACGTATCCATGTCACATCATTAAACCGTATAAAAATATCTGGCGACACATCTCGGATCGTAAGCAATACGTGTACGAGTCGTCATTTATTATTGTACCCATTGATTTGGGTATTATATTTTTGATATGGGAATATTGAACTATGTTTTAGGAGGATTTTTGGAACGTTGTATAGCATTAATATTATTTTGCATAGAAAGGTATGTTTTTCTTGTTTTTTGTTTGTAGACAAATTGGAATTAAGTGAACTGAAATAATTTTGTTCCCTTGATTAGTATGTTGTTTAGTTTAGAATATATCGCTTAGAAATATAATTATAAAAAAAAAAAAATCAGCTTCACGCTTTATCCCGCACACAGCAGGGTAGGCAGAGGCAACCTAGTGTTAAGACACTCCGTTCCCCACTTTCTGCCGAATTTTGGGGGCTTTGCGTGTTGAGTAAATATAATTATAGTTTATAAAAATATCATTTTGTATGTGTTTTGGTAAATATAAAAAATAACATTTTTAAAAATTAATTTTATACTGGAAATTATTAATTGTTCAATATCTGTTAAAATTATTAATTCACTATATAATTCTTTCTTTAAGTAATTATAAACAAACACTTTTATTTTGTTAAATATGAAGGATATCTTTTTACGGATTCTCTTAATGACGTATATTGTATAATTATGTAAGGCTATATTTTTTTAGCGATCAATCTCCTTCATGTTTTTTCCCATACAATGTGAAATTGAAAATTAATTTTGCTCAAATGGCACGCTCGGAATCCCATTACTGAAGAACTACACTTGGTGCTATGCATAACTATATTTATTTTATAAATTATCTGCACATCTAACCACTTTTACACTGTTTATCATATTTTTATATTTGTAACTTATTTTAAGCATTTGTATCTTTTTCTTCTATTCAAATATAAATAAAAAAATCAAAATCAATAATATTTGTTAGGAATCCTTATCAAAATTTTCAGTGCGATTCAGAAATACAATATACTTAAACACCAATAGCGGTAAATGGGAAAAATATGTTAGATACTCTGTAATATAAATTTAAATTTATATTAAGATTTCTAGTCACAAATGACATGCTTTGTACATTTTACTTATAACGCGCAAATGCATTTGCCTTTTGAAACCAAAAAATGGTGAACATTTATAAGATAATATTTGATAGATCAATCTAAAAAAGAAGCCAAAAATATATACAATATTTTTTATCTAAACAAGAATAAATAGTTACAATATATATAAAATAATATGTATATTAAGTGATGTATTTTTTTTATAATTTTTGCAGGCATTAGACGTACATGAGGTGACTTTTATAAAATACTAACAACTTTTACGTGGCTTCGCCCGTCTAAGCTTGTGTTATATTATAATCAAATTATGCAAAATATTGTAGGATATGTGTTATTTTAATATGTAAACTATATTACCATCAAACAAAGTTTTATCTAAATCTAACAAATTTTTGTGTAAAAGTGGAACAAACAAACAAACTTTCACATTCATAGTATTAGTAGAATGTACTTTAAGTTTCATATTGTTCTATTGTAAATAAGTGATATATAAATGTTTATGTTGAGTTTAAATATCTTTAAACCATGAAAAGAAAATATTGAAATCCAGACAAGCCAATCGACTGTCCACAGGAGATACGGTTCGAAGCGGATAGGTACTCTCTTTGGATTATTAATACAATACGTACTGTTAACGTCGAATTATAAGCTTCTTAGTGAGGTACTGAATAAATTTCGCTTCACTGATAGTGGCTAAAAGCTACCCGGGAAGCGAACATATCCATATGCACAAAATTATTTGTAAATGCAAAATATAAAATGTTATGCCTCTTTTAGTATTATGTCATTTAAAATTAAGTGAAATTCATTATTTGGTTTACATTTTAAATAAAAATGTTTTTATATTATTTTCGTTAACATAAGCTTTTGTATGAAAACATTGCAAAGTTTTTTTCAGCTTCATGATGTATCCCGCATGTAGCAGGGTAGGCAAAGGGAGACTAGTGTTGAAATACTCCGCTTCCAACTTCTGCCGAATTCTGGAGGTATTGCGGGTCGAGTGGTGGGTCTCAAAGCCGCGCGCTTTGCCTCCACGCCAGAGCGAAGAAATGAAAATATCAATTTTTTCATTTCATCGAGTGAGAATTGAACCCACAACCTGTCCCGCTTACAGTCACAGTTAGTGCCCCTGCTGAACTAGTTGCAAAAATCCAGTTAGCGTATACCGTTTACATATTTAATGATATCTAGTTTTAAAAATTGTTTTTAATAAGTCTAATACTAATTTGCTTTATTAAGATCAATCAAGATTTGTTTTGTTAAAACAATATAGTATAGCAGTATCTTATAAATATTAACTTATTAATATCGTTCGGTTACGTAGACCTCAATTCTAATTAGTTTCTGGATATAAATCAATTAAATGCAAACAACGCGGCTCTTCGACCGCAGCCTCAAGAAACGCTTGGGATACAAAGGCGAGATTACAATATATATTATAAACAAAATAGCATCTATTACTATTAATTATTATATATAGTTATTTTATTACAATATATTTTAATAACATTATTTAGATTTTGTGGTAAATAATTATATTACATTTGAAAACGCGTTTGTTTTAGCTTTATGCTGTATTCTGCTTATAGCAGTATAAGGGAGGGACTCTAAGAATTTGGTGTTAAGACACTCCGTTCCGATTTAACCATTTCCCATTTCCCGTCGAATTCGGGATATCGCGCTTTGTCTCCATACCAGTACGAGAAAACTAAAGTATTATGTCTGATTTCCTCGAGTGGGAATTGAACCCACCTGTCGCATTTATAGGGACACGCTGGTATTGAATGGCCTCAATACAAAAATAGTGAGCGCGTAATATTATAGAAATAAACTGTAGGCATAGTAAAATATTTCTCTAAATTAGATAATATTAAAATTAATTTTGGTTTAATTTTTTCTCGTGTAAACTAAAAAGCTTTAAATTAATTTGAAAATGTCAAAGGATTGTGTGTATTCTGTAACAATATTTCAACAACCTTTGATGTTTACTTGATTAAATAACGTACTTATTTATTTAGAGATTTCAAAGATAATTTTATCTAGCTTCTGACATGCTGAGTAGTAAATGAATAATGTATAATATATTTGAAACAACTAGAATTTTGCGTTTAGGATTAAAACCTTTTTAAAATATTACTTTTATTTAAGATGAAAAATATGATTTATTAATATTGAGGCCAGTCGTGGCGCAGCGGCACAAAGTGTAACTGTAAAACCGACTGGTTGTGTGTTCAATCCCCATTCGATGAGATGAAATATTTTTATATTTCCATTTCCTCGCTCTGGTATCAAGGCAAAGTGTGACGTTAAGTCCCGCCACTCAACACACGCAATGCCTCCAGAATTCGGCAGAAAGTGGGAACGGAGTGTCGTAACACTAGGTTCCCTGCTGTGTGCGGGATACAACGTGAAACTGATTATTATAATATTTTTGAAACAACTCGTATTTTATTTAATATTATTATATATAGAGATTACTTAAATTTAAGATGAAAAACACATTTTATTAATAACTTAACAACAAATAAACTAACATTAACATTAGTATATAGAATAGAAAACGGAGCACAGCTAGACAAAGCATTACGAAATGTTACAGTGTGAGGTCCGCTACTAGTTAGGGGGCCCACTGGATTCCAACCACGTACAGAATACACGTAACGTCTCTACATTATTGATACAAATATAGATATCAATTGTTTCGGACAGAGATACAACGTGGCAATGGATAATAGTTTTGTATGGGGCAGTTCCTGAGTTATTGTAGAAATTGGTCGAGTTATTATAGGAGATTTTTTTTTGTGTGTAACGCTTTTACGACTTTTGTGATTGGCTTTTGCTGTTATTTTTTTGTTGTAGGTGAGTTTTGTTTCTGTTTTTATATGTAATATATTGGAATATTGTGTTTTAAAACGATTTTTTGATATTCTGACTTTTAATGTTTAAGGAGTTCTTTTTTTTGGATATTATAGGTGTATTATATTTATTTTATAAATGCCCTTTCTTTTTCAACAATAAACCTATTAAGTACTACATTTCAAGATAATAGTATTAATAAAAATTGTGACAAACAGTAGTATAAAATGTAAGCAAATATTTATTTATTAGGTTTATCATAAAACAAAAATACTTGTACAAAATTTAGAACAATGTAAAAATTATTAAAATATATATATATAAAAAAAAATTTATGTAGTTAAAAATAGATTGTATATTTTAAAAAAATATTCTGTTAAATCGCCTGTCGATATTAATTTGGCGGTAATTACAAATGAAAAGGGAAAATATTTGTAATTTATGGCCAAAAAATCACTTTTAGCTTACAGATATATAATATGACAAAGAATACTATTATAATTAAAAATTAAATATGTCAATTATTTTTTTCTCAATCATTTGAACCACATCGTCACAGACAGTCTAATCTCTAAAATTAAATATAAGAAAATTAGTCCAAAACAAGTGTAAATGAAATGGTTATGAATTTGATTCTCATACAGGAAAATGATTTAAATTATAATTTTTCCATTTTGGGTAACGTTAAGTTCCGCTACTCAACACAAATGAAATGTCCTATTTTAACACTACGTTCCCTCCGCCTACCCTGCTACGCGGGAAAAAGCGTGAGGCGGTTTTTTTTTAAAACATATCAAAATTTCTAATATATTAAATATACCAATATCATCACAAATAAAAATAAATAGAAAATGTCTATATTTAAAAATTTTAACGTAGCGGGACTCGAACCCGCGCCTCCTGGAAACTCTAAATAATTATTTTTGTTTCCTAAGTATGGATTAATACTTTAAATATGTTAAAAATGTCAACATATAATGTAAGTTATTCATGTTTGGTGATTACCTAAAATAAACACAAAACGTTAGTACTAAACGCCTTTCTTACAGTCACTTACAATAACACGACGAATTCGCTGATTCACTTATTACTTATATATATATTTTTTGAACGTCACCATTATTCATTGACTTTTTTCTTTTGACTTTAAAAGATTGTGATGATTCAAGTCGAATAAAAAGCAACGTTTGTAAATCAATTTTGTAATGTTAGTTAATTTTGTTAATTGCTTTTTTACATTTTATTTTGTAAATATAACTATTTTTTTTTATCTATAGCCACCATTTTGTCAAGGTGACTCATGTTTACGACACGGCTATTAAATAGTTTTTTGTAATTATGAAATAGACGTCTAGCATTAACATCTTGTTATTAATACGATATAGTAGTTTTAATAAATAATATTATAGTACTAATATAATTTACGATATTCAAAATATCATATTATTTAGTAAAATAAAAGTTTCGTCAATATTTTACGGGGGAAATAAAGAACAAATGTCAATCAGAAACAAAAATGACAGTAACTTCTCACAGTAAACAAAACTTTAGGCGGGTGTGTATCACAAATATGTTTCTTTTTTTTAATTTTTCAAATAGGTATACCTATCTTAAGGCCAATTTGTATAGGGGAGACCATGTTTACCCACGTTTTCTGCCTACTTCGTGCATACGACTATTTATACCGGAAGGTTGTTCAACCCGTCGGTGCTAGTTGAAAGAGGATTTTTGAAAATATTTGACCGTAGACAACCATGTATTTTGAGATTAATTTATTGTAATTTCTTTAAATTATAATGAACTCGTATATAGTATGATCGAGTCTGATTTACCAAAGTTATCTGAGAATCTATAGACATCTTAATTCTTTAGTTACGTATTGCATATAAACGAAAGGATAAAACAACAGGTAGGAAGCTTAAAAAACATTTAAAATATTTAGAGAAACTGAATCTAAATCTGAGTAATGCTGGAGCTTCATTTTGATTTGTAACAGTATATTCAAGAATTTCGTGACGACCAACCTCCACAGTCCGTTGAACCAAACACGTTGTAGTTACACAAAAAAATAAACATCACTGTCTCAACAAACGTGACGTCACTCAGTTGAATATTCCAAGCAATAAAATCACAAAATATATCTCATTACAATATCGTTTAATGAAACATTGTAAAATACAAGTTTATTGTATCGATGAGTTACGAAGAAGTTTCTAGAAACGTCTGACACGCGCCCGTCGAGCGTGCCGGCCGGCGTACAACTAGCTCATTGGTTTCATTCCGTACAAAACTTTTAAGTCATGGAGACGGCAAAGCTATGTCGCGCCTCTACAACTCACGCACACACGCGCGCGCGACACCCCGCGTACAAACACTCGCGGAGCTTCCAAGTTCACTAAATAAACGTGCACGCACACAGATGCACGCGCACACTGTCTACCCCCTGTTCATGAAAATAGACCGAGAGAGCAATATCAACAATCCATTTCCGCGGGAAAGGGGGAGCGGGACGGCGATAACGAACAGATGTATATCATTTCACGCAGGTAAGTATTGAAAACGTTGGTGCGCGAGAGGGAGATGGCAGATGAATTTAGCTTATGGGACACCGGTCGGGTGCGAGAGGGACGGGGCGTGTTCAAGTCACCCACTATACATTCCTTCCTGATACCGGCGCGCCGTCGTACCTTTCGATCGTTCAAGTGGCAGATGAAGCTCTCAGGGTTGTTACCTGATCCTTATGCTAATTATTATCTCCACTAATAGAAATGTCTTTATCTGAGGTTTTTATAAGTGTGATATTTAATATAAAATGTTAAATATTTTTTCAATTATTTAATCGAGTATATTAAGTTAATTAAATATATTTAAATGTTTATCGAATTTAACTTTTTGTCTTTTAAATGGTAACATAAAGAGAGATAGAGAGATTCTTATTTATTTCATAATGCTTAAAGAATAGAGCATAATAAAAAGTAAGTGGAAAGTTTTACAAAAACAAATATATAAATTAAAAATAGCCCGAAGACAACACTAGATCCGAAACAAAAATAACGTAATTTCAAAATCCGCCAAACTTTCTTTACTATCTAAATTTGTAAATTTCTTAAAAAAAATTAATAACCATCAGCCCTAAATCAAGATGTCACAAAGTAGCAGGTAGCGGTGCAAGGTCTGTAACGCGCTGCAAATTTTGGACGGTTACAATCTACATGTGGATGTGCCTTAACGACTACTTTTTGTGAAGTACTCCTTTGCTCATGAAGATGTCTGACTCCCTGTTGGCTTTTTTACTCATTTTTTTGGTAATTACGACTCGTTCTGTTACGTACTTCACTTGTGTACGAAATAGAACGAGCGTCGAAATTTTTGATGAGCTACTTTACACCTTTATTTGCTTTGGCATACATTAACACGGTTTCGTTCTTTGAACACGATTTTGCGAAACCTTAAAATAAAATAATAAAAAAAAATATTTAAAAAAAAACAGACACCATCTTGTGAAAATAATACGTGGCAGTATGATTCTCTTGTGTAAAACATATTTTTTTGTCGGACAAAAAAAACTCCGGTGCTGGTATTAGAGAGCGTTAAGCGACACACTTCTGCGAAACCGGAGCCCCGGCGGTCTGATGTTAACGCATCACGACACCGTATCACAACATACAATATGTTTCCACGTAACCAACCGCGCGAATTAGTATTATGTTTACACCTCCTTCCAACTTTTTCTACGGAACAAGTGACAGCGAAGTGGTGTGGGGTTCTATTCTAAAATCTACCTCTGGAGGTATCAAGTTGCTGTAGTCTTATCGGGACCGACGTTGCGTTTAAAATACACATGTGAAATATGACGTGTTCCTGACAGTTTGACGCGGGTAAAGTGTTCGCGGTTCACTTCATTAACTTTTCGGACTGAGACGTTTGATTTCTATAAAAATCTAAGTGAATTTGTTCCAGGCGATAGATATTAAAATAAATCAAATTTGATATTCGTTAAAAATATTTAGTTTGATCCGGTCCGACCGTTTACAATATTATCCCTTATTACACTATATAACAGATTGGACCGAAAGATGTAATATGTGGATATTTTATCATTTTTCACATCAAATATAAATATTTCATCGTTTCTCCTTCAAAACACAGAAATTAGTAAGTCAATTTTTTGATGTTTACATAAATAAGTAATAATATTATGTAATTTTAAATTAAATCTGTGCATGGACTGTGACCAAACATGTCGCAAATAGGCCTGACATTTCCCACAACGCGAAGTAACGACGGAGCATTGTCGTATCTAAAGATCAGCTAAGTCTCTATTATATTTCTTAGGAGGAGCTCACAATGGCACACCACGGCTTTACTGTCAACGATACAATAAGAAGCTCGGCGTTTATTTTATACTGCCATAGTAGGATGTACGGTGGATGACGTAGTACGTATACTACCCGTCTTTGAGGATGGTTAGAAAAATATTCTAGCGACGTCATGTTTAAACTTTCCCAATCCTTTGTGAGGAGCTATTGTGCATACTTGACAGATAATCCTTTATTTCTTGTCTCTAATAATATGTTACGTAACAATGTCGCTGCTATTTACATTTATTTTGAATATTTCATTTTAAAAATACAAATGTTATTATATTTAGTATATTTTAAGTAAAAGATCCTCTTAAAGGTTCACGCTGTATCCCGCACACAGCAGGGTAGGCCGAGGGAACCGAGTGTTAAGACACTCCGTCCGCCACTTTCCGCCGAATTCTGGAGGCATTGCGTGTTGAATGGCGGAACTCAACGCCGCGCTTGTACCAAAGCGAAAAAATGTAAATATAAATTTAAATTAACATTTCATTTCCTCGAGTTTAGACCAAACTCACAACCAGTCGCATTTGCAGTAACACACTGCATCACAACTGGCCTCAAGATCCGTCTTAATCTATAAATATAAATGTTATACCTTTGTAATTGTATGTGCCATACATGTTTTGTATGTTAAAAAATTGGAACCGCGAATAGTGGTGGCCATACATACATACATACAAGGGTGGAAATAACAAAAGTGAGTGGAGCCGCCATTGATTTAGATTTTACGTTGGCCAGGCAAAAAGATGAGTGCTTTTGTGCTATATCCGCAAGTCCGCGTGTACGTCGCCGAATGAACGTCCTGTCCGGAATTATTGTGGCGACAGGTGAATACTAAAATATATTTCTATTGTAGTTTCTCTTTAACAAGTGACACCACAACTATATTTACGGTATTGTCTGTTGCACAAAGAAAATATATGTTGTACTCTCATAATGGATGGTTTAGGCCAGTCGTGGCGCAGTGGCACAAGGGTGTGACTGTAATGCAACGGTTCCGGATTCGATCCCCACTCGGGTGAAATATTTAAAGAACGAACAAATAAATCAGCTTTACGCAAACAGCGAGGTAGCCTAGTATTAAGCGTTCCCCACTTTCAGCCGAATTCTGTAGGACTCAATTATTTTTTATGACTTTATAAATATTTTTATTTCTTCGCTCTGGCACTAAGACAAAAGCTCAATTTTGAGTTCTGCCACTCAACACGCAACACCTCGAAACATTTAGCGAAAAGTGGGGAACGCAGTATCTTAACACCTTAACACTAGTGTCCCTCTGCCTACCCTGATATGATGATATATTTTTTTATAATGGTGTTATCAGCCCGATCGACATGCACCTATTATTAATAGAAGCATTGTAGAACAACTTCAATTTGTGTTGTGCGGTTTGAAATTCGTATTTCCTCTTTAATAACCGTCCAAGCGGTTAGGGCGCCAACCGGCCGGCGTGACGCTAACTCGACGTTTACCTGACGGCGACGTTTAGCTAAAAATGATACGGACGTTTCGGTTACTGACATCGCGCTGGCTTTTAAGATTTCTGTATTAAATATTTTACTTTATATTATTTTTGATTATTAATAACATATCCAACAAAATATTGTATTTACTAATGTATAATGTAAATACTTGTAGCGTAGAGTGTAATATGATTTCTTTTGATGTCGTATATAAATGCATATGCATATAATATACATTTACTGTTTTGACATATAATTTATGATTTGAAAAATCATAATATTCACTATAATATATATATATCAAAACAAATTATTTCAAATGTATATATATATATATATATACATATATATATATATATATCTATACATTTGAAAAAATTTGTTTTGATATTCTTCTTATATATTTAGACACAAGAAAAAGTCGTTACTGTGAATCGATCTGTGTGAAAGCAGCCGTACAGTTGTAAATACGACAATGTAGTATTTCGTTTACTTTAAGTTCTGTTGGAGTCGAGTGGAATTGAGATGTGCAAACTATACTAAATATATTTTCAGACAGTGTTCTCGCAAAAAAGAAAAAAAATATTAAATTTTGTTCCTATCTTTTTTTTTAATATTTAATTTTTTTCACTTTACTCTGTATTCTGCCCATAGCAGGGTAGGCAGCAACCTAGTGACTCTGTTCACATTAAGACACTTACCCCTCTTTCCACCAAACTCTGGGGGCAACGCGTGTTGAGTGACGGTACTCAACGCCGCCCTTGGCCGACACGAATCCACAATCCGTTGCGTTTACAGTCGCACGCCACTGCGCCACGACTGTCATCATTTTTATTTCCATAAAAAATGCTAACTATATGATTTGTTTAATTTCGATAAAATAATCAGAATCTATGTCGTATAACATCAATAAAAACAAAGTATAATCATAAAAAAAAAGCTGGAAAAATGTTGCCATATAAGGAATCAATCGAAGACTGCACAATCAGCGTGCGTGGACCGAACGAGCTAATCAAAGTAATGGGCCGCGGGAAGGTCGAATTGAGTTGGAGAACCAACGCCGCAGCTACTTCAATAATACTGACACCTGATTGATTATAGAACAAACTAACTTGATACGGTTGTTATATATAAATAAACGTATAAATAAAATTCCTATATAAGGTGATAAGAAAGTACAGTTTAATTAATTGGGACGCTTGGGTTAGATTCAGTTCTCGCAAATATTCATGAGGCCATCACCGCGCTTTTTTTTGTCATTTCTTCGCTCTGGTATCGAGGCGGAAGCGCGGCGTTGAGTTCCGTCACTCAACACGCGATGCCTCCAGAGTTCGGGGGAAAGTGAGGACAGAAGTATTTTAGCAATATCATATCACATAACAATATGTGGGATACAGCGTGAAGTTAAAAAAAATGTGACATAAAACATACATAATACTGTATGTACGTATACGCTTATCTATGTAAATATTTACATGAATGCTTTATAGAAATAGCAACGTGAGCACAGCTTACGTACGTGAATAATATAAGTTGACAAAAATGAAAGCTGACTGTGTAATCTCGTAAAAATTGTAACATTTGCATTTGAATTAATAATGAGCTGTTACTTTGTGTTATATATATATATATATATATATATATATATATATATATATATATATATATATATATATTTCCGTTCTCTATTTTTTTTTGGTAAATAAAAATATTCTGATAATGCTTAAAAATTTACCATATTTGTGAGGCGATTCTGTCTCATTTATATGAGCAATGGTTGTGGGTTCGATCTCCATTCTGAGAAATAAATTATTTTCAATTACACGCCTTGGTACATAATGCGGCGTTGAACTCAGCCAACACGCAGCGTCTCGAATTCAGACGGAAAGAGGAGATAACGATGTAAACTCGGATTTATAAGCAATGCGTTTTGCGTAGATATCGGAATTTTACCACAATAAGCTTATTATTTATATATATTATTTATATAATTTTTTTCGTCATAAGAAAATATTACGTAAAATAAAAGGCAATGACCGAAATTGGCGAAAAGTAAACGTGTTTCGACCGACATTCTGAACAAATATAGGCTAGGGTGAATAGAGAAGTGACAAAAACTTGACAGATAAAGGAGAGGTCGAGGCGACGGACCTTAAGACCCTCGCGCACGGTGTCCGCTTGAATGACGACGTCATGTTTATTTGGCTAAAAAGGGAGGCGTAGTACTTTAACTCTACAACTCGCTATCTCTCAAAAGAACATGACGTTGAAGTGGATGAACAACATGAATCTTTCAGTATGTTCTGATAGGATGACTCAGGTAAATAGTTTAGGATCTAAGGTTTATTTAACGTAAATGCAATTTTACTTTAAATTCCATTTTATTTTGTTATGTTAAAATATGGCACTGAATCTCAGCACAGCGTATTGGGCACAAGTTTGGCGTTTTATTTTGTGGTCCCGATCAAAAACAGATTTGGCAAAACTACACGTTCACTGGCACAACGATTGAAAAGAACATTGACGTTAAATTAGTTTTCGTTCAATGGTACGTGATCGGTTTAAATAATTATTTTTTTTTCCTTTTTATTCACAGGTCACGGCAGAGATGCGTATCGTTTCGATTGAGGGAGTTTCGTTAAATCGAAGTCGAGCTACAACTCACGAAGTGGACCATCAAACAGTTGGAAAAGGACAAAACAAAATGTATAAAGGAAATTGCTTCCACAAATCCACTCCTATCTTGGACAATAAACGTGGGACGGCTCGGACGCCCTAATAGCAATGAAATCACGAAACCAAAACTGTCGTATGTCAGATTCCGATCGATATCAGAAATTTAATACACTATATAGAATTATTAAATCATTATTTTATAAATCTTAAAATATATATATTTTCTTAAATGTAATTATAAGGCCCAGGCTGTCGTGGCGCAGCGGTATAAGCATTGACATTAATTGATTGTCAGCGTGAAGGTTGTGGATTATTTCCCACTCCAGGTAATGGGCTTTTTCTTATTTACATTTCATCACTCATATGATAAGATATAGTGTGGTGTTGAGTTCTTCCCCTAAACGCCCACTGTCTCGAAAATTCGACGGTGTATAGAAAACGGAGTATTATAACATTAAGTTCCCTGTGCCTTCCCTGTTATATACGGGATAGTTTGAAGGTTGGCAATGAAGATGCTAGTCACTTCCAATTTTTACTTACGTTAACGATCTTGGTCGATAAGCGAGACTGATAGTGGGTTTGATCCCCATTCGACGAAATGGAATATTTATTTGAATGTATATCCGCACTAGAGTCGAGGCAAAGCGCGGCGTTAAGTACTGCCACTAAACACGCAATGGATCCGGCGAAAAGTAGTAATTATGGATCTACTATATTGATGGTTTTACAGGGATATAAAACTGGCATCCATATAGTCAACATTCATCAAATTTGTGTTCATATTTATAGGATTTGTAAGAGTTTGTAACAAAAATGGAATATTTGCATCAAAAACCATATGAATACATAAAAATTTGATATTACATAGTTTATTCATTCATGATTTTTTTTATAGATATGTATATGGATTAATTGAATTCACGTTGAATCGTGGTCTGTCTCAAAATAACTATTAAGAGAAATCTAGCACCTCAATCTGTATGACTGTATTCATTTTAATTAGTTTTTAATTACAAAACCTCTACTTTTACGTTGTAAATTATAACTTTTGTAAATGGATTCTCGAAACGAGTCTGCTGTGGGTTCATTTCGAGTATATATTTTTATAGCCATTAAAACAATATTCATTATACAAAAGCGTTGTAAAAAAGTTTTCGTATTTAACGTTATGAGTCTTAAAGGAAATTGCTGGGTTTTAGAATCAAAGCACCTTTTTCGTCCTTGTAGCGGTCAACGTTATTCTTTATCTCGAATCTTTATTAAATCTATTAACCTTATTTATTAAAATATAACTTTTACTGAGATTGATCTAAAAATGTTTCTTATATATATAAGTATATGAATTTATTATGTATAAATTATAAAAAAAATATTAATTTTTAATTTACATAATTATAATGATCTTAATTAATTAGTTCAGCGCTGTATCCCACATATGTTAGGCCGAGAGAATCTGGGAACCTATGTTAAGACACTGCTCTTCCCCATTTTTACCCAAATTCTCGAGGCTTTTGGTGTTGAGTAGCGGAGAGATGCGGAGCTCAACGTCGCGTTTTGTTTTATTACTAAACAGAGAAAATGTAAATATATATTTTTTCATTTCCTTGAGTGGGACTCGAACCCACAACCTGCCGCTTTTGCAGTTGCACATATATACCCCTGCACTGCGACTGACCTCACGATTTAATGATATATAAGAAATATCACTTTTCAATCATATAAAATAGAAGGTTGTATATTATTATGTAAGACAATTTCGATTAGTAAGCCATTGTATCAATAAATACTACAACAAGTTAATACATTGTTAAGAACTTAGACGCTTTTACTCTTTCATCTGACAGTGACTATAGAATTTAATTCTGACGTCTGTTTTAAATGTTTCTTTTTATAATAAAGAATTACACAAGAATATTATGTAGAAAATTGCCTGTCAGACACACTAGTCTGGTCAAAGGGTAAAAAGGAGGTTAAAAATATAAACTGCTCTTTTGCGTGCTCAGTTAATTTCAGTTTATCATAACCGTCCACTGCTCATGTTTGCTTTGGCCTTTTGTTTTAAGTATCATTTTATTTTAGCTTAACTCCCTAGAAGCTAGATCGTTTACATAATTTGTTAAATCAATTATTCTTATACAATGTAAATGATAAACATCACATTGTATGTGATAGGTTGTAGGTTCGATTCTCATTCGAGGAAATGCAATATTAAAAATGTATTTTCATTTCCTCGTCCTAATAACGCTACGCCTAATGCAATGCTTTAACAATGCGGCGGATATTAGTAAGCGGAAGTGTATTAATGAGAGCGGAGTGTTTTAACACTAGGTTCCCAGGTTCCCTCTGTCTACCCTGCTATATACGGAATGAATCTAAACTTTTTTTTTCAGTTGACTGATAATTATGGAAAAAATAAAACCTAACGTTTTTTTTTCCTGTTTAAAATAGGTAGGCAAAGAGAGAGAGAGAGTACAGTGCTAAAAAATGTACTATTTTCGGCGTAACGTAATTAAACGTCTCATTTCATCAATGGAAATGAACACATGAAAATAATGAAAATATATCCATTTTACCAAACGGAAAAGAAATTCTCCCGAGCGATTTTCTCGCAATTTTCAATCAAAGCCTACACCACTGCGCTACATAAAATGAAAAATATAAGAAAATAATAGCCTATTTATTTATTAATAAACTAAGAAATCTCTCAATAGAAACGTGCAGAAGTTCTAATTTTAATACTCACTGGAATTGCTCAGATGATCAAAGAATATAGTACATAGCCTTGTTACAGTTTAGAAATTGCTAGTTAAGAGTTCGTATTAGACGTCTGCATAATCTTATGGTAACTCTTGGAGGAGTTGGGAACGTGGGGCGATAATTTATTGAATATTCAGTTTAAAGTTTAACAAACTACCACTGTGAAGTTAAATCGCGTAATAAAGTATGATAAATCATTTGAAATCATGACGCGCTTAGCTTAGCTTCCTATAGAATTTTAGGGGTCCGTAACCGTAACCTGAAAAAATTAAAACGGAATCCTTCTGTCAAAATCATCAAAGAAATGAAAAAAATGCAAAATTAAAATTTATAGAGATATTTCATAGAAAAAATCATAATAAACTTATATTTGTAGTTCATTTCATACAAAATAAATATATCCGTAAACTTAACTTATCTATTGAAAGTTGTACTTCCTATTGACTTCAATCCCGAAATTGGCACGGAAGACTTATTGAGCTCGTGCGACTCGCACTCAGCCGATTTCTTGTAGCTTCCACAAAGTCTTTGAAAGTATTATATTAGTATGAAAGCAGCCTTATTGTTTAAATGCAATTACTTAAAAAAGTATATCAACAGTTATTAGATAAAATTAAAATATAATAAAATCGAATGACCTATATATCACTTGCTGTCATTTATTAAACGAAAAAAAAGAATTTACTTAAGAATATTTGTCAATTACGATTTGTAACGAAAAAACCAGCCAAAGGTTCTGTTGAATAAGCGAAGTGTCAAAGTTAAATTGAATATTAGAGTGAAATGATATCGTCGGCGGAGTTTCGCCGGTTCTCACTGAGTAGTTAATCCTGTGCCACAATTCACTTCGAGTTGAATGTACTAGAACAAACGTCTGCTAGTCACATCGTTTATATATCGAGAACTTTTAGACTGTTTATGTTTTGGGAATAGTGGTTTTGTTGTTCGTTTGTATGATATTTTGTGTTCTTTATTGAGGCCAGTCGTGGCGCAGGAGTGTGACTGAAAAGGCAACAGGTTGTGGAAATAACATGTTTAATGTTTTCATTTCGTCGCTTTGGTGTCGAGGCAAAATGCGGCGTTGAGTGCGGCAAAAAGCGGCGCTTAATACACAATATCTCCAAAACTCGACTGAAAATAGGGAATGGAGAGAGGAGAACCAACGTAATGATAACACACTCGGATCCCTACTTTACACAGACATTTCGCGACATTGTGACATGAGTGGTGAAACAAAACACCGTGCTTTGTCTTGTGCCAGTATATTATTATTTCATTTTATGTGATTCCTGCACTAAATCAGATAGTCAGATATTGTTATTAACCGAATCTCAGAAATGTTATTTCGTTTTATATTGAACGGAGTTTAGAAACGTTTATACATTTTGATTATTTGAAATGAATTGGACCATCGCCTGCAGGCCAACAACATCAACGACACGTTTATATACACGTAAATATTGAAATATTGGATAAAAATAAATTGGAATTGTTCGAAAACAATCATTAGTCCTATTAATAACATAAGTGATTGGTGTGTGTGTAAAGATGTTTGTTTAACTTTCACTCAAAAACTACAGAACAGATTTAGGTGAAATTTTACAATTAACTTATACATCATTATAGCATACCGCCGGCTACAATTTGTGTTAACATTTTGCATTTTTTTTTAGCAGGCGAAGTCGCGTTTGAGTCACAAGTATTACATAAATTAAATATATATATTTTTAAATGGCCTGTATTCAATAACACATTTTTCAGGAAGAGTTAACTAAAATCATGTTAGATCTCTTATTGCTTGTTTAAGAATTCTAATAAATGTTTACCTAGATTTTTTTGTAATAGAAATTATTTTTTACACTTTTATAACATAACATCATAATTAGATACAGATATGTTTAAGAGAATTAAACAATGAAATGACAAAGATATACCGCCACATACGTTTACACTGTATGATATAATACAGTTCCACATTACGGTACCTTTCTGTCTTGGAAACGGTTAGTAATGTAGGCCGTACCACGGCCAGTGGAGATATGAAAACTCATTTGTCGCGACAATTGACTGCGACAGACGGTTGACGGGAGGGTAATAGTGATGTGAGATTAGAGACCCACAAACAAATGGTCTTGCTCATTGCTTGTTACCCTGTGACAGTTGGTCAAACTACAGGTTACCTACTAGGTTACCTAAGTTGGATGTGGAAAATTGGTATATTTTTTTGTGTATTGAAATTAATAATTTCATTTAATTAAAAATTATTTTCATGATTTATATGACATGGCAGGATAGATAAAGATATCGTAGTTTCAACAAAATCCGTTCTCCACTCTCCGCCCGTAATCGAGACATTGCATGGTAAAGAGCGTAATTAAATGCTGCGCTTTGTCCGGTCAAAGCGGGGAAACGAAAAAACTTATTCACGCTGATCATCGTTACTTTCTGATATTTTCAACCGAAAATAAATTTAATACATTATAAAATGTATCGTAAAAATCAAGAAATATTGAAATAACTACACGTAGAACGCTTTTGTTCGTATTAATACCGCGGAATCCACTCTCATGCATATTTTATTTAATCGTAGAAAAATATTTAACCTCTTTACATATATAAATGTATATTCCTTTGCTATTTATTTTGCAAGTTAAGCCCTTCTTTATATATTTATAAATATACATTTCATTTTTATACCTCGAGGCCGTCGTGGCGCAGGGGCGTAAGCGTTTGGCAGTAGTAGTAACGCGGCAGTTGTGGATTTGACTTCTACTCCGAGAAATAAATGATTGTTATTATTTAAATTATAATTATTATATTAAAAAAGGGTGACGTTCAGTTCCAACACACAATACTTCCAAAACTTCGGCGTAAAGTGGGGAACGAAGTGTCTTAACAGTAGGTTCCCTCTGCCTTCCCTGCCATATGCAAGGTAAAGTATAGACCTGTAAAAATACTTTTCAGTCTTAAATATAGGTCACTCGACTGCATTCTGGACATAAAGTAACACACAAAGACCAGACTGTACATTATTTTACTTACCCCAGTTTCTACTGTCATATAAAGAGTAAAAACGGCCCAGAAAATGTTTAAAAATAACGCATGAAATGCTTTCTAAGCACTGTCTCAAAAGCGACAGAGATGAACGTTTACCGACACCTTGACTGTTTGCATTTCTTTTCAAATAATGTGTCATGCCGTCTTACTTTATACAAATAGAAAAGATATAATACTGGAATGAGGTTCTATAATGTTTCAGTTTTAGATGTGGAATCGTACTTAAGTTTGAAATAGTTCTCTATTTATAATGTCGGTAGTTCTGTATGAAAAGAAGTTATACGACTAAAAATATTTTAAGATGTTTGGGCATACTTGATGTCGCGCTTACTTCTGAATAAGCTAATGAGATCTTTTATTTCCTTTTAGTCTTTGCTCTTTTTAGTATACAAATATTAAGTTAGATTAAGTTAATAATGGGGAACGGAGTGTCTTAACACTAGGTTCCCTCTGCCTACACTGCTGTGTGCGCTCGTACAGCGTGAAAAATATTCAGGGGCACAAGCGTGCGTCGATAAACGCCACAGGTTGTAGGTTCGATTCCCACTCGAGGAAATTATATATTTACTATTTTTATTTCCCTATCGCGGGTAGGAATACAAAACATTATCCGGCGGAAACTATGAAACGGAGTGTCATAATTCTACACTCATGCATACTTACATAGCCATATTTACGTAGATCTTGTAAAGTTTATAATATGTTTAACAGTATTTTTAAAAGCATTTCTATCATATATATTATTAATATTAAATGCTTGGAAAAAATTATATTATATGAGAAAAGAATATTATTTTTTAAAATTCATTTCAATAATCATAACTAATAAAATTATAATGAACCATAAACAAAAGCCGGATATCCGGAATATATTTATCTATAAATATTATCCGGAAACAACGAAATTTATTTGATTTATTCTTACATTTTACAATTGGGGTCCAAGTAAAAATTAAAAAAAATGTTTTGTAGGGTAAGCCTGGAGAATTTGTAGTTTAAAAAACTATCTATTAATAATATTATATGTATATGTCAATAAAATCGACTTTTACTTGCTCTTACTCTAGCTTACTCTTGCTTTTGATAAAAACCTTTTGGAGTAACCGTGTTTTACCAAGTGTATATAGATAGCTATTTTCATAATACGAAAATACAAACACACAATTTTTAAAAAAAAATATTGTCCTTCCCGGCAATATATATATAGGCTACATTTTATACTGAAAAACGCGCCGGATCGCGTCTAACGCAGAAGAAGCCGTGCTCTGTCCGAGTAATGGAAGAGCATTTTTTTTGCAAGCAAAACTGAATAAAATCCTAATTGAAATATTAAACTCATCTTCACGCTGTATCCCGCACACAGCAGGGTAGGCAGAGGGAACCTAGTGTTAAGACACTCCGTTTCCCCACTTTCTGCCGAATTCTGGTGGCAGAACTAGACGCCACCCTTAACCTCGACACCAGAGCGAGGAAATGGAAATACAAATTTAAGTAAATCTCCACTCGAGGAGATGATTTCATCTCCTCGAGTGGATCGAACCCACAACCAGTCGGTTTTACAGTCACACTTCGCGCCGCTGCGCCACGACTGGCCTCATATATTAAACTGGAAATATTAAACTGCTACTATATATATGATATAACAATTTAAAGTTATAGTACAAAAATAGTTTTAAGATTTAGTTAATCCAGTCTGGCCTTATTTAATTTAAAATTCTAAAAATGGGCGAAGGGTGGAATGAACAAAGTATTATTTTGTTCATTCCACATATTGTGTATTTGTTAGGTTCCCGGTTCCCATTTCGCACCGCGTGCAAAAGATGCGTAAAGATAAAAAAATCTCACTGCGTTCATAAAAGTAAAATCTTATATCGTCATTGTCGTCGTAAGTATCGTCATTTGTATCGACGTAAATAAGAAAAGAAGTTCAGTATCTGTATTCAATAAAAAAATCTATAACTTTAAGAATATAACACATTTTGTTTGTATAAAATATAAAATATTATCTATTGGTATTAAAGATTAAATAATCGGCCACCGATCCAGACAGTCCGCGTCCAATTAGGATCTGAATCCCTTAAGACTGGAAATCTCAACGGGTAACTCGGACACTGAAACGTGTTCTTATCTTAAATTGATTTTATTATTTTTCACACATATATATATATATATATATATATATATATATATATATATATATATATATATATATATATATATATATATATATATATAGTTACACGCACATATATATTTTCTTAATATATTTATTTAAATTTATATTTTCATTTTCGCTCTGGCTTCAATGCGCCTTAAAGTTTAGTTCTCTAAAATGTCTCCAGAATTCGGCGAAAAATGGGGAACGGAGAGTCTTAATATTACTTCCCTCTGTCTACCCTGCTGTGTGCGGGACACAGTGCGAAGCTGATTTGTGCTATTTAATTATTATAATGCCTCTACAATGTTGGCGCGTCAAGTGATTTTTTAAATTTTCTATAGCATTCTGCAAATAGCAGGCGAAAAGTATGAAAACTTTGTGTTAAAATATATCATTCCCGTAACGTCACTTTCGTTAACCACTTTCTGCTGAATTCCGTGTTTAGCGCCGGAGCTCGACGAATCGGAGTTAAATATTATCATTTCATCCAGTGGGAATTGAACCCACAACCTGCCTTGTTTATATCTATGTGGGCACAAGGCACCACGACTGACCTTATTTTTTGTTATTTTAAATTCTAACATCATCCGATACAACAACTTTAAAACATTTTTATATAGTATGGCTCCATTTTAAACAAATTGCATATAATTATGGTAATGGACCCAATGCTGCTCTTTGTAATTTCATGCGATCAAATAAACCACCCCCTGTAATATGTATTTATTCTAAACAATGCCACGCTGGCGTCGAGTAATAATAAAAATATGGCACATACAAAAGTAACGATTTTTTAGCTTGACGCTTCAAACTGCATTTAGGGGTAGGTAGAAAGGAAATTAAGGGTAGGTAGAAGGACTAAATATGCGAAGGTTACTGCCAATTTTTACTACTTGGAGAGACACTTCTTCTTAAGAAGAAGAGAATAAGAGAGAAATGAGTGATAGGACACTTCGTTTGTTCGCGTGGCTTGTGTAGTGGAACTTCATACTATACTTTATCTTACTATGACAAGGAAATAAAAATATTTCATTCTCCGAGCTTAGATCGAACTCACAACTATTGATTTTGTACATATATCATTTAATTATTTATTTATTAATATGTTGTAGTTTTATATAATGAATTTGTACTTTAACAATTGATGACGAGCGGTCGCTGTCTGATACTATACTATATATAACTTTAATTTATTTCTCACATATCAATAATAATATATACTAATATCATACAGTTGAAGAGATTATTTGATTAAGCGCGCTAACCTCAGAAACTACTTTAGTTCATTTCGACATTTTTTTTAATGGTTAGTTTTACACTGTATCGCATATAGCAGGGTAAGAGTGAAGCCCACGTGAAGTTAAACGTCAGAACTCAACGTCTCTACACCAGAGCGAAGAAATGAAAATGTTAAATATTTAATTTCCACGATTGGGAATCGAATCCACAGCCTGTCGCGGTTACAGTGACACGCTTTTTTAAATGCTAATATTTGGGAAACCTCCGTCACAGTAAACTATGAGCTGACGTTCCTTAGAAATCCTATACATAAAACTTCTTATTTATTCTATGAGCATACAAAATAAAAAAACATTTGAGTAGAAAGGTTCCTTTCGGTTTTACCGCATGTCGTAAAATAGCCGAAACATAGTCCGCGTAAAGGAAGGTAACAAGGATCACATCCTACCAAATTCAAAGTGACAAAATTGCTTTAGGCTACCTGAGACTCCTATTATTTAACATTTTCATTTCCTCTTTTTCTACTTTGTATTTTCTATATTTTTTTTTACTTATAAATTTCAATGTACTATATATTATTTTTGCATTTTTAAGCATTTCAAGCAGCATGAGACTGTAAACGCAATAGGTTGTGGGTTCGATTTCCCATTTTTTCCATTCGGTTTCTCATTCGAGGAATTTAAGTATTTAATATTTTAATTTCTTCACTTTGATATCGAGGCAACGTGCAGTGTTTAGTTCCGTCACTAACGGCTGCGTCACTCCGGCGCAAAAAGAGAGAACGACGTATCTTAACACTACATTCCATCTGCCATGCAGCATGCCTGCGGGATAAGGCGTGAAGCTAAAAAAAAATCAAAATATTATAATGTTTAAATAGCAATTGATAATGAACTTAAATAGGAACCGATATTCTTGCGCCTTGTTCTACTAGTCGTAAAAAAATAATATTTAACATATTTGAAAAATATTTTTATCATATACTATATATAAATGTAACACAACAAACTATAATTTCCTAACAATATAAAAAAAAAGTATAACGCATACTAGAGGTTACAAACTACATCGAGAAATAAACTTTAACCATTAAAAAAAAACAAGGAAATAAACGAAAATTTATATAAAAAATAAACCAATATCTTATAAGCTCCAAAAAAAGAGAAAAAAAAGAGGATCGAAGGTTTAATTCTCCGTACATATTTACATGTGCCACGATTGTCAATTTGACTTGATATATTTGAAAATCGACGTAAGAGCTCGCGTTCCACCTTTAACGCGGAACAAATCACATTTTCTCCAACATTACCATCACAGGGTACGCGTTAACTTCAAAGAGATGCTGCGAGACCCTCCTCGTTACAAAACTCATTACAAGACGCCAAATAAGAAGTCGTAAAGCAACCTCCCTGGGAGTCTATTACGCTATGCTAAATTATATTTTTGTATTCGTATTTAGGTTCTTTCGCGTGGGGAGGTCCGTGTAAACACAATCCGAATTTAATCTGTTATATTCAGCTTCACGCTGTATCCCGCATACAGCGTGGTAGGCAGAGAGGAGCTGGTGTTAAGACGCTCCATTCCCCATTTTTGCCGAATTCTAGAGGTTTTGAGTGCTGAGTGGAGGAGCTCAACGCCGCGCTTTGCCTCTACACCAGAGCGAAGAAATAAAAATATTAAATATTTCGTTTCCTCGAATGGGCATCGAACCCACAACCAGTCGCATTTACAACCACACATTTGTGCCTCTGCGCCACGACTGGAATATAATTTGCCCTGCTTTATCCTGGAGCCAATGAGGAGAAAACTTTATTTCGTGCGTAAACAAGGGTGATCGACTTCTTTTCGCAGACGCTTTCGGTTAAAATGATATTGAAAGGTCAGGATGAGCTGACCAGAATACATTACTACAAGGCAGTTACGTGTCGCGGTGAAGGCAAGCTCATATAATATATGACACTAAATCACCGTCTGGACTTAGGTATTTTTGATACGATAGCAATTTTTAGTAACTTATGTGTTTATTATGATTTGTATAAAATATTAAAAAATAAATTAAATTAGCTTCACGCTATATCCCGCACACAGCAAGGTAGGCAGAGGGAACCTAGTGTAAGACACTCCATTCCCCACTTTCTGCCGAATTTTGGAGGCATTGCGTGTTGAGTGGCAGAACTCAACGCCGCGCTTAGCCTCGATACCAGAGCGAAGAAATGGAAATATAAATTTAAGTAAATATTTCATCTCCTCGAGTGGGGATCGAACCCACAACCAGTCGGTTTTACAGTCACACTTTGTGCCACTACGCCACGACTGGCCTCAATGGCTGTATAAAATATTTTTGTCACTTTTTTTTATATCGTAGTTATTTTATTAATCAATCGTATTATGAATTGTTTGTAGCATAAACTGTGCAAATCTGTGAAAAAACAACACACCATGTAATTAATACACACGTTTCCACTGCACCATGGAGGTGGTTTTCCAGGTGGAGAGGAAGGTGCTTTATTAAAACGATTTAATAGAATCAGCAATTTATTGTTATCTTATCATTGTTCAATCAAATTTTTTTTTTTTTGGAAAAACATAAAAAAAACTTTGTGTAAATTTATAACTTTTTTTACCATGTATATTAATTTATATTACTCTCGGCTACAAGCAATAGAAGTTGTAAAAATAAAACGCCATTTTTAGGACTTCTTCGAAACAAGACACCGCTATTAGCTATGTGATTTCACGTAACGACCGACGACTTTGAGAAGAAAAATCCTATGTAAGAATATATTTTAATAAAATGTTTTTTTCATTATCCTTAATACTGGGAAATCATCATCATAAGGAGCTTATTTGCTAATATAATATCCAGTTACTGAAGCGACTCGAACACTTAAATAAATTATCACGTTATAGGCAGTTTCATAAGTCTTGTGTACAGCTGATAATATTTCATGGTACGAGGTGAAATATTGAATTTAAGAAAATACCCGCGTTCCAACGAAATGTATGTAACTACATATGATATCTTATGTATTAGATACATTTATAATATTTCTTTCAGCTTCACGCTGTACCCTGCACACAGCAAGCAGAGGGAACTTAGTGTTAAGACACTCTGTTCCCCACTTTCTGCCTAATTCTGGAGGCATTGCGTGTTAAGTGGCAGAACTCAACACCGCGCTTTGCTTTGACACCAGAGCGAAGGAATGAAAATATAAATTTATATAAATATTTCATTTTCTCGAGTGGGAATCGAACTCACAACCAATCGATTTTACAATCACACTTAGTGCTTTCTGCATCACGACAGACCGTCTTTTTATGATTTAACTTATTGCTATAGGCTATAATGTCTTACATTTTTGAAGAAATTCGCAAAAAACGTGCCTTAGTATTTGACTAAAAGTGATAGTTATAGATTCAAATTTCACGAGAAAATTTGTTACAAATATTTGATATTTAATTTTCCATTTAATTTAGTTCTATCGATATAGTTTAGTTCTATTTAATTTCTTTCGTCTATTTAATTTAGTTTTTCTTGGGTCGAGCTATAACAAACCGTGTAATAAAATCATAGAATCTGATTTACACCCTGTTCTAATTGATATATGATGCAATTCTAATTGATCTGATTGATGTATCAATAATAATAATACAATATAATAATACAATATAATGGTACCATCGAGCTAATCTGATGATGGAATTGGAAGTTGGCTGATGGAACTCTAGACTCTAGACTGCCTACTAGTAGACACATCGAGTTTGTGATCATTACATTCGCTTTTTATATTGTGCGAAGCACGTTTTTAATTTGTAGTGGTAAACTATTACAAACTATATTTTAGGCGGACAGAACTGTTCTATTATCACCCCGGGAGACATAATATAATATAGTATTATACTTTTTGGGGAAACATAAAAAAAGGAACGTAGCGGGATTTGATACCGCGTTTCTTTGGAAACCGTCCAAGCACTCTAAACTACTTAACCTAAGTTCGTTCATTGAACGTGCGGCTTAAAAAATAATATAGTATTGCTTACATTATCATTTATAATTAATATTCTCTAACGGTCGAAACCAACTATCTAACTAGATAGAGGTCCCGTGTAACTGACCAGCGGCATCTACATAAATAAATTGGTACACGGCCTCCATATGATTATATTCCAGCTAAAGATATTATAGTAAATTACTGTAATTTTTTTTTTTTCAGCTTTATACTGTAAGCAGAGGGAACCTAGACTAGTTTACACACTCCACTTCCCAGTTTCCGCTTGTTATGACACCAAAACAAAAAAATATTTATATTTTTTAATATTTCTTTTCTCCGATTGGGAATCGAACTCACAACCTATCACGATTACAATCACACGCTTGTGTCCCTGCATCACTGACCTCTATCTAGCATCTATATACAATATAAATAAAAAAATACTTCTTTACCTGTTTGCAAAATTTAAATACGGCTCTCTTATACCTATCATATATTACAATATCGATACTTTCATGTGATCCTATTTGAACCGTATATTGAATATCGGAAACGTATTTGGGGTTGAAATGAGATCTGCTCCTATTGTTTTCGAGGCACCACTTGATCTTTCGCGTTAGAACTTTGACGGCTAATTTCCTCTTTTTTATGATGCAAATCGATATGTTTTGAAGTCTTTGTTTATTTACCTTATTTCTATGATATTTTTGTTTTCCTTCAGCTTTAAGCTTGTTTGTATAGATGTTTACGTTGGGGATATCATGAAATATGAATAAAAATTTCTTAGAAAATTCTGTAATGTGATTGTGGCGCGATGGGAGTTTTTCGTACATTATTTAATTATCTGGAGAGGTCGAGATTTACATTTAGTTCTGTATAGTAAATAAATCTGTATTAGGAAAATGTGTGCGTATTTAGGTTTTGGTAGAAATAACCTATAAAGTGTCATATCGTAAACAAAAATAGGTGTCTGTTTTACTAAAATAGTATAACCTGGAACAATGTGAAAATTATCTCATTACCAACTACTTTCTTCGAAACAAGTATTCCGACCGACTATTAGCTAAATACCACAATAAATAATGGACGTATGACATTATTTCGTGTATTGTTTGGGTAAAAGAATAACAGTTATACGTGTAAAAGACGTTAATCATCGCTGTTCGTGGCGTCCCGGGAGACGGGACTTTCTGCCGCAAAGTGGATTTTTCCTTCATTTCCTCGAGGACATTTTTGTTTCCGACTCTTGAATAAAACTCAAATGTTATCAAGCAACACTATTCTCGCAGAAATAGAATTCTATCAGAATTGGCGGGTATTTCTCGCTCAGTGAGGTCTGATAGTGTAAAATACTATTAAATCAAGCTTGAAGTAAAACTGTGACAAACAAACAGACGTTTAAAATATTATTTTTTTAGATTTTTAGATTATTTGAATAAGCAACTGACATTTATATTAAAATTGTACTGAAGTTATAAGTAAATGTATGGTACACTTAATATGCGTTATAAAGAAATAGTTTTAATTTTACGGTCCATATCTCAAAAGATAAAAAATGGATATATAGATAAAGTTATAGGAATACTTTGTTCTCAATCTGTCCATCTCTAAAGATTCGAAGTCTTCGTGGGAGGTTCGAGGATATCAAGCTGAAATTAAAATAATGTATTTAGGTCTAAAGACTCTTGGAACGCAAAAAAAATCTAGCTCTTAGTCAACGCAATTAAACGAGCTTTTATTCGTCATTTTTGGTGCATTTTATATGAAATTCGCTGAGTAATCAAAATACATAGAATACTTTCCGTGGACCTATAGTTATGAGTTTTGGCACGAAATTGAGAACTTATAAAATACCGGAAAAAATTTAAAAGTGAAAATTTATAGATATTTCATAGTAAAAAAAATATTATAAAACAATATTTGTCGCTCATTTCATACAAAATTTTTGCGCATATTGTACTTGTACTTAAAACATATGTATATAAATTTAAATTTAAGTAAATATTTAATCTCCTCGAGTGGAGATCGAACCCACAACCAGTCGGTTTTACAGTCACACTTCGTGCCGCTGCACCACGACCGGCCTCAAATTTATATGAATATATGAATAATATTACAACTAAAAAAAAACTATTACAAATTTATAAATGTAATTAATTTTATGTAAAATGAAGGCATACGCCCGTGGATACTTAAGATTGTTAACTTTTATAAGACGTGCGTCCCGTTGACCTACACTTTAGTCTGGTTTTTACTTGCGAAATTGCATTTGAAAGACATTTTTATAATTTACAATGTAATAACATCAACATATACTTGTATATTTTAAATGAATTGTATTGAATTAAATTGAATTTATTTAAAATAATTGAAATAATATATACTGTTACGTTTTCATGAAGCAATATTGTAGCGCAAGTACATTTCTAAATGAGAACTTAGTAATTTCTGTCTTTGTGGCCAAATTAGTTTGGGCAAAAGTCAAGTGGTTGTATCTTTTATGGGAGGACGCAATATAAATTTGAAACAATGTAACCAAAATGTCAACGCGAAACTTCCATTGCCCGACGCAATTAAACAGTTGAAATCAAACCCTATCGTAAAAGTTAAGTAGAACCTTTTGTAATACTCCAAGCTCGATTTTAAATATTAAATTAAATTAATTATTTATTAACTAATTTTCTTTATTGGTTATATCAACCCTTAAAACTATTTTAATTTTATATTCAAATTTTAAATGTTCGCAAAATAGGATTTATTGGATTTTTTATGATTTTTTTAAAAAAATCACATAATATATGTAGATAAAACTTTTACATTCCCATCCAATATATCTTATATTCGTTGCAAAAGTAACTATAAACTATAACAATCGATTACTATACATCAATAGCCATATACAACAAAAAACGTAATCTATTTACTGTTGATAACCGGTATCGTTTACGGTGTCACATCTAAACTTCCAATTCATTGAAATTCAAAATTCAACTAGTTATATGCCGCATGAAATAGGGAACGGAGTGTCTTAACACTAGATTTCCTCTGACTACCCAGCTGTGAGCGTAACACAACGCTGACGCTAAAAGAAAAAAAAATAAGCTCTATATGGTCAAACATAGCAAATTCGCGAATTCATCCAGCCCCAGCGTATCCAACACACAAACGAGCTTAGAGAAGTAATTTCAAAGTTACAAATTGAAATCTGAATATAGTGATCGCTTACATTGTATCGGTCCGGTTGCGGTACAGAGAGCGCTAGCTGAAATCGACCAACGAAAATCCAACCAGCTCGGTATATGAGTGCATACACTGCCATTTGTCGCCAACATGTTACCAACATGTTACCATCTACGCGATAAATTGGCACCCGCAGATCTACTATCCTATTCAGTAGACATGTTGATGTGTGGAACAAGTTCATGAGGCAATTCCTGCCATTCGTTTTGGTGATATATTTGCTTTTGAATGTGAAAGCGATCCTGTTTGTTACTAAACGAGGGCGTTCAGTTTTTTTTTTTAAATGTTTCGGGAATTTGGTTTCTGTATATTAATGTTTTATTGTTGAATGGCTACTATGTGTGAGTGTGTGTGACAAAACTGATCGTGGGTTCAAATTTTACGTAGCGAAACGTTTACAATACCTGAACCTTGGTTGATCCATTATTGTACTTTCTATTATTGGATTACTATTTTATGAAGTATAATAACTTAATTATTTTCGTTTGTGACTAAGTTCATAAGTTTATGTTCTATTAATGAAGTTAAAAATTACATTGGCTTAACGTGGCGTTAAGTATGCTTAAGCCTAGTAAACTATTCGTGAACCGAAAACATATATATTATAAACAAATATATATATACCTTGTAATGCGATTAGCACCTTAGATTAAGGATAAGTTAAAATGATTACACGTAAAAAAAATTTTCAACACCTACTCGTAATAAATAGAAATAGATATTTAAACTAATACACAAATCGTATAAACCTATAATCTTGATATAATATTTTTTATCTTATAAAACATTTTTATATCATATTATGGCAATGTTAATTTATATGAAGTTCTTACATTTTTAACGAATAATATGCACCCGTTTTAGCTTCACACTGTATCTGTAACTAGTGAGATAGACACAGGGAACTTTTACTAGGTTTATTAATGAAGATTTATACATTTCACATTTAGAAAGACACTAATCGTAATTTCACAATTAGAAGAGACTATAAGCGCGACAGGTTGTAGGTTCAATTCCCGCTCGAGGAAATACAATAAATATAATTTTAATTTCTCAGCTCTTGTATCAAGGAAAATTACGGCAATGAGTTCCGTCACTCAACACCTCCAGATTCTGCGGTGTGTAGGAAGCGAAATACTTTAACACTACGCTCATTCTGCTAACTCTGCTACATGCGTGATACAGCGTGAAGCTGAAATAAAAAACTACAACGAGCTACCGACAACGTAAAGTATTTATGTGTCTAATCGTTACTGTGTATGACATTTCTGTATTTTTTTATTCTAGGTGGATTTGATATAGCTCACCACGTGAGGTGAAGCCATACATCATGCATTAACAGAAAGGTCATGACCAGTTACATGTGAATTTTGACAGAACAGCCCCGCCCACCAACATTTAACGAGCAAACTTGCCATATTAGTTTCTATTTACTTTATGGTAAACTGCCTGATACGATTTAATGCTTATTTTATTATGACTTTTAATGATTTATATTGTTTTTCTGTATATGGTGGTGCGGTCTAGCTTAACAAATTCTATTTCTAAGTATTTTTTAATTATTATATATTAGTTAGAGGCCAGTCGTAGCGCAGCGGCACGAAGTGTGACTGCAGAAACCGACTGGTTTTGGGTTCAATCCCCACTCGAGGAGATGAAATATTTACTTAAATTTATATTTTCATTTCTTCACTCTGGTGTCGAGGCAAAAGTGCGGCGTTGAGTTCTGCCACTCAACACGCAATGCCTCCAAAATTCGGCAGAAAGTGGAGAATGGAGTGTGTTAACACTAGGTTCCCTCTGCCTACCATACTGTGTGCGGGATATAGCGTGAAGCTAATTAATTTTTTTTAATTTAATATATTAGTTAATGTTAATCTTAGTTAGTATCTGTTTCATTTATAGAGTATAATAATATTTTATAGAACTTACACCTATACCGCTAGCTAGGTATATATTGAAAGTAAATCAAAAAGTTGACAAAAAATATTTTGAACAGCTATTAAATAATGAACTCAAACCCATTTTCCTCTTAAGTTTTAATTATTGCCGCGAATCACTCCCAGAGAAACCCAACAACGGGAACAATTCCGAATCCATTCAATTATTCAAACTTTTAATTAATATTAATAGGAGCTCTCACTTTCAAAAGAAAGAACACTGGGAGCAGATAAAAACTCCTTAGAAATCTGCGTAACTTGCAGCTGTGAACTGCGAAATTAATGTGAATACAATAAAGCGTACCAAAATAGATGAGGAGACGCGAATAAAAATTATTTCGGTATTATCAGTGGCGGTGTCTCCAGAACAAAAGGTCGGTCTGTGTGAGTGCGTTCATAATAAACGTCGTGACAGTAGATAGGAAATTAAACGAAACTAAAACGAAGTCCTGCACCAGGGGGGTGGAAATTCGAGGGACCGTTCCCGTGCTCCTCGAAAAAAGTAAATTAAGAACGAACGGCCCGATTTTGTTTACCTAGCTGTGAGCGACAGGTCGAAAAGGTATTTTTTTTTGCGAAAAACATATCATTTCCGTTTTCAAAATCTAAATTTATGAATTTTATAGTTTAATAACGAGATGTATATAAGAGATGTATATAAATTTATGTATGTATATGTATTTTTGTATATTTGTTACGAATGTAGTTCATGTCTTACCTTTTGGTAGAGGTTCAATAACAATTTTGACTGCGTCCACTGCAACGAGTCCAGAGAAGACCCATAAAAAAGCCATGCCCCGCATATATTGCGTTAGTTCGTCCATCTTTATTTAGCTACGTCGTCGTGTACATTGCAGAATCTGAAAAGAATAATATTTTTTGAAATTATAATGCACATTTACGAACTTTAAATGGTAGATTTTAAGTAATTTAAATGTACGCAATATTACATTTTACAATTTATAATTGAGAAAATATTTTAGGGAACGGTATTACAATTCCGCCAAACGGGTTTTTTAATTAAATTCTTAATATTAGTCCGATCCTACACTTTGAAATAAACTCTATATAAAATTTTTGGATTTGCATTTATGAATAATAACTGAAAAAGTTTAACTCCGCTAATCCGTTCGCTCTCATTCAATATGAGGAATAAAAATTTGGTAAATACAACGCAAAAAGTCCTAAACTGAATTTGTCTGTTAGAAAAGTTTTAAGGTGAAATGGTTTATTCAGGTCAAAAAATGTTGAAAAGATTTACTTTTTCATTTTCAAATACTCTTTCTTATAAAAGAAAAGTAATTTAATTTTTATTTTCTTTACAGGATTTACAAACGGGTTTGATTACGATACTACCGGCTTTTTTCCTGACATCATATAGTGCTTTATTATTGCATCGAAGAAGTTGTTGTTATCGCTGAAAGAGATGCAATCATCATTGATTTTCTTTGACACATGACGCTTAAACAGTAATAACTACGCCGAAACCTTTGAGCTAAGTCTTTCTCTCTACCAATGTGATGGAGAAATCTGCATTTTAGTCTCTCAAAGAAAAAAGTAGCCCCTATTGGATCACTCGTTTGTCCGACGGTCCGATTTTACGTTACCATTTTATCCTTATTGTCCTGAGCCCCCTTAGCTTTGAGAGCGTTTGAAAAACCTAAGTCCAAGTATGATAATATTAGAATGTGGAATCAACTGGCCTCGTGAATTGAAAGAATGGTTTATTGTTCGTGACTTCGTACTTTTGTATGTTTTCGATTTTTAATGTTTGAAAGTACGGGCTCCGATCCGTAATGAAAGATATCGTGAATTCAAAGCACATATTTTTCTATATAAGTTGTTTGTATTTGTTATTACATTTTATGGTTTTGGAGCCTTAAAATAAATTATTCAGTATAAATGTATTTCAAATATGTTTAAATTGGAAACTTAAAGAATTGAACATTTATATTTTATTTTTTTATTTATATATTTAAAGTATACTCTATATTCATATATATATAACATTACGGTAGGGTGGTTTTGGGGTGTCAAACAAAATATAGGAAAATATTTCTATAGAATCCGCCATTCGTCATGTAATGCCTCCAAAATTGATCGGTAAATGGGAAGCGGATATCTTAACACTAGGTTTCCTCTGCCTACCTTGCTATGTGCGGAATACAGCAAGAACCTATTATATTTAGGACTTGTAGAAAATTCTATTTTCAAAAACAACCCTAAAATTTGCTGCTAATCGAAATTAATTAGAAGCAAGAGATTATACTGCAATTTTATAAAAGGCATTATGTACCTGAATTTCGTCGCTCGTCGCCATTTTCAAATCCTATGCAATAATGAGACAGGCTCCCGTCTCTTTGAAGGAAATTTTTAATGAAAATATTATAAAAGATGCCGTCTTTTAAAAACGTAATTGATCCTAGCGAGGCTTCTTTATTTAAATTTCACTATTTGTTGGTTTGCCTTAATGGACGCTATGACTTCAGGCCTAGGTATTATTTTTGTATTTTTTTTGCGACATTCTATACATTTACTGTCGTACACAAAATAAAATGTTCCTTTGCGTCGTCTTTAACACATTTTCTCTTGAGTTTGTTGAACCTTCCGTAAATATATTTATTTATATTTATTCCACACTGACAGCTAAACTTTCATAGCGCAGACAATATCGTTTCAACTTTGTAGCTGCACTGAGACGTATAATAAATAAACATTGTAGAAGTGCTAATTTAAATCTAAAATTAGATGTTTTATCTTTCTACTAGGTCTAACTTTTATATTTATTCAAGCTTTTATTAGTTATATTTAGAAGAACCTTAGTGATTACTAATAAATACGAAAATATGAATGGAATTTATTTAAATAAAAATAAAATCAGCTTCACGCTAAATCCCGCACACAGCAGGGTAGGCAGAGGGAACCTAGTGTTAAGACACTCCGTTCCCCACTTTCTGCCGAATTCTGGAGACATTGCGTGTTGAGTGGCAGAACTCAACGCCGAGCTTAACCTCGACACCAGAGCGAAGAAAATGGAAATGTAAATTTAAGTAAATATTTCATCTCCTCGAGTGGGGATCGAACCCACAACCAGTCGGTTTTACAGTCACACTTCGTGCCGTTTAGAGATTATAATTGAAACATGATTTATCTATTTCTAATCAGCTGTATTTAAAAAAATAATACCGTTTTTTAGATTTCGTCAGCATATAAAATACGCGCTATTATCGTAAAAAGAGGTCCAAACATTTTTCCTTAGAAAGCAATAGACTCGTACATACATTGAGGCCAGTCGTGGCGCGGGAGCACAATATCGAAAGCAAAATTAGGGCTACATGTACCGACTTTTAAATAAAAAGGCAGTAGGTAGTCGTTATACTGTATCATGAAAATAAAGTATGTGTGAGCAAAATTTTATCCGACCATTTTCAGCCACTGATTGCCTAAAAAACGTGATGTATTTCACTCAAGCATCAAACTTTCAAAACGACGAAGGAATTGTAGTCTATATTTTTTTTATCCAGTGTCTGCCGTTCTACAATCCAATTATATTATAAAATAAAATAAAAAAAATAAAATATAAATTATTTATAATATTTTGAGTCACTCACAAAGACGAGCTACTCGCTCGTCCACATTTTATTTACATTTATTTGTTCAGTAGTTTCTTCTGAGACTTGGTCAAGATTAATTTGAACTTCAGAAGTTGCCTTTAGCTGTTAGGATTCACGCAATGGCCAACACAAAAACAGTTTTTGTTGGTTATGGTTATCGAAAAAGTTAGGAACGGGACGGAGCATAATAGAGGTTTATAGGGAACAGACGGAAACGCAATCGTAACTTTTAAAAGTTCAAGATTCTCGTCAATACTAACAGAAGTGCTCTAAATATTGGATTGAGCATTTTTCAAAATTTATTGATGTAATACAAATCCTTTATTTAGTACAATACATGGGCAAATCAGCCATTTAATTTTTTAAAAAGAAAGTAGCTTCACGTTGTATCCCGCAAAAAAAAATGATTTATTTTCTCAGTAGGGATCAAACCCACAAACAGTCACGTTTACAATCACACTTTGTGCCCGTGCATCATGCCTAGCCATTTTTATTATTTAATTTAACGAAAATCTTTTTGCACTTGCGATATTTTGTATATTTTTTGTCTAGTCATTTTCAGATGTGTATATATATATATATATATATATATATGCAACTACAAAAAACATTTTGAAATACAATTTGAAGATAGCCATAAAAGATAGAACCGAAACGGACATGTCTTCCACCATGGCGATAATGCCATCCACGCCCCAATTTCTCCAAGGTTAAAATATTTTTGTAACATATTAATATTTAATTAATATCTAGTAGTATTTAGTTTATACCAGTATATTAAAAAATCTATATTATTTAATTTTAATATAAAATCAATTAATAATGAAAAAAAAAATGTATTAAATGAAACTCTTTTAACCGGATTAATTGCGTATATTTTGTATTATACATTTTTGGAAACCCGACGTTTCGAACAATTTGCAGTTGCTTGCAGTTGCTTTGCGATTAAAAGAGTTTAATTTAAAATGTGTAATAGTCGTGAAAATCAAAGAAAGAACTTATTAAGAAAAAAATACGATTACTGACATTAATTGGAACTGTTTTTTATTAATTAAGAGGATTTATACATTAGTCTTACTTCAAAATCAAAATTTCACAAATTTTGACCTTCACTTCTATTATGTCGTTTTTGGCTTCAAACTCAGCTGTAAATATATAATTTCATATTCACTTACGATCGAAATCAAGGAGGTTATTATCGAAATTAAAAGTTAATGTCGACAGACAACCTTGAAAAGTCTTTCAATCGACTTAGAGTTGTTGACGAAAAGGCAAATTGGTTTAATTAATAATTTACATATTTAGACTAGCTATCTTATTGGTACAACCTGAAAATTAGATATCAAATTAAATATTTACTGAATAACACAGTTTATACAATATTGTGTAATTAATATTCACTTTGAAGTCGTTTAATCTTGCATGTAATCTGTTTTAGGTATAAGATGATTGTGGTGTATTCACATGTGACGGTGAGACCAGTCGTGGCGCAGTGGTATAGGTGTGTGACTGTAAGCGTGACTGGTTGTGGGTTGGATCCCCACTCGAGAAAAATACAATATTAAATAAATAAATCAGCTTACTACGCTATACACAGAAGATTAGAGGGAAACTTGTGTTAAGACACTTATTTAAATTTATCTTTTAATTTATCTGCTCTGGTGTCGAAGCAAAGCATGGCGTTGAGTTGCGCCAGTCAAATGTCTCCAGAATTCTGCGAAGAATGTGGAATGGGGTGTCCTAACACTAGGTTCCCTCTGCCTACTCTGCTGTGTGCAGAATACAGCGTGAAGCTGATTTTTCTAAATCACACGTAATAAAAAACCCGATTCATTTACATTAAAGAGAAACTATCCAAGCGTGATTTTATTTTCAAATTAATTCCCAAGCACAACTTGGAAAATTAGTGAAATAGCTATTAGTAAGTGTGAAAAAAACTCAAATTACGCCCTCGGCGGGTCATTAACTATAGTTTAAGAGCACCGTGCTCCTGTAACGCGTTACGATTTAACTACCTGAAAATTATAGCTAAAACCCTAATGTAATTTTCTCGTGGACTAAAATAATTAGAGCTTATTATAAATAAGCAAAACATATTAAGCTGAAAGGAATGAAATTTACAAAATATTCGTGAAAATAACGACTGGAATAGCGCTCTTGGAAACAGATATTTACTTATTGCCGTAATAAAAGTAAAAGATAACTGGTGATAGCGACGAGTCCTTGGAACATAATCGAACAGGCCTACAGCGGATAGACGGTACGGACAAAGGAATATTTTCTATTTATTATCAAAATTATAGACGGCCGGGTATAAGGCGGGGACAATACTGGCTTGTCTGTTTCTTATTTTAATAGCGAACTCCCGAGAGCCTATATAGCATTTTATGAACAGGATATTGTCTTAGACGTCGTCTTGTAGAGACAAATAAGAGATGATCATTGTGACACTTAAAAGTTTGCTTTTGATTACGGATTGTTTTTCATACAATTTCTGTTTTTAATTGTATTTCGCTTGGAATATTTGTTTTTGAGAAATTTAAAATGTATTTAAAACTTTATTTTTACATATTTATTTTGGTAATTAGAAACATTTCCAATTTCCAAAACAGATGTTAAAATTATTTTTGTCGTAACTTATTTTGATAGACAAGCGGAATGCTTGAGGCTATTTGTATGTTTTTAATTATTCAGTCCAGTTTCTGTTATATAAATATATTAGTGGTATCCTTATTTTTTTTCTGTATTATTAAATCTCCGCTGTTGTTTTGTAGCAATAACCATACATTCTTATATATATGTAACTTTTTAATAATCAAAATCTTAATTAGAATGTATAAATAGATAAAAAATAGTAAATTTACTCAAAATGAATTGATTTATAGTTAAAGAGTTTTTAATTACGAATAGTGCTACTTTTACCTACTATATTTTTCTAGCTTAACACCGTATACCTATATGTTACGCCGAGAGAACCTGGGAATCTAGTGTTAAGACACTCAGTTTTCATTAAGTCACTTCTTCTTGAGTTCCTCGGTTTATTACATGCTTAGCCAAGTCATTACCAGAGCCAAGAACCAAAAATATTAAATATATCATTTACTCGAGTGGGAATAGAACCCACATCCCGTCACATTTACAACCAAACGCTTGTGTCCCTGTTTCACAAATGGCCTAAAATTTAATTATTTAACAAAAGAAAATTTGTTTTCATAAATGTAAAGAGAGTCACATTTACAAAGGATTCACGTACGTTTAGGTGAAAACGAAGTGTTTTCGACATCGCCTGTTGTACAAAGAAACCCACTAAGCTTGGTACCGACGTCAAAGTGACTTTGCGAACATACGACTATAGTAATATCTTGTACTCGTATTGATTATTAAACAAAGCCGAAATAGAATTGACATTATTTATTTTGGTTTTGTATTTTTTTTATATTATTAATTAATAATAATCAGCTTCACGCTATATCCCGCACACAGCAGGGTAGGCAGAGGGAACCTAGTTTTAAGACACTCCGTTCCCCACTTTCTGCCGAATTCTGGAGACCTTTACAGCTAACATATGCTTTTTTGAGGCTAGTCGTGGCGCAGAGGCATAAAATTGGACTGTAAGCGCGACTATTGTGGGTTCGATGGCCATTCGAGGAAATTAAATATTGATTTAAATTTATATTTTGATTTTTTCGGTCTAGTGTCGAGGCAAGCGGGGCGCTGAGTTCCGCCACTTAACACGTAGAATGCATCCAGAATTCGGTGAAAAGTGGGGAACAAAGTGTCTTAACACACCACACACAGAGTACTTCTGTGTGCGGGATACAGCGTGAAGTTAATTTTATCTTTACTGTGTATAGAATATACCGTAAATACAATTTATTTGTAATCTGCCACAAATTCAAACAAAAACAAAGATGAACAAATGCATCCAAATGGTTTTGTTTATTTTTTAAATAGCAAAGGGGCATCGGTTCTGTCATACAACTATCCAACTTTTCTTAGTATAATAGAAAAAAAAGTAAGAATGAATAAAAAAAAAAAGAATGTTTATTTCTTTTTATAAAATAAGTAATTGTATTTAAAAACTATAAAGTTTCTTTTTATAGTTTTTAACTATGTTTAGAAATAAATTACAATTATATTAAAAAATAAAAACAATAAAAATATATTTTTTATGGCATCAGTACGTTTAATTTAGCGAACTGTCTCGTCAGGTGCGAACATTTCTCGGATGCTGAGTAGCGAAAGTGACGCAAAGTGCTCACCGACAACCCGCAGCTATTGTTATCTTTGATTCAGCCTGTGCATTCCACATTAATCCACCTCCTGCCTAGATTAACCCCGCATTCTGCATGTAGACAGATATACTCGAATATGTTTGTATGTGAATGTTGACGTGTCGGTTTTAATATATGTATGAATGTTCAATATATGTAAAATTATGTTTTACACGGCTCAATTTCATTTGTTTAGATTGATATTTCTAATATTTATATTTATAATTTTTTTTAGACCAGTCGGGGCGCAGGGGATCCCCACTAGGGGAGATGAAATAATTATTTAAGTTTGTATTTCCATTTCGTCGCTCTGGTGTCGAGGCAAAGCGCGGCGTTGAATTCTGCCACTCAATACGTAATGCCTCCAGAATTCGGCAGAAAGTGGGGAACAGAATGTCTTAATACTAGATTCCCTCTGTCTACCCTGCTATGTGTGGGATACAGCGTGAATCTGATTTAATTTATGTTTTTTTACTACTTATAAGTAAGCATGATACATGGTAAGTTAATGCAGTGGGAGAGACTGCATCTTAAAAATTCCTACGCGAGGGCAGGGTGTTCGTTTATTTATAAAATAATCATTGTTTATTTCGAAACTTTTTTCTTAATTTTATTATATTGTACAGTGTTAAATATACGTAGAGTCCGAACCATCTCAAATTATGTAAAACAATTCAACAGAAAGCAAAGTGAAAAAAATGTATATAAAATATGTATTTGTTTCTATTTTTCCATATGTATAAAACAAATATTCAAAAATACAAAGTAGAAAGCCACAATATTATAAAATGACAAGAATATAATCACCTCAGATCGTTATAACAAATTTATAACACAAACCTTCCGCGATTTTCATTTTAACCTGTCATTCATATTAACTTAGAAATGTAAATATGCACGCAATTTTCATCCATTCCTTTCGTAATGACTTTTACTGGCACGACGCAAAGCCCTCATTTTACACTTTGACGCGTTCACTTACGCCTGTTCCTGTAGCGTTGACATTTTCCAAATCAACCTTAAACATCTGTCTTCTTACTCTACAATAGAGTCTAATCTTAAATGACTGCGGTTCTAAAGATGACTCTTCTCTTTATTGGGCCTTCGAGTAGCAACAAGGTGTTTGAAAGTGATGCAAACGATCTTGTGTTCTTGTTTGAAAAAGAAAAATTGTTTGTGCAATGTAGAGTTCAAGCTGGTTGAATGAATATCAAATAGAAGATAATTTGAAAAATATACAATTTTTTTTTATATAATTTTTTTATGATAAGAATTTGTGCTGACATACGTACGGTCTCAGCTAAATATTATTATATCTAATAAACGTGTTCATGAATGAGCGGCACAAAGTGTGACTGTAAAATCGACTGATTGTGAGTTCGATCTCCACTCGAGGAGATGAAATATTTATTTAAATTTATATTGTCATTTCTTTGCTCTGGTGTCAAGGCAATGCACAGCGTTGAGTTCCGTCTCGCCTCCGTCTCGAGAATTCGGCGGAAAGTGGGTACAGAGTGTCTTAAAAATAGGTTTTCTCTACTTTATTGTAATGTAATTTACTTCTTAACTAGTGAGAAGGTTTTAAGCTGACAATCGTTATAACTATAATTATCACTGACAATACGACAGTCAAAACCTAATACACAGCATATGAAATTAATTGCAGTGTCCCTTCACAATTAAATTACATAAACACGCGATTACACGGTAGCGTGCTTCAAAAGCATTTAACTTTTCTAGAACTGATATTTCCCTGGGCCTGACAAATTGTGGAATAGTATTTAACATTCGTTTCGACGTTCCAATATAGTATGGAGACGTTTGTTCGATTAGTCATATGTTCAACCGTCAATTCGTTTCAAGTCTAAATGTTGAAATATTAATGAAGCTCGTCAGAAATATTTAGATGACCATAACTTTACGTGGAGCCGTCGCACGCCGGACATTCTCCGTCCAAGTATGAAATATAGAGACACCCGCTATGTGACCTGAACGATAGACTGCCGCCATATTATTAGAAAATTCTGAAACTGACCAAGAATTTAAATTATGAATAATTCTAGGGTATGTTAAAATTTTACGCCGTTGCTAATGTTGTTGATAACCAATAAATATAACTTTTCTTTGATATAATATGGCAATCGTATTATTTTATCAAAACAATAATAGAAAAAAAATACTATTTGTAATTATTAACAAATACGCTGTATATATAAACAGGTTGAGCTCATTATTCTTCTCACAGAATATTAATAAAATAATTAAAGACCTGAAAAAAGAATCAGCTTGACACTTTCTACCGTAAAAACAGAGGGAACCGCTTGTTAATATACTCAATTTTCCACGCACTGCTTTATTCCCGTGGTAGAGCGGCAGATCTTTTCTTTTTTTTAAGCATTTTCGATTAAAATAAATAATTGAGGAATTGAGTTCCGCCATTCACTACGCAACGGTATTAAAATTCGGTAGAAAGCAGAGTGTCTTAACACCAGGCTCTATCCTGAAGAAAGCACATACTATAATTTAATTGTTTTTTCTTTATTGGTCGTATATTTTGAGAACTCTACCTAATCTGTAGCAAAAGCTGGAATAGAAAACACAATTGTTGTGTTTTCAAATGATTAAGTACACAGTAATAAATAATTTAATAACAAATACAACGTGATAGATTTATTTGTAAAGTTCGGTTTCAAATTAAAACTTTTATTGGAGATTATTTTCTTTCAAATATATTTTAGGTCACGGGCGCAAGTGTGTGACTGTAAATATGACATGTAGTGGGTGCGATTCCCACTCGAAAAAAAAAATGTTGTTATATTTTTATTTCTTCTCTCTGGTGTTGAGGCAAAACGCGGGGTAGAATTTCGTCAATCAACACGCCTCAAAGCCTCAAAACCAAGAATTTTGTGAAAACTGGTTAGCGAAATGTCTTAACACTAGGTTCTCTCTCTACCACATAAAAGAGACAGCGTGAAGTAGAAATAAGAAAGAAAAAAAGACTCTTAGTGTCACATTAAGAATACGTATGAATAGAAAAATAAACCATATATTAAAATAAAAATTAAATTAAATTAGCTTCACGCTATATCCCGCACACAGCAGGGTAGGCAGAGGGAACCTAGTGTTAAGACACTTCGTTCCCCACTTTCTGCCGAATTTTTTGGAGGCATTGCGTGTTGAGTGGCAGAACTCAACGCCGCGCTTTGCCTCGACACCAGAGCGAAGAAATGAAAATATAAATTTAAGTAAATATTTCATCTCCTCGAGTGGGGATCGAACCCACAACCAGTCGGAATGTCGTAAACCATATGTGAGTATAATAATAAAAACATGAAAATGCAGAAAAAAAAAACTTAGGACTTCTTTAATACAAAAAGAGTAAAGTAAACAAGCCTGTTACGGAATACTCGTTTTCTTATAAAACCAAATCCATTTTTTCTCACAAAAATGATTTCGCTTAAAGCTCATTGTTTGAGAGAATATTTGCTGTGTTCAGAAATCTGATGAGATACACCGCCGTGTGCGTGTAGTGTGAAATAAGGTTGGAAAAAATGCCTAGACCACGATATCCATACATCATTATAATATTACATTTCGTTTTGTATGTTGTGTAAAAAGTTTATAATATTTCATTCGATTATTCAGTTAGTTGAAACTCTGTAATTTATAGAAGATGATTGCTTTTATATTTTTGTCATTTTTTTTAATATTTATGTATCAGTGGCTTAAAGTCTGTCCAAAAACACGACTTTTGTGGGTTTAAATTACATTGGAGACAAGACAAAGTAACGAGACAAAACTCGGCGTTAAGTTTCACCACTTAATAAACAATGTCTTGTAAATCGAATGAAATGTAAGTAATGGAGTCCTAACACTAGACTTGCTCTATCTACGAGTAACAGGATACAGTGAAGCTGAAAAAAAATTTAGCTCAGGACATAGTGAATATCACATATCAATATTTTTTATCGATTTCCAAAAATATATACAGTTATGTGAAATTTAATACGAATTAGCCTAATTTATGTTTAAGTTTAGTATTTATCATTGCAGCTTCACGCTGCTTTATCCCGTAATTATCAGGGTTATTTTCCATTGAATTTTCGAGACATTGCGTGCTTTGCTTTAATACGAGAGTAAACATAATTATGAAAATTAAATTAAATTATTTTCACGCTGCATCCCGCACACAGCAGGCAGAGGGAATCTAGTATTAAGACACTCCGTTCCCCATTTTCCGCGGAGTTCTGGAGGTATTGCGTGTTGAATCGCCTTGAGAGCGAATAAATGAAGATATAAATGTAAATAAATATTTCACTTCTTTACACTGAGTGGGGATAGAACCCACAATCAGTCGATTTTACAGTCACACTTTGTGCCTCTGCGCCTAAAAGTTAATAAACAAAGTTTAACAAAACAAGTACCTACTAAATCCCCACAAATAACAGTCCGCTCGTCTGAATGCCTAAAGTGTTGTTATTCCAATAATTTCCGTCCGTGTCTATAGAAATTGAAACATCATAAAATCCATGGTATTCCGTAATGGCCGCCCGCGCGTCAATGTATTGAATATCAAAGATGATTAATGACATTACTGGAATTTTTGGGTATAGGACTGTAGGTACTTGTGTTTTGGAATCTAGAATAATGGTTTCCTACTCATAATTTATAAGCTGTGTTTAGCAAAGCTTGGTTTAATTTTTAATAATTGATTATTTATTGTCTTATTTTCTATTAGCCCTAACTCTCTAGTTAATAATGAATATGATAAATAAATAATCATTTTTTTTTAATTCACGCTTTATCCAGCATATAGCATGGTGATCACATGGAACACAGTGTTAAGACTCTCATAGATCTTTAAGATCTAGTGATTTTGGAGGCATTACGTGTAGAATAGCGAAATTCAACGCCCCGTTTTGTCTCGACACCAGAGCGAAAATTAGAAAATATTACAATTTTTAATTTCTCGAGTAGAAATCAAACCCCATAACGTATTGGTTTTATAGTCCCACTTTATGCCTTTGCGACACGACAGGTCTCAAAGATAACTCTTAATAGAAAATAATAATTACAACGTAACAAGTTAAATTCATTTCTAATATGAGATGCAGAGTGCATTTACGGACATCAATGCTATTATACAAATGGGTTCAGACGCATTTAGTCTTCATCCATTCTTCGGGCCTCTAGGGTTTATCGTATGGCTTTTTTCAGACCACTGTCTAATGAGTTAGTGCTCATAATAAGGGAATACCGTTACATGATATGTTTTTTTTCAATTTTTTTAACGAAAAAAATAGACTTACTGAAGGTCTTTATTTCAGTTTCTCGCTGTTGCAGAGTAGACAGAGAGTGTTAAGATACTCCGTTAGGAATTGTCCGTTAAAGTTTTCAAGGCACTCTGTGTTGAGTAGCAAAACTCAACGCCGCATTTTGCCTTGGTACCAGAGAGAACAAAACTAAAATATAAATAAGTTATAATTCATTCCACCGAGTGGGAATCGACTCAGATGCATTCATTTAAATTATTATTTTTTAGTAATAAATTATATCAGTGGTTGACGTATTTAAAACTTCATTTGCTAATGTCACTTACTTACTAATCAAGGTTTAAAACATTATATGAATAAGTTTAATGTCAAAAGGGTTTTTTTAAAAAAATATATAATCGTATAATTAATGTTTCGCGTGTTCGCTTGCAGGCTATCATGATTCATTTTTGCACTTGCATAATTTGTAAAAATTTGATTTATTTTAAAATTTAATATATTTTAAAATTTAATTTTTGAAATTTCTCAATTGATCTATAACAGTAATCAAGGTCCTTAATGACGATGTCAATCAGATTAACATCATCATCAAATCAGATTAACATCGTCATCACAGCATCAGGCCGTCATCAAGAATACGGCCGAAATTGTATTTGTAATTCTGCCTTTAAAAACTTTTTTTTCTTCTGTAAAAAGATATTACAGAAGAAAAAAAGATTGATATAAAAAAACTCATACAATTTAAAAAAATATATAATTATTTTCATTTAGAATTTTTACTCTCTGGGTTATAATATAAGTAAAAAAAAAACATTTTATATGTTTCAACGAGGGCGTGCTAAATTGATCATGTTATTGAAATTTATGCATATTTAGTATGGAAAAAAAATCTAATATTATAATATTGTGTCGTTCAAAGGAAGTGTTAAGAAGGAATAGTAATACCCGGGGTACTTTATGGATTTAAGCGTCGTATTTTTAAGGCGACAAAACGTGACCGGCATTGTCGAAGAGCCATTGTTCGGTTTCAACCAATTTCAAAGTTTCCTAAGTTTTTCCTACATAAAAGCGAATTCACTTATTTGAGTTACGACTTAGTAATAAATTCAGATGCAGCTACAGGAAAGTATAAGGAGTTTATTATAATTTATGTCTGGCATATGATTTCGTCAATCTGTGGAAATTTATAATTATATGAGGCCAGTCGCACGAAGTGTGACTGTAAGACCGACTGGTTGTGAGTTCGATCCCCACTCGAGGGGATGAAATATTTACTTAAATTTATATTTCCATTCCTTCGCTCTGGTGTCGAGGATAAGCGCGGCGTTGAGTTGTGCCACTCAACACGCAATGTCTCCAGAATTCGACAGAAAGTGTTAATTTTTTAAAATTCATGATGGAAAGAGAGACAGAGTTGTAAATTCAATGATTGTAAAATGGGTGTATATTCAATTGGGGAAATAAATTGTTCCCTTCATTCCGTTTTAAATTCTGTTACTCAACACGCAATGTCCCGAATTCAGAAAGAAAGCGGAGAGCAGAGTGTCTTAATATTTGGTACTTTCTGCCTACTCTTCTGTATGCAGTCTTATTGAAAATTAAGATTCTTATATAGTTCTTGAATCAGTATGCTGTATGTATTTCTATTATAATTCTATATTTAGTCATTTTTTGTACACGTTTTTTTAAAATATTGACATTAGTGTAAAAAAATTGTTTTTGTGTATCTGTTTCTATTATCTCACAACGTACTTGTTTTCATAGATTGATTGAAAACTATGCGTAATGTTTTACCACTAGGTTTCCTCCACTGAGAAAACAGCGTGAAACTAAACAAAAAGAAACAGCAACCTGAATGCTCATATTTAACAAAATTACACCAAAATTATCTTCTCAGCGAAAAGCTAACAAAACGAAACGTCCGCTTGTTTGGCGTAACCCACAGTAACTTATGGAGAAATGGAATTTATTTTATTTTAATTCCGCTTAATGACCGGAGTACACGTACCGATATTAAATTTTAGCCTGAAACGAATCTAAAGTATCGTAAAGGGGCGAAAATTGCTGGAAATATTGTGAGGGTATCTAGTAATTGGTTATGTTTACTTCATTTATTTCATTTACGCTTTACGGTCATCAAATGTTTGTTGTTTTTAAACTTTCCATACTATGTTTGTAGCGAACGTTGCTTTTAATTAAGAAGTAATTGTTTTAAATATGCTGTGGTCCGCATCATATGACACTTCGTACAATAAGGGAACCTAGTGTTAAGATTTAAGACACTCCGTTCCCCATCCGATATAGCGTTTTGAGTGGAGGAAATTAAAGCTTTTTCTATATTTTTATTTAATATATAGCATCCTTTCTTACCAAATGATTATCTTTAGCAATAATCTTTGGGTAGCGCAAAACGGAAATTTGATAAAGCTTGATAAGGAGATAATTGTAAGATCGTAAATATAACCTAGTAATCACTTCTTGAACGATTTCTATAAGACGGCGAGACATTGAATCTTGGAATGTTTTTTTTAAAAATCAGTTCACGCTGTATCCCGCACACAGCAAGGTAGGCAGAGGAAACCTAATGTTAAGACACTGCGTTCCCCACTTTCTGCCGCATTCTGGTGGCATTGCGTGTTGAGTGACAGAATTTACCGCCGAATTTTTTAAAAATATTTGTTTATGCTATTAAGTATAGACATAAGTGAAATAACTGTTTTAATATAGTATATAATATAATGTTAATATAGTATATATAATACTAGCATGTACATTACTTCTAATTTAGTGTAAAAGCTATGTAAATAAAAGAAATTGAGTAAAATTGATATGGTGTTACTAATATATATTGGTGCTATAAACTTTTGTAAATGTACTCAATGAAATGAAAATGATGCGTTTCAAATCAAATATACAAATATGAAATTTTCATGTTATTTTTTTTGTCAGCATATATAAGTTACAAAATAAACCTATTTTCGTCATTGGTAAACACTTTTTTGTGTTTAATTTTTTAATATATATATTTAAATACAATAAGAAAAAATATTGTGGCCAGCCGTGGCGCAGTGGCACAAAGTGTCTCTGTAAACCGACCGAAGGTTGTGGGTTCGATCCCCACTCGAGAAGATGAAATATTTACTTAAATTTATATTTCCATTTCTTCGCTCTGGTGTCGATAAAAAGCACGGCAGTGAGTTCTGCCACTCAATACGCAATGCCTCCAGAATTCGGCAGAAAGTGGGAAACGGAGTATCTTGACATTAGGTTCCCTCTGCCTACCTGCTGTGTGCGGGATACAGCGTGAAGCTAATTTGTATATATATATTATTTATATATCTATTAAATTTTCATACCTTCAATATATTCAACGTATACACAGCTAACACCACGACGCTCGCGTTAATTGAAATCAAATAGATATTACCCGTCAGATGATAGCGATCAGAGAACTTGTGTTCTAAAACTTGATAGTGCACTTTACAACGTTCAGTTAATGGCATAGATAATGTTTTACAACACTAAATATAAGCAAATACTATGTTTACTTTATTTTTGTGTCAAATCGATTTTTATTATAAATATATATTTTTTTAAATTGTCGTATTTATTTTTTCTTAAAAAAAAATTAATCAGCTTCACGCTGCATCCCGCACACAGCAGGGTAGCAGAGGGAAAAAGGTGTTTTTATAATAGTCCGAAGGCAAATCTTTTGATCATTTTAAAAAATAGATGTAATTTTGGGACTGCCTTATTTTGTGTTCAACCATTTAATTTATTTCATATTCCCTAGAATTATTAAAATAATAATCACTTTACCAAATACGTAACTTTATATATAATACGACTGTAAAAATATTTTGTCTGTACATTTAGTAACTTTGACTGAAATGTATAGAGGGACACTTAAAAAGAATAATAGAAAGCAAAAATATATTTTTTTAATTTCTTGTCTGTCTGTCTGTCTATATGTATGTCCACATTTTACTATGAAAGTACTGAACCGATTTATTTGAAAATTCACCAATTGCTTTGTTTTAACTCAACTTTACTACTAAAGTTTGATTCAATATTAATTTAGCATAAAAAATAGACTAGAAACTTAATAAATATAAATATAAATAAAATAGGTCTATAAAAGTATTTATTGCTAAAAATCTGTATAATTGTAAAAATGAAGGCACGTCAGTCGCAGGGGGTTTTAATAACGTAATATAACGAAAAACAATTATTTTAAATAATTTTGTCTGTTTATCTGCATTTTTTGCATTTGTTGATGCCAATCTAAAAATCAGCTAAACCGATTTCATTATTGTAAGTTGGCAAGCTTTCCTCAACATTTAGTGTCTATTTTATTTTGATCGGATGGTTGAATTGAAGTGATTGATAAACTGTTCTAAATTGTTCTAAGTAACTGTTTTATCGAATTGGCTAAAATTTTACTTTTTAGTGTAGGTATTGATATTATTTTAAAAATCATATTATTATCAGAAAACGAAAGTAATGCAGATTAGTAATTAATAATTATTTAATTCAAACGGGCGAAGCCGCAAACGAGTCGCATAGTATTATTAATCTTAATTAATTTTAAACTAAAAACTATATGTTGATAAACTTAAAAAAAATAATTTTATTAAGTGATGACTCTTTATAAATCTAGAGATGAAACTAAAAAATAATAACGAATTTGATAAGGAAGGAAAATCTAACCAATAAAGTCTGAAATCCTCAATATCCTCCAGTAGAAGAATAATTCAAACAGTGCATCTATCTATGGAATAGTGGCTTAAGCTAGATAATTTTCAATTTAACAAGAATGTAATATTACAGTGTAAACAAATTTCACTACAAAATTAGATAAGTTCGCCGAAGAATAATGCAACCGCTATCACAACTAATCTTTGTTTGATTTCAATTATGGGTCTATTCGTTTTAATCCTTAGGAATGGTGCTGATATAATGTACATTAGGTTTTTAGAGAAAAGCTTTTGCTGCTCAAATATCCTAACTCAAATAGTTCTCCTCGTGGATTGTTAAGAATAGGAGTCCGAAACTTGATATAAGTGACTATTATAAACTGCTGTATTATGTTTGTATATTTTTATTAACGTTCCGATTATAGTTTTCGAAATATATATATAAAATAATTTATTTCACGTTCACATCCATATAGTGTCAATGTGTTAGTAACATTTTTTTACAGCCCTGTAGTATCAATGAGATAATTGATTTTTTTTTTATCGGCTGATAACTAACAAAGTTGAGTATATGAGATCGTTTTTGCTTCACATCTCATTGTAAGCAAAATCGTAATTTCTCATCTTATAACATACGGCATTTTTATGCTGTTAGTAAAACGTAGAAATATTTTTTTTATATTGACTGTAAAAATTAACTTATTGCTAGTATATTTTCTAAAATAACTAAAGAAATAAAAATAAATATGACACAGCAGAAGCAAAGCTCTCAACTCACCATATGAAGGGTGTCGAAGTAAAAAATGAAAATAAAATATATCCAATGTGAGGATAAGTGCGATTCAATGTAATGTGACCGCAATGACGTCTAATCTCACTTCTATTTGATTTTAATTAACGGTTCCCGAGGCGGTTTCAAATGTATGTGTTTCCATAGAAATTGTCGTTGAACTTTTATCCTTATAATTTCAACTAAATTACTATACAAAGAATATTTATTAGATTTAATATAAAAAAAAATGATTGTCAAAAATATATAATACACAAAGTGTTTTTGTCAGCACCACTTTAAATGAAACCACAGTTTTAACTACTCTATAAAAGCCTAATACAATTAAAATAAAAGAGATTTTGCCAAAAATTAAAAAGCGATGTTTTAAAACAAAACATAATAAAATTATATTTGTACACAAACCTATCAAAGTGACTCGACTCATTCGATTCATTCAAATCGAGTGTTGTTTATTATATGAAATAGGTAATTGCGTAAAATAAGACGATATATATCCCTTTCTCGTTCTGGTATGATTTTTTGAGAAGTAAAAGTGGCAGTACGGCAACGTTTAGTAGTATTTATGTAGTAGTTGGAGTTTGCGTTATTGATATCTATTTAGCAATTGCGTCACACGTAATACCGTGAAAAATCGTGAAATGAAAAAAAAATCCTGCGCTTAAGCTGTTGACAAATCTTTTTTTTTTAGGTATGGGTTTGAAATACGTTGACACGTAGCCCTTTTCCAAAAATTTTCAAATAATATACCCACAAACTACATTTCAATAATATACTCGTATACAACATAATAACTTAAGAATAAAAATTGATATTTGAAATAATGTGAAATATTTCAAGAATTTAAGTAGATGCCACAAACGGCGGTAATTTTTAGCACTTCTATTTCTGTAAATGATTTCGCAAATAACAAGGGAGCCACTAGGCTACGAGAATTTTAGTGTCACACACGTTGCTCTACACTTTCCATCTGATTTACTAGATATTGCTGTTGAGTGATGAAAAGCGCGGCGTTGGGCGTTTAAAATATTTATTAATAAGGTTTATATAACGTTTCATATTTAATGTTATATTTCGGAGAATTGGTACTGAAATGAAAATATTGGGTCACTTTAATAGACAAAGACAATATGTAAGTTACTTTTAAATAGTTCTATTTTATATGCAATAAATTTTATATAGAATATAGTTGCTTCTTATTGATAAGTTCCTGGTACTATTATAGTGACGTTGATGATAATATTTATATTAATATGATAAGGTAAAGCAAGCTCCGATTTAGGCAGACCTCACACCTCACCCTCCCACAACCAATAACAGATCGTTAATGTAGGTCATGTATATAAAATATTACCAGAATATAAATACAAATCAGTATATGTAAATAAATGAATGTAAGGTCAAATCCATTAAGACCGCATAATTAAATATCAGCGGATTATAATTTAATCACCAAATATGTAAAATTAATTAAAAACGGAAACTCGTCAGTGTCGATTTATCACATTAATTTAGCACAATGGTTTCGCGTAATGTTTGGATTTGTTATTCATTATGGAGTAAACAAAATTTCCAAAGTGGTGTTTCCGGAAGCGCAAAGCAAAACGTAGTCTTAATTGAGATAACGCAAACAAGGATTTCCATCATCGGGTTGAGCTGATAACGGAGTTGCAGTACTGGGTCGCGTTACTTATTTACATATTTGGGTTTGTTTTGATAACTGTACCAATAAATGAGAATTGAAAATAATGGAAAAATATGAGCGTTAGCTTTTTTAGGGTTCCGTAGTCAAAGGAGAAAACTGGCTACGTATAGACATATACGTATGTTACCAGGCTGTAGCTTAGTAACAGACTGATAAGCAGACAGACAAATTCTCATTTCTCCTTCTGATGAATTGTTATAATATGATAGTTAAATTTATGCTGCTATAACAAAAAAATTGAAAATAAAATTATACTTCACGGGGCTCTCGTGCAACAAACGTGATTTCTTTGCCGTATTTTGTAGATAATTGTACGGAATCCTTCGGCCTGTTTTATTATTTTTGTTTGTTGTAAACCAAAGTGCGCATATGAATTTTTGCTTATAAAATTTTTGGCCTTATGTAATAAATCATTGAGTTTTCAAATTATTAAATGTATATAAAGGGAACACTTTATCAATTTATTCATATTCATGTAATAAAATATAAATTACTATAGATTTACGAATATTTGGGGTAAATATAGGGGCACAGAGTGTGACTGTAAAACCGACTGGTTGTGGGTTCGATCCCCACTCGAGGAGATGAAATATTTTCTTAAATTTATATTTCCATTTCTTCGCTCTGGTGTCGAGGCTTAGCGCGGCGTTAAGTGCTGCTACTCAACACGCAGTGCCTCCTGAATTCGGCAGAAAGTGGGGACCGGAGTGTCTTAACAATAAGCTCCCTCTGCCTACCCTGCTGTGTGCAGGATAGAGCGTGAAGCTGATTTATTTAAAAAAAATAATTACCACAAATCTTCGTAAATCTATAGTTAGTTATTTGTATTATTTATACTAAACTAACTTTAAATGAAATCAAAGAATCTTCTACAACTTACTTTCTTCTGCGTATTATTACATACCAACCACTTTAACTACATTAGTGAAATATCGTTCCCGAACCGACTTCAAACGTTCTATTACAAGTTTTCTTATTAGAAGTTACGCCATTACAACGTGAGTGAACCTGAACACGTACCCTATCTTGATGGGAAAAAATCAAACTTAATATACGTCACTATAACTCTGTTCATATAAGCGGGAATTATTTTGTGACAATTATTATAATTTATGGTTGAAACAGAAAAAAATTGGCCATCTACGTTATTTTTAAATGCCGTAAAGCGTACGCCTTGTTTGCCTTGTCTGTAGCACCAGAATTTGCAGTGTGGCCTGAGTTTGAGGACTCAGGGAGTGATTCTACATCGGAGGTGCTGGTACCCTCCTTTGGTAGTGTATCTATTAGTGGTGGGTGTTAGATGCGTCCTGTGGTGTATATGTGCTTAAAATGATAATTTTATCAGATTGCAAACCTAATTCAAGTGAAAAAATAATAATAATTGTACACAGTACAAGCGGGCGAAGCCACAACCGCTAGTGCGTAATATATTTTGTTGTTGTATTTGAACAATGACTGGTGAAATAAATTAGCTTGCATCTGTATCTCGCTTACAGCAGGGTAGGCAGAGAGAACGTAGTTTTAAGATTCTGTTCTCCATTTCCATTTTTGGAGGCATTGCGTGCTGAGAGGCGGAACTGAATGCTGCGCTTTACCTCGTTACCAGAGCAAAAAAAAGGAAGTATAAATTTAAATAAATATTTCATTTCCTCGACTGAAGATAATATTTTTTTAATTTTTTTTAAATATTTATTTAATTTTCACTTTTTTGTTCGGTTTTATTATGGTAGTGATAGTCATGGAGAAGGGAATTTCTAAACACTAGGTTCCCTCTGCCTATCCTGTTATGAGCGTGAAGCTGTAAGAAAATAATAAGATTGTCTCTGTAACAACTCTCACCTTTCCACGACAGTCGAAACAGCTACTGATGCCATTTCGGAATATTGTTTAATCTGAGTTTCCTATTCATCTGTCCGATGTCTGGACGGTTAATTGAAATCAAACATGATTTAGATAGCTGAACTAAAAATCCTGTGCACTTCGCTGCTGTTCTGATTGAGATGAAACGAGTTTTTGTTTTTCTTTTGTTTGATTATGACTTATAGGTTATTCCTTCAATCTATAACAGCTTTACGTTGTATTAGAAAATAGCAGGGTAGGTAGAGGGAACCTAGTGTTAAGGCACGCCGTTCCCCACTGTATAACAATTAGAAATTGTGTGCCTTATGTACCCAATGTTCATCTTCAATTAGAAATAATTACTTATATTTAAATTTTAACAAAAAAATATATTTCTTTATAGATTCATTTTAATTTTACCTTATAGATTTTAAAGTTTTTCATTGGCTTGATATTAAAATTGTTCAACATTATCGTCTGGGCCAAGTCAAACATTCACCACCGTCCATCAGACCCCCCTGTGTGTTTATCAAAACACTTAGAGATTTAATATTGTGTTCATAGTACTCTCCCTCTACCCTTCTATTCCTATACGCGAACTCGTTAATTTAGATTCTGCAAATTAATTAAAATTTTACACATATACATACATATATCTAATATGGTATTTTTAGGTATTTGCCTATTGATAATTAAATTGGGCCAGTTGTGGCGCAGGGGCACAAGGGTGTGACTGTAACGTGACGGTCGTGGGTTCGAACGCCACTCGCGAGAATTTATTATTATTTATTAATATTTCCATTTCTTCACTTAGGCACCAAGGTTCCGCTCCTAGCAATTTCTCGAAAACTTTAGTGGGAACTGGGGAACGGAGTTTCTTAGCACCCTCTGTCTACCCTGCTATATGCAGAATAAAGCATGAAAGTGACTATAATATAAAGTTGCCGGTAAAAGATCATTTATAGATATGTTAAATGTTAAATAAAGTATTTCTAGATTTGAATATTAAAAACTTAAGTCAGTTAAATTTTCTCTATTTATTGTAATCCAAAGGTGTTACCATCGGTACTTTAAGCTACTAAAACTAATTATCATAAGAGATAAAGAAATTTTACTCACTGATTAAATTTATTACACTATTATTTTCAACATAACAACAACATTTATACTACAATATAAGAAAACCTTTTAATATATATATATATATATATATATATATATATATATATATATATATATATATATATATATATATATATATATAACTAATACTAGTATCTAAATTGAAACATTCGTTAGTGAACATTATTAAACAAACGCCATTACAGATTTAATTAAACATATGAAAGCCCAGATAGCCGAACAAGAGGCCGAGATAACGTGCCGTGCATAAACAAGGAGATATTCTAATGACAAATTAAAAGTGGACATAGAGAGGTACAGTACGATCAACAAGTCGTGGCTGCTTTGTTATGTTTGTAATTATGGTTTTCTGAATTTTTGTCTATCCATTTAGGAAGATAATAATCAAAAGTAAGACCATCATAAAATCAAATCGGCGCAATCATCTACAACGCACTTTAGGACGGCCACGACTCGTTGACCGTACTGTAGTATACGAAACCATGTCATCGAATTAGCTATCAGCATAGACGACGACAAAGAGCCCGGAGCTTATCTGTTGGATTTAGATGAACCCTCCACGATACAAAATAATAGCCGGCTCGATAGCGTCATTGTTTGAGCATGAAATTAAAATTGAACGGGATTCACACGTGCGCACCGCCGCGATAAGGGGTTGTGATTCGTTCTCGCGATATTACCAGTTAGTGTACCAGTGTCTCGTGGTAGTTCGAAAGAGTACATTGAATCACTAAGGGTACATCGATTCACTAGGGGTACATTGATACGAGTACGTGGATTCACTTAAGGGATTTGCGCTTTTCTTTGTTTTTCAGATACTGTTTGTTTTTGTTTGCGTATTACTTATAGGATTGCAAATAAACTGGCATATGTGAGCTACCCTTTATTTCTATTAATAGTAAGTAAATAAATAAATCAGCTTCACGCTGTATCCCGTACACAGCAGGGTAGGCAGAGGGAACCTAGTGTTAAGACACTCCATTCCCCACTTTCTGCCGAATTCTGGAGCCATTGCGTGTTTAGTGGCAGAACTCAACGCCGCGCTTAGCCTCGACACCAGAATGGAAATATAAATTTAAGTAAATATTTCATCTCCTCGAGTGGGGATCGAACCCACGACCAGTCAGTTTACAGTCACACTTCGTACCACTACGCCACGACCGGCCTCAATTAATTAATTAATAGTATATTGTATTTTTAAAATTAATATTAGCTTTATTGGATGTTCTAAAGTGCATCCCCCTTGAGGTTATTTGTTAAGACTATTGTTCAAATTACGGTACAAATTTTTGTACAATTTCGATGCTCTTTTTTTTTTGATGGACTTAATGCTGTTGACCTGGAATGGTCTTGACAGCGTCACCGGATTGGTTCAATGGTCTATGTCACAATTTTAAAAAGTTGTGAAAAGATGTTATCATGTCTATAACTATGTTAAATTTTATTACCAAATTCTTTATTTTATTAATAATAACATTAACCTTGGGAATTAAATTTACTTAACTGGTGGTAAATTATTATACGTTTAAAAATGAAGCATATAACTTCTTATTTTCACTTTGACTTTGACATGTTAACAATTTTAATAAGATTTCGATATGATGACCATGCACTTGAAGTTTTACATAAACTTTATAGATATACGTAATTTTTATAGGTGCTTATATTATATTATGTTAGGTTGGTTCATATCTAATATTTAAATTAATATGAATTGTGTTATTTAAAGAACATAGCTATAGCAATATTGTAAAGAAGACAACGATCGTGTATTTAGATATTTTATTAATATCGCTATCAAAGTTGAAATTGATCCTAATATGCCATTTTTATTCATACATATGAAATTTATGAACGACATCTCAAGATCGATCTCAGAATTCTGAGCGATGTAAAAACACGTACTTAAGACAATTTTAAATTCCCACACCGAAAATGCACTGAAATCTATTAAAACCTCATCCGATACATGTCCTCGTAAATTAGGACTATTACCATCCCCGTCTGTCCCTAAAGCTGCTAAGCTGTTAGGCGCGTTGTCGATTATTTAGCGATTATCAAAATAGGAGTTTGCGGTGGGTGCAATTTAATTTATCGATGCCAGTGGGTGTATACCCACCGCTATGCCGGGTATTCCACTATTGACTGGGTACTCCACAAACTGATGGTCTATTCCGCATATTCCCTATATTTGCAATACCCTCTCTATATTAGATACTAGTAACGTTTTAATCAAGTGATTGCGTCGGATCAAAAACAAATTCGTTAGTGTTTGCTTCGTGCTAAATTATATTTTGGTGTTTGTGGTCATCATTTCATTAATCAATCGGTTCACGTGAATGTGGGGAATGGAAATGTATGGTATAATAAATATTTTTGGAGGTTTATAATAGTATTTGATCTATGTTTTGTTTATCATTTTGATTAAACAGTTATGTGTTAGCATATTTGCCTAATGGTGTATGTTTAGTTATGGACTCACATTCAAACCAAAAAACTATTTCATTGATATATTTTTTCAATTTCCAGATCTCGTTAGACAAATCTAATAATGTACGTTGTCGAAGCAAATTAATATGGTAAATAAAAGTATTTACTGTCTGAAGGTGGTTTATAGATACCTATTTGGAAATAGTGATCCTCGTCTGATTCATATCCTTATATCATTATTTCTCTTTGTGCTTATAAAAATATTTGCTATCCGTTTATCATAGAAATGAAGGTATCGATTTTTTTTTATTTTGATATTTTGTACGCTCTATTTACCATAAAAAATCATAGAAGTGCTCATATATTTTTACCTGCAGGAAACTCTATCGATAAGACGAAAAAAATTGACTGGATAAACGCGTGAGATCAAGCGATAAAAATACTGTATAAATAGAACCCATTATATATTGTAATAGATGTATAGTTACCTACAGTTCTGTTTTACTAGGGGATGTTATAGTAAAGCACATTCAAATATAAAAACCCTAGGCTTTTATAACTGAAACTCGGGTAATGTAGATTAATTTTAATGCGAAAATACAAAGATTGAAAACGTATGAACTTTTTGGTACACCCACCCGTAAATGATTTTATTTAATAACAAAACCGATAGTTATTAAAATGGCTGAAAACTCGACAGTTGTGAATTCGAATTTCACTTGAGGAAATAAATTATGTAAGATTAGTTTCTAGCATCTGGTAAGGAGATAAGACCGGTTTCGTCTGCCTACCCTGCTGTATACATGCTATAAAAACACACTAAACAAAGCTAGCTACTTCCATCAAATGGAATGCCACCTTAAAGTGCATCAACATAATGAAAGTGAGTTACGTGCAATATACGAGGCTGAAATGTTCACGCAACCGACCCCCGCGATTGCGGGTGATGATATGAAAAACAGTTATTGGTTTCGATTCATGAATCACGAAGCTAAAAGTACTAAACAGGATTGTAATATATTTTTTTGTTAATATTTTGAATTTTTTTCATAAAAGTTAGGGGATCGTTTAAGTATTCCACGTGTTTTTGTTTTATGTTTTTGAGGTTAGTATTTTTTGTTTGTTTTTATTATCTACATAATGTTTAATGAATGACAAGTTCTCTGTTGTGTATTTTTAATTTATTTTTGTAACTAATTAAAAGAAATGTGCATGTGCATGTCAATTACAATATATTTAAAAAAAACTACACTGAACACTCAGACTAGTCTCGATTGGTCCAGCATTTATATTATATAATATTAAAACAAAACATAAATTTGTTATTTTTCCGTTAACTAACTAAATAAAAAATTGAACGTATACTAAATAAAAATAAGTGAACACTATCGAATGTTTTTTCAGCACTGACCGATACGTGCATTCAAAACAAGGGTCCCCCGAAGCGGTAAATCACAGTGAAGTCCCATAATTTACAATACACTACTCTAAAACATTATTTATTAACGCGACTGGTTGTGGATTCGATTCCCACTCGAGGAAATTATATATTTATTTAAATTTGTACTTTCATTTCTTCGCTCCGATGTTTGAGGACGGCTGTGAGTTCCGCCACTCAAAAAAAAAGTGGAAAGTGGGAAACTGAGTGTATTAACACTATAGGTTCCCTCTGCTTGCTATGTGCGGGATACAGCGTGAAGCTGATTTTTTATTTGATTTAAAACATTATCAAAAGCAATCCAGCTTAATATACATTGTGATTAAGTTTACGACAAATTCGCAATATGCGGTATAATATGTTGCAAAAGGTAATTTTTCCAAGGCAATATATGCGGCTATATGAATTTTATATTCTTTGTAAGTTTTGTGTATAATAGAAAATCCACTTGTTTTCATAAAATATGAACGATATTTCAGTATGGTAAAGACTTGATACTAGATGACGACAAACATAGGAGACATAAATTTTTAAATACGTGATGTGATATATTTAGCTATATTTTAAGTTATTTATTTATACACCAACCTGATGCAGAAAAAATAGACTTTATTAAAATGCACAGATTTTGTCAAAATTTTGATATTTTTTATTTCACATTTTATCCCGTACATAACATAGCAGACTAAGAGAACCTAGTGATAAAGTACTGTGCTTAGTGCATCGCCCGTATTCAGACGGGAATTGGAGACTGGAGGATCATCACATTAGGTTCCCTCTGTGTAACCTACTTTATGGGGTATAGCATAATATATATTTATTCACGCATTAACAATGTAAAGAGTATTCGTATCTCAGGACAGTTCGGAACATTGGTCCTAACTTCCAAAAGTTTAAACCACTGTGTAGTAGCTATGATAGTCGACAGTCGCATGCAAACGACCCATAAACACAACAGCTAATACGAAAACTTATCCATTACAGACAATATATTAAACGAAATGTAGTTTTGTTTAACTTCCGAACTTCTTTCATTTACCACTTTTCATCATAATTTTATATTAACTTCGTAACTACTGTAGTACACAAATGTTATGTTCTTTTAATACCACGTAGCATAATATACTGTTATTTAGATTTTTCGAAGTAAAATATTATTAAATAAAAAAAGACAGCTTCACGCTGTATGTATCTGCTGCTGGTTTGCAGAGGGAATCTAGTTCAAAGACACTCCATTACCCATTTCCGTTCACTCCCGTTCCCCGCTTTTCCTCTTTCGAATCCCTGACGCATTGCGTATTGAGTGGAGGATCTCAACGCCTTGTTTTCAGAGCGAGGTAATGTAAATATCAAATCTTTCAGTCCCCCGAGTGGACATTGAACCTACAACAGTCACACGCTTCTGCTCTTGCGCCTCGAGAGTCTCATTTAGCGCGAATTCATTGCCCCACAGATGTAGGATTTACAATGTTGTCCCTCACAAGTACTTGGTACTATTTTGTGATCACAAAAACAGTAAATATACAACTATCTACCATTTTAATATTATTACAGGAAACATTAACGAATTAATAAATTATAAAAGTAACTTTAAACGGATATTCCGTTCACAAATGGTTAAACATGCATCAACGAGTGCAGCAAAGGAGGTACAAGGTACGATCCTTTGTGTTCATCATTAGTCACACGCTATTTAGCAGTTAGCGGACCAATTCCGATTCGACGTATATTTATATTTTAATCGAGTTTGGTTATTGAGCCAATTAAAATGATAGGCTTCCAGGTACAATGCCATTATTGTTATTGATACGTGTTGGAGGGACTGATTTTTAATTGTAGAAAGCAATAAAAAATATATGTTTGCTATTGATATTTGTTAATTCATTTCGCTGTGTCTTGCGTTAAGCAGGGTGAACAGAGGGAACCTAATATCAAGAGACACTTTGTTCCGCTTTTTTCTAGATAAGAGGGGAACGGAACGCGACGGTTGTGTTTGTTTTTCGTATAAAGCGTGAAGCTGGTTTTTTTTTACAAGAAATTATTTCTATTCATTAAATTTGATAGTAACTACTGTAAAAATTTATTATATGAGCCAGCAGCTAAAGATTTCTTGCAGGAAATTATAGTAAGTCATTGCGTATATATTAATTTGTCATTTTCTTTTTCCTTAAATAAAAAAAAAACTTCAGGCTGCTGTGCAGCATGTGTTATGTAGACTGTTAAACTATAACACTAAAAACACTCCATTTTCCCTCCTACTTTCACTCAATCCAACACCGAGCTTTGTCTACTACAGCAGGGAACTGAGAATAATTTAAATACAATCATTCCTCAAAAGTGAATCGAACCTGCAAACACATCACATTTGAAATAAAACGTGATTCCACTCCCACAAGAAAAAAAACCAAAACACAATGTAGTTGTTACAGAGGTCGTTTTTGATAATGCCGAACCTATCCATAAAACAAATTTTGGTCACCATTAGAACTGGGTATATAAAGTCCAACGATTCCCCATATTTAACCGTTATCAGCAGTTCTCGTCCTCTTTGCGCATTCATCGCCCGATGATTTACTTACAGCTTATCCGACCTAACTGACTTATGGAGTATGGAACGGACGCTCCAAATGTTCCCAATTTAAGTTGTTATAGTATAGCTACTTATTTTTTATCCCGAAATTACCGCGGGGTCGGAGTTTACATTTTCAACATTTTTAAGGTATTTTTGGATTTAGTTTATAACAATAAATATAATCATACTAAAATAATACAAACGGGCGAAGCAGCGCGGGGGCCGCCAGTACCATAAATAAGATAGAGCAAAATGTAGTATTTTTAAGCTTAGTTTTTAAGACCTATGACAGTTTCGTTGGCAAACTAATTTAGAAAAAATTGTAAAGAGGATTCATAATTACATTAACTCAAGAATATTAATTTTCATCCTCGCTTAAAGTGAACAGACATTAAACTAATTAAAAACTTCTTCTTCAGCTTCACGCTGTATCCCGCACACAGCAGGGTAGGCAGAGGGAACCTAGTGTTAAAACACTCCATTCCCCACTTTCTGCCGAATTCTGGAGGCATTGCGTGTTGAGTGGCAGAACTCAACAACAACTCAACAATACATGTATAGAGTCCAGTTAAACTGCAGGAGCATAAGCGTGTGTATATAAATGCAACAGATTGTGGGTTCACAATCCTTACTCGAGAAAATAGAATATCTATTTAATATTTTCATTTCTTTACTCCGGTGTCCAGACACTGCGCAGAGTTCCGCCACTTAACAAACAAAGCCACCAAAATTCGGCAAAAAATGGTTTTAATACAAGGTTTCCTGAGCCTACCCTGTGTGCGGGATACAGCGTGAAGCTATAAGAAATATATCTTAAGTACAATCTTTTATCGTACGCTGCATTGCTTCACATGTAATTGAACGGAATAAGCTACGTTAATTGCACACCCACAAAGGGACATGTGCGTTTGTTTTTTTTGACGGGTGCGCTCAGCCGTTTCTGCGATAATGGCCCATACGTAAGCAGCTACCAAAAATGATAAGAAAATTGTCATATATATTTTTTCTTTTTCATAAGAAATATTTTATTGACGTTTGTAATATAATTTTGAGGCAATCATGGCACAGTGTGACTGTAAACGCGACGGTTGTGAATTCGGTTCCTACTCGTGGGAAGGCAATAAGAATCCATTTAATAATAAATTTTATCTGAATTTCAATATATAGTGATGATTCAGTTAAAATTTTATTTATATATCTGTCTGTGGTACATTATATGTAGGTAAATTTAATATAAGCTTAAAATAGTCATAAGCTTTGAATATCCTTTTTTGTGATGTAATTTGTTACCCATCCATTATTGTTAAATCCGAAACTGTAAATCTAAATCTATATAACATTTTTACAATATAAGTCAATATATATTCTAGATTTAGTTAGTTCAAATAAAATTAGGTAAGAATTTTATCACCTGACATTCAAACTTAAGTTCAGTGAAAATTATGTGACGAAATACTCCAATATTTTCTCTCTATTTCCTTCACAAAACAGACCAGACAAAAAATCCAGAAAAAAAAACACTATTAATTACAGAAAATTCATTGAAAACCTCCACCATTCCCTTTCATCAAGACGTAGCAAAGTAAACGCCTCTAATGAAACTGTAGTGGGATCGCCACATACACTTTAGTTCGGCATTGATTCCGATGATTCAGTCGGGGCGGTCATTATCATTACCGTTCGCTCGGCGTCCATTAATCACGCTGGTATTCGGGCTGTGGAGGCTCCTCTCCCCTGTCTCTTAGTGATGAGGTGAATTTGAAGTCGAATTTTGCAAACACCCAGAGACTAGACTGAAGATCAGCTCAGGAATTGTTAAAGTAATCCTGAAAAGGAATGATGATGTGGATATTCTATGAAAGAGGTTCGATTGAAAATCGTGGAAATTATTGTAATTCAAACATTATCACTTTTGCTACTTTCTATATATTTCTGTAGATAATATTAATATAATAATAATAAAAAATATAGCAATATTTAAAAAAAATGTACAGATATGAGACCTCTAAGTCAAAGTAATGAGGCTGATGTTTAATGTGTTTCTCCATCCCGAAGTTAGAGCAGATTTTCTAAGTTGAAAGTTTAATATATATTTCTAACTATGACATTTTACTTAAAAAAAAACATATTCTGTTCATGTATTTTTTCTTCATGCATCACTTATTTCACTTATATTTTTTCATTGGTGAAATTCAACATCATTTTTTCTATAACTAGATCAGGAAAACATCGACATATCAAAAATTATATTTTATCGGATAATATGACATTGAACACACGACTAGTGCGTCAATAATGTCGAATTATACCTACAATTATTTCTTGTGTTGGTAAATATAAGAATTTTATCTAATAAGTTATTATTGTATACTTAAATAAAAAAAAATACGAAAAATATTTTCAATTCAAAATAATATTTTATAACATCAAAATGTACAAGACATTTAAGTCGATCGACTCGTCTCATCACTAGCACCGGTGCCTGGGCGCACTCGTGCATCCACCCTTCCCTTATCAGTTTTGATGTAGCGAGTAGCGAAAACGGTAGAATAAGATAGGCGCGGAAATGACAGGTATATTTCTAAGTTTATGTTTCCCTATTTAAAGTTAGTACAATTTGTTATAAGAAGAGATTGTCACTTTTTGTACATTTTCTTTTGGTGAAAAGTACGAAGTGGTCGTAATTTGATATTTTTATTATGTTTTTTTTTATAAATAAGTATGGGATGGCATGACTCAAATAGATTGTAGGAATAAAGTTTTTGTTATGTCATTTATAAATTAGAAATTAAATTAAATCAGCTTCACGCTGTATCCCGCACACAGCAGGCTAGGCAGAGGGAACCTAGTGTTAGGACACTCCGTTCCCCACTTTTCGCCAAATCCGCCAAGTTCCGCTAAAAGTTAACATATATATTTTTGTAATAATGAAAATTTATTATTAATAATGTAAATTAAACAAAAAAAAAACTTTTCTACGAAAATCACTATTAAATCAATTAAATTTTTCATTAAATTTCGTAAATCAAAATAAAACTATTCAGTTATTTGAAATAGTTTAGTTACCGAAAAAAGATTGAAATTATTCTAAGCACAACTCAAATCGAGCCCACCCCTTGTTTGTAATCCGTCTACTGCACTAATGCACTGTAGGCTATTGATATTCCGCATACGTTGATTCGATCCACGATGAGCCCAGATATTAAATCAGTTGGACAAACAGACACCTGTGCCGAGATTTCCATATACATATTTCCATATAAACATACGAAAATAATCATTTGCATATTATAATGCAATAACTTTATATCGTGTCATGCAGTGTCACAGTCCAAATTAACTTCGGTTTATTGAATGTTGATTTAAATTTAATTTTTGGACGTCACTTTAAATGACTATCGAATTTCGCAGAGGTTTTTTGGCTTAAATTAATGTTTACATGTTTCTTCAACATTAATAAATAAACGGTGGAAATTAATTCACTATATTTATTTTGTACATGAAAGGAAGGAAAATTCGTTATTCAATTATATTTTCTACATTACGTATAGTACGTAATGAGAGCTTTACGCGGCGTTGAGTTCCGCCACGCAACTAAGGGTCGCAAGCTGGGATCCCAGGATTCAAACATTCGATATTTTCGGTTTTTCCTAAGATTAAAATTAAATCGCTAATTAAAAGATACACGCAATTTAATCAAAGCTTTTCTAAGATGTACAATGGTTGTATACATGCAGGCACGTGACCATGAGCAACAAGTTTCCAAGGTTTTTAATTCCAAAATTTTACATTGTTCGTGTTTAAAAAAATAGAGATAAACTTTTTTTTTTTTAAAGCGTACGAAAGCATACGCCAAAGCGCCTGGTCGGTTTCCAGGAGGCGCGGGTTCGAGTCACGCTACTTTAAAATTTTTATACGTTTTTTAAATAAATAAATTAGAGACTATGGGGCATGATACAGTTGTTTGCGCCCTTAACACCTTTTTGAAACAAAAAAAATAGAAACAAAACTTGCTGGTGGTCTTTAAATTATTTACAAAATTAAAATATATATTTTAATTAAGCAAATGACACTTTGGTTTTTTTTAAGGCCAGATTACTTAGAGATGAGAAAACTGGTTCATTAATTTTGGACATCAGTCCAGGTACTGCTGTTTGTCACTATAATAAAAAAAGAAACCTACAACAAATCAATAAGTGTGGGATCAGAGAGAGCTTTCTCTTCTTGTGATCATTTATATTAACACTTGCGATCACGATTGAGCAACATAAGTTTAACCGGAAGACCATGTAGGGTGTTCGTCCAGTCTTGCGCCATTGGTTACCGAGGCGTCACGGGGTCCTAACCTTCCACAATACTCAGGAGCTCACGGGTCATGGCTGGTTTGAGGGTTACCTGTGTCGGATCGCCAAGAGGAAGCCTGATGCCCGCTGCCTCCATTGCGACTGTTAAAAATTTACCATAATTTTGTCAAATCCTGAAAATATCGAAATAATCGGAATATCGGGAATCGGAATATCGGGATTTCTCTGGGTCAGTATCGAAAATACTGGTTTTGCGTGAATGAACCGATATTGCAACTTCTACACACAACACACAATGCCTTGAAAAATCACCGGAAAGCCAATTTTCCATTCCCCAGAACAAGTTTTAATGAGAACAGAGAGTTTCAACACTAACCTAGTGTTTTAGCCCATTTTATAACTATGTTCAACTTTATGTTTTAACCTTTAAACTTACCGATTTTATAATATATATTATACGCCTCAACAAATTGTTGAAAGTGGCGTATATTAACATTATCCTACCACGAGGAGTTTTACAAAGTGCATTGTAATGTTTCCTTTTATAGTACAATTGCCAGTGGTCGGCGACGCAGGACGCAATTCCATTATGTCAGCAATCAGCACGTTTGTCCCTCAAACCTTAAAAATGCTGGTAAAACTTTTTTTTTCAGCTTCACGCTGTATTCCGCATATAGCGAGCAGATAGGGGGAGCATTAACACTACCAAAATAAGCAGAAAAAAACAGCAGAGTAGGCAGAGGGAACCTAGTATTAAGACACTCCGTTCCCCCCTTTCTACCGAATTCTGGAGGTATTGCTAACTATACCAGGAGAAAATCTTTAACTAAATAAGGAACAACTTCTTCCATCACCACCACTGGTTCTACAACATCTATTTAGAAGTCCTCTTGATTGATGGTGGATAGTGGATGATGCTCATTTCAATATTACCTCAACCTGAATATGAACATGCTACCTCGAATATCGTAAACAGCACAAACGCTATATAATAATATCCATGAGTTTCACGCTGCATCCCGCACACAGCAGGATATGCAGAGGAAACCTAATATTAAAACACTCCGTTCCCCACTTCCCGCCGAGTTCTGGAGGCATTGCGTGTTGAGTGGTGAAACTCAACGCCGCGCTTTACCTCGAAACCAGAGCGGACAAAGAAAATGTAAATGTAAATAAATATTGTATTTCCTCGAGTGAGGATCGAACCCACAATCAGTCGATTTTACAGTCACGCTTCGTGCCTGCGCCACGACTGGCCTCACCAATATCCATCAATCCATGTAATAAGCATACATATAATTCCACGCGCAATCAGTAAATTATCTTAACTAGAATCTGATAAAGACAATCAAGTAATCGAGCATAAATGGCGCTGGCTTTGTACATACATCCTGCGTTAATAGTTCGGTTTCTGTAATCGAGTCCATCCAATATGCCTCACGTTTGAATATGGTCATTATATATGTATGTATGTATGTCCCGTACATTAAGGTGGTAATGCAATTATATTTTAATTATATATTGTATAATAATGAATGGATGATTTATTTGTAAGTTCGATGTTATTCGATATGACAACCTTTGAACTCTTTTGCACGATGGTTATGGTTGATTATTCGATGGTTATTAGACCACACTGCGTTGAGTTGCAGAACTCAACGCCGCGCTATATCTGGACACCAGAGCGAAGAGATGAACATATTTCATATTTAATTTCTTTGTGTGGCTTTAACCCACAATCTGTAGCGTTTCGCCGTTAACACTACGACTGGTCTCATTGTTGATTCTTGGAGATTGATTGACACAGACCCCACTCTCCAATCAATACAATCAATAATTTCAAAAAAACTGCTTACGTAATACTTGAAAGGCCCCTCTTAACACTAGGTTCCCTCTGCCTACCCTGCTGTGTGCGGGATATAGCGTGAAACTAATTTATTTTAAATCTATTTATAAACACCTTTCATCACCCAATTTCACCAACAAGCCACCAGCACCTATACTAACATACGGAATATAGATAACACACGTTAAAATCGTTCCAGTAGTCGTAAAACCAAAGCGCAGTCAAAGATCAACATTATAATGGTGTTTGCTCTTAGGACACGCATACACGGTATCATCGCCTCTAATAATATGGGTGTGGACCGATAGCATCTTTCAGTGGGTAGTGGGTTGAGTGTACACGGGCCGCTGTAGGGTTGACATCTTTATGGTTATATCTGATATGATTAATTGATTTTTGTTTTGTCATTTCATGTTAATTAAATATTTGATTTTTTGATTCAAATGTCTTGATTGAAAATTTTGAAACATATATTGAAGTAAGTTTTCGATTACAATAAATTATTATAAATTCCTTTAATTCTCTTTCTTTAAAAAAAACACTTATTTCTACGATCCGACACATGAACAATATTAAAATAGTGGTTATCATTATTATAATTTTTTAAGCATTGCGTGTTGAGCGGCGGAACTCAACGCAGTGCTTTGTCTCATTACCAGAGCGAGAAAATCTAAACATAATTTATTTATTATTTCTTCGCAACTTTACAAAATAAAAAAAATAAAAAAATTGGTAACCAAACAAAACGGATCTGTACCAATGATCTGCACAATAATATTCACGAATAGTAAAAAACCAACCATCAATATATCACTTTCTGTTTTTTTTGAACTACATAAAACTGTGGTACTTAAACTCCCGCTGTCAACCCTAATAGATATAGTGGAATCGATAACCGCATGCTATGAATATTTGAACACTTTGTTATGTACTTGGACGCGTACACTCGGCTAATTGAAATACTTTTGTGGATACACCACCCTTAATAACAGATAATCATTTCTATCCAACTCCCACTTCAGACTTCACTTTTATTAACTTAGGTATGGTTTTTTAGGTTCACGTTGTATCCTGCAGAGTGGGCAGAGGGAACCTTAGCTTAAGACACTCCGTTGCGTATTATATATGTGATTTTAATATATATATTTTTTTTCTTTATCTTTATTTATTTCATTTAAGAGTGGCAGGGAGTTTTATCATTTTTCTTTTCCGTTTTGAAGCTACATTTCAGAATACTTTTGTGACATTTATATAATTCTTTTCATTTTGAGACCACTGTATCGCATGTGTTACAGACACACCTTGATAGTAGAAGCTTCGATTCCCAATCGGGGGAACGATTGTATTTAAATGTTATCTATCTTTTCAGAGAGATCGCGCTGCCACTCGGTACGCAACGTGTCGAGAAATTGAAGGAAAAATGGGTAACGAAGTGTCTTAGCAATAAACGCCCTCTGCCTATCCTTATTTTCATTTGAACTAGTACTATAACGTTCTGTATTGATCCAAACATACCGTCACTTTACTTTTCAGTTAAATAAAACTCTTTTTAAATAAGGTCAGTAAAAATAAAATAAAACATAATATATAAATTTAAAATCTCGTTGGATATGTCAAATTCACCTTTGCGTCCTCGCTAACACAATATATGTACGAAACAAAACCTATTAAAATATCTTATCTCCAATATAATTATATCATTATTGAATTAAGTTAAGCCTCGTTAAGTAAAATAATTCACTTAATACGCTAGTGAATTAATTTGTTAGTAAATACTCATAGGAAGACGTTTATCTTAATTTATTTCGAGGTACGTCATAGATGAGACTTAAGGCTTAACAAACAAAAGCGGGCGCCGTTTACACGCACGCTGCTCTAAATTACACGACAATTCGAATGGAAAATGAAATGCCTGCTTGCGAACCATTAAGCAATTTGAATTTAACACTCGTCCCTTCGTTTTCCTGTTGCCGCAAAATTACGCCATTTTTTTTTAAACTTGCTACAGTGGTTCAAAATTGTTAATCGATATTGGTGTTTGTTAAGATTTTTAGAATTTTTAGATAAGTACTTATCTGTGATTATATTTTGTTTGTGATTTGTGAAATAATGTCATCAATTTTTTTTTTGTTTTCGGTGTTATGATTATTTCTTTTCTTTATTTGTATGCAATTATTAATGTGTTCAATTCTATGTAGTCTATGACATATTTTTAATTTAATAGAGAGACTACTTTTGTAGCTATATATAATATTTATGTATTTATATAATATGCTATAAAAAATTCTAGACACATATTTCACGTTTTGTGACTTCGTTAAAAAATCAATTACGAAGTGAAATATGTAAGTGACTTCTAAGCTTGATAAACTAAATTTAACAAAGTAACATTTAAATTTTTCTTAAATTTCACAGTCAATTAAAGTTTATGATAGTATAAAAATGATTTGTAAAACTTACTCAAAACCATAACCATAAACGTTTTTTTATTTTTAAATTTCATCCCATATTCCGCACATAGCAAGGTAAACAATTGGAACCTGGGAAACTAGTAAAGACTTTTCGGTCTCACTAAAAGAGAGAACGGAATGGAAGTGCGTTTTAATAATTTTCTGCCAAACCTACATTGTGTTTTGAGTGGCAAACTCCAACGCTGTGCTTTGCATTATTGTCGGTGCGAGGAAATGATAATATTAGGTAAGTATTTCATTTCAACTAGTAGGAATCAAACCTATAGCTGTCACGCTTATGATCGCACGATTGTGCCCCTGCGCCACGTCATTTTATAAACAATAAGCTTTTTAAATTTTTATTTAAATTTTGAAAACGACTTTAATAACGACTTTAAAATACTTGAAATTTGAATAGAAATATGAATGTTTTTAATAGAATGCACTCATAAATTCTATTAAAAACATTCATTCATATACATAATTCACGCCAGAGCAAATGGCGGGCAGAGCATTCCGCTTGTAAATCGGATATCGTAAAAAGTACCGTCTCGACTTAATTTAACTATGTCTAGGAGTAAATATTAAATCAGCTTAACGCTGTATCCCACACACAACAGAGTAGGCAGAGGGAACCTAGTGTTAAGACACTCCGTTACCCACTTTCTGCCGAATTTTGGAGGCATTGCGTGTTGAGTGGCAGAACTCAACGCCGCGCTTATCCTCGACACAAGAGCGAAGAAATGGAAATATAAATTTAAGTAAATATCTCGAATGGGGATTGAACCCATAACCAGTCGGTTACAGTCACGCTTCGTGCCGCTGTGCCACGAGTGGCCTCAAATAAATATTAAAGGATAATTTTATAAAATATCATGAATTAATAGGTAAACAGACGCAGTCACAACACAAGACGCAAAAAGCGATATTTTTAAATAAATAAAATAATTTACTACTGATTTTGCTTAAATAAGGTGTATTCGAATAGTTTTTAGGGTTCTCAACTACTCACGGAAAAAAATATAGAAACCCTATAGGATCACTTTATCCGTCTGCCTGTGCGTGGTACCAGCACCCAGCAATGTGAATCTGATCGAAATTTTATTTAATTTATTTACGTTCAATATACATAAACTAAAACAAAGTAAGCGGAAAGCACAAAGCTCGCCTAAGTCGAGCAACACCTTTGTCACCGACTAATGATTGAAAAAGCTAACCTTTTTTAATCAAACACATCGCAATCCGTCAATGGGATGCGCCACTGACTAAAACAAAGCGATAAATTAAAGGAGGAAACGGGAGGCGAACGGCAGCGCTCGTATTGAAAGATTTACTTCCTCTGTTTAATTGCAATAACGGACTAGGCACGTTGGTATCGTATTTTTCTTTTTACACTCCACCTCTTATTGCCTTCGGGTCGTTAAATAAATTTATGATGCCCGACAAAGTTCAGCCCACCTCGAACAGGCTTCACCGCCAAAATTAGGTGGGAATGTGCAAGAGAAATAAAAAGGTCGTCTCAGGTGCGTCGTTGTTGTAGCTGGTAGTGGGATTAGCTCTTGACTCGCGGTTAAACGGCTTGGCCGCTCATAAAAGTTACTTAACGCATCCGTTGTAGTGGTACCTTCCCACTGAATATCCCACAAAGTTGGCCCCACTGTAGTTTTGTTTCGCATTACGCCAACGTATCTGGTTGTACGTAGGGGATTTTGTCGTTGCCCGAGTTGATGGACTGGACCCGAAACTTTATCCTTCTACTGCATGTATGTATGTATGTATGTATGTATGTATGTATGTATGTATGAATGAATCTAACTTTTCATATTAGGTCTGGGCTGACGATGGAAATGAGAAATTTCAATTACATTTTCTTTATACAAATAAGGAAAATTTTGGAAAACTCACATTAGCGCCCGGCTGCTTTTAAACCGCCGATCTAATCTGAAACAAGGAACAAACACGCCTAAATAACAATAAAATTCTAATAAAAACTTTGGACACGCAACCAAAAATTGTATGGGGAAAATTGACCAAATTGTTATTTACGGTTTGAAATTAAAACGAGGCATTATAAGATATTACTTCTCCCCTCTTTTATACGACTTGAGTAAAATGTTTATAAGTATAACTGTATCATGAAGTTGAAAACATTTTATATAAAAAAACGCACAAATGATTCAGTTTAAATAAATAATAAGTATATGAACATTAACTTACCCATTATAAATACGACTATAATTACAAAACTAAACACGATACTACCCGAATTAAAAAAAAAGTTTCCAGAAAAAAAAGGGAAAGTTTCTAGAAAATCTTTTATTCAATATCGAAAATACTATGAAACAATAACCAAGTTACCGATTTAAAAGATTTCTGAACTGTTATCTAGAGCCGGGAGATATGAAAGAATTAAGGGGAATCCTGAACACTCGTTAACTCAGTTGTCCCATGTCTCTGTGAACGTGGCCAAACAAAATGTAATTTTCCACCGAAGCGTCTTCTTACGTGACCCGGCGAAGTGGTATATACTTTTATAATAGCATTTTATCTTTTATATGAAACTGTTGTTGTATACACGATAAATGACATAGTACAATCCAAAACAATTATGTAAACTAGTAAATATTGTATTATTTTTTTTTTGTATTATTCTCCTATCTCCTTTTCATAAATTTTGTTTCGATGTTTTTCTCTTCATTCGTCAATTAAGTTTTTATTTAGTCCTATGACAAATCAATTTTCTTACAAAGAAAACATCAAATACAACTAATTTAAAGAGATATCTATATCTCATTTCGTAAAGAGCGCTACCTCACAAACACGCCAGTCGTGGCTCAGAGACACAAGTACGTAACTGCAATTGCGAAAGATTGAGGGTTCAATTCCCACTCGGAGAAATAAAGTACCTGATATTTTTATAAATATTTAATATTTTAAATGTGAGATACAGCGTAAAGAGCTGATAATCTCCCCATTCTGGTGTGACATGATGCCGAAAAAAAACAAAGAAAACAATATATAATATTAACGCAGTAGCGTACACTTAATACTTTTACAAGTAAAGACAGCATCCAGTCTTATCAGCCTCCCGTACCGAAATAAACGTCGACTATTATTTATGTGCGGAAGGGGGGAATCTCGATCTCGATTGTGACTCCCCAATTGAAATAGATATTTCACAAAATTATCATTTCACTGCGATTTGTTTACTATAGCCGATTGGTCTCACCTCGTTTCGTGATTTTATCAATGTTTGTATTAGGTGAAAATATAAAAAATATAGTGACTTTTTTAGGGTTCAATAGAATAACTTTTCTCACTCAATTTTACTCTGTTTTATATAATGAATTGTGATTTGACAACTAAAATTATGCATTGTAAAGTACGTGAAGGATTTTATAGCAATATTTTCAGAAGTTATACAGCGTTAGGATCCGCTGATTAACACGCAATGTAACAAATTTAGATGGAGAGCAGAGAATAGAATATCTTGCCAAGACATTCTCTCTGCCTCTCCTGTCTTACCTTCGAGCGAAATAAACTTTAAGGCCCAATTGAAACAAGTATTTCACAAAATTATCGTTTCACTGCGGTTTCTTTGCTATAGCCGATTGGTCTCACCTCGTTCCGTGATTTTATTACTGTTTCTATTAGGTAAAAATATTAAAAGAATATTGTATTTTTTAGGGAGAACGGAATAATTTCTCTTACTTAATTTAATTCATTGTCAATTAATAAATTGTAATTAAATAAGCACATTGTATCTCTTTCTCTCTGTACAGTTATCAATACATTGTTAAGTACTAATATACGGCATCTCATATAAATCATCAGCATATAAAGGAATCATCAGCATATAAAGGAATGTTTTTGAACAAATTTCTCTCTGCGTTCCATATTGTATGCTATATCTCGCAGAAGCTGTATTACAACGGTTGGTGCAATGGTAGGACAACGGTAGGACAGCGTTTGGTTGAAAGCGCGACAGTTGTGGGTTCGATTTCCAGTTAAGGGGAATTAATTATTTATATATGAGGCCAGTCGTGGCGCAGCGGCACGAAGTGTGGCTGTAAAACCGACGGGTTGAGGGTTCGATCCCCACTCGAGGAGATGAAATATTTACTTAAATTTATATTTCCATTTCTTCGCTCTGGTGTCGAGGTTAAGCGCGGCGTTGAATTCTGCCACTCCAAAATTCGGCAGAAAGTGGGGAACGGAGTGTCTTAACACTAGGTTCCCTCTGCCTACCCTGCTGTGTGCGGGATATAGCGTGAAGCTAATTTATTTTATTTTATTTAATTATTTATATTTCCTCGCTATGGTAACAAGAGAAAGTGCGGTGTTGAGTTCCATCGGTCACAAAAGTTCGCTGTTTCGCAAAACTGTCCATGTGAAATAGTGTTAGCCTATCCTGATATATGCGGAATATAACTTGAAGATGAGAGGAAATACGCTATACAGTTAACATAACTAACATATATTTGACGGTTTTTCTAGTAATAAAATACTCGTAGAATTAAAAGAACAAGTTCATAACTCTTTTCATTTTAAAGGGTTTCGAGCATTTTCCAGAAATAGAAAATTAAATCACCACTATCCGTCCAGCGAGGCTTCAGTTTGTTGGATTGAATTGAAGATTAATAAAAATATATATAATAAAACGTTTTTCCAAGAAATACATTAATTAATTAAATGAAATAATCAAAAAAACGACATATATAATTTTAATTTTAGTATCTATCTATAATTTCATTATATATGTTTAGGAAAACTAAAGGACATACTTTTATACTTTTTTTAATACATTTTTATACAAATTTCCAAAAACAAAAACTTTAAAAAATAAATTACACTAACTTGGATGGAAACATACTTTGGATACGAATTTATAACTCATTTTGTCTCTCATCAGCTACATCATTATTATCTTAAGAACACATAAACAAAATTAGAAAACAATCTTAACTAAAATAACAAATTTCTAAATTAAAAAATCTACATACAAAGGAACCGTTATACAAAAATTAAGTTATTTCCATCTTTGAGCTAATCTCGTACAATTTGCGAAGAATCTATTTAGCAGCTCTCATAAACGCCTGTAGACGGCACCTCACAATCCTACAATCGGGACTTATGCATAAATTTGAATTTTCAATTAAGAATACTTGCAAGAAAATTTTATTAGACATAAAGAGAAACCTTTGGTCTCGGAGACGAAATACGACGGTATTAAATGTCAGAGAAAGCTGTGGTGGGGTTTTCTTTGTATAAATATAATTTTAATTATTAATGCAATGGAAGTTAATCATAAGTACATTTCCTCCAGTTACACTAAAGTGTAGGCAGAGCTGGTCTAGTATTAAGACACTCCGCTTGCCATTTATTACCGAATCCTAGACATTGCCTCCAGAATTCAGTGTAAACTGTCAAAAAGTTGAGTGGCGGAACTTAACGCTGCGCTTTGCTTCGACAGCAAGGCAAAGAAATGAAAATATCAAATATTTAATTTCCTCGAGTGATAATCAAACCCACGACCTGTTGTGTTTACCGTCATACGCTTGTGTCCCTGACGCCTCGCCGCGTAAGCGTATTCGATCTTTCAATAAACGTCAACAAGTATTTTTGACATAATATTTACAAATCATTACTAAAAAATGCTTACATTTTTTTTATCGCAAACATAAAAAATCTTATAAATTTCAACGTAAAAAAAAATAATAAAATGAAGACGTGACACTATATAGGTCGAGTCCATTACCGGCGTTGTCCAGCCAGCGGCTGCACCCCAAAACGGCTGAAAGGCGTCCGCGAGATATCTTAAATGAGTTTCGTTATCTCCGGCAAAAGAAAATGGGATTAATAGTTAACAGAGATCCCCTCCAGGCGCTAAACATCTTTGGCGCTTAAAATAACACTTTTTGGCTTAGATTTGTCTAATGAATTCGTATTCTGTGTTGCCCTATTCATGTAGATTTGTGTAGGAAATTAGAAGAAATTGTTGACTGCGTATTGGATTTGTTTTGATTAAGAAATTCAGGTAAATAATTGGAGATACGTATTTAATTACTGGTTGATGGAATTTAGCAATATTTTTTTTCAGATTCTCGCTGTATCCCATATGTAGCAGGGGAGCCTGATGTTGAGGCACTCCGCTCCCGACTTTCCAGAGAATTCTGGAGACATTAAGTGGCGGAACTCAACGCCGTGCTTCGCTTCCACATCAGAGCAAAAAAGAAAAACAATTTATAATATTTCATTTCTTCGAGTGGGAATCGAACCCACAACCTGTCGCACTCACAGTCCCTGCGCCACAACTAATCTTAAATATCAATGATAATAGACAATTGTAAATACAACATTATAAAAGCCACAACCTCATCTTAAAAAACAACCTCTGTTAAGAACAAGTGACAGGTAGTGTAAGCGTATTTACGAGTTAGTTTTCCCGTTTCCTCGCAAGTTAATACGTCTAGAAGAGGGTTTAAATAGTTCTCAATAATGAAGACCACTAAAACGAAAGCGACAAAAATAATCCAATTCTCTCCAAGCACACTATACTCATACGTAGAGGTCCACAGATCTGAGGCTTTATGCAAAGGACTCGAGTCCATAAAGCGACCGTAAAGGGCCGTCGTACGAAGAATGCAAAGTGAGTCATGCCGTAAACTGCGCTGGTCTCTCCTCGGTGTCTTTACGATAGATTTATATTCATGACAGTATCTCTAGCGCGTAAAATTTCGGGCGATGTCGATCCAGAAGCTGGCATATGTAATTTTGTTTGAATAAGTAAATAGGGGAGGACAAAGGCTATTTGATCTTCCTTTCTGTTCTAGGGAAATAAATAAGGTCGTCGTAGGACTGTTTATGTTTATATCATAAACGGATTTCCGCTGGGTGGAGGATCGGATTCAGGATTATTGATTTTTTCATACATTTTTTTCATAATTTCCTGTAAATACTTAAAAAGAAATAACTTTAAAGGAATTAATCGATAACAATATAATTTATAGAAAAACAACTGAACAATATATTTTTGCACCAAATTTAAATATAAATTATTTTGCAATCGTCAACATACATATTAATTCCGTATCGCACAGCAAATGGTCATAATAATTGTCTTTGTGTGCTATGTAAAATAATATAAGAAAAAAAAAACCGGATAAGCGCAAGTCAGGCTCGCCCATCGAGGGTTCCGTAAAAACATGGTTTTGAGCTTTTTCTGAAATTTAGGCTTAGCTTAGCCAGAGTCCTTTTATCTGATACCTCATTTGAACTATCGGCTTTAATACCAAATTTTGCCCTCTTTTTGAGGCTATAATTTTTTTGAATTTAACCACAAATATATAGCTTTCAGATGTTTTTCTTATCTAATACTACCTATAGATGTTAGCTGCCAAATTTCATAATTCTAGGTTAACTGGCCCTATGAATTTTGATTCCCTTTATAGTGTGGAAATACGCGTTTCTTGCAATATAAATGTCCATTTCCATCTTTTTTTAAGTAAATGTAGAAATATTTTTTTTTTCAGGAAATCGAATCGAAATAGATCTAAATCCATGGATCCATGATTTCTCGAAAAAAAATTAAGATATCGTATTCAACTCGATATCTCCAAGTGTTCCTGATAAGGTTCTTGGCAGATGGATAGACAGGTAGACAGACGGACAATAAAGTAATCTTATATAAGTTCTTTTTTCTTTGAAAGATACGGAACCCTAAAAACATCTGCTTCATTCTGTATTTCTCATATAGCAGGGTAGGTAGAGGGAACCTAGTGTAAAAACTCTTCATTCCACGCCATCTTCTCCAAATCATCATCCGAATTTTTCAAAGCATTGCTTGTTGAATGGTGAAACTTGGTGCCAGTGCGAAGAAAATATTAAAAAATAATAATTTATTGCACCGAGTGAGGATCGAACCCACAACCGTCGCAATACAGTCACATTCTGGTGCCCTGCGCCACGACGACCAAAGTAATATAAGAATGTGACGACCATTTTATAATCGCGCCAACCAACGTCTTTTTCAATATTGACGTTTAAGCGTTTTTGAACGTTCTACGAGTGGTCAGGTCTTTATCGTTCGTAATCTTGATTTCTTCAAGTTTGACATTTAAAGGAATGAAATTAATATCTGTGAACCTTCATAAAACTGCGACCTCATGTTTGAATGTTAAATATTTGCACATTTTGGAAATCGGTAATATAAAAATTTTACATGACGGACGCTTGGATATTTGGACTGGGGGTGTAATTTTTTCAAAATTATTGATAAACTACGCACAACCGAAACTAAGCATCATAGAAAACTTATGTTTGACAGGTTACTTAAGGAGTGATAGAGGTACCTTGAGGGGTATTACTTGACTATTTGTATAGTGTACAGGAGAAGAGGACAAGAAAATAAGTCGGAATCGAATTTTACACAAGCGAAATTGTGGTCTACGACTTCACTATAAAAAAGTGGTCACTATTTATAGTGTTTAATAAAAATCAGACGAAAATTGAAGCCAATTTATCATTATTATTAATGAAAAATAATTTTAAGCATAAATATAAATTATTCCAATTTTAAAATAACTATAATGAAGCTTGCTCGAAGAATAATTCATATTTTGAATGGAAATTATATTTTAATATGCATGTCTCATGTCAGAAAGAAAATAAAAGTAACTCCAATTAAACCGCAGTGTCCATATTATTTTAAGTTTATTTCATATTATTTTACCTCGAACATATTTTTTATATAATATGAACATATTTTTTAAATGCGATATATTGTAGGTTCAATTTCTACTCGAAGAAAATAATTAATATTTTCATACTATGGCTGTGAGTCCTGCCACTCCACACGCAATGTCACTAGAATTCAGCGGAAAGTGCGGAACGGAATGGAATCTTAATGGGAATGGATTGTCTTTGGAGTAGGTTCCCAAGTTTTCTCTACCTCACCTATGTGGTGCGGAATACAGCGTGAGGCTAAAAATAATATCACCGTTAGTTAAAAAGTTAATTTAAATAAAGTCCAAATTTGCCTTTTAATCTACATATAACCAACAATTAAAAAAAATATTTATTTTTGTAAAAGACAATGTGCAAAAACGTAGTTAACCAGAAAATTTATATGATTGGCTTTTATTATTTTTCTTTGTCTTTATTGAATAATGACAAACAAAACAATATATAAAATATTTAAATCAACGAACATCCATTTCATTAACATCTTACAACACGTTCAAAATGGCTGACTAACTAACATTAGCCAGTTAATTTTATGATAACTAAACATAGTTAAGGTTAACCCCTTATATAATGAACGTTGTAATTCGGTAACTGTCTAACGCGGTGGTGCATGATAAGATATAGACGATTACTTTGATTTATATAACTATTTGTTCAGGGTCATTGAAAACCTGTGTTGTACTAGCTTACGCAAGGCGGGAAGAAATGTTTCCCCCAAGAAGGTTCTGAATTTCCGACCACTGCGCTTAGTTAGATAAATTCTAACTGTACCACAGGTTCCTATGTAAAATATTATCAAAACAAATCTTCACGCTGTATTCCGCACACAGCAGCGTAGGCAGAAAGAATCTAGTATTAAGACACTCTGTTCCCCACTTTCCGTTGAATTTTGGATAACATTGCGTATTGAGTGGCGGGACTCAACGCCGCGCTTTGCTTCGATATCAGAGCGAAGAAATTGACATTTAAATAAGTTTTAAGTAAATATTTGATTTCCTTGAGTGAGAATCGAACCCACAACCACTCGCACTTACAGTCACACTATCAGCCTCAAAATAAATAAATAAAATATTATTTCTCCAAATATTTATTGAGTCACATTTCTTATTTCCTAAGACTCAAGGAACGTATCGTAAGATATATGCGACGCATTAATCGACGCTTGTATGTAATGGTTTACTACCTTTTACCTGCGGCTTCGCCCTTGTTTTAGAATGAAAATAACAAAAAATTCTGTATTTTACAGGACATTTATTAGTGTAGGTAGATAGTGCACGAGGTAGCTCTGATCCTAGATACAGTGGGTTGCATTAAAACCGTTAACGTGACATAATATAACCTAAATGGATTCCAATATTAATATATTTGTTTAATTTAAACTAGTAAATCAAGAGATTAGCGAACCTTCAACCGAACAAACCCTTCAGCTGTATAATGTAAGTACAGATGTAAACATACAAAAATCCTTTTTCCAGAACTCTAAACGTGTTGAGAGAAGGTAGAGAACTCAATGCGCTGCTGCTTTTTTAATTGGACATGAGGTTAATGCTAGCCTTTTGGCTAAATCATTGGCTGCTGCTCTCTCAATTATTTATGATGTTTGAGGTCAGTCGTGACGCAGGGGCACAAACTTCTGACTGTGAACACGACAGCTGTGGGTTCGAATCCCAATCGAGCAAATGAAATATTCAATATTTTCATTTTCTAGCTCCGGCAACGAGGCAAAGACCGTGGGTGCGTTCACTCAACAAACAATGCGTTCCAAATTCGGTGGGGAAGGAAAGTTTGTTAATGGGAACGGAGTATCTTAACAGTAGGTTTCTAGGGTAGCTTTCCTATTTAAAATATTCAAAAATATAGCTCAGATATCATATGTACTTAAATTACGTGCTTAGCTATCATTATTCTCTTAATAGAATAGACATATATATATATATATATATATATATATATATATATATATATATATAGAATTGAAATAGAATTAATTTTAAATTAGTTAAAACGTAGGTACTATTTCCAACGTAAATGAATAATCCAAACCACAAATCTACTCTGCAAATGAAATCTTCACTAAAATGGTTAACCGTTAATTTTCCAAATTGTTTTCGTATCTTTGATATTTTATTGTTAACCGGCTGTTATTATCAAAACACACGCAATCGTATAATATTTTTATTTTATATATTCAGTTCCGTGCCACCACCTCTAGTGTCTATCTATATGTCTATGTATCATTAGGCTATATTTAACGAGCGAGTAATATCTAAAAACGGATTTATTATTTTAGAAAAAGGACATTTCATTTAAATATTATATCTTTCTACTACAAAATCTTTCTTGGCACCCGAAAATGTAAAAACGGAACCCTTTTAGGCTCACTTCGTCTGTCTATGTGACAGCCTACAAAGATTTTTCTCGGGATTGCGTGGAGGTATGAAGCTAAAATTACTACTCGAGTTTATAGTTTCTTAAATCAAAGAAAAAAATCAAGCTTTATATATTGTTGCATTTAGTATGAAATTCGCCACGTAATCAAAAAAACTGTAGAGGTCCTTTGGAATTACAGTAACAAAATGTAGTACGAAGTGAGAACTTACAAATAAGGAAAAAAATATAAAATGTGAATACTTATTATACTAGCAAAAATATTTCTTTGCTAATAGGTCATTATAAATTCACATTTGTAGTTTTATTTTTCATACTAAATGCCGGCAAAAAATAAATTGTACTTCCTCTTGACCTGCAATCCTGAAAATTATCTGTAATTAATAATCCTGAAAAAGTACGATTCGCACTTAACCGATTTTGTTATTATATACAAATGTAAACTAAAAACCCAAATCCACATAATATAAATTATATTATAATACATACAAACGTATATTAATATTAAACCTATTTAGTATCTACCATAAATAATTGAAACACAGTAAAACGCTTAAGCGACGAGAACATACAACCGAGCGATACAAGGACGTACCGTTCGTCTTATATATATATATATATATATATATATAAGACGTAGATGTGAAAGGAAAGACTCATAATTAGAGTAAAAGCGTCAGATCTGCGACAGAGTAGGCACCTCAAAGAGTAGGCACCTCAAACACTTACAATAGGTAATGTACTTAACGTAGTACGCGTCATTACTTTAAGGCGTATAGAGAACAGGGGACCGGTGGAGCACCCTTTATAATTAAGTTCTGGTTAGTGTAACAAATTGTATTGGTAGTGATAATTATTTTATAAGAAGTACGTAGGAACTGTTGGGAATCAAAGGTCTGTGCTGAACTTTGTAGTTTATTAGATTATGTTAGAGTTGCTTAAGGAACTTTGAAAAGTTAAATAAATTAATTAAAATAAATCAGATCAGCTTCACGCTGTATCCCGCACACAGCAGGGTAGACAGAGGGAACCGGTTGTTAAGACACTTCATTCCCCAAATTCTGACGAATTCAGGAGGCATTGCGTGTTGAGTGGCGGAACTCAACGCCGCCATTTGCCCTGACACCAGAGCGAATATTTCATCTTCTTGAGTAGGATCGAACTCACAACTGCGCCTCTACGCCACGACTGGCCTCAAACTCGTGGACTATTATATTAGAAATAATTGAGCTATGTTTAATTACAACAGACAAATGGAAATAATACTATTTTAAGTAGTAAGTTTATTGAAAAAAATACTTATATATGTACATTTTTCATATTTATATTCTCGTATATAATTTATTTTAAAATAAACTTATTTGTGTTTATTTTAAAATAAATTCGTATTCGTTTGTGTAAAATGCAGAAATATTAACAATTCAATGTCTTAGAGACTACTGTCGCGATATGTTTAAAGATATAATATGAGTAACGTGACCTTACCCACGGGAACAATTTGATGAACTTGGATAAAAATAACCAACTCTCCTTCCTTTGTCATGCATTTTACTACGTGCGTAGAATAATCTAAAGATAATATATATAAGTATATATATAAGTAAATGAAACAAACATTCAAACAAATATTTTTCTTGTTTTGTTTTTCTGGTTATTGGCAAAGTAGTAGTAAAATGACAAATTTCTCCGTTCTCCACTTTCTGTCTTTTTACGAGAACATAAAAAAATATTAAGTAGCAGGGCCCAATACTGCTTTTATGCTATGAGCTATTTTTGTATTATATTATATTATACAAGTATACGACTGTAAACCGAGTGGGTTTGGGTTCAATCCCCATTAAAGAAATGAAAATATTAAATATTTCATTTCTTCGCTCTGGTGACGATTCAAAGCGCGGTGCCGAGTTCCACCATTCAACGAAACGCCAACAGAATCTTGCGGAAAATGGAGAACAGAGTGACTTAACATTAGGTTCCCTCTGCCTACTCTGTTGTGTACGGAATACAGAGTGTAGCTAATTCATTTTATGTCTTTTTACCAGTGTATAAAGTACAAAAAAAATTAAATCAATTTAAACCAACGTAATTTTCTTTCACGACACCTAAATACATCGTTTCCAAATCCAACGAAACATGTTAACATAACAACACACTACACCAATTTGCAGCATCTTAAAGATGTAGAGGAAGCGATCTTATCAGGGTATCACAATTCGAATCCGCCAAAGGGCAACTAAAGTACACACGACAGCTCCACTCCATAGTTGGCGCGCCCCAGGCGAGATAAAATACATTTAGATAAATGGATGGCACAGCCTTCACTGGGGCTCTCCGCGCTAAACGACAGTCTTAATTTCCCAAAGTAATAATTAAGAGTGAAGTCTTGTAGGGCGATGCGGGGCGGGCACTAAATTTTTAAACACCCGCTAAGTACAAAGTTCGATTCGTTGGAACTTCATTTTGTTTATTAACCTTTTTTTTTGTTTTGGTGGAAGTCTTTTTTCTTTTGTCATTCATTTTGTTGTTTTTTTTTTCAAATTCAATAAATAAACCCTTCTTCTTCTTGATCTAGATTATCAGTTTTACGCATTTTCCGTATAACAGGGTAGTCAAAAGACGCCTAGTATTAAAACTCCGTTCTCTGTTTCCGCCCAATTTTCGAGATATTATGTTCTGAATGACAAAATTTCACGCCACGCTTTGACTTTTAGTGAGGGAGAATGAAAATAATTTAAATATAAACAATCACTATTTCCAGTCAGACGCTACAAAATATCGCGATGACACAGTAATGAAAATAATAAATTAAAAATAGTCCCTACTGTTATAACAGACATATAGCATTATTATTTTAAGTAAGCGTTGGAATCAGTTTATATTAAGAAACTAATTATAAACGGATTAATGTGTCATCTAGTATATAGAAACGTAAAAGAAAAAAACATTGGACCTTTTTAAAAAAAAAAAATGTGTAGATAGAAGAGATGAAATTTTTCATACTTAGTTTGCATGGTGAATAAGTGTAAAAATGTATTTTTTTTAAATAATTGTGTTAAAAATATTTTAAATTTATTAAATAAACGTATGCACATCACTATTCTATATTGTGTACATATTTTAAATGATACCAATTTTCAATACAGGGGCGACTGCTTGTATGAATAAAAAAAATAAATTAAAAATTAAAAATTTTAGTTATATGACAACGGAATTTCGAAGCCATTACAAAGTTTGATGAAAGTTTAAAATATTAAAGCCGATGTAGTACTACGGTGTTTAGGAGTAGACGGGCGCTTTATGTGAAATTGTCCTACCGATTCCTACGGACGTAGTTAATAATTCAAAGACGCCGTAAACTTTTCCAAACAACTGTCTCGGTTTTTAAATATTAATTGCTGTTTTCGTCCTATTAAAGTGTTCTATTTAGTTCACTTTGTTTATTATTATTTTTTGGGAATATTTCAAATATAAAAAAAAGTGAAGCGAGAAGATAATGTAAAAAAATTAACATATAATTATTTTCTGGTTTTTGTTGTAAAATATCAAAAAAATGATTAATCATTGTACAAAGCATTTTTCCAAATAAAGTTGCTAAAAAATGTTTTATGATTATTAACTTCGAAAATTATTAATGTATAATAATTTTAAAATTAATTTGAACTTCAATATAACCTTTGTTCTTGATAAAACTTTATATTATTTTAGAGTACGCACAGTAAAACCGGATCGTCGTATCAATATATTTTAGTAATATAAAAAAATAACAATATTATATTTATTTCTTTTGCATTTGAATTGTTATTCTTAAAATGAAAGTGTTACTGTAAAATTTATAATTTAAATCATTATTTTTACAATTGTAAAAATAAAACTTAAGTGTTTCTGTATAATTCATAAATTAATTAAAATATATAATTTTTCAAATTAGCAGGTCAATTTCCCTAAACGTTTTTTTTCTTCTGGCTTTACTACCGTAATTAACTCGAAGATTGTGAGATAGATGTTCAGTCACTCTTCCAGCGGAGATCTCGTGACTTGCGATCATAATCATTTTACTTAATATTTCCGAATCTACCGACAGAGTGCTCGTAAAATTTAATGTCTGACGTTTAATTTAGTAATTACATTTATTAGTGAACGGGACTTCGTCTGATATTTATTGCTACGGGTAAAAGCTCGGTGCTAAGATTTTTCTTGAGCTGAAATGAGCTTTAAAATTTAATGCTTTTAATGAAAGGTGTTATTGTATAGCCCGCGACTATGTTCGATATTGTGTTTTTATTGATTAGTAAGATAAGATGCTTTCGGACTACATAATATGTACTTAATAAAACGGAGTATTTTAAGAAACCAATATTAGTATTAATCTAAACACAGCAACAGAATAGAATACCTGTAACAACTCATGCAGAAATTTGAACCTATTAAAACATAAATTAATTAAGTACTTTAATTTTACACTACAAATTTTATCACCCACGCAAATAGCACAGAATACACAATACAACGATATCATACATAAAAAGTACAAAAAGCAGGCAATTTACAAAGGAACCTTAATATATCTTAAGAAGTTACGATCAGACGAAATTAAGTGTTTTAATTAAAAAATCTCCGTCCCATAGGAGCCACTTAGACGAGAGCCCGATATTGCGTGCTATGTAGTTTACGCCTGCGTTTTCGTTGCTCAGTAACTGTAATGAAGCGGTCCGTACAAGTGATTTGGCTAAATTAAATGGTAAAATTGCAGTCTAAATTTTTTAAGCTCTAGATGTACAGGGATTTTTTTTGTAGCTTCACTCTGTATCGCGCAACACAGCAGGGTAGGCAGAGGGAACCTTGTGTTAAGACACTCCGTTTCCCACTTCTCGCAGAATTCTGGAAGCATTGCGAGTTTGGCGGAACTCAACGCCGCCCTTTGCCTCGACACCAGAGCGAAATGGAAATTAAAATTTAAATAAATATTTCATTCCCTCGAGCGGGGATCGAACCCACAACTAGTTGGTTTGCATATTTTAATCGTAATGGTAAACGATTACGGAACCTTAAAAACAAAAACAAATGTTTGTCATCCGTCTGTCTGTGTAAAAACTTAAATCTGTAGTTATCTTATCTGTAGTTCGTTTCATACAAAATGCTCTTCCACACCCCCCCATATTTGTTTGTTGTGGTTTGTCAATTTTATTTTCCTCGTAATACAAAACCTACATAGTATATCCCGTAGACCTACTATTTTAGACCTACTATTTTATATTATAATACTTGGCAAGAACTTTAGGAAGAACTAAAGGAACTCGCAATACAGTACAGTAAATATCCGAAAAAAAAATTCAAACTTTTTGTGTTGTTTACCATGTTTTTATCAAAACTCTTGAAATGTACGTGTGTATGTGTGTGTGTGTGTATGTGTGTGTGTGTGTGTGTGTATGTTATTCTGATACAAAAACAGTATTCACCGAAAAGTTTAATTTAAATTCGTTTAGTACCTTTTTCGCGAAATTTAAACAAATATCCATCCTCATAAACTTTCACGCTCATAACAATAATAGGATTAGTAGGACAAACAAACAAACTGTTGCATATTTATAATATTCACCGCAACTACTCAAAAGACTAGTCCTTTTACCTTCCATAAACGAAGTCCATTCAGCTCTCCCCCAACCGGCTGTATTACACACGGTGCCGTACTCGTATATCGCCTTTTACTATAGTCTAAGACGTAATTTGTAGATTGGTAGCGCGATAGAAAGAAAGGTCCATAGTAAATTGTCTTCTCCTAATACGTGTTGTTCGCTGTCGGGACATTTGTAAAGGGAACTAACTACTTAACTTCCATTGATGGGGAAGTATTTGTTGGTATCTCTTTATATTAAGTACATATCTGATAGCTTTCAATTAATTTTATCATGAGGTTACTGTTTGTTTTTGCTATTGTTACTGTGTTTACTGAATATGAGTTAGTAACGATAAGGCTTTGTATATATTTTATGTAGGTATTTTAATCTTTATTGACGATTGCGACCACTGATAGACTTTTTTTTAGCTTCACGCTACACAGGTTGGAAGTGTCAGCACCACTTTAAATGAAACCACAGTTTTAACTACTCTATAAAAGCCTAATACAAATCATAAAAAAATAAATTCCCAAAAATGAAAAAAATATTTTTTCAAACAAAATAAATAATAAAATTGTCGTTTTAAAACTAAACGCCATTAGTAAGAATGACGCACGCACACATAACCTATCAAAGGAACACCGCCGCACACGCCTCATTTCGCAATCGAGTCGTAGGTATTGGCGATAAAGTTCAAAGTTGTTTAACTTTTATTTGTGTTTTTGTATTAGTAATTGTTTGCGTTATTGTTATCTATACGTAATGGCGTCACATGAAATACAGGTATGGATAAAAATCGTGAAATGAAAAAAAAATTCTACATCCAAACTGTTGAGGCATCTTGATTGATTTCTTTGGGTATGGGTTTGAAATATTTTACCCCATATGCTGTTTCCGTAAAAGGAGCGCTGCCACTTCCACCCTGTATATTTCATTTCCTCGAATGGAAATCGAACACACATCCTGTCATTTTTACAGTCGCACACTTGAGCTCCTGCGCCACAACATATTTCAAGAGATATTATATTTAGTTCAAGAATATAATAATTATTAAACGATGGGTTATTCATTATTTTAACTAATTTAGATGACAGTCAACCTTCTTTAATATTATATTTAATTCTACTCGATTGAATATTTCAATTTATGTATCTATCAATGAACAGTAAAATAAATATATAATTATTAATAAACTTTACATAGAACAATATAAAGTCGTTTCCCACTGATGTCGGATAACATTTACCATGTTACGCAATAGATTTTAATTTGGTTCCCTTTAATATAGCGAATTCATTTGCGCAAAAGAGAATCAAACCCACAAAAAGAGAAATAACGAAACGAACGAAAGCCTACTAGCCAAATCGTAGACCACGTAAGAGAAACCGCAAACAGGATACTAGCAAATAATAATTTTGTAACAACTTTATTGACAAATTTGATTAAATTTATATATTTACTAGACGACAATAAAATTTATCTAAAGTAAAACACAGAAGAGAAGTTCGCCAAAGTTAATTTCTCGTGATTATAAAGTGTAAGTAATTGTCATTTAAACTTTTCTGGGACACCTGGTCCTTCCTCAAACAAGGAGACTCTATAGCTTTACGTTCAAGAAAGGGTTTTAACTTTTAAGGTCATTTTTAATAATAAAACTTTGTATATTGTTCACTGCTAATGGACCTATTATGAGATGAATTAACAGAATTATTGAAAGTTTCCACACGACTGCGGCCTATATAGTCTTTTTTTAACTTTTGGAAATGGAAATCTTTATTTTTTTATTACAAAACGCAGATTTATACACAAATCAGACAAAATGTTATATCTTTAAAATTTTTATATTTCTAAAATATATAATACTGTGTACATAATATTATCGCTTACAAAATAATATTAATTACTAGCGTATAAAGATATTTTTGGCTTCATATATAGCAGGGTAGGCAGAGGGAGTCTAGAGCTAGGAGACTCCGCCCGCTTCTTTTCGCCTAATTCTGGAGGCATTGCGTATTGAGTCGCCGTTAGAGCTGAGAAATTAAAATATTAAATTTCCTCCGGTGGGAATCGAATTTACAAACTATCACGTTTGCTCAGAGTTCCTAGTCACACGTCTTTGTCGCTGCACCATGACTGGCCTAATTAAAGTTAACGTTGTAATGTAAATTTATTTTCCTTGTTCATGAACAATTTTTGCATACACAAAATGTATGTAGCTATTATTCCTGTAAAGTTCATATACCGTAAATAGAAAAGAAGGTCAAATTATAAAATAGTAATATTATAAGCCTTATTTCCATATAAATAAGTATTAAGTTCCTAGACTTTGCTGAGAGCCACTAAAATGAATTAGTAACGCACACATGGGTTAGTTTAATGAGAATTGTTGGTATAGTAACACCGGCCGAGTGCAGTGAGGTCTTCATTTAAATGTTATACGAGTACTTGTTTTATATCGAATTGGGTTTTTTTTTATTTTTTATTTTGGCATCTGATGTTTTTTGTTATGTAATTATTTATTATTTGAATTCTTTGTTGTACAAAATTATATGGACTTTGTTCATAGAGCCTGCAAAAATGAATAAAAATGTAATTCTTATTAAGATAATGATGTTTTTTTTTTCACAACTTATTTACCAAAACCAATTAAAATTAAAATAGAATTGAATCAGTCGACACCAGAGCGAAGAACTGAAATTATACATTTATAAATATTTTATTTCCACGAGCGGGCATCAAATCCACAACCAGTCGATTTTACAGTCACACTTTGTGCCCTTGCGCAACGACTGACCTAGCTAAAATAAAAAAAATAATAGATTTTTGAATACACGTAAACCACTTAAAAAATCCAAAATATAAAAGAAACATGTGTTTTTCTTACGCTGTATTACACAACGTAAAGCTAAATAATATATAGATTACGCTCATACAGTAAGCAACAATAGAAAAAAAAAATCCATATTTTATCACAGCCATTTCTAGGCTTACCTATTTAGGTATAAATAGCGGAGTTCAATGCCGACCTTTAACTTAGCAAAGCGTTCATTCTCCAAATCATTCTCCAAATATAAGGTTTACCTCAAAAACAAAAAAAAAACACAAACATATAACAAAATGTAAACACAACGTTCTCTTTCTCCATTAAAATACTTTTAACTCTAAACAAGATCACATAAATTTAAATAATCTATTAATTTTCCACCCTTCAACGCATTTACAACTGCTTATCTTGCCAATTTAATCACTAAAGATCACTCTGTAATTAAATTCAGAAGAACCCTTTCATCTGAAAGGTCACATTAGAACGTCCTCAAAGTACTACAGCTGTAATGGCTGGTCGACGTAGATGGAGTGCAGTCATCAATACATGTAAGTCCAAATGCGGGCAACGTATTAGTAGTAGATTAATACTTGTATTGGTTTGTCCTTTTAAGGGTGTTGCTGTAACAATTGCTATTTTTATTCGGTTTTTCCGTGAAACGGAAATATATATTTCTTAACATATATTTTTTATATTAAGAATGTCTTAATATATTTATTGATATTGTATTGAATTTAAAATTATGGTTTAAAGGAAAAAGAATAGATTTTTCCCGCAAAGATAGGTAGGCCGAGGTTGAGATAATTCAAACCTGTCTTCTCAATTTTTGAGACAATGCGTATTATATGGCTGAACTCAACTACACGTTTTGTCAATCAGATAGGGAAAACTAAAATTTTAACATTCCGCCAATCGCACATTGCGTCAAAAATGTAACAAAAAGTGGGGAGTGGAGTGTCTTAACATTAGTTTCTCTTTGCCCACACACACCACGCTGCTACATGCAAGATATAGCGTGAAGCTAAAATAATGTTCAAAGTAAACAAAATCTGCAAAAAATAAATATAATAAAAATAAAATTAAAAAATCAACGAGAGGCGTAAAATAACACAAAATAGTTTATTTATATATTTCTACCGAGAAGAAATTAATCAAAATAATTCCCTTTAAAATATTCAACGCTCAGTAACAGTAAACTATTACTAGGGTCGACGAGAAGGGGAGTTAGTTATTTATAAAGAACTAATTATACACATACAAGTGTGCATATGAAAGGTTTCAAATTCGATTCCCGACTGGGACAGATGTATGTGAACATATATTTAGATTACAATTCTTAGGATTAGGACAAAGTATAAATAAATAATAATGTTTTGTTTATTGAAGGAACATTTGATTACTTCAATAAACAAAACATTATATTTATCATGCGACGGTTTTATTTCTAGTTCAAGTCAATATTAAAACCATCTAATCTCTTTTTTAAATTTACGAATAATTTACTAAAATATTTTTTCTATACCTGTTAATTATTTATAGAGTGAAAAATTAGACTAAGATTAAGAGAAGATTAAAGGAGAAAATTAAAACTAAATTTTGTTAAGTCAACTATGATGTAGTTCTACGCAGAAACATAAGTGTAAAGGTATCTATATAATTTCTTAATATGAGAAATTTAAAATATGACCATCGCCAGGCCGTCGTCGTGGGACAGCGTCACAAGCGCAATGTCCCGATATCTAGCAGACATAGGAGAGAGGAGAGAGTGAGTGAGCCTTAACACTGGGTAATACGCTGGATAAAAAGTGATTCTGAAAAAAAAACCCTTATCAGACTAATATTATAAATGTGAATGTAAGTTAGTTTGTTACGCTTTCACGTCAAATCTACTCAACCGATTATCATTTTACTTTTTATACACATGCAAAAACTAAGATATTTTTTCCTTTAAAAAAAAAAGAAAAAGAAAACTAAGCTTTGACTTTAATATAAAATTAAATTTAAGCGAACAAATTCACGCTTGAGTCTCTATTATTTAACATAAATATTTCTATACACAACGAAAAACTAAACACATATAAACAAAAAACGCTCATTTCGCTACTACTTCCGGCACATCACTTCCCTTTTAAATCGTTCAGTATACGGACGTTTTCTCCGACTCTCCCACTGTACTAAACCAGAGGTCTGATTTTGGCAGATTAATGTCTTGTGCGAAGTGTTATTTTATTGGCTAATGTTGCTTGAATACAATCGCCAGAAATGGGAAACAAAAGAAATATCACGTACTATAATGATTTGTTACATGTTTAACAGAGAAAAGTAAATATTTTTACCGTTGTAACTTAGTTTCGAAATTATAACTAAATTCGTTGGTTCTAAGTTTAAACTATTTATTTACTTAGCTTCACGCTTTGTCCCTAGCGGGGTAGTCAGAGAGAACGGAGCGCCAAACGCTACAGTCTCTATATACCTCTTTTGCCTTGTCCATTGTCATCAACCTCTTCATATATGATTTTCCACCAGTATCTTTGATACTGTGTTTTCTAAGGCCAACCGAGGTGTCAAATTGTATTATTTTTATAATTATGCATTTTAGGGAAATGAAGCTCGGTGTTGAGTATCCATCGTGTGTACGTTATTTAAATCAAAAAATCTCGAAAATTCGGAGGTAAGTAAGAAACTGAGTGTCTAAACACTATGCCGATCAGCGTACCCCGCTATATGGGCAAACGCATTTTTTATTATAGAGCATATAACATTCAATAAATTTTATTTTTTTATAAAACGATAGAAAATTATGTTCGAACCAGTTATCATTGAGATTTATTAACTAAAATTCCAAATTATATATTAATGTGCCACAAAATGTGCTTAATTTTATACACGGACGCTCATTAGCTGAGGTTGTTATTTATAAAATTCAATCATATACTTTTCTTTCTTTGCAGTTATATTTATTTACTAGCGACCCGCTCGCGGCTTCGCCCGCTTAAACCACAGAATTATTTGTTTAACACACTGAATTATGTTCGTGTTTTGATATACTTATAATGTATGTTTGCAATGTAATGAAGTTTTTTATGAGAAAGTTGTTAAAACTTTAGGTCGCATTTTCGTACCTCCCATAAGAATCTTCAATTGAATGTTTAAAATAAAAACACAACTTATCGATACTTACTATATGTGCGATAATCTCAGAAACGGCTTAACCGATTTAAATACTTTTTTTGTTTGTATTCTGGCAAACTGCCCTTAAATATTAAGTATTAGTTTTATTTTAAGCAGCTTCATGCTAGTCAGAGGGAGGAACCTAGTATTAAGACACTCCGTTCCCCACTTTCTACCGAATTCGGGACGCATTGCGTGTTGAGTGGCAGAACGCAACGCCGTGCTTAACCTCGACCCCAGAGCGAAGAAATGGAAATATAAATTTAAGTAAATATTTCATCTCCTCGTGTGGGGATCGAACTCAGAGAACCAGTCGGTTTTACAGTCACACTTTGTGCCGCTGCGCCACGACTGGCCTCAACTGGATTGGACTTTATTTTAATCGGTTCACATAAAGTTAAAACCAGATCCACGCTTTATCCCGCCCTTAGTAGGGCAACTTAGTGTAAGATATTGGGTATAATGTGTGACTGATGTGCGAAATGAAAATATTATTAAATTATAATTCAATCCTGCATGTGTGGATCGGACCCACAACGTCGCGTTACAGTTA